>CM056199.1:93271877-93871877 GCA_029692085.1 Gymnothorax javanicus | reverse complement strand
TAACATATGCTGATAGGTATGTCTGCCGGGCACCCCCTGCTGCATGTGGTCCCTGGGGCCTTGAAACAGAGGACCAAAATGGGCTTGATTAAACATTAGAAACACCACCTCAAATCCATTTAAAGTTAACAGGTAGGGGAGACTGGGGTCCGATGAGCCATGGGGACCAATGAGCCATATTACTATTTTGCGATCAATCGATGCCATAGGTGTTTAAAATAGGCAAAATAGTGATATGGCTCATTTATCCTCATGACTCATCAGTCAATGGTCAAATATTTTGCCTATTTTAAGCAGCTCTGTCATCGATTGATCGCAAAATAGTGATATGGCTCATTGGTCTACATGGCTCATCGGACCCCAGTCTCCCCTACATCACACAGGGTACATAATAGCCCCAGCCAGAATAGCCCATGCCCACCCATGTCCCTACAAACTGCAGTCTCCGCAGGTCATCCATCGCTGTGAAAAGCATCTTTTCAGACAGCATCTGACCAACTCAGTCTTACATTCCTCTTCTAAGCAACATCCCCGCCCCAAAAAAGGCTATCCCTTTATCTTGGCATTTCTTGAACGGTAGTGTTTATTTTTTATTTCACTCTTCAGCTTGATTACTTGCCGGTATTCTTGTAATACTCAAATATAGCTGACGTATACCAATTGTGTAGTTTATGTGTTAACTTTTTCTGAGCTGATTTATGCTTTAAATGCATTGTACTTAGTCGGATCTGTTGTGTAGCAGTTTCAATCATCTTACTCAATGCATTTACTGCGCATCACTTTGGATAAAAGCATTTGCCAAATGTTATGTATGGGATCTCTCTGAATAAGCGCTGATTTGCAGTGACAACTGGACTCATGCTAAGAAAATACCCCCTATGCAATACCATCTTTCTCCTCTCATTTATTCAGGTTTTGACTTAGTCATTTTTACATTTGTCAGCGCGTGTGTGTCAATGAAGTAGGATTCACTGGTAACCAATCAGAGAAGCCTTGTCAGGGAACCCCTCTTCCCCACAATTATCATGCAACTTTATTTCCTTAAAGAGTAACTACATGCTAAAACATGTTTTTTGAGATATAAATATTGTCATTTCTGAGTCTGAATGATGCCAGTTATATTTTGAACATTGAAACCCAAATGTGCCAATTCCAGTTTTCACCTCAAAATCAAGCTCAACACACTTCCACTGGTTGAAATGACCAGAGTGTGTTCCCTTGGAGATGCTATTGCATACACAGACAATTGTCCCGGCACACGACCCAGAGTATAAAATATAGTATTTAAAGGGTCGGAGCAATTCATTGTGCATGCTTATTGAAGCCTCAGCACCTTGGAAATCTTGCGTACCAAAATCAACCTTCCTCTTATCCCAACTGTCATGCCAACTTTGTGGCATTTTTATAGGTTGCCAGTAAATGTCCCAGCACAAAATTACTGGTTTACCTTTTCACGCCCACATATGGAAATTTCCGTACAATGCTAATGGACTCCTCTGCCCAAATACGGATTTTTACGTGTTTTTAGGTTGCCTGGGGGTCCTCAGGTACCCAGAAAGGGCCTGTGTGGGTGCAGCTTTCATTCCAACTAAGCAGTTACACATTGGATTCTACTAATCAAGGTCTTCAGCAAAGATTCAAATTCAAACTGATCATCATCTCTGAGTATTTGCGCTCGATAAGTAAAATGTGCTACATTTTGCTGTAAATAAACGCATCCAACTTGTGCTGAAATGTATAGCCTAAGCAACATTTAATTTTACCATTTCATACCATGAAATACTATGGTTAACTCAGAATTTGATGAAAATGAGCTTATCTGAATTGGATATGAGTGATCTTAAACTTGGGCTGAGCGGTCATGTTTGGTTTTGTACAAGCCGGGTGTCAAAGGGTTAAGCATGATCACTGAATCTAGTGCAAGTTCCTAACTTCGAATGAAGGAGAATTTCCTTTGTAAATCATTCGCTAGCCTCGAACTGTCCAATGAAGTCACTCTGAATACAAACCCCAATTCCAAGGAAGCTGGGACATTGTGTAAAACGCGAATAAAAACAGGATGCAATGATTTGCAAATCTCATAAACCCACGTTTTATTCACAATAGAACATAGACAAAATATCAGATGTTGAAAGTGAGACATTCTACCATTTCATGAAAAATATTGGCTCATTTTGAATTTGATGGCAGCAACACATCTCAAAAACGTTGGGACAGGACCATGTTTACCATTGTGTTGCACCCCCTCTTCTTTTAACAACAGTCTGTAAACATCTGGGAAGTGAGGAGACCAATTGCTGGAGTTTTGGAAGAGGGATGTTGTCCCACTCGTCTGATGTA
Source organism: Gymnothorax javanicus (assembly GCA_029692085.1). Lineage (NCBI taxonomy): Eukaryota > Metazoa > Chordata > Actinopteri > Anguilliformes > Muraenidae > Gymnothorax > Gymnothorax javanicus. Next base: position 93,869,537 of record CM056199.1, on the reverse strand, counting down.
GGATTCTAGCTGCTCAACAGTCCTGGGTCTTCTTAGCCAGATTTTTCATTTTATGATGTGCCAAAAGTTTTCTATTGGTGAATGGTCTTGACTGCAGGCAGACCATTTCAGCACTCGGACTCGTATACAGCAAAGCCATGCTGTCGTGATGGATGCAGTACGTGGGTCACCATTGTCTTGCTGAATATGCAAGGCCTTCCCTGAAAGAGACTTTGATGTAAAACCTCTATATACTTTTCAGCATTGATAATGCCTATCCAAATGTGTAAGCTGCCCATGCCTTAGGCACTAATGCAAACCCATACCATCAGAGGTGCAAGCTTTTGAACGGAGCGCTGATAACAAGTTGGATGGTCCCTCTCCTCTTTACCCACACGACATGACGTCCGTGTTTTCCAAATAGAATTTCAAATTTTGATTCATCTGACCACTGAACAGTTTTCCATTTTGCCTCAGTCCATTTTAAATGAGCTTTGGCCCAGAGGAGACGACAGCATTTCTGGATCGTGTTCACATATGGCTTCTTCTTTGCATGATACAGATTTAACTTGCATTTGCGGATTGCATGGCAAACTCTGTTCACAGACTATTTCTGGAAGTGTTCCTGAACCTTTGTAGTGAATTCCAGTGCAGAATTATGCCTGTTTTTCATGCAGTGCCGCCTGAGGGCCCAAAGATCACAAGCATCCAATACTGACCTTTGGTCTTGTCCCTTGGGCACAGAGATTTCTCCAGATTCTCTGAATCTTTTGATGGTATTATATACTGTAGATGGTGGGATATTCAAAATCTTTGCAATTTTACACTGAGGAACATTTTTCTGAAATTATTTCCACAATTTTTAGACTCAGTTTTTCACAGATAGGTGAGCCTCTGCCCATCTTTACTTCTGAGAGACAGCCTCTCTAAAATACTCTTTTAATACCGTTATGTTACTGACCTGTTGCCAATTAACCTAATTAGTTGTAAAATGCTCCCCAAGCTATTTTTTCATTAGTACCTTTTTCTTTTCCAGCCTTTTGTTGCCCCTGTCCCAACTTTTTTGAGATGTCATGCTGCCATCAAATTCAAAATGATATTTCATGAAATGGTAAAATGTCTCACTTTCAACATCATATATCAAGGGTTCAGAGCCAGAATGGTTTCTCTCCAAATTTGCATATGGAGATAAACCTTTTTTCCAGACAAACTACACGATCTGTAACTTGTAGCTGCACTTAACCCAAAATGCCCAAATTTTGGAGATAAATCATTCTGGCTCTGAACCCTTGATATGTTGTCTATGTTCTATTGTGAATAAAATGTGGGTTTATGAGATTTGCAAATCATTGCATTCTGTTTTTATCCACTTTTTACACAGCGTCCCAATTTCACTGGAATTGGGGTTTGCAATTCTTCCAGGGTAACACCACACCACAGGTACTTCAGGAGAAGATGCCACTGAGTAAAAAGATGTGCGAAAGGAGGCGATGATTGAACGAGTACACCTCCAAAATACTTAGCGATTTGTGTAAACATGCCAGCCTGAACCAGCTGATCAGCCAACTGCGATAAATCAGATTGGGCCGACCATTTTACCTTCAATCACACTGAATGCCATTCTACAAATACACAGAACAGAACACGGGGTTATAGTTAAGTGGTTCTAAAAGTTCCCCACAATCGTACCTTTAAAACCCATTTTTAAGATTTTTATACACAAGATTTAAAATCACAAAAATTGCCATGTGTCTGACTCATTTTTTTCCATTTACTATTCACCCACAATATACAATTTGAGTGTGGACTCTATAACTCATTAAATACAATCCATTTGTAACAGAAAAAATGATTTCAATTTATATGAGACTAATCGCTGATAAGACTGAATATTGATTACTCTGAAGCAATACTGAAATGGAGAGATTTCGAGCAAGGAGGCCTATAAACAAAAAAAGAGCAGAATACAGAAGGAGAAATGAAAGTCTAAAAAAATATAGCTTTGCTACTTCTCTGGGAACTGCGTTTTTCATATTTTTGTTATTGATTTTTGGTTCTACCCTCAGCCCAAAACAGTGGATTTGAATGATTAATTAAAACACAGATATCAGTTACATTGTCCAGCCCACAGGGCTTGGTCTGTCTTAATGCCAAAAGTAGACTCCTGAAGACAGCAGTCAGTCTGAATGGGAAGAATGGGGACTTCCGGCAGGACTTCTGGCAGGTAGCAAAATGAGGATGGTCATTATTACTATGAGTGGGCCTGCTGTTGAGGAGAGATCAATCCTGGGGAGTCGACAGTACGGGCTGCCTGCAGATGGGGCAGGTGTTGTTTTCTGAGAGCCAGCGGTCGATGCAGTGAATGTGGAACTCGTGCGTGCAGGGCAGGCGGCGCAGCTTGTTGCCCTGGGCGTACTCATTGATGCAGACGCTACACGCCCGGCCCAGTTCATCCTCCAAGCCGGCCTGGCCATAGTTGCGAGTGGACAAATTGTCAATCTGCTCTTTGGTGAGGCCTCGCTGGTGCTCCTCATCCTCGTCATCATTTAGTAGGAAGAAATGCGCCAGGCGGAGGATGGGCAGAGTGCCGTTCTCCACCAGGTTGTTGGTGTCCCGGCTGGCAGCCCGGCCCTCACTGGGAAGCCCCCCAGTTGTGGCTCGTTCCTCTTCGCCTGCCACAAACCGCTCCCCACCCGCGACTCGCCGCTCCAGTGGCTCTTGCGGCCCGGTGTCCCGGTTGACGGTTGCCTGCGCCTCGGTGCTGCTGTCCAGACCAGGTGCAGCAGCATGCGAGTCAGCCTCTGTCTCCATGAGAGAGCTGAGCTCGCCAAAGCCAGTCATGATCTGGCGCAAGATGGAGCGCAGGGCGGTGGAGCTGGGCTCGCCCAGCCCCGCCTCCGAGATGCGCCGCAGTGGGATGCGGATAGTGCTGACGTAGGTGCGGATGCCGGCGCGCTCGGAGCGGGAGATGGTGCGGCGAAAGCCTCCGCTGTCGCTCTCAAAGGTGACCGTGTTCTCAGCTGTGCGGACTCTTGAGCGCGTGCGGCTAGCGATGCTGTCGCGGTCCCGGTTCTCCCCTGGTCGAATCCGCCGCACTTGCAGGTCAAGCATGATGGTGGGATGTCGCCGAACGCCACCCCCTGCGCTGGCCGCCTGCGTCTCTTCCTCTGATGCAGCTGTCCTGGGGGAAGGGGAGGCCGGTGTGTCTGAGCCCATCCCTTGTGGAAGAGTGGGAGAGCTCTCGTGGGTAGTTTCGGGTTGGGGTGAAATGGAAACATTAGGAACTGCCCCAGAGATGGGCAAAATAGGGGCACTGGAGTCTGGCTCACTAACAGCGTCTCCTACATCCATCATGCCCTCAGGCTCACTGGGAGCCTGAGGCAGGACAGCATTAGGCTCAATGGACGGGGACATACTGACTTCAGGGGGTTCAGGGGTGTGTGGTCGACTGATTTGGGAAGAGTTTGGCTCATTTTGTTGGGGGTTATCCCGCTGCCTATGCAGCGGTGACCGGCTTCGGCGAGACACCACCCCCCGACCCCCTCTTCCCCCCCTGCGGCCCCGTGCTCGAGTCCTGCTACTGCGTCGCTCCCAGGCTGGCGACGCCTCCGAATGAGCAGGGTCAGGCACAACACGGGGGCAATCCGATCCAACACGACCCCCCTCGGTTTCCGCTCCCTGGGCCTGACTCCGCCTCCCTCCCATTGCCATTGCCTGAGGAGAGGCCACCTGCACAAGGTAGTCCCCATCCCTCTGCACGCCCGTTACCCTGCTGCTGGGGATCTCGTGCAGGGTCAGGGGTACAGTCGTACCACCTCTCGTACGTCGTGCCTGCGGCCTCCTTCCCTGGGAGGGATGGGCGGGGTCAGGCGGAGGTTCAAGCAGAACAGAATCGACGGGGTCACTCGGCTCTGACTGCTCGTGGTTGATGTTGATCTCCAGGCTGAAGCGGAATTCGCCGCTATTGGGGTTGGTACGGCTGACGGCGCGCCAAGTCTGGTTGCCGCTCTGCCCGCTGCGTGTTGCATTGCCTGTGCGGCGGAACGTGTTGAGCCACTCAAGGAGAGAGTCCCCATTAGAGGCTTCGCTGCTCACCTCCGAACCACCTGCAACATACAGCCTCCAATAAGTAAATTCACACAGGCCAGCCCAATCCATCCATCAGAACATATCAGCGCAATTTAAACACACAATCACTATCAAGCACAATTATTTGGGGCAGCTACAAGTTTCAATTCCTCTATGATGTAAATCTCTTCCTCCTACAAATGACCCCTCACCGTCTTAGGTCACAATCCTGCCAATACCTCTACATCTTCCTGATACTATCACCTCCAGTTACCATCAGCCCAGAACACACTATAACCAGGCCGTGCCTGGAATACCCACTCCTCACCTCTTCCCACATTGTCTTCAAGAGGGTCGCTGCTCTGTGGGCGGGGCTCAAGGTGAGGCTGAGTCAAAAGCCGTTCCTTTGCTCCATCCAGACGCTGACGCAACTCTTCAGCTGTGACTTCACCTGAAAGGCAGAGGGAGTGCCCTTTTTATTAATGTTTTGAACTGATCAGAGGACGGGGGATGTACAAAGACAGTGCCACACAGAACATGGAACCTCACCAGGCGTTCCCAACAGGTTGCTGTCCCTCATGAGACGATACTCCTCCTCATTCAGCCCATTTATAAAGTGATAGTAGGCCTCCTCCCTTCGGAGCCGCTCCTGCTGCTGGACCTGCTCTTCTCTGCCACCCGAAGTGTCCATCACCATGGAAACTCTTCTTGCTACCCACAAAACACATAAAGGGGACAAGGTTTAGCATGCTTACAGTTGTTCTGACTTGTTCATATCAGCCTCAGTTTGAATGTCATCTAGGGGTTACATAGCCTTTTAAACATGTTTGACATCAGCTGAGTGACTCAGATCTGATTTTACCTTATTGAGTTTGATAGCGGTGGTAACATAAGAACTGCATCTCAACCATGTGACTTTATGAGACCAAATGTGCTGTTAGGGTTTAATACAGCCGATTATATTTTGAAAGAGATGGTCAACTCGAAAATTACTTCGTTAAAAAGAGTCTGGTAATGTTTTGCAGCCGTTTTAAACGGCTGGATAAAATTAGCTACAGGGGAAAAGCCCAGCTAATTCTGACAATAAAATGTCTGCAACATGATCCCCGCAAATGCGTACGTTTCCATTATTGCACCAGTCATTGGATGTCTTCTGCCAGCCGACAATTATAAGCCAATTTACAGGAAACGAGCTTTTAGACTGCACATATCTGCTTACAGAATGTTTGAGTGATGTATTTGAATTCTTGTGTGAACCAGCAACCCAAATTTGTAGCCGACGTCGCTCACCATGTGTTGACAAAAGGAAATTATAATTAGCCAGGTAACAGTGCAAGTCTTCTACCAGTCGTAATTCCATACGTGTTTACAATCACAAAATAACCTCGAAATATACGGGACTCACAATGGGACATGACAATTCTATCGGGCCTAAAGGTGGTTATGGCGGACAGAATAATGCGACCGCTCACAGTTGCTTGACAAACGTGTCACACGTACTAAAATGATCGGAATAATATTCTAACGCCTGTCTTTATGAATCATTTTTTCCTAAATGCGCGGTTGCGTTTAGGTGCAATAACTTAGCTGGCTTGCAACTGCATTGGTTACAAGCTGAACAGAGGAAATGATCCGATGTCTCGACATCTCGCTTGCGATTTGACAGCAAACTCGCTAACCCTCGCTAGCCAACTTGCATAAACGGAGCGGACAGTTTCTACGACCTAAACTAAATTCACTTAGGGTGTAATACAATATGAGCTAATGATTCATAATGAAATACCTGACAGAGCAGCTGCGGAATAGGTTAAAATGGATTCTCTCTCTCTCTTTCTCCTTGTTGTCTGGTTTCAGTGTAAAGCGAACGTTCACTATACAGCGAACGTAAGGTTTAAGTGTAAAATGGAATTATTCGTGCGGCTTCGAAAAAGGTCCGTACTAAATCTAGTTCAATGAGATGTAGTTCCACATGACGAGTGCAGAGCACAGCTTTTTTTGAGCGTGGCGTGTCGCGCAGTTGGCTGTGTTGTTGTGACGAAACCAATTTTGTCGCAAACTTAGCACTCAGCTGGCGTTTCAATCCAAATGCATGCTTGAGTTGTTCATAAATTCATGTTTCAAACCTTTGCAAAGCGGTTAACGATTTAATGCTATACAGTTAGGTCAATTGGGTGTTTTTTTTTGGGGGGGGGACAATGAAATCCACCATCCCCGTCATACTTTCAGTAACTCGGCAATTTTCTGTGACTATTCTGTCACCATTCTCTTTTCGTTCTGCTAAAGTTTTTATGCTGAACAGTTAGTTCTATTGAGAGTCTTTTTTGGGACAATGAAATGCACCATCACCGTCAGTTTTTCTTCAGTGACTCCAATATTTTCTGTGACTATTCTGTAACTGTTCGCGTGGTCTGAGCATATATCCCAGTTTTAGAGTCTCTCCACTGGTTACCATCAAAATACTTCTCACATGTAAAGCTTTAAATGGGCTTGGTCCCCCTTACTGGACCTCCTTCGCCCTTATACCCCTCAACAGACTCTTTGCTGGACTTCTGTCAACTGAGAGAGAGAGAGAGAGAGAGAGAGAGAGAGAGAGAGAGAGAGAGAGAGAGAGAGAGAGAGAGAGAGAGAGAGAGAGATTACTGTTTGCTGTAGAGCCTATTCCTTTCAAGCGACCCCTTCTATGGAACAATTTACGCCCTGAGATCCTGGGAGCAGACTCTCTCATTGCTTAAGACCCTGCTCAAAACATACATATATAGTAGATCCTTTAGCTGAGGGATTTGATTGGAGCATAGTCTCCGATGCCTATATTTGCAGTGAGAACAGAAAGTTGCGTTTTGAAAGGAACTGCAGTGATCATATCTGATCTACTGAGAAGGCTACACAGCCTGATCAGTAGCAAGCCTACTTACTGCTATATTAGCCAACAGAGTCAGACATTAGGTTTGCAGCCAGCTGCCACCAGCTTTTGATGGACTACCTGTCTAAACTGACACACCTTGTGTTTGTAATAATAATGTCCAGAACAGTGGAGGCTTCTGAACAGAAAATAGATTAAATGGATGATTGTTGACCTGTTTTCAATCTTGATTAACATGTTTTCCAAAAATATGAATAATTCACTGTTTCCCTTATAATTAAATGTGAAGGCGAGTTAAAAATAAATTCAATAAAAAAAGTAAGTACAACCCCAATTCCAAAATAGTTGGGATAAAGTGTAAATTGTGAATAAATTCAAAATGCAATGACTTTCAAATCACACCAGCCAGTATTTTATTCACAATAGAACAGAAATAACATAGCAAATGTTGAAACTGAGAAATTTTACAATTTTATCCACAAAATGAGCTTATGTCAAATTTGATAGCTGCTACAGGTCTCAAAAAAGTTGGGACAGGGGCCTGTTTACCATGGTGTCGCACCCCCTCTTCTTTTTAACACAGAGTGGAGGCATCTGGGCATTGAGGAGACAAGTTTCTTGAGTTTAGCCGTTGGAATTTGATCCCACTCTTGTTTAATACAGGCTTCCAGCTGCTGGAGAATTTTGGGTCTCCTTTGATGGACTTTTCGTTTAATTATGTGCCAAATGTTCTCAATCGGTGAAAGATCAGGATTGCAGGCAGGCCAGTTCAGCACACGGACTCTTCTACTACTAAGCCATGCTGTTGTAATAGCTGCAGTATGTGGTTTTGCATTGTCCTGCTGAAATACACAAGGCCCTCCTGGAATAGATGTTGTCTGGAGGGGAGCATATGTTGTTCTAAAACCTTTATATACCTTTCAGCATTCATGGTGCTTTTTAAAACATGCAAGTGTCCCACACCATATGCACTAATGCATCCCCATACCATCAGAGATGCTGGCTTTTGAACTGAACGCTGATAACAGGAGGGTGGTCTTTCTCCCTTTAGCCCGGAGGACACAATGCCCATGATTTCCAACAAGAATGTCAAATTTGGACTCGTCTGACCACAGGGCACTTTGCCACTTTGCTACAGTCCATTTTAAATGAGTCTTGGCCCACAGAACACGGCGGTGCTTCTGGATCATGCTCAACAATGGCTTCCTTTTTGCATGATAGAGTTTTAGGTGGCATCTGTGGATGGCACGGAAGACTGTGTTTACAGTCAGTGGTTTCTTGAAGTATTCCTGGGCCCATTTAGTAAAGTCAATGACAGAATCATGCCAGTGAGTGATGCAGTGGCGTCTGAGGGCCCGAAGATCACGGGCATCCAGTAAAGGTCTTCGGCCTTGTCCCTTATGCACAGAGATTTTTCCAGTTTCTCTGAATCTTTTGATGATGTTATTCACTGTCGATGATGAAACCTTCAAAGCCTTTGCAATTTGACATTGAAGAACGTTGTTTTTAAAGTATTCCACAATTTTTTTACGTGAGCCTTCACAGGTTGGAGAGCCTCTGGCCATCATTACTTCTGAGAGACTCAGCCTCTCTAAGACATCCCTTTTATAGCCAGTCATGTTACACACCTGATGCCAGTTAACTTAATTACTCACTAAATGTTCTTTCAGCTGATTCTTTTATATATTAATAGCTTTTTCAGCCCTTTTTTTTCTGTCCCAACTTTTTTGAGACCTGTTGCAGCCAGAAAATGTGAAATAAGCTCATTTTGTGGATGAAAATGTAAAATGTTTCAGTTTCAACATTTGAAATGTTATCTATGTTCTATTGTTAATAACATATTGGCTGATGTGATCTGAGAGTCATTGCATTTTGATTTTATTCACAATTTAGACTTCGTCCCTGCTATTTTGGAATCGGGGTTGTATATGTTAGCAAACTAGTTTCATAGTTTTTATACTTATACATAAGGCTTCCTTTTTGCACAGTAAAGTTTTAGCAGGTATTTCCAAATGTTCCATGCCCAGGAACATTTTATTCCCTAATAATTTAATTTAAAAACGAACACATTAAAGGTCTAAAGTTGATCTCAATAGTTACATTTTTATTTTGAATCTGTTGCTGTAAACTCTCAATATTAAATTCTGAAAGCTGTCAGTGTCAGAAAAGCATACCATTTTTTGGCTGAAAAAAAAACACTGAGAAAAAGAGTCCATTTGGTGTGGCCAACTAAACTTTCTGGTATCTTCTTATAAAGGAATAAAGCACCGGTGAGTTCATGGATTACAAAAAGGCCATTCTTGTAACAATGCTCGTGTCAATGCCTTCCATTCTTCTTCCTATTCAGCAACTTACATGTCATTTACAAGTATGTCTCCTTTGATTGGGATATGTCTCACGTTTATTCCCATCCCTGGCTGTGTCTCATTTCATTGTTACTTTCTAATGGCTCTGTGATGTGTATTTAAACTGTCTGCTTTGAGTTGCAAGTTGCTGGATATTAATTTGCTTTCTGTGCTTAGAACCAGTCAGGTTTCCTAGAAAAAACTCTTTATCTCTGTTAAGTCTAATGTAACCTTTAATGACAGCAATTTGCAGAAGCTTTCCTCTTTCCTCAGTTAACTTGAACAAGCTTCCAAGCCTATTCAGGGTGCAGGATTGGGACCGCGTTCAAGTTGAGCCAGTTCAAGTCAGTTCCTCTGTCCAGTTAAACAGGAACAAGCTCTCAAGCCTAATCAGGGTCCACGATCGGGACTGCATTTTTATTAACCCTTCTAAGTCTGGTCCTCGGTCTAGTTTTTTACGAACAAGCTCCAAGTCTTCTACAGTCATCAGGATTAGAACCAAGTTCCCCTCAAGCTATTTCATCCTCTTGTGGGACAGTTCGGCTCTGGTGACGTGTGTACTGCCCCTGGCTGTTACCCCAGAAGCCGCTGACCAGCGATCAGCAGCCCAGCTTTGCCTGTTACATCTGTGTTAAATTGTGCTCGCTTTTTTCTGGGGTGAGGTACCATCCCCACCTCTTCCTCTGGGGTCTTGTCCCAAATTATTGCTGTATTGCTGTCAGTAAACTGACCTATTGGATTGTACTCTGCTTCTGCGCTTGATTTCTGGTGAAGAACATGACAATTCTCTTATATTGTTGTAAAGTATACTAATAGCACACTTGAATAAACTTCTTTTTTTTTTGTGAGGGAACTATTCGCAATATGACTAGTAGAAACTCTTACCAAAAGTCACTGTTTGCAACAAGGAAAATAACAATCTGCTTGATTATAATAATGATAATAAAAACTTCAGTTAGCGTGACATTCAAGAATAAGTTGTATAATCTTACTTCACATTTACTTACATTTGGCTGTTGTCCACGACATGAGAAAACAGACAAAATAGATTAGTAGGTGACCCATTTAGAAGCTTTAAATTATTCTGTAATGCATCTAATTACTGAGTAGCCTTTACAACACCAATCACATCTGTTACACTGGGTAGGCAGTTTGGTCAAAAAATGTATGGATATTGACAACATGGACCATAGAGCATTGGAGTTGAATTTAAATAATAAATATGAGTTCAAAGTGAGAACATTCTGCTTCAGTTTGAGGGTTAACACATCAGAAATTGGGGGGACGGTGTAGGAATCGTGGATTGTTTTAAAGCAGCCTTCCCTTTTGTAGCGACTAAATGTATTTGTACAATGAGATACTCAGCTGTTCCATGCCCAGGAACATTTTATTCCCTAATAATTTAATTTAAAAATGAACTAATTAAAGGTCTACAGTTGATCTCAATAGTTACATTTTTATTTTCAATATGTTGCTGTAAACTCTCAATATTAAATTCTGAAAGCTGTCAGTGTCAGTAAAGCATGCCATTTTTAGGCTGGAAAAAAAAAAAAACACAGAGAAAAAGAATCCATTAGGTGTGGCCAACTGAAATTTCTGGTCTTGTAAAGAAATAAAGCACTGGTGAGTTCATGGATTACAAAAACGTCAGGAAGACCACAGTAAGGCCCAAATACAGAAAACTTGCCAAAAAAATCTAAAAATGCTTGTATAGTTCTATAACAACATCCTATGGACAAATGAGACAAAGATCAATTTATACCAGAAAGACAGGAGAAGAAGGATGTGGAGAAGGGATGGAACTGCTCATGATCTGAGGCACACCACCTTGTCTGTGAAGAGTGGTTATATATGGGCATGTGAGGCTGCTAATTGAGCTGATTCTCTTGTATTTACTGGTGATTAGTCTGTTGACAAAAGCTGGAGGATGAATTCTGAATTGTAGAGGGTTATATGATATACTTAGATTCAGCCAAATGCATGAGAACTCATTAGAAAACACTTTTACAGTGCAAGTGGATGGTGCCTCAGGAGCATGCTGCAAAAACAACCCAAATTTTTTTAGGCAAAGAAGTAGAATGTTCTACCACAGACAAGTCAATCATATGATCCAAATTCAATTGAGCATGCATTTCACTTGCTGAAGGCACAAGACCCCAACAACAAGGCAAAAATTGAAGACAGCTGCAGTGAAAGCTGGGCGAAGCATCACCCGGAAAGAAATGCAGTGTTTGGTGATATCTATGGTTTCTAATCTTCAGTCAGTCATTGAGTGCAAAGGCTTTACCACCAAGTATTAAAACCGACATTTTAATCATTGATTATGTCAGTTTGTTTAATTACTTTTAGGCCCCTTTAACTGAGGGGCTTTGCATAAAATGGGTGTAATTCATGCATGGTTCAGATAATATATATAAAAAAACCCTCTTAATTTGAAGTTGAAATGCAGCCTTTTGTGCCTATCTTTTTTTCTCTCTTTTAAAATCCATTGCGATGGCGTGGAAAACAAAAATGATGAAAATTCTGTCTCTGTTCGAATATTTATGGACCTAACTGTAAATTGGCCAGTCAAGCAATCTATGTTGCCACTAATTCAAAACCAAATAATAAAGCATCTTAATTCTGAGCTTCTTATCATGCCAGATTGGTAATTCTGCTCTGTGAGCTTGTCTCCCTCTCTCGATCTTTGGTCTGACACATTTTGTGGTTTGGCTAGTTTCATTAAGTTAGAGACAGGGTGGGTTGTGTTGTTTGTTGGGGTGTATTTGCTATATGCTCTGTTCACGGCCATGGTGCACAAAATTACGGTGATTCTCAGATTCATCTCGGGGTGAGATGTATTTGGCCCCTGCACTTCTTAAATAACCCAGGCACCACAGTAGAGGCTCACTATGAAGTTCAAAATATGTTCACAAAGACCCTGGGAGTTTGACTGCTGAAAACCAGACTTGGATATTATTCTGCCTTCAAAACTACAATCGGTGTTCTCCATTCTGGCATGATTATTACATTTGGGTTAATGCACGTGATGTAATTCCGTGACAAACAAACCCCAGCCCCAACTTTTTTTAAGGTGACTTGAAATTTGCAATAAGTGTATTTAAAAAACAATAAACTTGAAGGTCTAACATTAAATATTTTCTTTGTACTGTTTTAAATTTAATTTAGGTTAACGATGATTTACAATTTGCATTTTCCGCATAATCCCAACATTTTTGGAAATGAGGTTGAATCTTACTGCTTAGAATTCAATAATTATCTCCGCCAAGGAGATAATGCGATTGAGTCGGTTTATTTATTTATTTATTTATTTGTCCGTCTGTCCTTCTGTCTGTCTGTGGACAGGATTTCTCGGAAACTACTGGACGGATCTTCATGAAATTTTCACCAGAGGCAGATCTTGGGCCAGGGATGACTCCATTAAAATTTTGTGATGATCCGGATCCGGATCCGGATTCTGGATCCGGATCTGTATTTACAATCTTAGTGGCATATCTTGGAAACTACTTGACGGATCTTCATGAAATTTTCACCAGAGATAGATCTTGGTCAAGGGACGACTCCATTAAAATTGTGTAATGATCCAGGTCCGGATTTGGATTCTGGATCCGGATCTGTATTTACAATCTCAGTGACATTTCTCCGAAACTAATGAACAGATTTTGATCAAATCAAGGTGGAAAGTGATTGCGCAATCACACCCGAGGGTAATTGTCCAGTCAGGCCACTGATTGCGCAATCACACCCGGCGGCCATTGTCCAATCACACGCCAGCGGCGGTGATTATCCAATCACACCACTGATTGCGCAATCATACACCGGCAGTGATTGTCCAATCACGGCCTGTGCAGTCACATCGATGCGATTGCGCAATCACACGATCATCATGTGACATCATGGTCACGTGATGATCGTGTGATCGCTCTGTACTTTGATGACGGCTTTGGAGAATGGATGCTTCAAACATACAAAAATCCCATTTAAACTTGTCACATGGGTGGTCCTGAAATCTTCCAAAGAGAAAGATCTTGCATTTGTATCAACATCATCCCTTGGCGGAGATCAGAAATCTCGGATTGCTCTTGTTACTGAATGCATCTGGTTTTCATGTAATGTCCATGAAGACCCATTCAAGAAAATAATATCTAAAAATAGACGTTTTTCACTGATACTGGAAAATGGACAAGAAACAAAAAGAGATGAAACTGGATATTTAAAAGTTGCTTGAATATGATAGCATAAAGCTTTTTAAAGTAAAATGTTTCCACAATATCTGCAATATGGATGCTTGGCATCAGTCCTGAAATCACAAGAAAACAAAATGAGAGACAGAAGATAAAGGCAGCAGCGGATACTGCGTGTTTAATCCAATTCTAAGCCACAAGGAATGTGACACAACCTAGCATTCATTAAAAAGGTCGATCCTCTGCCTCATTCCTGGGGTACTCGGCAGTCCGCCAAATAGATGAGCTATATTGAAGAGCCCCTGAGCTTTTTAATGTTGAAGAGGCAGATCAAATTGATAAATAAACCGATTGTATGCAGTTTTTGCAATTTCGTATATAGTATTTCATGTGTTATTCACTCAAAACATTGAACAACATTTCTGAGAAAAACGAACAGGTTGCAGAAATAAGGCATACCTTTTATTTTAATTAAACAGTTCGTGATGATTTAATTTTCTGACTGTCTATATCATCGGTAAAAGCCAGCCTTGCCATCTGGACAGAGATGGAACCCCTGTTGGCCCATGCCAAGGTGGAGCACGCAAATGCTGTCGTCCGGCTGTCTTAATCCAGGGAAAAGTCCCGTCACTCTGGATCTGTTTGGAATACTATTGGGTGAGACACCTATATCTGTTTATCGCATCTTTATTCAAGATGGTTGATTGGCGGAGCTGAGCTGTCAGGCGCTCAATCCCGCCCTGTAGCGGATTGTAGCTATGTCATGAGGCCGGGGGTAGCCCTAATGACAACCCGAGCCGGAGTGCCCAGCTTTAATCTGCAAAAAGGACTGTATTGGTGAGAATTCGATGTTTTTTTTTCAGTAGACATCAGTTGTGTAATTATATATTATTTCCTCAAAACAGTCTATTCTTATATTTCATGCGGTATATTAAACAACGAAAAACGCTCGGAAATAATCAAGTTACGGGACAGTGGTCCCCGAGCCTATAATTAGCCAACTTGTCCAGATTTTTATTTGGGGATTTATGATTTCGACGGTTTCTGCGTTGTTGCTGATTCACTAGAACACTAAAGACTCACAAAATTATGTCGAGTAAATTGTGCGAACTATTCCCGTCCCATCGCTGAGGTACTTTTATCAAGGTTTTTACGGTTGGATCGACTTCGATCTCTCAAATCTCTTCCGTGGTCTATAAATCTTTATAAATTGCATGCTACTAAGACTCAGGAGCCTGGCTAGATACATCTTTAGAGGTTTTTTGGGAAACTCTCATAACCTAGCGACCTGCTATAGCTAGATATTTCGCTGTACTGCAGCTATTTGATTGTGTGCGCTCTTGAAACAAATGTTCCTATAAAATAATGTAGCATAAACATGAGCGGCAGTTTATTTAGCACATTGATGCTTAAAAGTAGCGAGCGAAGTTCTTTAAAAAAGGGGTGTTTGTGGGCTATCTGTTAATTCCCTGTCGTTCTTAACTGAACTGGATACATCCGCTATGCATCTGTGAATGAACGACCCGACTAAGATTGTAAACAGTGGACGAAGACACTGTCGTCGGTCCTTCAGTTCGTAGGCTAAATAATAAAGATGCCTATCATCAAATTATTGCGGGATAAAGTGAATGCAGGCTCTCAATTTTAGTGTCTCACTCAGATTCTGCAGAATTGATAGGAGTCGATTAACGACACTTCTGCCCTCAGGAAACAGGGTCCACAACTGCTCTCGCTATAATGATGTCATTTTCCAGTAAGAGCAGGCTGCAGACTGGTTTCTATGAGCATCACTTTATTCCTCTGGTTTTCTTGAGTGCACCCTGTCTCCTGTAGGGGATGTTTAGTAGAATTTTCAAGCGGCATATTGCCTTGGACATGAGCACAATTAATGACGAATTCGATTTGTCATGTCCTAATTTTGAAGTTTGATATATATATATTTTTTTTTTTTCAGCCCTTATGAAAATATCTTATAGTTATTTCTTAGTAGTACCATAGTATTTTGGAATAACTATAGTATTAATATAGTTTGCGTGGTATAACTAGAGTAGTACTATAGCCATCAAATTTTAACTATAGTATTACCACAGTCAACAGTACAATGATATTACTATAGTCCACACGACTGTATTCAAAAAGCAAAATTAACTTTTTTGTCCACTGGCCAAATGGCGAGTGAAAGTTCAAATTTTACCAGCCACTCAACGGATTAACATTGTTCTTTGGCTGGTGAATGAAGCAAATCTACCAGCCACTTGCCTATTTTACTATCATTTGACTGGTGGCTGGTGCTAATTTTAGTCCCTGTATTGCTGCAGTTTGAGTCTTTGTAGTATCACTATGGTAATACTACAGTACGGATGCAAAAATACCATCCATTTACTATAGGATAACTATTGCTTGGAATTATAGTAATTTTTCACGAGGGAGAAAACCTTTTAGAAATGATTGTGTGCTAAGGACACAGGAAATTTGTTTTACATGTATATTAGGAGTTGACTTTGAATAGTTATTGCTCTAAAATATCATTGTAAGTTTTAACAACTGACTATGGACTTTCACTTTTGTTATCTTCCAGGTGTAGATTTCTGTTGTAATCTAGCGATGAGGTTTTGTCTTTTATTGTTTTCAACATTTTAAAGGCAACCAATGTTTTACTTTTATTCAGGTTCTGCTTGAGCCGTTAACAACTGTGTTGATGAAAACAGTGGTTTTCACTGGGGCCTTATGCTTCACAATTGGCAGTGTGATCAAATAAGTGTAACATTTTGGTCCATGACTCTTGAATGGATAGATGAAATAGATTGAGAGGATGTTGATATTGGTATTTTTTTTTGCATCTTGGGCTATGCTGCTCTAACAAAAAGTGCAGTATTCTTCAAGGACTGTAGTATTCTAGATCAGAAGTTTGACATTGAACTGTACCATAGTGAGCGAAAATGGACCAGTGTCATAACTGTTTCTGAAAGTGACTACACTGAGGTGAGCTGCTCTTTATAGATGCTGTACTATGAGATGAGCTGCAGTTGTGCGACATTTCATGTCAAGTGTTAAGAGTCGGGCAGCCATCTGCAAAACTGAGCCACTTGTCAAAATATTGTGCTTTTGTCAAAAAAAAAGAAAAGATTTTCAGCAGATATAAATGGGTTTTGGCCTCTTTTGTCCTTGCTTGTTGTGTCTGCAATTTAGCATGTTCACAAATGTCAGCAAGTTGGGTTCCTTGCTGATATTTGGAGAATTACATGACGTAGGAGGTCATTCTCTCAGCTTTGTCTGCCGATTTTCTGTTCTAAGTCAAGCTTACTCTGGCTCCCACTGTTTTGTTTTGTGAGGTCCATGACAGTGGGCTTCTGAGGGAAGGTTATGGGGTCAATGGTTTGGGGGAGGGGAGACAGCCATGTCAATAGTTGCTGCCATTGTTATGTTGCCTCCAAACCTCCTTTTCCCACAGTCGTATTCTAGGGCTGTATTAGTGACTGCAACATCTAACAACCCTTGAAAAATCTAATTGCATAGCTCATTTAAGCCTTCGTAAATACGTAAATAAAGTATCACTCATGGGATATTATTATCATTTTAAAGTATTATTTTGTTAAGACGATATGACCTCCACCTTATCATTGGTATTTAAGTCTATGTATATATCAACAAGCCAAAAAATAAAACCACTTACAGATGCAGCAAATAATGTTGATTATTTCATAACAGTGGCTCATGTCAAGGTTTGCTGACAGATGTAAGACAGTGAGCAAGTGGTCTGTTCGTGTGTTAAATGTGTTCAATGTTAAATAAATGGGAGATGAACGACTTTGACTAGGGCCGAATTGCTTTGGCCTGATGAGTGGGTTAGATCATTTCTCAAGTTGCAACACTCCTGGGGTGCTCCCTGTTAGTAGATGTGAGCACCTTCTGACAGTGGCCCAAGGAGGGAAAAATCATGAACAGGCCATGGAGTTTTGGGCGCCCAACTGTCATCGATGAACAAGGGCTATGAAGGCAATCCTGTCTGGTCCAAACTGACGCACATTCTGACGTGCACAGAAAAACCATTGCATAAAAAGCTAACGTGACTGTATTAATATGACAGTATTTTTTCATTAGATTTTTTGAAGAACACGCTTTCCCATAATTTAGTAAACTAGACAAAATGACATAGGAAATAGCTTTAGGAAGAGGAAGGTGGAGATTTGGCTAAGAGCATCACAGGAAACACTGGAGTTGACTGCCAGTGGGACAGGAAACAGAAAGTCAAAGACCCATCTATCTTTGGCTCAGGAGTGGGAGTGGGACAGGAAGCAGGAAGTGGAAGATCACTGATCTCCTCAGGCGGAGCCACAATTGTGCTGCTGGAAAAGTCAAGGATTTTTACTGTTTTCTCATGCATATCAAAAGTGTTCAAGTGAAAGTGCTGTTTTAGAGATATAAATGTCACAGCAAATTCAAATAGTTATTTTATGGGAAAATGGGTTTTTGGGCATCAACTGGCTGCTCAATCGGTAGTTAAATTCTGTCTACATCAGCAGTTGAATTACACAGTAACATACTGAAATAATAATCACAGTAAAGCAGAGTAGTAAATTAGATGGGACAGGATCACAGTTGGATTCAAAGGGGATCTGACTGAAAAGTTTGTACAGATATGTATGTCAGGGAAGAGAGTACTTGAGTGTGAGTTAGAGCGCACTTGTTTGGAGAAAGTTAATTTTTTTGCAACCATTGTGATTAGTTTGAGGACTGCAGGTAAATTCCTTTGGACCATTACAAAGATTATAGGGTCATTCCATGTCAAATCACCCAATGAACTAAACCTCACCATCTCCAATTTTGCTCAAAATTTGTGTGTGAATTGGTCGTGACCCCCAAATTTCAAATTTCACATCAATTGGACCTTCCAGTGCAAAGTTACGGCCTTTTTTTTTTTTTTTTTTCTTGATATTTCGTGAAAAATGGCCGTGGCCGCTAAAATTCAAATGGCCATATCTCCAAATCTACTCGACCGATTTTGACAAACAAGGTATTGTTGGAAAGGGAATCACACAAGCATTCCAAATCTGCCATCTTTAAACACATTCTGGTAACTCTGGGTGTGATGAATTATTGACGTATATTTTGACCTCAAAATTGACCTTGAGGGTCTTGTGACCTTGAATTTTTTAACACCAAATGGTACCCTGATGAGAAACATATTATTTTTAGTTATAGAGTAATTCAAAATTAAAGTTCATGTGTCCAGCCATTTTCTGAGAATTCTTGTGCAATTAGCGATGCACTGGGACTCCCTGGACTTGGAAGTGGTGGTCCCCTATAATTAGTCATCACAGCATGCTTAAGAAGTTAGACGAAGGAACTTCAACGCTCAATTTCAATTTTTAGTATTTGTAAACAACTGAGAGCATTAAAAATGTAAGTACTTGTATATCTTCATTTTATTCAGGATGCCTTCCTTCAATAAATCTTGTTTACAGTTTGTTTGTATTAGGAGACAAATCAATCAAAACACTGGCCATCACGTAATGACATTTGTTGGCTACCTGAGGTGGATATTCTGTGTGTTATTGACACCCCATCACTTACATCATCCTCATCAAGGCAATATACTCTCAGCTGCAGTGACTTGATGAAAATTTCAAAAGTCTGCCCAGTTTGGCAAATGGATTCTGAATAAACTGAACCAAGTGGGACTACACTTCCAGGAGCAACTTCGATAGTGGGATTTGAATTTGATTTTTACTAGAAAGTGTGCAAGCTATCATGGTAAAAAAACATTACTTGACCATATATGGAACAAGACTGCATGTAACAGAACTCAACTGTAGGGATAAGTATGTATGTAGTAAATTTTGTGTACATTTTTATGAACACAGACCTGAATTTCAGCAAGGGTATACCAGATTTAATTGGATATTGCTGAAAAACAAAAAAATATGTTTCCAAGTTTTTGATATGTTGTAGATACCTCATCAGGGTACAATATGGTGTTAAAAAAAATTCAAGGTCAGGCGACCCTCAAGGTCAATTTTGAGGTCAAAATATAGGTCAATAATTCATCACACCCAGAGTTACCAGAATGATTAAAAATGGCAGATTTGGAATGCTTGTGTGATTCCCTTTCCGACAATACCTTGTTTGTCAAAATCGGTCAAGTAGTTTTGGAGATATGACCATCTGCATCTTGGCGGCCACGGCCATTTTTTGCGAAATATCGAAGAAAAAAAAACCCCAAAAGGCCATAACTTTGCACTGGAAGGTCCGATTGAGTTGAAATTTGAGATTTGGGCATTTGGGGCCATAGCCAACTTGCATACCAAATTTGAAGAAAATCAGTACAAGTGAGGTGTAGAATCCCATTTTTTTTTTGGATGATTTGACATGGAATGACCCTGTAGTGCTGTGAAAAACTGCTTGCCCCCTTCCTGATTTCTTCTATTTTTTGCATATATATCACACTTGCATGTTTCAGAACAGCAAAATAATTTTTATATTAGACAAAGATGACCCAGGTAAACACAAAATGCAGTTTTTAAATACTGATTTACTTTATTGTGGGGAAAAAAGTTATCCAACCCTACCTAACCCATAGTGAAAAAGTAATTGTCCCCGTAGTTACTAAATCAAACAATTAAACAAAGTTAATTGACATTTGGGCTCAATTTCACTAGACAAACCCAGGCAAGATTGCTGCCATTCCTACTGAAACTAAATGTTGCTTGAATACAACCCCAATTCCGAAATAGTTTGGACGAAGTGTAAATTGTGAATAAAATCAAAATGCAATGACTTTCAGATCACATGAGCCAATATGTTATTTACAATAGAACGTAGATAACATTTCAGATGTTGAAACTGAGACATTTTGCATTTTCATCCACAAAATGAGCTTATTTCAAATTTTCTGGCTGCAACAGGTCTCAAAAAAGTTGGGACACAGGCAAAAAAGGGCTGAAAAAGCAATTAATATACAAGAGAATCAACTGAAAGAACATTTAGCAAGTAATTAAGTTAACCGGCATCAGGTGTGTAACATGATTGGCTATAAAAGGGATGTCTTAGAGAGGCTGAGTCTCTCAGAAGTAACGACGGCCAGAGGCTCTCCAACCTGTGAAGGCTTGTGTCAAAAAAATTGTGGAATACTTTGAAAACAATGTTCCTCAACATAAAATTGCAAAGGCTTTGAAGGTCTCATCATCGACAATGTATAACATCATCAAAAGGTTCAGAGAAACTTGAAAATTCTCTGTGCGTAAGGGACAAGGCCAAAGACCTTTACTGGATACCCCTGATCTTCAGGCTCTCAGGCGCCACTGCATCACTCACCGGCATGATTCTGTCATTGACATTACTAAATGGGCCCAAGAATACTTCAAGAAACCACTGTCTGTAAACACAGTCCACCGTGCCATCCACAGATGCCACCTAAAACTCTATCATGCAAAAGGGAAGCCATTGTTGAGCATGATCCAGAAGTGCCGCCGTGTTCTGTGGGCCAAGGCTCATTTAAATTGGACTGTAGCAAAGTGGCAAAGTGTCCTGTAGTCAGACGAGTCCAAATTTGACCATCTTGTTGGAAATCATGGGCGTTGTGTCCTCCGGGCTAAAGAGGAGAAAGACCACCCCTCCTGTTATTAGCGTTCAGTTCAAAAGCCAGCATCTCTGATGGTATGGGGATGCATTAGTGCATAGTGTGTGGGACACTTGCAAGTTTTAAAAAGCACCATGAATGCTGAAAGGTATATAAAGGTTTTAGAGCAACATATGCTCCCCTCCAGACAGCATCTATTCCAGGAAGGCCTTGTGTATTCCAGCAGGACAATGCAAAACCACATACTGCTGCTATTACAACAGCAAGACTTCGTAGTAGAAGAGTCCGTGTGCTGAACTGGCCTGCCTGCAGTCCTGATCTTTCACCGATTGAGAATATTTGGTGCATAGCTAAACGAAAAGTCCGTCAAAGGAGATACAAAACTCTCCAGCAGCTGGAAGCTTGTATTAAACAAGAGTGCGATCAAATTGCAATGGCTAAACTCAAGAAACTTGTCTCCTCAATGCCCAGACGCCTCCACTCTGTGTTAAAAAGAAGAGGGGATGCTACAGCATGGTAAACAGGCCCCTGTCCCAACTTTTTGAGACCTGTAGCAGCCATCAAATTTGAAATGAGCTCATTTTGTGGATAAAATTGTAAAATTTCTTAGTTTCAACATTTGCTATGTTATCTCTGTTCTATTGTGAATAAAATACTGGCTGGTGTGATTTGAAAGTCATTGCGTTTTGTTTTTATTCACAATTTACACTTTGTCCCAACTATTTCGGAATTGGGGTTGTATATCTGGCTGTCAATGTGAAATAGGCA
Organism: Gymnothorax javanicus; assembly: GCA_029692085.1. NCBI lineage: Eukaryota > Metazoa > Chordata > Actinopteri > Anguilliformes > Muraenidae > Gymnothorax > Gymnothorax javanicus. The sequence continues at coordinate 93,847,754 of CM056199.1, read as the reverse complement.
AAAGGCAGCACATGATGCTGTGATCTAAAGAAATTCAAGAACAGTTAAGAAACAAAGTCGTTGGCATTTATCAGTCTGGAAAGAGTTACAAAGCCATTTATAAGGCTCTGGAACCCCTGTGCACAGTGGTGACAGCCATTATCTACAAATGGAGAAAACTTGGAACAGGGATAACCTTCCCAAGGAGTGGCTGCCTCACCAAAATTTCTCCAAGAGCGCATTGACGACTCATCCAGGAGGTAACAAAATAACAAAGACTGAACTCTCAGGAACTGCAGGTCTTACTTGTCTCAATTGCTGTCAATGCTCATGACTCCACAGCAAGAAAGAGACTTGACAAAAATGACATCCATGGGAGAGCTGCAAGGCAAAGAGTGCTGCTGACCAGAAAGAACACAAAGGATAGTCTTGCATTTTCTAAAAACATCTTGATGACCCCCAGGGTTTTTGGGATAATATTCTTGGACTGATGTATCAAAAGTGGAACTTTTTGGAAACATGGGTCCTGATACATCTGACATAAAGCTCACACAGCATTCCACTATGAGAACATCATGCTAACAGTAAAATATGGTGGTGGTAGAGTGATGGTGTGGGGCTGCTTCGCTGCTTCAGGACCTGGGTGACTTGCCATAATTGTTGGAACCAAGAATTCTGTTCTCTGCCAGAAAATCCTGAACAAAAATGTCCAACCATCAGTTTGTGACCTAAAGCTCAACTGCATTTGGGCCATGCAACAGGATGATGATACGAGGCACAAAAGTAAATCCACCCCTGAATTGCTCAAAATAAACAAAATGAAGGTTTGGAGTGGCTTGTCCAAGTCCTGACCTGAATCTGATTGAGATGATCTGACATGAACTCAAACAGGCAGTTCATGCTCAAAAACCCTCCAATGTGGCTGAATTAAAACAAGCCAGAATTATTCCACAGCAATGTGAAAGACTTATTTCCAGAAATCACAAACATTTGATTGCAGTATTTACCACCAAGGGTGGCACAACCAGTCATTAGGTTCTGGGGGACGATTTTTTTGTCACATGGGAAATATAGGCTTTGAAAAACTTTTTACCTTCGGAAGATGAAATAATAATACAAACGCTGCATTTTATGTTGACTCATCTTGTCTCGGTTTGATCTTAAAATTAGTTGGATGATCTGGAACACGTGAATATGACCAATAAGTAAAAATAGAAGAAATCAGGAGGGGGGCAAACACTTTTTTTCATGGCAGTGTATTTAATCTTCAATGCAAAATGCAAATTTATATAGATGAGTAAATCTACGAGTTGTTACATGGGTGTGGTTTTCTGTTTTTACATTGCAGGTATTGCGCGTCACTGAGCGGCAGGACGTCATCATGCCGCTTGTTAAGAGAAACATTGAGCCACGTCACCTCTGCAGGGGGCCGCTGCCGGAGGGCATTGGCAGTGAGCTGGACTGTGTCACCAACAACAACCTCTCAGCCATCATCCGCCAGCTCAGCAGCCTGAGTAAGCAGCAGCAGCAATCCCAACATGACAGCAGTCTCTTCTCACCTGAGCAAAGGAGCCGCTTCTTATAACATATCAGAGAATTGGGGTAGTATGGAACATGTACACCTTTGAGGCTGCGACTAAATAGTGACTATCTGTAAAATATGTTCTGTCAATTTTTTTTCTTGCATCATTCCATTATCATTGCCTCATAGACAGTCAGAGTACATGAAAAGTGAAACATCATAGACAAATGTAGGAATAATTGGAAAGTAAAGCTCAAGACTGCCAGTGTTGTAATACTGAAAAACGAAAAGAAGGTATGGCATGGTGGGATCATAAAATGATAAAATCATACAGTAAGTGAAATTAATGATTCAGATTTAGCTACCAGAAGGCACCAGTTGATATTTGAGGACAGTCCTCACAGTCTGCGGACAGACATACTTGTGTGTGTGTGGGGGGGGTTGCATATTACCCAGTGGTCCTCATCCTTTAAAGCTCCAAAGTCATTGTATGCTTCTGGTCTCTCAGTACATCTGGTAAACAGCAAAGGTCTCTGCTCCCCATATAGGCAAGCATGCGGAGGACATCTTTGGAGAGCTTTTTAATGAAGCCAACACCTTTCACTTGCGGGCCAACTCTTTGCAGGACCGTATTGACAGGCTGGCTGTCAAGGTCACCCAACTGGACTCTACTGTAGAGGAAGGTGAGTCAGAGATGTACAGAGATGTTGAAACAGTGCATTGTACTGAGCTAATCAGTTTACTTCAGTGGAAGAAAATTTGTGCACAACTGTTCTCTCTGTTACAGTTTCATTGCAGGACATAAACATGAAGAAGGCATTTAAGAGCGCCACTGCTCAAGACCAGCAGGTTGTGTCTAAGGGCAGTATACCTAACCCAGTACAAGAGATGTACAACATCTGTGACAAACCACCGCCTCTCAACATTCTCTCACCCTACAGGTGTATTTTGTCTCCGTTATTACCTTCTCGTTTCCGTTTCGTGTTCTTTATGTGTGGATTTGGGTGCATATCATCTAGTATCAGCTTCCATATCAGTTTTATCTCTGCACTAGCGTATTGTCCAAGTTTCTGGGAGTTTCTGTTGCTGTTTCACTGTGAATATTCATGAAGAAATGTGTCCAAGGACAGAAAATTCATGGCTGCTGATACTGTTCTTTGTCATGACCCATGAATATTCATACAATGCACCAAATTGGTTGCGGTTTTCATGGTACTTCAGACTTAAAATGTGAAAATGCAAATATGAGGGTGGACATCTGAAAGGCATAGAGTCTTTAGTTTAGGTTTTTATTCTGATCAGGTGACCCCCTGACCTTCCTTTTGACTTTCTTTGCTCTTCTGACAGGGATGACCAAAGAGAAGGCATGGAGTTTTACACTGACCCTTCATACTTCTTTCAACTTTGGAGGGAAAAAATGCTGCAGGACACTGAGGACAAGAGAAAGGAGAAGAGGAGACAGAAGGTATGAGGGTCTGCACTTTTGTTTCTCTCTTCCTTTTCTCTTACCTGTTCCCTGTCTTTCATCCTAGTGTGGATTACTCACTGCATCGCAAGTGCAACTGTAAAATAAAGCACAGTGTCCTTCAGAAGTCTAATGTGCGGTGTACCAGTCCACAGTATATACACGTGTGGTCGATTGTTTAAAACATACCAGATTGCTACGTTAGGTGGTCAAAGTGAATGGCCTCAGCCTTGGCCATGCTGTTAGGAACCATGAGCTCTCTAAACTTTGGAGTTTCTATGTGTTCTATGTTTCTATGTTCTATGTCTTCCAGGAGCTGAGGCGAAGCGTAGACGGTACTCTACCACGCGAGGTGAGGAAAGTAAGAAAGGCTCGAAACCGTAGACAGGAGTGGAATATGATGGCATTTGACAAGGAACTACGCCCGGACAGTCGGCACGCTCATACCCTCCACCGTGGGATGTCGTCTGAGGGATCCCTGTCACCAGAAAACAGGTCTTTACCAAAACCACGTACACAAGAAAAATAATGGCAGCGCTGAAGAGTCACACAAAGCTGCATCCAGCGTTGTCCCAGCTGCCCATGATGACATGATCTCATTTCGCTTTGGTGACTTTGTTAGTTGATGGGGCAGTGAAAGTTGCTGAGCTGCACTTGAAACACGATCCTCAGACTGAAACACGATCCTCAGACTGAAGTCTGTGCTACCTGAATTACGAACTGTGTTGTAATAATAACTTATTACACAAATTTACAGCATATATCCACATTAGAATTACTCACAGTGTAAAACGTTGCCAGATATGTACGATTGTATGTTGCCAGATATTTCCCTTTCAGACTCAGAAATGGAATCTGTACTTTCTTGGCACAATACAAATTTTGATTTTGCTTTGAATTGCGCTAAAAGCAATTTTTCAGTTATAACTGGTAAGGATTGATATGTACTTCTATGTAATGTCTCTTGGAGCACCTGTCAGTATTGTGGGTTTTCTTCTTTGTGTCTAAGTCCCTGCCTATAGCTGAATCTGCAGGAGAAATTATGATCTTGATAAACAAATTTAATTCCCCTCCAATTACCTTTGTTCATTATAATGTCTTTATGCCCTCCCTCTCTCTGACTTTGTCTGCTTTATCTCAGCAGATCACATGGGGTAGACATGCCAAACTATTCCCAAACACTCCCACGCAATCCCCAAGCACGTTCCACCTCTCAGTCTTATGTGCGTGGGGACGGTCGTTCCATGGTCCAGGAGCATGAGTACCACAGCATCGCGGTAGGACAGAGGGGTGGCCCATCTAGCCGTCACAACCAACCCCTGCCCTTGCCCCCTTCCGCCGATGGAATGAATGGCGTTGTACCCCTCCCTCCAGTAGACTACAGGTACTTCAGTACTGAATTATGTCTTGCAAATAATCTCAGCTGACTGATTTAATTCCGGCGAACAAGGTGCTGAATATCGATGAAAAGAGTATGTGGGCGCACTGTGTAATGCTGTCCCTACCTCCTAATTCTCTCCGGTTCAGCATGGCAGCTGCTCAGATGATGGAGAGCTCTGTTCGCTCCAAGCCGCTGCCACCTCCCCCTGCCCCAGTAATTCCATCTGCGCAGACTGCCTTTGCCATGCCCCTGGGAGGTCCTGCCCCGGCCGCGCCCTACACAGAGCACATTGCTATGGGTGGTGACAGTCCCCTCCCTCCCCCGCCACCGCCTGAATTTTTGGGAGGTCCAGCTCCCCCAGGACCCCCGCCACTCCCCCCTGCACCCTCCCAGCAAAATTCCTCTCGGCCCAACGAGGACAAGAGGCAGGAGGCCCAGTCCGTGAGTGACGCACGTAGTGATCTGCTGTCTGCTATCCGCATGGGTAAGTATTTTTAATTTGCGTTTTTAATCTCTAGAAATGTATACGAATTGATAAGAAAGCGCAGCATTGTGGGCTCTATTATTTCGATGATCTGACTTGCCTACAGTCCTTTCTGCATGGAGCTTTGAGACATTTTCCCGCTGTTGTTTTTGAAAACTGTCATTTTCTCTGAGTATTGTTCAGTATATTAATAAAAAATTGAAATGATTCATTTTGCCTCCTGATAACTTGTAAGAAACAGAGACATGAGTGTGTGCTTCTGAGGCCTGTTTGTTCCTTTCAGGGATACAGTTGAAGAAAGTTCAGGAGCAGCAGGAGCTTCAGGCAAAACGTGAACCCATGGGGAATGACGTCGCCACCATCCTGTCACGCCGAATCGCAGTCGAGTATAGTGATTCTGGTGATGACTCTGAGCTTGACTACAATGACTGGTCTGACTGAATCTCCTTTCTAGAATAGATAGACTTTCCCCTACAGAGAACACACTGGACCCAATAACACCCACAAATCCTTCCTTCACAATGTGACCAATGCACGCACACATTCAACTATTTTCAGCTTGATGGTAGCAAATAGTGAACACTGTGATCAGTAGGGAAAAAGAAACTTGAATAGTGGCTATAAATATTCTGTTGTACTGCTGGGATGTGTATAAACACCCTAATTAAATGCATCTAAGACACAAATAAATATTTTAATGTTTAAGATAGGCATTTAGATGGAAATATTGTAGTGGCTAAATATAATTTTCAGAATGGATATAATTTCTAACTGAGGCTGAAGTATAATGATTAATCAATCAGTTATGAGAAGCTGACTGTCATGTCAGCCATTATGTATTTTTTATTTGCTGTGGAACCTTTGTGTAGATCAGACTTTGGATTTTAACTGTTACTGTCAGAACCTGCATCAGATGGTCAGTGAACGTGAGGTTGTGGATAACGATGTCGCATTGGGTGCACACCAAATTAACCAGACAATCCCTTTACATTTTGCCTGTTTATGCTTCAAAGACACTCTTTGAAATATACCTAAGAAGGTAAATGCTGCATTTATTCATGCCTAGTTTTGTTTTTTATGGTTTTCAATGTAGTATAGAAATAAAGGAATTGGGCTTGAATTTCCTTGTGAAGTACTGTTGTTCACCCCATAATAAAGTAGTATGAATGAGTCAAGTAAATATTCAATTGTATGAATGGCTTTGTAAAACTAAACACTTGCCCTCAATAAAAAATTAGGCACACCTACATACTTGTGTCTCAGAACTGTGTTGTTGTGGTATGGCTGCTGGAGGCAGCTGTGAAAGAACACCCTCCGATGCACATACACATCAAATTTGCTCCAAGTAAACGTAACAATGATGAATGTGCATTATCACCATGCTGACTGTCCTATTTGCACTTTCCAGTTCAAAACAGTCCTTCTCATTACCCGTAAAGCGTAATGCTCTGGAATAGTGAACATGGCAGTTCCTAACAGTGTTTATATTTCTCCTCATGACTGATGTACTCCACAGCACTCTGACAGGCATCGCTGACCTCTGATACAGGTCAGTGGTTGTCATCCCCATTGTCCTTTTCATGTATGGCTTCAGATGTCCCCATTCCAGAAACACTGGCATGCAGTCAATGAAAATTGCCCTCAGGGGTTCATGTCTTGCTGACTACTGTGGGACATTCATGTAATGCGAGTTGATAAATCATTCTACAGTATATCTGAAGTATATTTCTTTTTTACTGCAGAGCACAGTATGTTCCAATCCATCCATCTATCCTTTTATTTTCAAAGCTGCTTATCGCTGGTCTGAGTTCGTTCGCATTGAGCCTATCCTAGGATCCAATGGGTGTGAGGCAGGAACACACCCTGGCCAGTATCCAAATCTGTCGCTGGACACAAGCGCCATTCACTTACGCATCACGGTAAATGAGCAATTTGGAGTTTCCAGTTACTCTTAACATGCATGTCTTTGTACTGTGGGAGAGAAACATTCTGTTCTGCTTACATCAGTTCATGTGAAAAAAATGTTCCAAGTGCAATTAATGAATTTGAAAGATCTGTTTGAAGTCCTTTGTTCATATAGTGCTATATTTCAATCAATTGCACAAAAAGTAATAAATTTGATTAACTGATTAATTCAAAGACTTTGGCGAATCCTAAATGGGAAAATGTGGTCACATGGCTACTGAAGCAAATAATGTAAACAATAATATCACATGGCATCTGAAAATGCTTTGTATTAACCCGTTAGTGCAAGGATTTTGTCCTAAAGTTAAAAAAGTTGTGAATGGAGATGGACAAAGCCGGCTACAGCACCCTCCACCGCTTTCCAGTTGCATTGTTTGCACTGCTTTCGCAAAGAAAAGCGGATCACTTTCATGGGCTTGCTAGCGCGAGCACCCAGCTGATGTCCAAAGCAAGAAACAACCGTAAGAGTCACTGAGTCAGGACCTTGGTTTAATGTTGCATCCGAAAGGTGGAGACTTCTTCTGTACAGTGTCCCCATCACTGCACTGGGGCATTGGGGATTATCCCACCAGAGGTGAGATTGCAAGCTACTGGCCCACCAACATCTCTTCCAGCAGCAGCTTGGTTTTCCCCAGGTGGTCTTCCATCCAAGTACTAACCAAGCCCACACCTGCTTAGCTTCAGCCACACAGCTGGAGCAGATTGAGTCGTGGTATGGCTGCTAGTATGGACCTGCCTAAATTCGAAAATTGTTAAAATAAAAGTCATTTTTGCGGGAAAATCAATACTATCATTCTGCACCTTTCAGGAGGCCCTAGTGATATATTATTATTATTTTTTTTAATCTGCATTTCCATAAAAAACTTGTATCTGTCATCTTTAAGGTAAAAAAAAATCCAGGTAAGCCAATCAGAGGTAAAGGGTCATACCTTTGTCATCATGGGGAAAAAACAAATAGTTACCTGGAGAAACAAAAGCGCTGTCCTCTTCCTATTTTGGTTGCGCAATGATTGATGCACTTAGTGCCATAAATCAAGCCTTCATTTTCCTGGGAGATCATACCTGGGTCATTTTTCTATAGCAATTTCATTGTGCAGTCAAAGTTTACTTCATAAAGGTAAAGCAAAAATGTTGCCTATTTCCTCTTGAAAAGGTTTATTTTAGTTACATTTTACGCATCTTCTACTTACATTGTACCATTCAACATTTTATTAATTAATCTGGTCAACATTTTAGTTTTTCATAGCGTATTCTTCCACAAAATTGTCACTTTTTCAGAAAGCTGTGGGTGGTCTTGAAGAGTCGTGGTTCTTGAACAGGCCTGCCAAAGAAAACTGCCAAGCTGTAGCAAAAGTTTGTCAGACTTCTACCTTTTTCAAATAACCAGCAACACAAAATCAAAAACATGCCACATTCCCACAAACTTTGCACCACAACACTTTGAAGTTGATACATTTTCACCAGAACCTGTAAAAAACCCGGAGACGAATCAACTGCGCATGCGCTCTTTCCTGCGGAAGTTTTAGAGGCGAAAAAAAGCCCAAGCTGAGTGCGCATGCGCAGTTGGTTTGTCTCTGTGTTCGTTACAGTCTGTGCGATTTTATGAGTTTGGTCCTGATGAAAATGTATCGACTTCAAAGTGTTGTGGTGCAAAGTTTTATAGGAATGTGGCATGTTTTCGATTTGTGTTTCTGGTTATTTGAAAAAGGTAGACATCTGACGGACTTTTGTTACAGCTTGACTGTTTTCTTGGAGATGCTGTGAGAGCATGGAGTTCTGTGGCCGCTATTGTGGGCCATGATCTCCTAATACACCTGTAGTGAGAGCTTTGTCCATATTCTCTGCATTATTTGAGCTTGTTCAACGTTGGGCTCCACCAATGGTGTACCTCTCCACCCCACGTGATCAAAATATTTTTGCACAGGGCCTCGAAATGGAATTGTGTCATTAACTGTCCAATTTAGAGACATAGGGTTGGCATCTGTACTGTTTGCAAATGATTTGTCATGATGGCCATCTTGCACTGTGACTGTTGATCGTTGACGTGAACTGAAAAAGTTTGGAGCAAGAGTGATGCGATGGGGATAAGGATCAGCACGTTCAAATGTCGGGACATGGTTTGCTGCAAGAAAAAGATGGCTTGTCCCTTTCAAGTGAGGGGGGATAATTATCCAACATGGAGATGTTCAAGGGTCTTTGGGGCCTTATGCACATGTGAGGGCACCAGCGAATCTGGAAATCGACCGCCATGCAGATGCCATGCAGTAATGCAGTCTCTCCTTGATAGCGTGAGGAACTCAGTCATTCAGGAGGACCTCTGTCCTGAGCTGCTGCTCCTCCGTATTGAGAGATGTAAGTTCAGGTCGTTTGGGCATTTAGTAAGAATGTCCACGCGGGAGGAGACACGTTGGATGGACCATGTTGCCCAGCTGGCCTGGTATTACCATGAGATCAGCCGTGGCACTCTGCTTGCCCTGTTGCCACTGCTATCCTGAACTGGATTAAACAGGTTGATAATAGATGGAATGATGACCATCACTCCTCATTCTAGGGACAACATTTACTCTCTGTGCCCGGAAGTTTGCTGAATGTTTTCATTGGGTATGTCCCTAACTTCAGGAGAACTTTCCTTTTTGCCATAAAATGTCACTGTGTTCATTGCCTGTGAACAGATCATAACATATGCTTCCTTAGCCCATGATATATTTTTATACACAAATTTTTCTTCCCATCTTTTCAACAGTTAGACATGTAAATGGAATGTATTTTTCTTACTTTCCGCACAGACCATGTGATCACCTGACTTCAGCTCCTGAAAGCATATCCCCCTCAACAAATTGAATTCTTCACCCACATCACCTCATTTGATTGTTCATACACAGTGTCATCTTGCATTTCCCTGTGAAAGAATGGATAGAAATTTTACATGACAGTCTGTGGAGAGTAGAACAGCTTGGGAGGGAGGGCAGGGGAGGCTAAATAAAACCTTAAACCCAAGTGCCCTCCAACCAAAATAAAACTGATTGGAAGTACCTGTCTTAAATTTGATCAATTAATAATGAACCTATTTTATAGACTAAAGGCCAGTAATTATAAAGCAAACTTGAATGCATGCAGGCTGTTTTGCTTGATAAGTGCATAGGAAAACACACTAGAGTGAGTCCTGTTACACTGAAATATTCAGGAAAGTATGCTACTGTCCCTTGACAGAGACACATTTGCATCATTCGAAAGTTTTGGGCCTCCCCTTTTAATAGACACCTGCGTCGACAGCATTGACTGATCGCCAGTGGAGAAGAGGAAAATACATTCCCAAATTATTTATTTATTTATTTATTTATTTATTTATTATTATTGCTGAGGGTTGATTCTTGGTGGGACAAATATTAATACCAGCGTATGACATCTGCACTGTAATGTACTGCGAAAATAGAAAAAAGAGAAAAATCTTACGACATGCTAAGCATGTGGATTTACCTTCATGATCACAAATCACATTTGCGGGCTTGTTTTTTTTTTCTCAAATATACGATGTAGTTTCGAACTAATAAGATTCGCGATTTAATTAAGTATATCCAGGAAAAATTCAGGAAATCTGGAAATAGTGAATCTGGGCTGGGCTGTGGTTCTGAAATGGAAACAGGACTTGACCACTGGCCGACCCTGCTCCGCACTCCATCACAGTAGGTGGCGGTAATGTATGTTTCGTGCATGTTACAGACCCATGAACGACATTGAAAAAAAAGGCTAAAGGCTAGCATCTTTGGCTAGAATTTCGATCAGGCAGCAGTACGGAGTACCTTAAAAGGAGGTGTTGGGTCCTTCTCGTTCTCTTTTTCCGGACCCGTAGTTTGTTGAACAGGGGACGGTAAGACGATTTCTCTGATTTATGATTAAAAATGATCGCTAAGTCTGCCTAACCCCATAATGATGGGACAGTTTGCAGCGAAAATCATTATATAACAGTAAACCGCAGAAACATGTCGGTACAAGGATAACGTATGTCTGTATTACCGACGTGTCCATAGCGTGGTGTTCATGTGCTAGGCCCTCGTGCTTAACATCAAGTGAAGTAACGTCAGTTATCGAGCTGATTAATGTTAGCCATCTGGCTGTCTATCCACTTTAAATACTATCTACATATTGGAAAAAAGCATAAAACACCGATTTAAATCAGTTTTCAGGAACTGTTGAGCGCTTGTCTAATCAGAACTTTGAAACGGCCTCGTACATCAGCTATTACCCGCGACTCACCAACGTTAACGTTTCTAGTGGAACGTATGGGGACCTTTGCATTGTATGATCCATCTGTGAAGACCTCGTAGTTATCACTCGGTTGGCTCTTCATTCCCAGCCAGTTATTGAAGAATGATGGCTGCTTTCATTGCTTGCAAGTTCTTTGTTTTCACCGGCACACAATTGCTTTTTTCAGAAGCCGGCAACATGACGAACACTCGAGGCAAGAGGAGGGGTACAAGATACATGTTCGCCCGAGCCTTCCGCAAGCATGGTGAGTATGAATTATTTGGGTACATCCTTGCACAGAGATGCCCAGTCCTATCAAATGAGGATTATGGTGGGTTTAGGTCTTTCTCGTTGCGCGGTATTTAGACAACTGCTGATCTTGAGCCATGTCGGAAACGGCTTGATAACTCTTACGGGCTCGCCGCTTACCAACTTTCCCAAATGATACGAAGCTAGCACATGCGTGCTGTTGTCGTTGGAAGAGCTGAGAAATTACGATTGTGTTGCTGGACAATGAGGGACTCCTTTTTTCTTTCTCTGAGAAAGCGTGATTTTTTTAGAGAACGTAGCTTGTCATATGTAACATACAGTAGTGTGCAGTGATTATACTTCTCCACTTTCGTCTAAAAGGGTTCTTAAGATATTACTGTTGAAAATGTATTGAAAAAAAATTATTGCTGGCAATGAGAACAGATGATCATTCCTACAAGTATATTGAGGTAAAAAATATGGGAGATAAACAGAAACACTGAAAATGTCAATTTTTATAACAGTTGATTGGTGTCGCAAATTCTATTTTTTGACTTTTGCATAATCTGAATGCATGTTTGAAGGCTCATTTCATGATTATTAATGTTAAAAAAAATTTAAAACTGGTTTGAGGCAACGAACTGCAAAAATGACCTCTTGTGGTCAGTTGTTCCAGTATATAAGGTGACATGAACTTTGAGCAGTGTCACAGAGTTAAACGCGATGGCATGACGTGAGGAGCTCTCCGAGATTATTTATAGCCACATTGTGGCCTTACATGATGCCGAAGACACGATAAATGCTGCCATGGCACTGTAAAAAACACCAAGTGTTTCAAAGAGACCGGTTTGCGGAAAACTAGTGGCAATAGAGGTGAAAAACCGAAGTTAAGTGCCATTGGTGTTTGATATTTATGTTTCACTAGTAAAAATATAAAAAAGTTGGTGGTTGACAGCACACAACTCCGTGATGATATTAATAGCGCCAGAACTGAAGAGATGAATGTATCAAGATCAACTATTTTCTAGACGCCTGTGTGAAAATGTTCTGATTTGCCATGCTGCTTCCAAGAGCTGGCAGCATCAAAAAGAGAATCGAGTTTGCCGAGAACGTCAAGGATTGGACACCAATGGACTGGGAACAAGTCCTTTGGACCATGGATCAAAATTTGAAATTGTCTCGCCAAATGCAGAACATGTGCACCATAGAGTTGGAGAACATTTCAAAAATGACTGTTTAAGGGGTATTCAGGGTAAAAGACCCCTATTCTATTTTTTTTTTCCCCTGAAAATTTCAATTTTTTGATTTTCACACAAAATGTAAAGGATTGCAGTGAGTTGCCAGTAAACACCAATCATCTATGTTTTTCCTCTGCCTCAAATTGTTACTTGTGACTTTCAATGCAAATGACCAAAAATCACAATTTTGACTGATTTTCAACCTTGTGGCATTCATAAAATCATTAATTTTCATCTGATTGACTTGAAATTTGGACTGAAGTTGTATCTGTCAGATCTATGAAATGACACAGAATTTTCTAGATAGGTGCATCCCTAGGGGGTTCATTTTGAAAACGAAGCGAGTTGATGATGACCATTTTCGTTATGGTTACATAACAGAGGTCATTAAATATTCATAAATGTTCCAAACAAAAAAAAATCCTATGTCATTTCATAGAACTATCTTAAACCTTTCATATGAGACTAATTTGAGTAAAATCTGACCATGGGTTATTGAAATATCAGTGCCACAAAATATTTTCAGATTTTGTCATTAAAGTGCTGTTTCCATGGCAACCATTTAAATTTTTATCAAAATACTACATTTTATGTGGTTAAAATCAGGTTGAGTATGTTTATTAGTTTTTACATTATTATGGTTATTTCTACACTTTACCCTGAAGACCCCTTAATCACTTCAGTAAAACATGGAGGTGGTAATATTATTATGGTTTGGGGTTCAGTCTGCTTGAGTGGAGGCTGTGATCTCATGAAAATCGACAGAATCATGGATCAAAAGAAGTATCGCAGCATGTATTTGTGAGGCATGCATTGCCATCTGGAAACGGACTGATTGGTTGGGGATTTTATTTTCAACAAGATAATGACCCTAAACAAACTTCTAAGTTGTGCAAGAATTAGGGCTATATATATATATATATATATATATATATATATATGACTATTTCCTCATCCATTATCTGCTCCTGTTTACCATGTTGACATTGATGGGCGACAAATTAATGGAATCATCGATGTAAATAGTCCTTAGTCTTACTTGGGGATTTTGGTTCTTCAAGCTGTCACATCAACTTCAACGCGCCTTGGCATACATTCATTTTATTGAATGAATGGCGTGACTTTCTTCCCAAGATAATCCCTCATTTGATGTTTTGACAAGTGTCTCATTAACACGCTGTTCCAACTTCTCCTGTATAAGCTCAGTCGAAATCATGTCTGTGAAAGCAGTGACGTATGCTTAGGATCATTTTGATACTCATAAAATCATTCAGTGACCCCCTTGTACCCTGTGGGGTTTGGGCCATTGTCGTCCTACCAGAGACTGCTCCCATCATGGTAGGAATGCTTCATCATAGGATATAAAGGTGATCTCACAGAATTACTCTGCGTTGATTTGTGGTGACCTTTCCACCTTTAAGGGGATGAGTAGACCATGTCAGGAAATTGAACAGAAGCATTTTTATGTTTGTCAGTGTATTTATGTGGGTTTTTCCATTTAATTTGTCACCTGTCCGTTGCTTTAACCCAAAAGGATCTCCTGTTACACTAAGCTTTAGCTCATTGCACAGGTTTATGACAGGTTTTTAGTTTGATCAGTTACATTTTGTAACCTGTGTTCAGTGTAGCGCAGTACTCATGGCATACAAACCACTTTTTGACCTTAGGGAACCGGTAGCATATAATCTGAATCCTGGTGCAATTACATCAGGTGTTTGCCTACTGTTAAAGGCTTACTGGAGCAGCTCCATCGATCAAAATGGTTGTAGTTCTTGATGACTATGATTGTTTTAGTTTGCCATCAACTATTTTGAATCACTTAATATGAGCAGTGCATTTTATTTCCAGGGCCTATCCCCCTGTCCACGTACATGCGCATCTTCAAGAAAGGAGATATTGTTGACATAAAGGTAAGGATTTATGTATATTGTAGCTTTCCAGTTAAGTTTACTGATGAAAATGAAATGGTCGCTAGAAAGTATTGAGCAATGCGCCCATCACTGCAGCAGCTCTGTGTATGTGTGTGCACATGCATGTTCCTCCCATTCGTTCCTGAGATTTAACGGGACTATTGACCGTTAATAAGCCAGGACTCTTGAGCAGTGACTTATGATGGGGTTTAGTCTAGTTGCATTGAAGACGTGCTGGAAATATTGGTGCCTAGAAGGCTGAAATGCTGAGTGATGTTTTCTCCCCTTACCTCTCTCCAGGGAACAGGAACCATTCAGAAAGGAATGCCCCATAAGTGCTACCATGGCAAGACCGGCCGTGTGTACAATGTAACCCAACATGCTGTGGGCATTATCGTTAACAAGCAGATCAAGTGAGTACAAAGTCGGGTGTTGTGGCTAACCCCTGTAATTTGTAAAATCACACTGGTTTAACAGTTTGTTGCCTAGTGATTGTACACCATAACCATCTTTGCAAGACATTTACAAAATTCTCAAAGAAATGTTACTAAAATATGATTTTCTAAATGGGATAAGTCAATGAACTGAAGTGTTTGAAATCCAGGAACTGATATCCAGTAGGGATGCACCAGTTCTGGTATTGGGCACCGATATTGCGTTTTTGTACTTTACTTGTACTCAAATGCTTTGATACACAAACCGAGACAGTTTTCAATGTGGCTTAGTTATGCCTCCGAGTGGTAAAAGATTAACATGTAACTTACTGTTCATTCTGATTGCAGTGTTGCAGTCTGTTTGGTTATGCTGTGACAATTAAAAGCTAATGAGACGTGTTGGAAACAACTTTTCACACAGTCATGCATACTTGCATACAACCACAATGTGTGAAAACTTAACTTTATATTGACAATAAAAATGTCAGCTGTGTGGAACTATTAAAGTATTATTATAATATTTGTATTTAAGTAGATGTGTTACTTTATAAGATGAGTAGAGTAAGTTAAATGAGGCAGAATGTAAAATTTGCTGACCCAAGATATTGAGAGGAGGGACAAAAGCTTGTTTGTTCAACATTAGCAGCTTAATTAAACATTTGAAATCTAGACATTTCAGCTAATGTAAGTAAAACAGTGCTTTCAAGACCAGTATTTCCTCATGGTTATTATAAATATTGAAGTTCTCGTTTTGGTACTCTGCATCAGCAAGTACCCGAAGGCGAGTACTCGTACTTGGTCTGGAAAGAAGTGGTATTGGTGCTACCCCATTGCCAATATCCAGTGCTACTTTTTACCTCTGTCTTTGGTGTATCTTAACCACTGCACAGAGTATGTTTACCTAGCAGTCAATCTGTAGTTGGGTGTTTGTGCCGAGCATCGCGAGGATGCTGCAGGGGAGAAAATATCAAAGGATTATCTTCATTGTGCCTTTTTCCTCCTTTTGTGTCACTTGACTTTGACTTGCAAGCCACAAGTATGATCTTTGGATAGTTTTTTTTTTTTTTTTCTAGCTGTAAATGCAGACTGGTTTAATGTGGGCTCTCTCCACAGGGGCAAAATCCTGGCAAAGAGGATCAATGTGCGCATTGAGCACATCAAGCACTCGAAGAGCCGGGACAGTTTCCTGCAGCGTGTGAAGGAAAATGAGAAGAGGAAGGCAGAGGCCAAGCAGGGAGGCACCTGGGTGGAGCTGAAACGACAGGTAGGTCTTCAGCGATTTGATTGCAACTATGGAACCAGCCCATCAGCGCGCCCCGTACATTTCATACCATTACTGAGTGCAGATGTAACTGTTGTATCGCTCTTGGGATTTGGATTCATTAGATGCTGTTTCAGCTGAATGATTTGAATCGTGGTTTTATTTATTTATTTTTTTAAACCCAATCGGAACAACTAATCCATGGGGCAAATAGGCGAGCTTTCTTTTTCTTGAATCATGCCGGAATCAGTTTTGAACAGCAACTAAATGAGGCCATGTGAAAGGCTTCTTGGGGAGGAAACAGCGGTGACATGCGAGTCAGAGATAATGCGTAAGGTTAGGCAGAATTTTCACCGTTTACCCCATTGTTTAACAGATTTTTTTCCATTTGCTTTGATATAGCAAATTTGTTGTTTGATTCATAATGACTAAGGCTAATTGTCGGACTGGCCAGTTTATGGCTCATTCCATGTCAAGTGTACACAGTTTCGAGGCAAATTTGACACTGATATCACCGATGTTCTTCATATTTTGCACAACGATTGACCGTAATGAAGAACTCAGAAATACCAAATTTTGGACCAATCGGACCGTTCTGGACCATTTTATGGATGATCCATTTTTGGACAAACCGCCTGACCCAAAAACTTCAACAGCCTATATCTCAGCTACCCATGGACCAATTTTCTCAAACTTGGTATCAAATTAATCAGGAGATCAAGCTCTTTCAAATGATGCTAGCCGTGAGTTGCTGGAGCAATATTTCATAAAATGGGATTTGACCTTGACCTTTTGACTTTGACCTTTACTGCTTCGCCACTTCTGATTGGTCCAAATTTTCTTGTATATGATCCTCGATCCCACCCAATAATCAAACAAAAAACTGGAGGGATCTTCATGGGATCCGTAGTGATGGGCGATCGAACCTTGGCGGTGTCCCACTGTATCAGAACTCATTAGACTGCCTGGCCATACACTTCACGTTTTACCTTTCACATGTCACATTTCGCATGCCTCGCGGAAATCATTTTCAAACAGTATGGTTTCAATGTAGCAACGACCCTAGAGTTCACGTTTCATCTGTCACAATCACGTGAAACGAAAGTATAGAGTACGTGGGTAAAACTAGAGCCGTGAAACGGCGAAAGCGAGACTAAAACTGGAATTCCCACTGTCACATATCGTTTCAGGAAGCCGGTAGACTGACCAGTCAGTCTCTCAGGGCCAGACGCCTCAGGCTAGTGAGCCGGGGAGAACGCACATAACTGAAACACTGATGGACTCGCAAGAGGTCAACGTCAATTTCCTGCTATCAGCTGGACCTTCCAACAGTTTTTATTTTCCAGAAATACCGGAAACTTGTTTATTACATCGTAGCGATCTCTTGATATCAGTGGAGCCCAGAACAGCCACTGGTCGAACATACACACTAACTAGGAGGGAAATGAATGACTCAAACAAGGCCTTGATTGTTAGCAACACGTAAAGAAACGTTTGAAGTAATAAACGCATACATAGTATGACTGTCAGTTCGTCATTTTTAATATTTTTGTCCCACTGAAATAGCAATCTGCTGTGACGTGATCTCTGAATTCTCTGAGAAAATGATGACAAAGTCGCAGACAATCCTCCGTGATGTCACAAGCTTGTGGTTGGACATCACCGCCATTATGATGGCACCAAAAGCGACCCATGTCAGCGGCTACTGAGTTCTGACCCAGTGGTACCGCCATAGTTTGATCGGCTGTAATTTTGGATCCCACAGAGATCCCACTCCAGTTTTGGGTAGGATTATTGGGTGGGATACGAGGTTCATATACAGGAAAATTTGGACCAATCTGAAGTGGTGAAGCAGTAGAGGTCAAAGGTCAAAGGTTAAGGTCAACTGCCATTTAATGAAGTATTGCTCCAGCAACGTCGTGCTTCCCGTCATTTTAAAGAGCTTGATCTCCTAATTATTTTGATACCAAGTTTGTGAAAATCGGTCTGTGGGCAGCTGAGATACAGCCAGTCCAAGTTTTCAGGACCGCCAGTTGGCCCCAAAATTGGACAGTCCATAACATGGTCCAAAATGATCCATTTGGTCCAAAAAGTGGGACTTCTGCATATTTCGCTAGGGTCTACCTCTATGCAAAATATGAAGAAAATCTGTGACATCAATGTGAATATGGTGTGTACACTTGACGTGGAATGAGCCTTATATTTAATTCACATTACTGTTCGTAGCATTCTGAAATGTAAATCCTTAGGAAATGACTGATTTGCTTAAGTACGTTTGCCATAGGTTTTTTGTATGTTTGGCCATTTTGTGTACAAGTGAAAATTTGATCACGTTCACATTCGGTGCACTTGACAAGATGTTTTACACATCAGAGGCAACTTTTTTTTTTTTTTTTTTTTTTTTTTAAGATTCAGCCAGTGGGTGATATATGACCATCTCAGATTTGCCTGAAATTTTTTGATGGAAGGCCTACGGGCAGATGGAAAAATGTTAATTGTAGGTCCCTGAACCAAATGGGTTTTTTTTTTTTTTTTCTTGAGCCTCCAGAGCAGTCCATTTTTTGAGGGCCAGAATTGGACTTTGAAAAAAATTAGCTGTTGAAGTCAAATTATCTGCGCCAATGACTGCCCAGCTTCATTTTGGTTGATCCTGATCAGAGATGGAAGGAGTTTCAGAAAATTGCAATCTTTTTGCGGGCAGTTGAGAGTGCCGCCTATACGGGGCGCTACAAAACACTACTTTGTGATGAAGTGACACTGAAGTTTTAGGCATTTCTGGACTGCGCTCTCAACATCCCAAGCTAGTTTATGCATGATATGATTCCATTAGCAAGACTAATTCTATGCCGCTTGAAATAAGTGAGATAATGAAGGAGCGAGAATATAGGTGGCGTTCAAGTCGGTCAAAATGTAAAATTTGGTATATTTTGGGGTCACGTTTCAAAGTGCCCTCATCAGATTTGAATGAAATATTTTTTAATAGGTATGTCTACTAACTTTCATATGATGATCTTGGAGGGGTTCAGCTGCATTGATACCTAGTAGCATTTTGCAGGGCTTTGTATAGGCGGTGCCCTCAACTGCCCGTCAAAGTTTAGCAGTTTTCTGAAGCTCCTATACCATATTGACATCAATCAAAATGAATCTGGGCTCTTATTGGTACATTGGGATACTTCAGTTTCAAAAGCTAATATTTTAAGAGGTCTGATGTTGGCCTTCGAGGAATTTCCCCTTCTCGAGCCCCTAGAAAAGTTTGGTTTGGGAACTTGGAAATTCAGGATCTACCCATGGGCCTTCCACCAAAAGAATAATTGACAAATCTGACAGGGTCATATATCAACCTCTAACAGAAATCCGCCTGTATCTTAAAAAATTGGCAGATAAATCTCATTTTTAAATGTTTAAATCCAAAGCAGATGCCTTCTAAAAATTAGTTTTCAATCTTATGACCTGCTAAAAAATTTCAACATGGATGAAATTCAGTGGATGTGTATTTTCTAACTATTCAGATTGCCATAATTGAAAACTTGCATGTCTGAGCTCAGCCAATTTGTTTGATCATCCTAGACCACATTGGTTCTGATCATTTGGTGAATTGCTTGATTGTCATTTGGGGAAGGGTTACGGGCTGAGAGAATTTGTGTTCAAAAGTGATAGAAACTTTTCAATCTCGCTGATCAGTGGATTTCTTGAGACTTATTTTTTTTTCCCAGAAGCGTTTTGAATAGAGTGATGTTCAGCTGCTGTTCAAGATCGCTCCAGCTGTAATTGGAGGGAAAAAGAGACAAGCTCACCCATTCACCCCATGGTGGTAGTTAAGCTTGAAAAAATTGCAATTCCTCTTTCTGCCCTCATTGTTCAAGTGCTTGAAATTGTATCATTAATTGCTTTACTCTTTAAATTGACAGCTGACTGAGTACTTTAATTTATTTGTAATTCACCACAGGTGATAAAAAACGCTTAAGTGCATTTTGAAAGTGCTTGAAATTGCTTGAACTTGACTATGGAAAGGTCTAGGAACCCTGAAGACTCATCTCGGTGGTTTTGTCTTTGTTTTAGCCTGCAGCCCCTCGGGCCGCGCACTTTGTCAGCACCAAGAACAACGAGCCCCAACTCCTGGAGCCCATCCCATACGAGTTCATGGCATAGTGCTGAAATAATGAACATGTTTTACAAATAATACAGTATCTCTTATTCCCATAAATGTGTGGTGTGTTTCTTTTCTCTTGTGTGATGAAAGCCTGGTGATGTGGTTTTTGCGTGTAAGGACATAGGACCTGCATTTTAAAACACTGTTTCGGAATTGAAGTTTGTGTCAAATTTTGTTCTTGCGAGCAGGAATGAAATCTGGTCACTAGGTGGCAGCGTGCCTGTTAACTTGGTTTTTTTTTTTTTTTAAATGGACATTGTTTGCATTATACAAGAATATACTGGGGCACAGGCATGCTCGCCATGCTAATGACTTGTGTTTCTTCAACTTGGCTCGCATGCATGGTGTGGTAGCACATTTTGTACCCTGGGGAGTGGGGAGCTGCTTTAATTACGAAAACCAACTACTACCTGATTCAGGAAACCGTCTTGATTATTGGTTTTAAGACTGGGAAAGACTCCTAGTTTATACTTCTAATTTTGTTCTTTATCCCTTGGTTTTTCACAAGTTTTGTTTGTATGCAAATATTTTGGTACTGCTAGTTCAATAAACTAGCAAAGTACACTGCTTTTAACATTTAAGGTCCCAGAGCAATTTTTAGGCATTTTTTCAAAATGGTTTCTTCAAATGCTTTAAAATAGTAAACACATTTTTCATCATAAGCTACATATTTCAGGTATTGAAAGAAAAATTGGACTTAAAAGTATACACAATGTTTAATATCAATCCTCACAAAATTGAAGTGTTACACTCAAAGATGGAGCAACATGCTTTTTGTCCATAATTTTGAAACCCTGACACATGTCCCTTCAGTAGCTTGTATAACCTCCTCTAGCATTTACACACACTGCAGTGCTGTGGCATGCTTCGGATTAAGCATACGGCTGTGTCCTAAGGAATAGCGCTTCCACCAGTGCCTTTTTGGAGGGTCTGAACATTGTTTGCTGGGTTTTGTCGGGCACAAACTCTCCTATAGAGGATATCCCACATGTTCTATTGCAGTGGTCTTCAACGTTGTTCCTGGGGACCCACTGTGTATGCCGGCTTTTGTTCCAACCACAATTGCAATCGCAGGATTTTAACAAGCTGTTAATTTGTCTTAATTGTATTTCATGTTTAGAGCAGTTATTTGCCCTCTTAACTCACAAGATAACAGAAATAGCTATGTTTGCCATCAAGAATTTAAAAATGTCATACCCACATTGCGATGCATTGGAAATAACAGCATAAAATGAGAGAAAACAATGTGACCAATCAAAGATGTACTTGGCTCCTAATTGGTGAAAACTATTTGGCACATCATGACAAATTTAGTCAACATGCAAATGATAAAGACTCAAACCAGTTTTGTGTTATGTTGGTCTAATTAAGTTCACCTGAAGTTTTTTGAAATAACTTGAAACAGTTGAGTCCAGCAGCCTATTTTGGGGTTTACTGATTTCCTCCGTGTCTAATTTGATCTGTTTGAAATGTTATAATGCTTGAAATTTCTTGCAATATAGAAATAAAACCACTATGTTCAAGGGTATTTTATTCTTCATAGCATGTATGGATGTTTCTATGTAACATTTGGCCAAAGACTGTAAGTAACAAGGCTAAACATGAAAAACAACTAATTAAGACATTAACAGCTTGTTTAAATCCTGCAATTACAATTGCGGTTGGAA
This sequence comes from Gymnothorax javanicus, assembly GCA_029692085.1. Classification (NCBI taxonomy): domain Eukaryota; kingdom Metazoa; phylum Chordata; class Actinopteri; order Anguilliformes; family Muraenidae; genus Gymnothorax; species Gymnothorax javanicus. The sequence continues at coordinate 93,825,804 of CM056199.1, read as the reverse complement.
CAAAAGCCAGCATACACAGTGGGTCCCCAGGAACGACGTTGAAGACCACTGTTCTATTGGGTTAAGGTCAGGAGATTTTGCTGGCCAGTTCATATACTCAATACCCCCCCAATCTAGATAAGATATAGAGATCAGTGCCATGCGTGGACGGGCATTGTCCTGCACAAGAATGAAGCCATCAGCTATAGCACCAGCATATGGTCTCTCAATGGGGTTCAGTATCTCATGGCGGTCATTGTGCCCCCTTTAACACATGAAGATTGGCATGTCCATCTATATTCCTCCCCACATCATGACTGAGCCACCACCATAGCGGTTCTTAATTTTACTCTGTGCATATCTCTCCCACTGGTGTCTCTAAACTCTGATACGTCTGTCACAACTTGATACCAAGTCTTCTCTCGTCTGTAAACAATACAGGCCTCCAATGATGTGGTTGCCACGCCTGGTGGTCACAAGCAAACTCCAGACGAGCTTTACGGTGCTCTGCAGTAAATTCTGGGCACCGAGCAGTTGTCTACTTCTTTAACCAGACTCGTGCAACCTGTTCCGAATTATTTGGTACCTAACATGGACATTTGTGGCCTGTTCAGAGTCATTCTGCCGAGTTCTAGCCGTAGACTGATGATTCCAGAGTGCCAGGTTATGGAGATGGCGGTCCTGACGAGGAGTAGTGGCTCTCTTGTGGCCTTGACCTGGTCTTCTGCTGTAGCTTCCTGTCTCCTGAAAGTGCGACAACTGTGCAACATAACCAGCTACACCAGTTCTGTTTGCCACGGACCTCTGGGTTGAACCATACTCCAGCAACTGGATTGCTCTCCCCACCTCGGCCTGGCGAGAAAATCTTCAGATTAACCCATTAATGCCCCAATTTATTTTCAAAGTAAAAGTTACATTTTATTATCGAATAAGGTCTACAAAAAATGTGTAACGCCTAAATTCTGGTGAAAAATACTTATTTGTCATCGAAGTCCCCTATATTCATGGGTGCAAGACCTCCGTCTACAGACGGATTTCTGTCAATAATGAATTCTTGGTTCCGTCAAAGTACGTTATTCAGCGCTGTGCAGGTGCGCAGTGGTGGTGGAAGAAAAATAATGGCCTGCTCGTGTGCACTAAGAACGTCTCACCATGGAACCTTCCAGATTTCCCGTTGGAACTCCTTAATTTATGTTGCCGCCACTAGGGGCAGTATTTTGAGGCTAGAAGTGTACTTGATTGCGGACACTGATGAGGAAGCCGAAAATGAAGACGCATTTAGGTCAGTAAAAATGTGCACAAGCGTGGAATGTAATCACATCACCATCACGTTTAAATGTACGGGGATTTTTGATAACGTTGCGAAATTGTTGCTATGCATCGGTGTGTAACAGTAATGTTAACGTCACGCGAAGCGTCCGATCGAAAATCTCCCCAACCGTTTATTTTTAGAAAAATCCGCGTTTATGAAAAGTGCTGTACGTGAATACGTACGTGTGATGTTTATTTCGGATCGAATTTTGAATGCGGTAGAGGGTTAACAACATGTTCGAAGACGATAGTAGTTTTTGTTAGCAGACTGTAGCATAGTTTTAAGCTAGAGCTAGCAGTTATGCACCCGGTTTTTTAGGCAACGTGTTTGTGCAAAATAAAAAACGTATAAAAAATCCAGAATTTTAAAGGGGCAAGTTTCTTAAAGGGGAAACGCCACTTTTCCATATAGTGTTTTTTCCGTACTAAGCATGGCAGGTCTAGCGGGACTTTTGGGTAAATGACAGCAAATAATTTATTAGGCTAAATTGAAAATATCAGGGAGATATTTGCCCAATGTTTTATCTATGAGAGCCTTCCATACCAAAGTACACAGAAACTCGCATGAAAACAGCCAACTCAGATCAGTAGATCTCAATGCATAGCCAACTTTAAAAGTAAATCTTGGCTCAGAAAAGGTTGGGCACCCTTGCTCTACATCAATGCCAATACACTGCAATATCAATGAATTTAATGGACTGATACTAAAAATGATACTTCCATCACCATAATCTGATAGCATATTATTATCATTGTGGAAGATTATTTGTTGCTTGATCTAAACAGAGGGCCATTTACCGAAGAACCTGTCTAGAGTGTCGTTTAATCACACTTGCGCATACAGTACAGTTTGTTTAATTTTGTACATGAATTAACTCAAGTGACTGGAATATCTTAAATAATATTCTTTCTGATATAATGAAAAAAATCAAAATTAGAGAGCAAAGTGAAGCAAATTTACATATACTGATTGCTTACATTACTTTGTTTACTGTTGTAGCTCTGTATTGTAATATAATGTACAGTTCAAAAATGTTATCTTTTTATTCATGTAACGTGTTAAGAGTTCATTGTGTCTTCCCACAAGACACTATTTGCCTCAATACCCTTGCATTTTTTTAAAAGGTAAGCATTAAACATTGGCAGAATTTAGGGCCTTTTATAATCTCAAATTCTTGGCCAAACTGCCCTGTGATGCACCAAATTTGACCATTTTTCAAAAATTTTCCGGGGGGCATTCCCCAGGATCCCCCTAGGGACTTTGCGCCTTCGGCATTTGTCACTTCGCCCATGCCAAAATATGTTCAGTCAAAAAAACTTTTTCCACTTGCACCCATGATATCCCATTACAAATGTACACAGATTGGAGGAAGCATAAAAAAATCATTGAGAAAAACATTTAGATGTTATCTCTAATTTTTGCTCTTAGTGATGTATAAAGATGTGTCTCAGAAAAAAATGGCACACTGACCTTTTAGAGTGTTGCATAGTGCTGTTACAGATTCAAGAAATTCATGCAAATGGTGGCCCCCACCACTGCTGTAAAGGGAGACTACTATTATAAGCACTTTTCCTGGTTGCGAGTTACTTCCCTTGATTAACCTATAGCAGCTTAGTCACAGTAATGCATTCACTTGGGTTATAGAGATTAAAATGTGCCCTGTCCTAAAAGTGGGACAGGGGTCATTAATGGGTTAATAACACAATTTAAGATTAATCTGAGATTGAGTACACAGCAGTGGCACACAGTTTCATATCTTTGGAGTACATCAAAATTTTTACTTGAGAGAATTGAGCCTTTTCGTATTTTTAAAAAATCCAGTTCTTTGTTGCTACCTTCAGAGATCTTATATTTCTGCAGCTCTATTTTGATATGGTGGCTTTGCACTTGTAAAATAGCTGGTTTCAACACAAGGTTTCCTTATTGTCATCTGAAAGCCTTTTTGTCCAGTTCTACCCTGTGTGATCATCCCCATGAAGAAGTCAGGTGTCAGCTTCATGCTGGAGAGTCATTCTCTGGCTCAGATTACTTCTGCTTATTGTACTGATCAGCCGCAAGATTAAAACCACATGCCTAACATAGTGTCCCCCTTGTGCTGGCAAAACAGCTCCATCAAACTGACATCTCTTTAATTCCCAAACTTGGTTTCCCATCAGAACATTTCCCAGAGTATCACACTTACTCCACCAGCATGTCTTCTTCCCACAGTGAGTCCTGATGCCATCTCTTCCCAGAGAAATGGTGCTCATTTACCCAGCCAAATCACATGATGTAAAAGAAAATGGGACTCATTGGACTAACTGCTCCAAGGTCCAGCTCTGAAGCTCAGTTGCCGATTGGAGGTGTTTTAGAGGTGGACTGGGGTTAGTGTGGTCCGCAAACAAAAAAGTGCAATACACAGCAGGGTATGATGCACGGTGTATCGTGACACATTCCTCATTTAAGGCGAGACACTACAGGCAAAAACATCAGTTTTTGAAGCAATGGTCAATTTTGAGATTTTGGGCTATTTTACTTCCATAACATGTCTTCTTTTATACTAATATAAGTAAAAGGTCCAAAAAAACATTTAGGTGTTTATTTTACTATACTTTTACTGTTTGCGTCTGCATGTTTCTCCTCAATTCACCAAAGTTAGCATTTTAATGGAATATACAGTACAGCGGTAATTGTCTTAATCATGACAATCCTGGTATCGTTGGAAAGCTCTGTCTCTGAAGCACAATGTCATATTGGATCCATATATGGTCATACCCTTTGAATCAGCAACCAATGGTGAAAGTACAAAGGGCTGGTTTCCAATAAAAATGAATGCAGTTTTACTTTACAGGCCGTTTTCTCAAAATGAGTTTTTTCTCATACGCAGGAACATAATTCTCTGCTTCAGTAGAACTCACATACACCAAACTTTCCATGTTTATTTCTATCTATATTCTGAAGAATTTTACCGAGGGGTTTGTGAATATATAATTTATAGCCTGAATTATATCACATTTTATTCCTAAAAACATGGCGAAAATTGCTTTTTTTAGGCTGTAGACAGTATTTTCTGATTTAAGGAGTGACAAAAAGAGATATCCAAAATTCCTTCTGTAAAAGCCTTTGACTCTAATATGTCAACAAAATGGAAAAAAATAAAAATTGAACCTGGCTTAATTCAATGTTTAGATTTTTGTTCTGGAAATGTATGCAAATTAGCTCATATTTCATTAGATTGGGCCTCATTTGCATATTTAAACACAAGATTTCAGAAAACTTGTAATACAAAAAATAATGGACTTAATGCAAGTAATCAACTGATGAAGATTCAGGGTGATATCTCTCAGTTAAAAATTTTACTCTATTCACCTGTAGTGTCTCACCTAAAATATTACTGAAATTTTCAGTAACTTGTGCCACAGTTGCCATTCTGTCAGTTTGGACCAGACGGGATAGCTTTCATTGCCTTTGTGCATTGATGAGCCTTGGGTGCCCAAAACCTTGTCACTGGTTCATGGTTTCTCCCTGCTTGGATCGCTGTCAGTGGGTATTCACATCTGCTGGCAGGAACCACCTCAGAAGTCTTCCCACTTAAGAGATGCTCTCACCCACTTTTCAGGCCATGACGATTTGGACCTCATCAACGTCATTCAGCTCCCATCTCTCCCACATTGAACATGCTGAATACGAAAACTGACTTGCTTACTATCTAATATCTGTCTACAGACCTAGAGGTGCCATTGTTATGAGATAACATTATTTGTTGCATTTGTGAGTGATTTTGTTGTTTTGGCTCATTGGTGTCCCTATACCTAGGCCAAAATGTATTACAGTTTTGAATGGTTTTACCAAGCTGCTGGTGAACCATGGAAAATGAAGTGCCCCCTTATCTTTGCCCCGGTGACTCTCATGTCAAAGGCCACAGGTATGCTTCCTAGGTGTTGCCTCTGGTTCATTTCCACCTCCTTGTAAAGTGTGTGAGAACATCCTCATGCTATTCATCAGCCTGGGGCCTGATAAGATATCAGATAGTTCATACATCTTCTGTTTCTGCAGTCTGAGTGGATGTCACTAGCCGAGTCTTAATGCGGCCCTCTCACATGGCAGTCTCATTCCCAGTTATACAAATGCCATTCAAATGAATTAGTGTGGGCCTTGTCCAGTCTCTGTCATGATCAACATTGGGGGAATTGTGTTTTCACAGTCCTGTGAAAAACCTGGAAACAGTGTCCTTAGTACAATTAAACAAGATGCAACAATGCAGGCATATGTGAGTAAATAGAGGCCTATTTGCCCTTCTGTGAATGAGATGCATCAATTTAACCCTGCCTCCTTTGATGGTTGTTGCCAAGCCAGCATGTTTCTTGTGCTTCTGACGGGGGAGAAATCGTTATGGCCAGACCAGTGGGTCAGATCATCTCTGAAATGGCAGGACTTGTGAGGTGATCCATGTCAGCATTAGTGAGTAACTATCAACAGTACATCAAGGAGGGACAACCCTTGAACCTGTGACAGGGTGTTGGGTGCCCAAGGTCCTTGATGTACCAGGGAAACAAAGGCAATCCTGTCTGGTCTGAAAAGACAAAAGGGCCACTGTAACACAAGTTGCAGAGAATTTTATTGATACTAATGTGAGAAATGTGTCACAGTCCACAGTGCATTGCACCCTGTTACTTACAGCATTTAGTAGCTGCAGGCTAGTCAGAGTACCTATTCTAACCCTAGTCAACCACTGAAAGTTTCTACAAGAGGCACAAAAGTGTCAGGCCTAGACCTTAGGGCAGTTGAAGAAGGTTGCCTGGTCCAGTGAGTCCTGTTTTCTTCCCCTATGTGCATTGGCCATGTATCTGTGCACCAAGACACCAGGATGCATTGTGCGAAGAAGACAAGCTGGTGCAGGGAGTGTGATGTGTGGGAAATGTTCTGCCGGGAAACCCTGGGTCTGGGAATTCAAGTGGACCTACACAATATTAGCAGTTGGTTTTAATGTTGTGGCTAATCAGTGTAAGCGTATAAACCTGTAATGGTGCTTTCTCACTGTGTACCTACTGTACATGACGTGCTGCCTGTCCGCCCTACAACCTAAGATGACAATTTCTCTGACAGGTACTCAAGACCCTTCACTGCATTGAGTGAACGTTTGTAGTCCTCCCTACATTTTAACACCTTACGGCTCCCATCATGAATATATTTACAGTATCTTGCATGTTTTAAGTGAATAAATAAAAGACAAAATCCAGCAAACAATCTGACATATTGTCAGCAGTCACAGCCTGGAAGTGTTTGGACAGTAGCTCTACAAAATGGACTACACTTCCCACAACCCCATTTCCAAAAAGGTTTGGACTCTGTGTAAAATGTGAATAAAAAGAGATTGCAATATATTTATTTGAAAATAGTGCAAAGACAATATATCAAATGTTGAAACTGAGCTATTTTATAGTTTTTTGGAAAATATGTGCTCATTATGAATTCCAGCGGCACATTTTGAAAAAGTTGGCACAGGGGCATATTTACCACTGTGTTGCATCACATCTTCTTCAATCAACACCCTGTATGCGTTTGGGAACTAAGGAGACAAGCTGCTGTGGTTTTCAAAGTAAATGTCTTTCCATTCTTGCTTTATGTGGGATTTCAGCCGCTCAATACTTTGAAGCCACCTTCGTCATATTTTTCGTTTCATAATGCACCAAATACTGTTAGTGGGTGACAGGTCTGGACTGCAGGCAAACCACTTTAGCACCCAGACTCTTTAACTACAGAGCCATGTTGTTGTAATATGTGCAGAGTGTGGTGTTTGGCATTGTTTTGCTGAAAAGAACAAGGCATTCCCTTAAAAAAAAAGGCATCTGAATGGCAGTAAATTTTGCAACAAAACCTGTGTATATCGTTCAACATTGATGATGTCTTCACGGATGCGCAAGTTACCCATGCCATGTGTACTAATGCATCCCCATACTATCATGGATGCTTGCTTTTGAACTGTTTGGTGATAACAAGCCAGATGGCCCCTCTCCTCTTTAGCCCGGAGGACGTGGCATCCATGATTTCCATTTAATTAATCAAACCACGGGGCAGTTTTCCACTTTGCCTCAGTACATTTTAAATGAGCTTGGGCCCAAAGAAGAAGGCAGTGTTTCTGGATCTTTTTTATATATGGTTTAATCTCCCCTTGGCAGACTTTTAACTTGCATTTGTGGATGCAGTGACAGACTGTGTTTAGTGACAATGATTGACAGAAGTGTTCCTTTGTCGATGCACTCATTTCCACTAGAGCATCCTGTCTGTTTTTAATGGAGTGCCACCTGAGGAACTAAAAATCACAGCCATTCAAAATTGGATTTTGGCCTTTTCCCATGCATACAGAGATTTTTCTGGACCCTCGGAATCTTTACGTGATATTATGTACCATAGATGGTAAAATCTTAAAATTCTTTGCAATTTTTACTTGAAAACATTATTCTTAAATTGTCGAACTATTTTCCCATGCAGTATTTCAAAGGGTGGTTAAGCCCTCACCATATTTACTTCTGAAAGACTTTCTATAGCTGTGAGATGTTTTGCCAGTTGTCTTTTTTTTTGGAATCATGCAACTTTTCCAGTCTTTTATTGTCCTGTCCCAACTTTTTAAAAACATGTTACTGTCATCAAACTCAAAATGAGCAGATATTTTCCAGAAAACAATAAAGTGTATCAGTTTCAACATTTGATACGTTGTCTTTGTCCTATATGCAATTAAATATATGGATATAATTGATCTGCAAATCATTGCATTCTGTTTTATGTACATTTAACTCAATGTCCCAACTTTTTTGAAATGAGTTTGTACATGGTTCACACAATATTGGATGGAAATGCCCTGAACAGGAAAGCTGACAGCCTCTGAACCGATGTTCATTGTTTTCAGATTCAATGAGCTGGAGTTTAGAAACATAAAGTAATATTGTATCATCGTGGAATATTTAAGTACTATACTGCAAGTGCGAAATACTAATGTTATGCTGTCTGAAGTGTTGATACAGCTGTTGTTTACATTGTTATATTTTAGAGCACTTTATATGCCTTATGCTCAGGGCAAATCTTAATAACATCTGCACTAGAGTGTTCTGCCAAGAATGCAAAAACATTACCTTTTAGTGGCTAAGTATGCGTAATGCTGAGATAATAATGACTGCAATTTGCTCCTGTCTACATGACTGGTAATTGTGGAATTGTGAACAGCGGTGAGATCTTTCTGAGCCATTTAGGATATGAATTTCAATGACTCATGGTTTCAATCTGTTATCTACTTGTGAAGCACTGTCCTACTGGCTTTGTAATTTTAATGGATGGATGGATTATGGTGCCTCAACTGCCTGTTTTACAATGGTCAATGTCATGAATGGCAAACTGGGCAGATAAAACTCAATTTTGCTGGCTTATCTCCTGTGAAAGACATCATTTTGGGATATGAGAAAATTAGATTCTGCCAGATAAAATGGAGGTGGGGGAGGTAGGTTGGCTTCCCACAGGAAAGGAGGAAAAAACAAATTAAGTGGACTATGTACCTCATAGGTCCACTACCACCTTGGATGACGGCTGAGGTAAGATTGACATGGGTACGAGTCCCAGTCACAGGAGGCTGACTCTATGTCTGGTCCTTCAGCTCAAGTGGAGCCTGAATGGAGAGGCTAGAGAGTCCCTGTAGCCTCATGCTTTGGAAGTCGGAATACTTTCTCTAGAAATTGCTATTATGCCGTTTTTGTTTGCTACCATTCATCGAGTGTGGATTAAGAGCAGCTTTTCCGTGCCACCACAACCTATGACAACCTAGAACCTAACAGCGATCTAACTTGGGTTTTATTATAAATTCAGGAAAACAAGTTTGATGAGCAAAATTTAACACTGAGGCAGTTTAACAATACATTATACCAGGGGTGGACAATTCCGATCCTGGAGGGCTGGTGTGTATGCAGGTTTTCTTTCCATCAATGACCCAGTCTAATTGAGCCAATTGGTTGTACACACAAAAATGGATTTGCGCATAAATAAAAGAAAATGTTTCATTTGGGGAGACATGAGCAGCCTTAGGGGGTTATTTGTGATATTTTTAGCAAAATGCAGCAGAAAGATCAGACTTCACAAACGGCGTGGCTAATTAAGATAAATAACTAATTACAGGCCAGAAGTCGGTGTGAAAATCAGGGACAGATACGTCCCTTGGTGCCCACCTCTGCACTATACAGTAAAATATTGTCATTTTTCAGACTTCAAGCCTTTTTTTCTAGGTCTGTTTTAAGTTTTGACGGGATGGAACAAAAGCAACTAGCTATGCGCTGGCTTTTCAGTGGGGCATAAATTTCAGGTTTTGAATGAATAAATCGACAAATGCAATAATTTTTGTACTGATGGGTTGGGGAGTGCTGTTGGAGTGGAACAGGGGAGGGGGGCACGTGTGGTTCAAAGCTGGGCTCAGGAGAGGGCTCCAGGCCGACAGACAGGGGGAGTGGGTGTGTATAAACCTCTTAGCCAGGCAGAGAAGGGGCAGTCCTCCAGTTGTTCACTGTACAATAAGGTTTAAACCTCCTTCATGTGAAAGGTCAGTAATCCGTAGGCAGCTGTTGAATCCCCCCCCTCTTCCCCGGGGTGTCAGGTACCATTGAGACAAGGGTCAGCGGAATGCAGGGCAGACATTTTTTAGATGGTGAGTGGCTGTATGTTCATTATTAAAATATTGCAGGTGGAGCCCCAAATGCAGGCCTCTGTTTCATTACGCTAGGGGATTACAACCTTTAATGACAGAAACCCACAACAGGCCCTCATTGAAATGATAATGCCTCAGCCAAAAGTTAACTATGCCAAATGAATAAGACTCAGCAGCAGAATGGAGATTTGATCAAATAAATAAACCAGCGGGAGATGAGAATGGACTCTCATTGCTTTGTTAAATTTTGCGTGTTGGACGATCACTTCTCTGTCAGGTCACAGCCTCTAACATGTATGAACATTCTGCAATGTAAGACTGATTGGAGTATCATGACAAGCAGCTAAGAGCTGAGGCCCATCCGTTCAATCAGCATATAATATTTCCATCAATAAAGTGAAGTGCATTCAACAAAAATTGTGAAAAACTGTACAAGTATCATACTGTTTCCTTAGAGAAACCATATAACTTCTTGGCTTGGTGACAGTTGTAATTTTTCTTAGCCATAAAAACATTCACAGATGTTTCAGTGGGTGAATATCTGAAATTTATTTACAATAATATAACTTTGGACATTTCACTGGAATTTAAATTGGTGAATGTGTGCTGTTTACTAGGATAGATGAACACACACTATTTGGACTGTCAACTCTAAGTTTTTGTGGGTACCAAGGGCCAGACAGAGAGACTCTAAGCAGCTCAGGATCTAGGGACCTGCAGTAAACAGATGTCTGTATTTCACACATTTATCCGGCATTCATTGAAAGATTGAGTTATGTGACATTACCTGACATTTTGAGTTGCTCTTTGGAGTTTGTATGTAATGTTAAGGCTGGTTAATATTCAAAATCTGTTGACCTGCATATTAGGTCATGTAAGGTATGCGAACTGATCATATGTGATGAATGATAGAGAAATTAAAATGTCACTGACCCTTAGTTATGTTTTCATTACCTCTGCAAAAACATAATGTTGATTCATACTATTAGTACACTCCTTTAAAATAATTTGGAAGATGCTACAGTCACTAACATGACACTCCGCCAGGTGACCAGTAGTAGTCTATGCTGGCTCGGTCAGGATCTGGAGCGAGGCTGTGAGGTATATCACCAAACTGAACCACAATGCAGCATTAGTGGAAATAGTTATCCGCCTTGGCACCCTCCCATCCCCTATTTTTTTCCAGGCTGCAGAAACGGCGTAAAACAAAATCTATCAATGCAGTAAGAGTTTTAAAAATTAAATTCCCGCATAGTTGCATCAGCGTTTCTCAAAGTGGTCAGACGGAATTCTCACGTTAAATGCCTTTGAGCAATTTTAACTCCCAGAATTCTCAGGGCTCAGAATAGCCTATTCACACTGTTTATTTCACTGGTTTAAGTTCTGGAGTTCACATATTTGAGAAGCCATGGAAAGATCATTAAACACTGTTTTACCACTATGTTTAATCCCCCCCTCAGAAAGGGAGAGAAAAGAAAAAGAAAAAAGGGGTGCGGGATTAAGTGGAGACTTGACGAATCCAAACTGACAGGTCATTTTCCCACCGTTGCTAGGGAGTATGAAGAATCTGATCCCAAACCCAACCAGCTCAAGAGCCAGCAGTCAGACTCTCCCTTTCCCGTGTCAGCCATCGACTCCTAAGTTGTCCTCTCAGAACCATCTGCCTGGATTACCCAGCAGGATATGGTCTTATAGAGAGCATCCTATTCTTCTCGAGGCCGCTGAGGTTCGCATTAAGGTTGAACTCGGGTGCGCTTACAATTAAAAATGAAGTAAGCATTATCCATCTTACAGCCTGGCCCCCACCCACCCCAAATTACTGCCCCTTTGTATAAAATGAAAACAAAAAAGCCATGTACTGATGCATTCAAAGAGAAAGTTCTGCTCTGGCATGAAAGTGGATCTCATGAAATGCACTGTCTGTCTTGTATTTTTTTTTTTTCCAAGCACAACAAAAAGTGGTGCCCTGAAAAAGCCCATTGGTACGTGCCAAGTGTGATTGTCTGCTTTAATAAGCATCAAAAGGGCAACTTTCTGTGTTACCATACAGGTGAACTCATTCCTGGGAAAATGAACGTTTTCTCAGCCGCTGTGGAGCAGTAGCGTCCCCCTTTTCCCTGCCCTAACGAGATTAGTCGTGGCTTGCTCCCTCTCTTTCACAGCTCTGTCTACTTCCCATCTCCTAACTCTGATGCTAATGTGATTAGCCCAGTGCCTGTGGTCCAGGGAGGGGCCAGCCTCCCCCCACTCGGCCTGTACCTCTGGCTTCAGTCTGAGGCACAGTCCCTGGCACCTTTCTCAAACTAGGGGTGGTGGGTGGGGGATTGGGGAAAAAAAGTGACTCCTCTGAAGCAGGGAGGCCAGAATGAGCCCATTGTGGGCAATGGGCAGAGCAGGGTTCTCTCTCATTTCTTTCTTTACTCTGCAATCTCTGAACTTCCAGAAGCTCTAACATCACCCTTGCTTTTTCAACCTTACAACTGATTCAGTTTCACTGCACAGAACAACAACATTACAGATGCCACTGAACGAACTCTTGAGGGATTCTGTGCATGTCTACATAGATAAGCCATGATGACCTAATTATCAGAGAAACTTTGATCCATTGACCATATACAGCATCATAGCCTGGATTTCAGGCAATGATGCTGTATACTTTCAAGTGGGGTCTTCCTGGGTGAATTACAGATGGGCAGCATCTGCCAGCTAACAGCTTTTGGGGGGAAATTTTGGGTCACTGAGCTCATTGGTAATTGTCATGCCCAATCTGGAGCTCTGTGGCCTTTCTGTCTCTTTCGGAGATTGCGAGACCATACACTCAGTACAGGTCAAGAAACCAAGTCATATCATAATAACGCTCAGATTGAGTATTAAACTCCACTTTTCCATTAATTCAGCTGCTTTGGACAACTACACCTACATGGCCGTATAAACAATGCCTTTTATTCTCTATTTGATTTCATGCCTGTAAAATGTGTACATACGTGATAAACTCACTTTGACTTCAGAAAATTTACTGGCTTGAACATGTGTCTCTTAGACTGGACCTAGCATGGTAATCCCATCATTTTGTTTACCCCTTAAAGGGCATCTAAAGTCGATTCTCTGGCGGAACGTTGAACGTCCAATGTTTACAAACAAATCCCTTGCTTTTGTTGACATCTTGCATTGTCACATGACCAATTTCATTCATCAACCAACGTTTTGTGTAGACGTGTAGATAATCCTTCTATTTCGGTTCGTTTGCGCAGGTGCGGCTCGCTGATTGGCCGATAAACAAAAACAATGGGAATCGACTTAAGATGCCCTCTAAATTAGAACTAGAATGTGTTTTTACTCGTGAAAACGGATGTCTCACCCCTGGCCCCCTTCCCTGCCTAACCCACCGGACGGACGGATGGACGGACAGACAGGCAAGCAGGCACAGACCAAAAGGCACCACTTCAGGACCTGAGTAATAAGTATGCAAAGTTTCGTAAACATCACACAAACGGTTTGGGAGTTATGCTCCGGAAACGAAGTAGGAACGTCAACGCTGACGAGAACGTGAACGGGAACCGAGCCTAAAACAATATGTTTCCCCCCTCCCTCTGGGGGAGACATAATTTTTCACTAAATAACCCATTAAGTTGGTTCAAAGTCAGAGAAGGGATTTTTTCAAATTGTAGGGTAATGTCACATACTTATTCTGTATCTGCTGGTTGCTGTGCATCACTGAAGCTGCATCACATTAACATTGTGAGAAATATACAAACCGAAGATGTCATGTTTTTATGGCCGTTACATCAAATGGAAAATATCTTGATCTAGTACGTCACTTTATACACATTTTCCTGTAATTCAGCAGGACATATTTAGGATTGTTAGAAACCTTAGGATCTCCACTACAATTTAAAGTAGCCCTAAAGTTATGTAGGTTTGAGTACAGAAGCTGCATTGGAGGGTTAATGGGGCTAAAGAATTAAAGATAACGTAAATTAGGTCTGATAACGTTAGTTAGACCTTGGAAAATTATATGTATCTCCAACACATAGGTGCCTGCATTATAAGAGCTTGTCAGGAGAGCTAAATTGGTCCCAGAGTGGGACTGGCTTAAGAGATGGAAACAGGTGAAGGCAAGACTTGGCAGAGGCTCCAGAACATGATTCCTGGGTGGAATGGAAACATCACCCCTAACCAAGAACTCAACAAGGGCCTGTAATTTACATTTCAGTGTTTTTAATGATAACATTTCTCCTGTTGTATTCCATTCCTCCTTGGAAATGTCATGGTGCCAGTGCACAGCTTGTTTTGCAGTAAACAATCTGATTCACAATAATGCCATCTGAGCCTTATACTTCTTCTAATGTTGATATTCTACCTGATGGTGGACTCAGGTTGCTGTGCCATTTTTGCTGTTGTCTTATTAAAGGCCAGACAATAAGCTCTCATCACTATCAGTTATAGAATATAATGGAGATGATTTCCTCCCATAAGAACAGCCTTCCCTTGCTTGTCCAATTAGAATTGCATTTGTCATCTAGAATTCCCTTGAGTAGAGGTCTTTGTTAAGTGACATTCTTGCAAACCAGCTTGGAATAAATGTAGGCAGTATACTCTTTATGCAGCATGTACCACATTAATCCACTCAAGAGTTGCATATTCACAATCACTGTGCATGCATCTCAACAGCAAATAACACATAACATTCCACATAATAACACTAACTCTGGGACAAAGCGAACGTGATTCAGATCGACTCACTGGGTGACATTTCGCCTCACTTCAACAGTCTGAGTGGTGTGTCCCTTGGGTGCCGGTGCATAGTGATCAGAGAGCACTGCAGCCATGCAGCCAGTTTGGTCTGTTCCCTTTGTCACACCCTCCAGCACTGTGATGCCACATTCACGTGAGCTCACACTCCCATCCAGCCGAGCCTGTGGTGGCAGAGAGGATTATGGCGCCTAATTGAGATTTTGTTGCATCCCAGCGTGTGCTGCCTTTGTGGAAGACAACAGCTGCCTTGCTGGGGCCCAAATAGAGTTCCCCTCAGCGCGTTTTCACTGTCTTGTCCCAGTAAACACCAGTTTGTCCGATTAGGCCATGGGTGCGGCAATGGTCACGTGAACGCATATGATGGGCCTGGGGAGGTCCTCAGCAGAGGTGGTTATTCTGCGAGACAGGGACTAAGGGCCAGGCACCATGTAATTTGACCTGACACTGATTATATTAACATGGTTTAATGAAAGGCTAAATGTGCCCAACTGTATTGGTGAGAATTCTCATCATATTAGAAGGCTGATAAGGGTGTGGGTGGATGCGTGGAGTGGGAAGGGGGCAAGGATAGACCCAAAATCTGAACTCGAGCTGGATAACTGCAATCTTACACTTATCTTTGTAAAATAAGAAAGATATGCTTATATGACAGCATTATCACATTCTCCTGGCAGGGATTTTGATTGGTCATGGTGGGCAAGGTTTTTTCGACCTCTGACATTTTTTGAAAAGAGAAGACTTACACTGACATGGTCAGTCTCAGTCACAAAAGCTACACAGCAGGGAGGACAAGACCAGCTTAGGAAACTCAATCAAGACACAAATGTGGCTGCTCACATGGCAACCTCACAAAACTCAGCTGTAATACTTGCTCTGACCATCGCAGTAACCAGAGGATCCCCCAGTGCTATGTTCACGTCTTTGACGACTGCCACGTCCCTGACATAGAACCATTCACAACAGAACCATGCGCAAAAGTATTGGTATTGAATCCCCTTATGAAAAATTACTATAGTTCCAAGCTATTGTTATCCTACAGTAAATGGATGGTATTTTCCGTAGTGTAGTAGTACTCTAGTTATACTATAGTTATTCAAACTACAGCAGTACACTTGTGTGGACTATAGTAATAGCATGGTACCGTTGACTGTGGTCATAATATAGTTATACTGTGATGGTTATAATAAACGCTCTAGTTATACTATGCAAACTATGGTAATACTATAGTTACGCCATAAATACTGTGCTATTACATGAAATAACAATATGATATGTTCGTAAGGGTCAAGCCAATGTGAAAAAAATTTCCAATTTAAGATGATGCACAGGTGCCAGGAACCGGTTTCACGAAGACCTCGCAAAAAAAAAAAAGAAAAAAAATTAGTGATGCGAAGGCTTAGCGAAACGATTGCGACCAAGCAACTTCAGCGAAGCGAGGGATTCGCAAAAGCCTTCGCTCACTAGAGCGTCGCTTTGCTCGTCTTCCTAAATATGTGTTGACACATCACGCCCATTTAATGCGTTCATTTAAGTGATGCAGATAGTGTACCTGCAACAGGCCTATACAACTCGGTTCAGTTCAAGCATAGATGGGGTCGTGGTCGCGTGTATGATGGTGAAACATTCGGCGACAAAATTGATGAAATTGTGCTCATGATCGCTAATCCCTTGTCCATTAATCGCGTGGAACATCTTGCGACTAATTAAAATGTCTTTATTTTGGGACAGTCTCTTTTTAGCAATGAAGAGAATTTAATATTTTTCAGCTGCTCTCTGCTGTGATTACCCAGAGTTGATATTATTTAAACGGTGTCAGATATTAGAGTGAAGCAGGATGACTTTGTCAATAAAATAGATTCACTAATTATGAGTCAATATAATTTTCACTTACACGCCCTGATTCAGCCATGAATTTCCTTGATTTGCCTCAATTGGACGAAGTGTATGCGTTCTTTTTCGCAAAGACAGTATACAAGTTTCAGCGGTCAACAAACTGCAAGTCCTCCTCTTCACTCTGAAAAGAAAGTTACGCACTAATGACTGAATTCATGTCAAGAGAGTTATGAAATGTACAACCCTATTCCCAAAAAAGATGGCATGCTGCGTATAATGTAAATAAAAACAGAATGCAGTTTACATATCATTTAAACTCTATGTTCAATTGAAAATGTACAAAGGCAACATATCAAATGTTGAAACTGGGAAATGTATTTTTTTTTAAACATCTGCTCATTTTGAATTTGATACCAGAAACAAGTTTCAAAAAAGTTGGAACAGGGGCATGTTTACCACTGTGTTGCATCACCTCTTCTTTTAACAACACTCTGAAAGCAGTTGAGAACAGTGGAGACTAAGAGCTGTAGTTTTAAAAGCAAGATGTTTTCCCATTTTTGCTTGATGTAGGCTTTCTGCTGCTCAACACTTTGCAGCCTCCTTTGTCATATTTTTCATTGCCAAATATTTTCAGAGAGGGACAGGTCTGGAGTGCAGGCAGAACAGTTTAGCTCCCAGATTCTTTTATTTCGGAGCCATGTAGCTGTAATACACGCAGAATGTGGTGTTCAGGATTGTCTTGGATGCAGGGATGAACTGCGTGGCAGTGTTTTCAGAAGTGTTCCTGAGCGCATGTTGTGAGTTCCACAACTAAATCCTGCCTGTTTTTAATGCAGTGCCACCTGAGGGACAGAAGATCATGGCCATTCATTATTATTTTTCGACCTTGTCCCTTGTGTACAGAGATTTTTCCAGATATCCTGAATCTTTTAATGATATTATGTACCATAGGTGTTTAAATCCTCAAATTCTTTACAATTTTTCTTTGAGAAACTTTATTCTTAAATTGTTGAACTATTTGCCTATGCAGTTATTCACACAGTGGTGAAGCCCTTGCCATATTTACGTCTGAAAGATTCAGCCTTTTTAGAGTGCTCCTTTTATACCTAATCATGTTATTGACCGTTTGCCAGTGAACCTAATTAGCTGAAAGATGTTCCACCTGGTGTGTTTTCTTTTTCTTTTTAGCATCATACAACTTTTCCAATCCTTTGTTGCCCCTGTCCCAAGTTTTGTGAACTTGTTGCAGGCATTTAATTCAAACTGAGCAGATATTTTTCAAAAAAACAAAATTTCTTACTTTCAACACATAATATGTTGTCTTTGAACTATTTTCAATTAAATACAGAGTTTAAATTATTTGACCCTTACATGATGCCACTATTTTCACCCTAAATAGTTTCAGGCCTTCACACAAAATTAAATTCCTCAATTAAAACATGAGAAAACGCATAATACAGCTTTAAAAAATTAATTCAAACAAGGATAAAAGTTATCCAACGACTATATATCTTTTGTGGAAATGTAATTGCCCCCTTAAACTTAATAATTTATTCCTGTCTTCTTTAGCAGCAAGAATTGCAATCAGATTCTCAGTTATGGCAAGTAGCCCAGGCCTTGATGCAACAAAGTATCTCCGCACCAACACACTATTGCTGCGATGTTGGTATGGCGTTCTTACCATGGAATGCTGTGTAAGCTTTGCGCCAGATATAAGGGACTTTAGCCTTCCAAAAAGATCAACTTCTGACTCATCAGTCTACAGAAAACCATCCCGAGAAGCATGAGTTTCATCAAAGCTTTCTAATTTAAAAAGAAGAAAAAAAACTTCAAAAATACAAGCTTCATGTTAGGTTGGCAGTGGTTTTTGACTTGCAATTCACCCATGGATACCATTTTTGCCCAGTCTTTTGGATTATGGAAGCATGAACGCTGAGCTTATCTTTGGCAAGTAAGGCTTATCGTTGATGCACTCTTGGGGGAAATTTGGTAGACTAACCAGTCCTGGGAAAATTCACTCAGGTTCCACATTTTTTCCATTTAAAGATCGTGGCTCTCACTGTGATTTTTTGGAGACCCGGAACCCAAGGAATGGCTTTATAAACCTTCTCAGACTGATGTATTTCAATACTTGTCTTAGTCATCTCTTTTGGATTTTTAAAAATTTTTTTTTTACCTTGGCTCCGGAAGCTGCTTGGTGTGACATTGCTGTAAGGGGTCTATTAGAAGTGATATGTAGATTCAACACGGCTGGGCTTGTCTATTCTTGAAATGATAATAATATTATAGTCAGCAGTAGTACTTTGTGACTGGACTAAAATATGTGTGACACGTATCTGTCCACAAGCATTGCCAGAGGACCTAAAATTGTTTGCTACGGAATGAAAATGGAATTGTTTTGGATTCTTTTATAGGTCCATCCCCGCATTTTTTGCGTGCGCCTCATTTTGCCTCTTGGTGGCAGTGTTAAGTCATATTTTGCATTGATGAGGCACTTGTTGGGCGTGTGGTAGGCTACATGAATTGTGAGAACTGAATCTGGGGTTTCTCAGTTGCCGCTGTTTGAGTAGGAAACTTGCGGATCTTAAACACTGACGTTAAACTCAAATACAAATACAAATCGTTTCCCATGATTTCCTTCTCAGAATAACAAACTCAGACCACGCAGCCAGTTCTGGCATTAAGCCAACAACGTCATTCCCTCAATTCAAATCAGTCTGATCAGCATGAGACACAAAATACAAAGTTTTCAAAACATAAAATCAAAACACATCCGTAATAAAACCCAAAACGACTGGCACAATCGATAATTGAAATAATATTTTCCATCCTTATCTTAGTCTTAAACATGCACACAATACCATAAACAAATAAAATTGTCTCCATTTTCCGAACAGCAAATCGCCAAGAGAAACCAAACGGTCGGCGCCTAAATAAATCGTCAGCTCTCACTTGGCTTTAGTTGTTTTGCACGATTTCTCCCCTGTGCGTGTTTCTCCTCTGTCCTCACAGACGGGAGGAGGGAGCGACTTAAACCAAACCTAATGTGCGATGGGGGATGCATAAGATTATGAGAACATAATGGTGTTAAGATGTAATATATTTATGCAATGTAGGTCTCTCGGGTCATTCAAACATTCTTTTGAATAATATTAAACCTCACTATGGAGCATCGAACGATATAATGTTATGGTATTACATGATTACTAATCAAACTCCCCTAAACGAATGGAAGTAGTACTTCCGCCACGTCATATACGGCAACATGTGTTCCATCATGGAGACCGTCGTCAGTGCATGCCACTCTTGGGGCGTCCGAAATACTGTAGTAATTCCGCTATCTGCCCTTACAATGGGTGAAAGAACGCAGCAGACTGGGAAAATTTACATTTGCTCGTACCCCGAATGTGGAGCGTCCTATAATAAACACTGGAAGCTCGATGCACATTTGTGCAAACATACTGGATTGGTAAGTAATACACATGCTTCGTTACGCCGTATAGCTAACTAACTGTTCGCTAGTACTAACCTAAATATGACAACCCTTAATCAATTTATTTTTTGCGAATTGTTAGCGTGTATTTGTCTCTCATTGTAGAAGCCGTTTCAATGTGAGCGCGACGGTTGTGACAAGAGTTTTTGTACCAAATACCACTTGGTTAGACACGAGCTGAGCCATAGCGGCGAGAAGCCGTTCCGGTGAGTGCTACACTTCGGATGTCCGTGATAAGTCCGTGTATTACAAGACATGACCAGACGCCACCTAAAATTCAGCAACACTAGTTGGAAAGAATATTTCTTAAAAGTTGGTGTAAATAAAGGCATGGGTCTGTCGATTTAATGTATATTCCTTCCTATTTGGTAACAATGTATAGTTTTTGGAGTAATGAGAAATGCAAATGAGACCGTATTGAATTGACAGTACATAGCAAGACGTGACTGGGCTCCACCGAAAATGCAGCAACAATAGCTGGGAACAAGATTTCTCTGAAAAGAATGTACAGCGTTAAAGGCATGGCTCTACAGAGTGAGTGAAAAAAAAAAACTGTACACTTTTTTTAAATGTCCAATTATTATATTCTGTAGCAATGCATACAACATCTTTTTGCATGTACGTTCTCAGCAGCTCTTTCTGCTTCTTTTGACACCAGGTTGCACCTTGTTAGATTAAACCCATGACTGCTGTGGAACACTTTAAGGAGTTAAGTGAAATTTCACTTGTGTCAACTGATTAGGCTCTGTTACAAAGCAAACAAAACAGAATTTACTCTGAAGTTTCAAGTTAACATAAAACATTTATGGCACGTTCATTTCACTCCCTGTGGTCAGTGATTTTAGTCCTCCACATGGCCACCTTTTCTTTGAACAGAAAGCAGGGCTCTGCGTATCATTCCTGCAACACCACGGCGAATCATCAACCTGTCTTGCCTGAGAATGTCCACCTCACGAATAATCCTCTGTTCAAGATCATCCATATTTGCTGGAGGTGTTGTGAAGACACATGATTTCAAGTAGCCCCAAACGAAAAAATCCATGGGGGTCAGATCGGGGGATCTTGGGGACCAATTAATCGCATGATTCAAGGCAATCACTCTGTTTCCAAATAACTCCCTGAGGCGATCCGTGACAACCCATCTGTGTGCGGGAGCACCGTCCTGTGCCCACCAGAGATGCCTGAACTGGTCAATTTCATTTCCAGCCCTGGTAAGGTGGCACAAGTCAGATTTCACTTGAGTCCCTTAATTGTCCTCTGTTCAGTCATGCCTGAAACCTAATGAGGTGTAACTGGTACCAATATCAGCGGAAACATCTGAGGCAAAAGTACAAAATATGTTGCATTCATGTATATTGCTACACCATCACAAAATGACCCCTTAAAAAGTGTATATTTTTTTTTTTTTTTTTTTTTTTTTGGACTCACTTTGTATAGGTTAAATGAGTGCCCCTTTTCATTTGGTAGCAATGTACAGTTCTTGCCGTACTGGGGTATTCAGATGAGCTGTTGTGAACTGACCGTAGGTAAGAAGACATGCCAATTTACAATCTCTTGGAGTAAAAAGGTCTTAAAAAAAGTGAACGAACTGTACAAAGCAGTGCATGCCATGGGCACTCATGGTAACTGCTGAAAATGAGAAACTGCATCAAAATCCCCTCAGAACCTTTTATTGTCATCTAGTCAGCTGTATTTAGAGAAGAAAATAAATGCATCAGTGTATCACTTTAGAATTTTTGTCACCAGAATTATTTTGAAATGCTGTATTGGAAGTCTCCAGTTGTTGCCCACAGGAATTGCCAACTTCAGAGCTGCAGGGTGGGCAAAATGGGGGGTATCTCAACTGACTTTATGGGGATGAAAGTAATACAATTTTCAGTACTTCTCACAATATTTCAGGTGTACAGCAGAAGGATGTTTGGAGGCCTTCACTACGAATTCCAACATGAAGAAGCACTTTGTTCGTAAACATGAAAACAAGGAGAAACTGTACAATGTGAGTCATGGGGCTGTGGGTATTGTCACTACTTCAAGTGCAATATAAATGCACTTCATATACAATTTATACACTTAATGCGGACTTCAGTGGATTGTTTACCACCAGGGGCATCACTACAGATTTATGTATGGGGCAGTGGGGCAGGGGAGGTAAAACCACTATTAGGGGTGCTAGGTTTGTTGGATTGTTCTTATTTGATGATTTTTAACTAATGCGCTTAATTTCTCATTTCGTGGGGGGATGGGGATGGCTAAAGTGAGCCTAATGACACCTTTGTTTGGCACCATGAATTAACTTTAATATTTCCTAGGTTTGAGATACCTTTTCTTGTTCATTATTGCTGTATTCTTGGCCTAAATATTAATGCTTTTTTGCTTTGTAAGTCAGTGTGACTACCATGGCTGTGGAAGAGTGTTCAAAAAGAATAACCAGCTGAGAACTCATGGATATGAGCACACCAATCAACTTCCTTTCAAGTGAGTGCACATGCCAACACATGAATATGAACACACCAATCAGCTTCCTTTCAAGTGAGTGCACATGCCAACACATGAATATGAACACACCAATCAGCTTCCTTTCAAGTGAGTGTACATGCCAACACATGGAATGTGTCATCACTAATGGAATCTAACTAGTGGACAAAATGGTCTGTCTCGCATTACTTTTACCCCGTTTTGTTTATAGAACTGGCTCTAATTTGTTCCAGTGGGGGACCACTGAAGGTGGAAATAAACTCTCGCATCCTATGGGCTTGTTTCTCCAGAAGTTAGGTTTTTATGAATGATATTTTTGGGACATTGTTGGAACATTGAGTGGGTTTGGAAAATGCGTTCAATGCATGTCTGGACGTGGGTATGACAATATTGGCATATCTTTAAGGCACTTGGCCTACTTTTGCTTTCACTGGCATGTGGCACTGTGCACCTAAGTGGATCACATGCAGATCCCCCCCCAAGACCCAAGACTTCCCCACTTTAAAGGTCTCAAATTAAGATTTTGAAAAACACTGAAATCCTGTATGAAACAGAAATGTATGTGGAAATATGTGTGGATTATTTGGGAATCTGTCAGACCATGTAATTGTGAAGCAGATCTATTACTGATATTTCTTCTAGGATCTCATCCATTGTATTAATTTTTTTTTTTTTTTCCTCTCCTTATTAGGTGTCATTTTGAGGGCTGCGAAAGAAGCTTTTCTGTTGCCAGTAAATTGAAACGCCATGAAAAAGTACATGACGGTTGGTGAATGCTGTTAGATGTGCAAATGGGTTATGGGATGATTGTCTTTGAGGAAAATGTACAAAAAAATTGAAATATTTACATTACGCCTTGGTTCTTCCTTCTGGCTATAATTTAGTGAATGCTCTTTTCCATTAGTACACTTGTCCTGGAGTGCATTTCCGAAAATCACGGATGCTATTTTATATAGTTGGAACCGTTGACTGTGAATGGACAAACTATGTAAGTTGCTAACTTAGCAACTACACTTTTGGGGAACGCACCCCAGACTGGTCCTCAAACGCCAAAAGAATCTGAAATTTAGGGCTGGTAGTACTTTGGCAGATAAGATGTTCATTGTATGTTTTCTGCAGGTTATCCCTGTAAAGAGGAGGACTGTGGCTTCCATGGAAAGACCTGGTCAGAATACCTAAAGCACAGACGGGAGGTGCACAGAGGTATTCCCTACCCCCATATTGTAAATCTGATTATTGACATCTTTAGTTTTGTAAGTATGACATTTAGCAGTGTAAGGGGGAAAGCTTTTTTTTTTTTTTTTTTTTTTTTTTTGTACTCTGGATGGTGCGCGTGTGAATATCAATCAGCAGTTTTAAAAGTGTAGAAAGAAATTTGACTGCAAAACAAGCTTTCGAACCTATTTATATCTGCATTTATGTATATTTGTAAATTTAATCATTTGTGCACATGATGTATTTGTGCATTTGATTATGTATAATTGTATTCAATTATTTATATACACATGCGCATTTATTTTATGTACAGTACTGTGCAAAGTCTTAAACACATTTAAAGCAATTTCGTTGGGCAATTATGCTTGCAAAAATGATGAAACAAAGGTTCTAATAACTGGGAAATGTACTATACAGAGCTGTAATCTGTTAAAACCTAAATCAAATCAATATTTGGTGCAACTACCCTTTGCCAAAAAATTTGGGACACTGACCTGTTGCGCTATAGTTTCATAAGATGATTAGCATTTGCTTGTTCTATGCGGAGTGGAAAATTTGCTACCATTCATCTTCAGACTCCCTCACTTGCATTTATCCCTACAAGAGATTACAAACTGCCATGATGATGTTGACATCAAGGCTTTGTCAAGACTAATATCTGTTTGGATTATTTTTAATGGAATACAAGCATTTATTTATGAAACTTTTCTTTAAATTAGCATTTGTAATGTCAAACTTATTTCTCTTCAGGAACTCTAATATGGAATCAAAAAGTAAACACACAATACAGATTTAAAAAAGTGCAGGGTGTCAAAGACTTTTGCACAGTACTGTATATTTATATTTTCTCCAATCTACTCTACTACCTCCTGGCTGTCTATTTGTCTGAAATGGTTGAATGTAAGAATGATCACACAATCAATAAGGACGTTAAAATATCGCACTAGCCACCAACATCAGCTACATATTTCAGAATGGGCTGAGTTTTCTTTCCCTAAAACGTCAGCTGTAACGTTACCTGACCATCATCCTCGTGCTTTCTCCCCAGAAAATACCTTAACTCCTCAGAAAATGCAACCAGTAACATTTCAACACAGCTTACAGCTAAGAACATGGCACGGGGCACAGTGTGGGCACTGCTGCCTCACAATAAGGAGGTTCCGGGTTTGAGCCCTGGCTGGCCAGGGCCTCTGTATGGAGTTTGCATGTTCTCCCCGTGTTTGCAAGGGCTCCCTCCGGGTACTCTAGTTTCCCCCACCCAGAAAAGCATGCGTTATAGGAACACTCCTACCAGTGCCCCTGGCCAAGGAAGGCACAGATTTTAGTTCTGGAGTTGGTCTCTGGGCGCTGCTCTGTGGCTGCCCACTGCTCCTCACTGTAGGATGGGTCACATGCAGAGGACAGATTACCCCACGGGGTTCAATAAGATTTATCTAAATCTATTGGCAGCCATTTTACTGACAATTATTGAAGTTGGTATGATTCACTGCCTTCGCTAACTTTATCCAAGTTGGCTTGCCAACTGATGACTGTTGGCTTTGAACTTCAAAAGAGAATACATTGCAAATGCTAATTTACTGTAATGTCAGCTACAGTTCAGTCTATCTTAATGTTGGCTAGCTATAATAAACCTTTTTTCATGTTCTCCTCCAGTAACCTTAGTCTAACTCAAATGCTAAGAATGTGCTCGCGCTGTTGTGCTTGTCATAACATCACAAGTGTTTGACATCCTGGCAGCATTCTGTTCGTTCGTCCTCGTGAAGAGATAGCGGGCAACCATTTGTTCTGCTGAGCCTACTGCTGTGGTGTACGGTTATGATGAGTTAAAAATTCCTCCATTCTGAAGTAGCGGCGGGGTACTGCTACTAAATGTACACAGCAGAAACTATGATATAGGGTTTCCACACCTGAATCAGAAAACCATGTTCTATTGATACTTTTAAAAATATTTTTTTCAAATATTTCATTTGGAACTGCTCAACAAGAGCATCCAGTACTGAATTTTTTTGCACTTCCCATTCCAACCTTTGGCCCCACTTGGTAAATTAGCTTGGAGCCTGACATTACGGAAAGTTTTGTGGTTAAGTGCATGAAAGGCGGCCAAATGTTGTTCTCGCCTTCCCTCATGAATTTTTTTTTTTTTGGTGAACTAATCCTTAAGTAGGTGAATGCAGCTGAATAGCTCATGGACTCAGGGCAGCGGGTAATTTGGAAAACCTACAATCAAACTGGACCTCCTGGATCAGAATTGCTTGCTCTTGCTTATCACCTTTAGCATAGGGTACATTGAAGCACGTGGGGTGATAACACTACCCCGCAATGCAGAGCGGCAGCAAGGATTAGTGCAACATCCATCCAACCGGCCAATCACGAAAACAAACACACATGATGGGCACAACCATGTTGACGAGTGAGTGCATTTGGATCGTCGTATTAGCGCAGTGGTCTTCTCAAGCCATGAATTCCCCTTTACCTCGTGATGTTTTCCACTGACATTTAAGAAAAGTGGTTACGAATTAGATAATGGGATGTGATTTTTTTTTTTTTTTTTTTTGACTGTCTGAATGCAGCCTAAGCTATGATTCACGTCACTTCCGACATTAAAAGTGATTTGTATATTCGGAAGCTACATCTTAAATACAGATTACTCTGGCCTGACTTGAGTTAGGTGGCATTGAAGCACCTTTCCTTTACATTTAGAAAATTGGAACACTCATCATGGCTGCCGCATGAATACTTCTGGCTCATTTTCTTGGAGTTAGGAAACAAAAAAAAAAAAGACCATTCAAGTGTGTGTGTGTGTGTGTGTGTGTGTGTGTGTGTGGTAGGGGAATGTTAATTTCTGGATGCAGCGTACCTCCGTTTCATGACACTTGGGGCCTGGGGTTAAAAACTGGTTGAATGTAATGTCTTGCAAGGGTTTTCCTCTTTTGTGGAAGGCTATTAATTTCATTGTGTGACTGCAAAATCTGCGTGTGCGATCTTCAGCGCAGCTGCAGTGTGATCACTGTCACAAAATATTCCGGGACACGTGGTTCCTGAAGCAACATCAGAGAGTACACCAGGAGGAGCTTCAGGTGTTCAAGTGCCCAAGAGAGGGTTGTGAGCGTACTTACACCACAACTTTCAACCTGCAGAGCCACATCCTTTCCTTTCACGAGGAGCTGAGACCATTCACCTGCCCACATGCTAACTGTGGCAAGGCCTTTGCCATGAAGGTGAGCACACCTTGTCGCAGGAGCTCCAAACTAATGTGGACCATGACTGCATTCATCCCTCTTGCTTATTTTCATCCTTTTCGTGCTTCTAGCTTCATCCATCAGATGAGGCAGACAAAAGTGAGAAAAGTATTAATGAATATGTGATGAAGTTGGGGGGTGGGTGGTATGTTCATTATGGTGCTGAGAGGTGGATCCGCAGGTCGACTCCTCTCGCAGTCTAAAAATTCCTCTGTAAAAGATGCTGTCTGGTTTCCTTGCTGAAGATCTATTACCATCTTGAGCAATTTGATTAACTCCCTGAAAGAACATTGAAGTCTGAAATCCTCTGAATGATGGCGGACTGCTATCAATTTCTGGTTCCTGCTAGGAAAAGGCTCTAGGAACAAGGGTGGAGAAACCATTCTTGGAATGAGATTGGAGTCTCACACTACAGACATGGATGTGTTTATTTGATTGTGATGTCAAGTCTGCAGATTATATTGAATTTGAACATGATGCAGGTTTGTCCCTCACCTTATTTCCACAGCAAAGTTTACTGCGGCACAGTGTAGTCCATGACCCAGAGAGGAAGAAAATTAAGGTAAATGATGGCTAGTCACTGCAAGTCTAATGCAGCAGTTTCAAGGTAATTGTATGAAAGGCTGTTCAAGTCTATAAAGGGTGGTATGAATCACAGCCAGTAATTGGTATTCAAAACTACCAATTAGGAAGTTTTTAGTTCTTGTACCTTTCGTCATAGTTGTTAGAGGAGGATAACTAATTTACTATCTGAATTTCATAATCAACTGATCGGATGTTTCATTTCCCTTCTGCAGAAATCACGCCCCAAGCGCAGCCTGGCCTCCCGTCTTAGTGGTTATCAGCCTAAGAAGACGGACTTACCTGAGCCAAATGGCTTGGCCACCCAGCTGAAGGAGACTAACCTGTCTGAGCCCTGCCCAGATGAGTCGTGCACAGCTTCTCAATAACTGTCCTACAGGGTCTTCTAATTGGCCCTGGGAAAGGCCAGCAGTTGCAATGGCTTTTGTTCAGTTACAGTAGTGAGGACCCAGATTTAATTTCTGTACAGATCACTTTATTCAATAAAATTCACTGCTGCAATGGGCTGCTTTTTGTGTCGTCAGGGCTGGGATCGGCATTTGGCACCCCACGGGATGGGGTTGTGTTTGGTTCTTCTGACTGTGCCTGCTGTTGGCTGACCTCTTTCTGGGAGGGGCTGCGGAGAATGCACATTGCTGCTCTCCCATCCCGGATCACCTTCGGTTTGGAAATAAATCCCACCATGGTCGGCATGCGCTGCAGCATCTTCTCCAATTTGGAGTCCTGTGGACAACACTCATTCAAATGCCAATCATGTTCAACCTCTTTCAGGTCCTTAAATTGATACATTAACTCTGTTCAAGCAGCCTTCCACCTGGTTTCTTTCACTTAACTGAAAATCACTTGAAATCCAAGTCAAGAGAAGGGTCTGGTTCAAAATTTGCAGTTCAAAAATTTATACTTGTATTAAAAGTATAGTTAGAGTCTCTAACATTTAGAATGATCTGAAGCTAGTGTCTTTGACACAGAGCAGCAACTCTTGGCCAACATTCCATTCATAGTACCACTCCTTAAAAATGGATTGAATTAACCCATTCTGTTCCTATCGCCATGTCTCTTACATAACCTCAGGCTGAACTAGCAACAGTTTCCAAATTCAGTCAATTTTGTAGCTGGCTTGCTAGCTAATTAACCACACAATGATTATCTTAAGGTAAAGTGTGCAAGCTCGCCATGTAGTTCTGAGACTGGCACTGGCTAGCGATAACGACCAAGCCATACTAATTTAAAGTGGTAATCCGTAAGATTTTGAATTGGTTTATCCATCTTGACATCTTTGGCAGTAAGCTGTAATCGCAGGTGCGCTTTCGGACCTCATTTCCCATAACTCTTCTTGAGACCAAACAGTGTCGCCTGTATGACGTCTGTTAATTGACGGCTCTTACCAGTTCCACGCCTCCTCAACTCTCATGCAGACGGGAAAGATACTCTTTCACACGGCAATTGAAATCAATAGTCAAAATTATCTGACGTTGGTCATCCATTAGCGTCATCTCATTCCAGTAACATGTTTGGCTATTATGATAAATCGAATAACTTAAAGGGCTGCCAACTCTCACGCATTCGCCGTGAGAATGTGTGCTGCTTCACGTTCCCATGCTGTAGTCAGTAATTATTCAATCAACGAAATGCATGTGTTTCACGATCGTTCAAATTGTTTAAATGAAATAAGACCATTTGAAACATTTTTATGCAATTCCACTGCTTCCAACCCCTGAGTGAAGAAAAGCGTGAGAATTCCGGAATCATAATTGTTCTCATATTACTAGTGGCGAAATCCACCGTAACACATTTGAAACTGAAACTTCAATGCACAAGGACTTCAATTCCACCTGACAATCTCTACAAACTGTCTGATAGAATAAGTTCTGACGACAGCACGGGAACGTGAATGTCATTTAAACTCAAGCCGAATATGTGAAAGTTGAGAGCCCTGTGTAAATAATGAAACCGGTAGTTGGTTAACGGGTAACGTTATAACTTTTTTTTTTTTAATAAAAATAATTTGTCGAGGCGGTTAACGTAGCTTTTTCCCAGTTTGCTTCCTGAAATTACGTTATTTTAGTTTCAGTTGTAGCCTCAACAGAGACTCAGCTAACGTTTGTTTCTACTGTGCACTGTATAGCTACACTGTATCAGAAGGGATCCAGTAGCGGTACTTTCCGCTTCTTGGAGGGCTGCATTTTTAACGGTCCTCCCTTAATTCCATCCGTAAAACTGACATATTGTGTAAGGGACAAGTCTGATGTAGGGTTAGGTGATAGAGCTAAGGTTCAGGCTAGGGAAAGTACCGCTACTGGATCCCTTCTGACGTCTACCTTGCCATTGCTTCTCCCGGGGTTCCTTACTTCCTTCAAGTTAGCTTGGGGCTCCTCCTACCTTCTGGATAGACCAAACACTGCTTACTGACCTAAAAAGCGTCACTAGATGTGCGCCTGTATTTGAATATTGCGCGGGAATGTCGCCACAGACACTGATCGCTTTAACTGGCGAAGAATGAAATACAAGTGCTTTCATCAGTGGGTCATAGGCCCAATCACCGTTGTTTTATCCCCCCTCTCTGATAGACACTGACTTAACAGACAGTAACGAGACGGAAATTTTACGGATTACCACTTTAACCAAGGTTACACTTGGAATTCAGTTTGGATATTAACAGAAATTTTAAATGCTTACCTAGATAGCCACAGATTCTCCTTGAATATAAATCAAAGCCAGCACTTCTTTGTATCTTCCAAAAAAAGCATAATCGCTCCCCTTTAGCAAATTTTGTTGCCAAGTATGCATTGTACTGATCCAGGTTAGTAGTATAAATCAGACAAAAAGGGAGCTGCAGATTTATAGGCTTTTGCTGATTGAAGCTGGGTGCGATGTTGCCATAAAAAAATTTTTAAAAAAGCTGCGCGTGAAGATAATCAATTGAGGCTTAATAATTCTCACAAGCCTGCATGTGATGTAGGAAGATGAGCCACATCTGAATGACATGCCAAATGTCAAAACTGATTGGTCTGTTTCACTTCACAATTTGTGAGTTGGTGGGCACTCCAAATACTGAAGCGTATGCGCAGAAGTACTGAAAAAGTGAGGTTTTCCCACAATGTCTCTCTTAAAACAGGGCAATTCTAATGAATAATACTGGTTTTGTATAGTTGAATGAGAAATACCAGTCAGGTTTATTGTAAATAAATGTATGCCACTTAAGGTACAATACAGCTAGCTCCATTAGTCATGGGATGGACTTTTTTTTTTTTTTTGACCTAATTCTGTACCACAAAGTGTTCAGTTAGCATACCATCCATAAATTATGGCACTAAAACATGTCCAACAAAAAATGTAAACCTAACCATACATAAAAACTGACCATGAGTATTTTTCTGTGTATAAAACTAAAAACCAAAGTATAGAGCCAAATCAAGAATTAAAAAAAAAAAAAAAACTCAGTGTCTCGGGGCTTGTAAATAAAATTATTTAAAGAATACATGTGTGGGTGAGGATATATAGGCAATAAAGGATAACAGATGGGTAAGGTCTATCAACTGGCAAAATTAAAACTGGGAGGATCGAGATCAGTGGGCAATATCACACAGGCAGTTCTCACCAGTGGCTGTGCATTTCCATCATTTCCTTTCCTCAGGGTCAACCTCACATGGCATTTCTTACTCAGCCAGCCCTCTATCTGCCGCATCTTGGTGTCCAAATCATGAGAGGCAATATCTGTGGACAGGGTGAGCTCTTTCACCTGCACAGGGCCTGCAGTGGAGAAAACAATACAAACTGAACACTGGTGCTGCACAGAGAAAGGCCCTTTTAAAAACATTAGTTGGTTATCATCCCTGCCTGCCACAGGAAAATCCTCCCGCTTCTGATTTTGTTTTCCTTTATGAAAAAATGTGGTAAAATCACGCTAAAAGCAAAGGGAGAAAAATGCACTGAGTCCATGTCCATGTAGCAGATAAGTTCATCTTTCAATCACTGCGTCACTTCCGAGCCAGGCAGATTTATGTTAATACGTGTACTTGAGATTTGTATTTGTCACGCTGTTTGGATCTGTAACTCTTACTATAATAAAATGAAAAAATAAAAAACTCCCACCTGAATTGAAAATTGACGTGAAGGATGCTAATCAACTTAATTTTTTATTTGGCCTCATACTGTGTGCAAGTACAGTGTACACACCCCTGTCATATAGTAGTAAGAACTGGTCTGCTCTATGCATTTTGCACCGTATTACCCATATACCTTTTATAGCACTCATGTTTCCACCAAAGTCCATAAAGGTTTTACTACAGTTTAGTCCCTATAGTCCTTTGTACTGAATACACAGGACACACACCTACTTTATTCTTCTGTCGCTCTCTCAGTTTCAACTGCTCCTCGTGGATCTGCTTCCCTGTCATCAGCTGGTATATAGGGGGGTCCTTGTTTTCATTGAGGGCCACAAGTTTCAAGCCTTCTTGATCCATAAGTCGCAGAACATCTGCTCGGTGCATTGTGCCCAAGTTTGTGCCGTCATGTCCTATCACCTGGAGATGACGCTGGTGAATCTTTCTCCCCACGCTGCCAATGGTGGTGCGTGTGTTGGCATTGTTGTGCCTTTTCCTGGGTGAATCCCTGTCACCTTGTCCATCAGCTGTGGTGGACAAGACTGCTGCAACGCTGCAAGGGCCAGCTCTGTAGGACAAGACTACGGCAGATGGTCTCCAGGGCGTGTTGCGGATATAACGCATTCCCTTCCCAACCTCGCTCAGTGCCCACCGCAGGCAAGCTGCAGACATACTGCCGTGAATATCAGAGAAGCGTTAGCAATACCCCGTACAAGTACAATTGTGACGAGCACGCCAAGGGCACCCGGGTGTAACAAGCAATGGATTACAAAAACCGAATTGCAGGCAGATTTCTGTGGTCTCCGCTTAGTTACATACTGACATAGCGAGTTTGCAATCATATTATTAAATCAAATAAGAGTACGAAGAGAAATAGCATCGTATCTGACAGAATTCTTGGCTCAATGTTGAAGTTACCAACCGTTAGCTCTCCAAAATTTGCAATTAAACTTACTTCACTGGGCAAAGCTTGAAGTATAGCGCTTCGAGAAAGAGCAGAGCCGAATTTCAACACATTTGACTAATAAGACAAATGTAACAGAAGACTATGAAATACGAAAATGCAACGATAATTAACAGTTTACAGGCACGTGAACCCGGATTACAAACTTACCTTCCACCTACTGTTTTAAAACGTCAACGGGGTCCTTTTCTCCATGGTACAAACGTCGCAAAATGATGACATAGTTTCCTCGTGCCTCCCTGTTTGTAGTTTTCATAATTGGAACTCCTTATTTTCTGTCCATCGGCCGCCATAAACTCTCCAACAGCCAGCTACCTGATCCACAGAGACTCAAAATGACCTCAATAATTCGTCTCTGATAATGGAAAGAGAACGCATCATTCACTTTAAATGATTGGATTATTCAATTCAAATCAATACGAGTGCATAAGTGAGTCTGTCAAATAAGATTCTGCATAGGTCATAGCCTATAATCTGTCATTGCATTCACATCTGTCAACAAAATGTTCATAGTTATTGTCTCTGTTGATATCTATTTAGAGCATCTCTATAGACTATTGGATAAAAATACGGAGGCCAAAGATATTGAGGGAATTCGGAGTTGAAGGTTGATAACAAAAAACATATATTTTTTTTTTTTCAATCAAAATATCAACTACGAAATTTGTAACTTGAATGAGTAAAGCTGGATAGATTGATGCAGGGCAGATTTTTACCAATCAGAGACTGGTGTGTGCATGCTGAAACTCCGCTTTTGAGCATTCATGTGTAATTGATGAGAGTTGACACTGTTTGACCCTACAACACCTCCAGTTGCCTGCCTTTGTTTACAATTTTGTTTGCATACTTTATATTTTATCAATGCAGTGTATGACAAAAATGTTGCGCTTTTACCACCTTATCTGTTCATTTGATTTTTTTTCTGCCCTATGCAAGTTATGAGAGAATTGTTATCGAATTGTTGACTGAAACAGTTTAAAAAGAGAAACAAGGGTTTTTCACTGAAAGGGGCCTTTTATCTGTTTAATGTATTTTGCAGGAGCTTAGTGAGGGGGTAAAAAGCTGAATGAGACACAAAAGTAGGCTTCTTTAGCCCCAGAGAAAAACGGTTTGAAAAGAGTAGGCGGGAATGTTGTTTTTCTATTTGTTTGCATGCTTGCTTTGGATAACTGCCAGTAGAATTGAAACTGATTTCTCTTGAAACAACAGGTTTTAAAATATTTTATGAGGCCTTCTCTGACATTTATGCTAAAAATAGAAACCACAGAGAAATATTTTAGAATTCTATGACATTGAAGGCATGATGTGGCCCCCAAGTCCAGTTAGAAACACTAAATCTAGAGATTTTACAGTCAGATGAACAGCAATAGATTAATTTGTTTAACGCTTCTGGTAACAAAGGGGGTCTAATCTTCACTTTCTTCAATGGCTTTAACCCCAGTGTCAGGGTGGGGAGGGACGCCTAGGAGACGAAGTAATGCTCAGAATTAACGTCACCTGCCCTGTCACAGGTGCATCAGCCCCCCTTAATGGCACGCATATTTTGTGCTCCCCCTTCACAATATCAGTCTCTTCTCAGGGTCCCAGCCACAGGAAGTGCAGAAAAGAGAAGGGTCAGGGGTCATGGAGGAAGGCGGGTTTCATGTGAAGGTCATATCGAGTTTGGGGTTGAGCTTAAATCAACAGACTGCAAGCATTGCAGCTGCTATAGTGCTCAGAGAATAGGAAGGCAAAGAAAAGCAACTTAATTTGCTTCAAAGTAAAGACTGAAAAAAAAAAAAAACAGAAACATAAAAGGACCAATGACACAAGACAGAATGACATATCTCCAGCAGTCACTTAGAGCACGACTGGCAAAATTGAATTTATAATTTGATTAGCAGTATAAAAGTAATTATTCCCAAAACAATATTTGATGTTTAAGTGGTAACATAGTTATGAATATGCTCAAAATGAAATTTGAGAGAGCAAGTGTGGGTAATAATTAATAAAAAAAATAAAATAAAATAAAACCTATGTTGATGTCTTCCTCCATCATAATAAATGGAATGATGGCTATTCACTTTTGTTCAGGCCTACTCAGTTGTTTTGTGAACTAAACTGTCGTCTGTTTTGAGCTTTCTTTGTATTACAGTGAAATAATGAGACTCCGTCTCGTGGGTCGGTTTCATTTTATGGCCATTTAGGATAGCCAAACGACTTAATGATGGAGCTATGCCATTCAGCCCTAGCGACCTTGGTCAGAATACGCAGGGTTGAGGGGTATGAACTGTGAATGTGTAAAACCCCATTTAAATAACTTTTTCTAAAAAGAAATCAGAACAAAAAGTGCATCGTTTGCGAGCAGCAGGTGGATGATTATAGATGGTTGACTGACTCGGAAGAAAGATGCGCTCCCAGAAAGAGCATTCACGACAGAGATCGCGGGCTTCCTCATTTCCTAATTAGCCCACGGAAGCAGCTTCCTCGTGCCGGCACCCCGCACAGCTACCTCATCCCAACAAAAAGCTAAATTACTGGATGACAGCTATTCTCTTTCTGCTCGAAAGAGACAGAAAAAGGAATACTTTCTTTCTGAGACAAAGTTTCATTCATTCATTCGTCATTCATTCATCCCCTTTTTTCTTTCCTTTTTTCGGGTGATTTTCCCAAGGGCGCATCAGAAGAGCAAGAAGGCACTGTCTCATACGAGCATGCGTTTCATCTCCCTCTCTCTCTCTCTCTCTCTCTCTCTCTCTCCCTCTCTCTCTCGCTCTCTCTCTCCCTGTCTTTCTTTCAAATCCACCGTATATCACAGTAATATTAAAGTGCACAGTTAACATTTCTAGTACACTGCTGGCTGTTGACTTTAGCCTATTCGGAATTGTGAGCGGCAAATTATCAAAGGATTAATATGCAATCATAGCATAATCCAAGATTAATTTGCTGTGCATTTATGAATTAAATACAAGAAGATGATCGTTTTTAGGAGTATGTCAGTTCGTGAGAAGAAGTTCAAAGACAGCTACTTTAAAACTAACAGTAGGATACTGGTGTGATTCTGTATGTGGCAATATATTGAAGGCTAATTTGATCTTGGTCTACTTGGCGGCAATTTTAAGAATTACTTGCTTCCCTTCCAAAAGAACACTGTAGGGGAGACCGGGTCTAGTTGTTACACTTTTTCTTTTAACTGCAGTAGAATTGACATTATCAGGTTTTTGTTATCAATATGCACTGTAAAGATAGAAAGTTTATTAGACTACGTGACTGATCTGCAGCAAGCCCTATATTCTGCACATACGTAATGCTGGTGAGGAAAAAATAGACCCCTGTCACCTGTAACAAACTACCCCATATATGGGGTTGTTTGTTACAGGAGGGGTAGTTTGTTACAGGTTGTGGGGCATTTTGTCACACTAAGAATTTGCTTAAGTGAGACGTGTTTCTCACTAAAGTAGGCAAGTTAAGGGGAATGCCTTAGTACTATTATCCCACGAAGCCACAGTAAGGAACCTCTTGAGTCATTCTCTAATGGCATTGCCACGTTTCATTATTCGTTTGTAATTTCAAGGCATCTTTCTGAAATACAAAAAGGTAGAAAGTCATTCAGTGAGGTAATTTGATCATGCCCAAGTTGTTACAGGTTTTGGGGAAAGTTCTTACTATAACAACTTGGGTGTATCAATTAGTCCATCAGCAACCCTTTGCCATTGTCCCAACATTTTGAAATGTTCCAGTGCAATCTTTACATGGGTGTGTCATGACACAGTGGCTAATGTCTTCCTCCCTCATAATCCAGAAAATCTTGGGTATGTATCAATTACACTTGATGTGAATCAAAATCTCCCAAACACCAAGAAAGTTACTTTTTTCGAGCATTTTTCTGAAACACTAACCTGCGACTTTCGACGTACATCCTTCTGTCACATAAAGACGCGGGTCAGCTTCGCGGAGCAGGAGGAAAAATTAGAGCGCCGTCTGTGTTTTATGATCGGAACTATTTAGAATGTAACAACATGGACATGTAACAACTAGACCCGGTCTCCCCTATTGTTCAGTTTAATTAGTTCATTTTACAGGAATCAACATTGATGTGTTATTTTTAAGAGCGTGGCGCATACTCATTTGTCAGAATTACAATCAGGTAGGCCTGCAGAATTATTGACACCCTTGATAAAAATAAAAAAGGTTTCATATATTAAACAATACACTTACGTTCTGATGTAAGGCGAAAGCGTATGCTATTATTTCAATGAACTTAGTAATTAGTAATCTATTTTTTATTGAAAGCCAAAGGAGTCAAAATAATTGCCACCCTTGGTTTTCTAATTGGTGAAGACCAGTCATTGTTTGCGAGAAAATCCAGATTTAAGAATAATTTCAGCAAATTAGCAAAGATAACCGGATTTTCTCCTAAAACATCCCGACACAACTAGGTGGAATTCATTGTGGTATTGATCCTAACAGGTGCCCCTGGACCACTGGGAGCAAAAAAACTCAAAGCCACAGTAGTACACTTCTGTATTTGACTGTAGGTATAAGATGGTGTATATGAGAAAAAAATTTTGCTGATAAAATGGATAGTCCTGCAATATAATTGCCTGAGCAACATTTGAATACATCACAAAATCACTATGAACTCACACTTATGGCCACATATCAATTGAATTCTATAGTAATGCGCCAAAGAATGATCCATTGTTTTGTTACAAGGTAACTATACCATTGGCTAACATAGCCTACAATGAACTGCACATCTTGGGAAAATAATACACAGCATAGTTTGTATGAATTATTAATAAGAAATGAAAATTATTATTACATACTTGTTGATGGTGTAATTTCTATTGCTCTCATTCCATTTTGCAAAATACAGTAAGCCACAAGAGGCTGTGGGTTACAGTGATTTCATTATGGTAAAGTACTATGCTTTGCTGCGAAGCAAATAATGCCCCTTAATCGTAATAAAATCACTGTAACCCACAACCTCTCCGGGCTTATTGCTTAATTTTGGTCTGATCTGATTATAGCTCTCTCTTACAGCCATGGTTCCAATGGTATCAGACAAATTCTACATGTTTGTATTCAGTAAGGGCTTTCTTCATCAGTTAATCTAAAAAGTGCATTGTAGTCGGAGCATATTATGGTTTCCTCTGGTTTTTTTTTTTTTTTGACTTTGTGACCCTGAGATGCAACCAGCCACTGCAATTCTTGAACCATGATCACTGAGGTTTTCATTACCTCCATTATCATATTATTCACTGTCCATGGTGACTACACACACAAGTATGCTTTCCATGCTCAATTCCATTATTTGCCACATTTCATTTTTTAAAATTATTATTGCCTTTACTGTCATACTCTGCATTTTTTAAATAATATATTAATTCTTTGAAACCACTTACCTCATCGTAAAAGTCCAATGCCATCTGCTTCTTTTAAATTGAAAGCTGATTTGCTATTTCAATGGTGATGGATGAGAAAGATTTTCTGCATTTTTATACCGTAACATAAAATTCTGCTCTGACACAATGTCATTTATTTAGACTTGCCAAAATAAACTTAATTATACAAAAAAAAAAATGAACCTTGTTCGATTTCATTTGCAATCACTGTATTATTTGAGGCACCAATAATTATAATTTTGACACCTATTATTTTCATTTATAAAAATGAGATTTTTGAATGAGAGACACCTAAACTGAATCAAAATGGAAGTTAATCATTCGTGTATATGTTTGAAATTAACGTTGTTTTTACTTGCAGCTTTTTTTCTTAATTTTTTTCAAGAGTGGCATAATTCTGGCTCTGACTGTAATTGTTTTTTGTATATATTTCTGATACAAACGAGCCACAAGATGAAATTGTGTTGTAATTTAAATTAGCTGCCTGAATAATTCAGTTAGCTATTGTCAAGGAATTTTGGAGTGAAATATGAAAATAAATCATCCTTGCAGTCAAACAAAGGAATGTAGTCACTTTAAAACATTGCTTTTTTCTTTACACATAAATTATTACCATTTGAACCAAAAATTTGAACATTGAAAAAATTTGGGAAAAAAAATGTAAAGAAGCAATTAGTAACAAGGACATCAAATAATGATATCTTTACTAATATAATTTTTAAACAAAAAATGTTGTGGTATTGTACTTTTATCTTCATCTTGCTGTGAATAGGAACTCGATTAATAGAGGAGATAAAAGACCCACCTTCATACTTTAAAATGCCTGGTGTATATTCCTGCGGATATTGTGTGTCCTATTTCATACAATGTATTACAATGTATACGCTTGTTCACTGACTTTGTATCAATTGAAACTAATACATTAATACATCCTGACAACAGACTAGCATCTCCACCTGTGCTTTAGCAAGTGTTTCAAACTCGGTAATAAATTCAGTGATAAGATTCTTTGAATACTTTGATACTAAATACTATGTTCATTCTCAACGAAAAAAAAAAAAAAAAAAAAAACACCGGGACAACATCACATCTTCTTAAATATATATTTAAAATATATAAATAATATGGTGCAATAATCTTGTAAATTTTAAGTTTAAATTTGTCATTAAAGTCTGCATACACAAAAATTTAAATAAATAATTTCCAATGTCAATTGATTTAATTGTCCAACACACTAAAACCAATAAAATGTGGATATTTGACCAATCTAGTTCAACTATCTGGTGTTGTGTGAAAATTCTAGAGTCAAGCCATTTATTTTGTAATGAATCAAAAAGTGAATTAGCTAATTGATTGATCAAAATAGTTTGGGTAATTGAAGAGCTTAGTGCTAAAAGTAATTAAGTTACATTTTCAAACACCCTGAAGAAAGGCTGGGAAAACATCATTTGTAATTACTGGAGTCAATTTTCTCAAAATGGACATATTGTGACTTAAATACTTTTAGCGCTGGGGTCTTCCAATAGCAGATTTTATGGACATATTATACTGTATATTTAGACTCTTTTTTTTTTTTTTTTCAAAATAGACATTTTGTGATTTAGGTTCTTTAGCTCCAGGGTCTTCAATTCATCATTAAATGTATGTCTACTGCAGTCCACTTTGTCAAGCATGGGATGTTCGTATGATAACAAATGAATACTGTTTGTAAGCCCTTTTTCCATTTTTGTCATACAATTCACTTATATCAACATTCCATACTTTGCAAATTTGTTTGCAAAAAAAAAAAAAAAAACAAAGTATTCTGTATTAGGGCAGTGCCTTCATAATCCCTGCTTGAGCAGTATAGTGCAGTCCCAGTTCAATTGTTGCTCACGAGATATTGGTGCTTGCAGCTTTCTCAATTTCTTGAGGACCACACATCTAAATAATTTCAAAGACACTGCACTTCCTTGGGCCCTCAGCCGTACACCAACCAAGATTGATGTTGATTGAATGAACAGCTCTTGAGATATGCACAGGACAAATGTACATAAAAAGACACAGTCAGAGATTCCTTCCTTTATAGTATGATGTTTTCATGTTGATATGATATGATATGACAATGAGAGTGCAGCATTATAGCCTTAATGTAAAATTGTATATTTCATTTACACCTCATAATGCAGTTATAATATCAATTAAATGAATGCCAAAAAACTAAACAATATCAAGTTACGATTGAAGTTCAGTGAATATAATAAAGTTTTGATTTTCCTCCTGAAAAACAATCAAGAAACTTGCAACATAAGATCTCTTTGTCTGTGCTTTTCCATTGCCTCAATACCAAACGCCCACCCAAAGACTATGCCTCGGCACCCAAAAACCCTTGAGATTTCCACAGTCCATGGGACACAACTCTAAAAGTTTCTCTCTCAGCCCTGAACTCTGGTGCTCTATAAAGCCAATCTCTTGCTTGAACATGTTTATAACTGTTTTTAATCCGAATGGAATCAGGGCTAATGCTTCATTAGCAAGTATTTTTACATAATGATCCTTGTGCCTCGGCCGTTCAGTTTTTTATTAAGGTAATTACAGGGCTCTCCAGGGATGGAGATTCAGAGCTATAATTACCCCATTGCATGATGGGAAATAGTTTCAGGTGGCTTTCAGCAGGTGGCCCAGGAGGTTAGAGGCAGGCGGAGGGCACACTGAGGCGGGTGATTACTGGATGAATTTCACTTTAATAAATGTTGAGCTACATTTGGAAATGCAGATAGCAGAGCTTTCTTTCTAATGGTGCTGCGCTAAAACCACTTGAATGAGGGAATGATCTGAAAGAGGATTTAATTAACACGTATGAGAGGGAGGGAGAGTGAGAGGAATAGAGGCAGAGAGGGAGAGAGAGAAAATGTGAGAGAGGGAATGAGTGAGAGAAGGGGAGGGAGAGACATACAGTGCAAGTAATAGAGAGAAATTTAATGGGAGAGAAATTTGAAAAAGAGGGTTGGGGTTTAGAGGAAAGAGTCGGTTGGCCCACGGACAGTGGGCAGTTTTCTCAATCACTTTCTTGAAGTTAAACTCTCTTGCGCTCTCCCATATAAACTTAATCATATTATTGTGCATTCATTCCCTCCCTCTTGCACAGATTTATTGAATTTTATTGTTGGGCTATTTGGGCCGTGTTTGGTACTTCCATGAAAAACATTCCTCTAAACCTCCCGACAGACATATACATGCACACAGGATGGCACAAACAGTCAACATGACTCCCTTACAGTCTCACAAACAACCCTCCAAGCACAAAGCTACTGAGGAACATCCCACCTAACCACAGCACCCCTCTTAAATACTCACCCCAAATCACACGGACATGCAAACACGCACGCATTTACATACACACAAAAACAGACACACTCTCCTAACGCACACACGCAAACACACCACCCAAATACACAACCCCCACCCCCAACACATATACACACAGAAAGACACACCCACATCCAGAAATACTCCCCACACACATACAGACACACACACACACACACACACAAGTGCACACATGCACGCGCACACACAAACACACACTCACCCACCCAGCCCCTCCACGAACATGCACCCATCATACGCCAATATCCACACACACACACACACACACACACACACACATATGCACACAGTCCTCTTCTGATCACCCCTAAAGAGCTCTCAGAGCCACATGCCACAAGACTCACTGGTCTTATTTACATATCTTGTTATTGTCATCATTAAGTGACAGAAATGAGCAAAGTCGATTGCATTCTGATGTGTTCTCTACAGTCTTTCAATCTGTCTTCTCACGCCTGCAGGCATTGTATTCCTCTACACTAAAACAATCCTGCTATGAGTAGGGCCCTTCTGGCTTCACACAGGCATGTTTACTTCAACTCCCTTGGAGCTAAAAGCCTAGAAACGGGACGGTAATTGCCCAATTAGGCCCCTTGCCACGCGGGACGTAGCGCACCACGAGCCTCCACGCGCTCCCAGCCTGGATAATTGTGCTGAAAGCAAATGAACGGACAGCAGACAAACAAGCTACTAGAAAATAATTACTTGGAGTGTTTCTTTTCAGTACCTGTACAGCAGATTTCATTATAGTCAATAGCCTCTAAAGCTGCTAGAAACGCTGGTAGTTGTCATTTTCATAGAGACTTGATAATGACATTAATTTGTCTTAATGGCCAGTTCTATTGTTATAAATAGTAGAATCAGCTGAAATTGTCTTGCCTGGGCAGGCAAAGAGGGCTCCACTGTGCTCCCGGCAGACATGAGGAGATAATTTGGTGTGCTTGTCAAATTTCCAATAATTTGTTATATGGAACATGAGTAATGCCAGTACCATTAATGTTCATTTTCCTGTAAATTCATTACTGCCCCTTTTCCCTTTTATGTTTTAATGTCTCTGCCATTTTTCTGTGCTTCAAGTGGTTATACAAGGGCTGGCTGAAAACACACACTCGCACTCACATGCATACATGTCTCTCTCTCTCTCTCTCTCTCTCTCTCTCTCTCTCTAGCTGCTTCTACTGGACATAGACACACACAGACACACGTACAGACATACAAGCAAACACACACACTCACACACATACAAGTTTAACCAGATCTGTGAAACTATTGTGCTGCTGAAAATATGTGATAGCCTCCATGTTTTAACAATAATCTTAACTGACTACGTAAATTCAGGGCCAAAAAGTCATGTTCTGTCTATTTAGAGAGGACTTATCACTGGAAAAAAAAAAAAAAGCCCTTTTCAACTGAAATGAAAAAACAATCCTTCATGATCAAACAGAGAATTCATACTCATTTTTATATTTCATTTACAACACTATTCAATCCATCTCATTACATGCGGCTAATACGCTTATGCAAAACTTTTTCAAGGAAGACGTAATGTAAAAAAAAACTCCACGAGTCTTTTCCAGGACAGATGTTTCCATTTTCATAAGTTATTGATGATTGTGGTGAAATATGAAAAAAATATGCAGTGCTTCGGGATTTTTGCATCCGCCCACTAATTCAAGTCTCCTTATCTGTTCCCCGAGATGTTCACATCTCTCTATACACCAACCTCCAAAAATCCCATTCACAGCCATTGGTGGTATGTAATTGTTATTTTCACTTACAGTACTTAGACTCTGCACTCAGCTTATCTGTTCGGACAAATTTGCTGTTTTAAAAGTAACAGAGTTCATGTTTATGTCGAAAGGATGATCAGGCCCATTACTGTGGGAGGAGTGAGTCAGTATTGTATAACTGAATATTACATTCTTCATCAGTCTAATGACTGATTGATGCTTGGAGAGATTTTGGATGATAACATCTATCTTGTTCCATAGAATATGCCAGGTCTGAAAATGATAGTTGATTCCATTCCAATTTCTGGCACTATGGGCGCATCACCTCTCTCCAATTATGTTCCCTCAACTACAGAATCTGAGCGTTCAAAACAGTTTGATTTTTGAAGCACTTATGTCCGCCGTGAAATTTTTGAAGAGGACACACCTGCCTTGTGAGTGGATTTGATGTTTTAATGGTATGGTATAATAGGTATAAAAGAGTATTGTGCTTAATTTCAATTTTGCATTTGCTATTAACTTTTCATTTTATGATTCACCTGTTTTAAACAGTCATAAAGTAGAGAATAAATTGGGGGCTTTGTGGATATATCCAGGAGAGTAGCTATGCCAGATACATACAATTACAAAAAGATACTACATTTTTCATGTCCTAACAATGGATGCAACTGAATTAAATTAATTGTTATTTTCATTCCAATGATCAATCATTTTATTTTGTTAGCATCATTTGTGGGTGTTCATGCATGCCATAGGTTGCACTGATTGTCAGGCTTCCAATTCTCTGCAAAGGCATATGGAAAATCAAGCATGAAGTTTTAAAGTGGCTTATTTCCAAACAACATAACTTCTTTCTATTATAGAGGCAGCAGAACAGGATCTTCTTGTTCACAGAGAGGGACAATAAATCAAAATACAAGTACCAAAATATTTTTTGGCTGTATTAAAAGCCAATAAATGAAATAATATTTTAGGGGACATAAATAATTTTTTATCTACAGAAAATTTTTGGATGCAACAGGTGATTCAGAAATTACTGAAAACATTTGGGGGAAAAACATCACAACAAGTCAGTAGTGCATTTATTTATTTATTTTTTTAAACGTAGCCCACGTTTCTTAATCTTACATACAATTGTCTGGAACTGCATAACTTCACAGGTCCACGCTGACCCAGGGCCTGTGTTCATTGTTCATAGTAAACATCAGAGTGGTTGAGATTACAAGCACAGAAACCACTTGTATTGCTCAGTTTTCAAGCTGTACTTTAACAGATTAAAATGAAAGAAATGCTAAGCATGAGTGTCGCAGTCAGTAAGTTACTCATTATGATGACAAGCAGCCTGATACTGCAGCTTCCAGCTTGAAGAGTCATTACCCAACTATAAATAGAAATTATTTTAATTTCTCCCCCCCAGTTGGTTTCCAGGGTCAAAGAGAAAATTTTTTGGGGGCGTTGATTATGCAGTATCTGAACAAGGCAAAGTTTTCACCGGTACTCTGAAACCTGTTATCATTAAGGTCACAAGGTAAAGTACAGAGGGCTTCTGATGATTTAGACCTATCAGTCAGCAATCTAGGCTTTAAATACAAAA
Source organism: Gymnothorax javanicus (assembly GCA_029692085.1). Classification (NCBI taxonomy): domain Eukaryota; kingdom Metazoa; phylum Chordata; class Actinopteri; order Anguilliformes; family Muraenidae; genus Gymnothorax; species Gymnothorax javanicus. The sequence continues at coordinate 93,781,115 of CM056199.1, read as the reverse complement.
CTGCTGTATTTTCACACCCTGCGATGAATTGGCGTATGTCCCTGGGTATGGGTATGTCCCTGACTTTTGCTTTTAGTTAGCTGGGATAGGCTCCAGCTCCCCTGCGACCCCAGTTGGGAAAAAAATGGGATGGATGGCTGTTGTCTTTGCTGCTCTGCATGGTGTGGTGTCATGAGTTTGCTCCAAAACCATATGACTGTCCATGTAACAATGGCAAAAATCAAGGTCATTAAGCATGTTGGAATGGAATTTTCAACTAACTTTTTATGGCATACATTTTTGTTTCCTCCAAGAATCGCTACGTCATTGTGGTGGAGGAGCCTCTAGGATTTTTCGAGTTATGTTGCCTGGAGCAGTAGCTCCCAGAAGGGTTTCCCATGGCTAAATGGTCCTAGGTGAAGGGCCAGACAAAATGTAATTCACTAGACTACTATGATGCGTTTCCAATAAAATATGCTACAGTATGTTACCTGGGATAGGGACACTGGGACCGCCTCCTGGAGCAAGGCCTGAGTGGGGAGCTCATAGACGAGCACCTGGAGGCCAGGTTTTTCTTGGGACCCGGCCAGGCTCAGCCCAAAAGGTTGTGGAGAGCCACCTCTGCCTGGACCTACCACCCGCGAAGAGGGGGGCAGAGGGCAATTGCAATGTGGACCAGTTAGCAGGCAGGGGCAGAGACCCTGGAATTCTGAGCCTCGGTTGTGGAAACTGGCTCTTGGGACATGGAATATCACCACACTGGCGAGGAAGGAGCCAGATCTTGTGTGAGAGGTTGAGCGGTAATGGCTAGATATAGTTGGACTCACCTCTGCATGCAGCTCTGGCTCTGAAACTAAATTACTTGATAGGGGGAGGACTCTCTCCTTTTCTGGAGTTGCCTGAGTTGGTGAGCAGGTGCTGGGATTCTAGAGCCTCCTTGGCTGAGTGCTGCAGTGTTTGAGTTCACCCCAGTGAATGAGAGGGTTTCCGCAACACGCTTACTGGTTGCAAAGTGAAATAATCTGACAGTTTGGAGTGTCCAGCCTTCTTGTAGTCCCTGGGCAGGCTCCCGGAAAAGGGTCCAACTGGGGATTCCATAGTTCTGCGGGGGGACTTCAACGCTCATTTGGGCAATGATGGAGACACTTAGAGGAAAATGATTGCGAGGAATGACCTCCCTGATCTGAACCAGAGCGGTGTCTTGTTACTGCATTTTTGTGCTAGACATGGATCAGCCATAAAAACACCATGCTCAAGCATAATGGTGTTCATAAGGGTGTACTTGGTACCAGAACACCCTCAGCCAATGGTCGATGATTGGTTTTGTAACTGTGCCACCAGATCTACGGCCGTATGGGTTGGACACTTGGGTGAAGAGCGGGGCAGAGCTGTCAACTGATCACCACCTGATAGTAAGCTGGATCAGATGGTGGGGAAGACTGCCAGATAGACCTGGTAAAGCTGAACGTATTGTGAGGGTTGACTGGAAACATTTGGTAGAGGACCCTGTCCGGTCAGTGTTCAACTCATGCCTCTGGAAAAGCTTTTTCCCATATCCCAGGGAAGGCTAAGGACATAGAGTCCGAGTAGACCCTGTTCAAAGTCTCAATAATGGACATGGCTGCCTTGAGCTGTGGCCTGAAAGTTGTTGGTGCCGGTCGTGTCAACAACCCAAGGCCCCGTTGGTGGACACAAACGGTGAGGGAGGCCATCGAGCTGAAGAAGGTAGCCTTTCAGGCATGGTTGGCCCAGGGGACTCCTGACTTGGCAGACCCGTATGGGCAGGCTAGAAGGACTACAGCTGCACTGGTCACAGAAGCAAAAACTTGGGTTTCAGAGGAGCTTGGGGAGGCTGTGGAGAAGGACTTTCGGTGGCCTCGAAGAGGATGCCTGGGCCTCTTTGCTTAGTCTGTTATCCCATGACCTGGCCCCAAATAAGCGATGGAAAATGGATGGATGGATGAATGGATGGTTTTACCATTTTACAGCTCTCTTCATGAAACCACCATAGGGCACCATAATGCACAGATGTGCTTTTGAAGGTACAGAACAGTTGGCAGAATCCTCACCTTTGAACACAGGACTACTCAACTTTATCCCTTTTATATGACTGATTGCTATGCTTACAGTTAGTAAAACCATTTTGCACTAATTGCTTGCATTCTGTATTGGTTCAATACACTTTACATAATGTCTTCCACTTCAATATTTATGCCTTTTCATGCTTAAAAATTAATCAAGTGCCATCTTAAAGGGGACATATTATGAAAAATGTATTTCTTGTGCATATACTTTTCAGAATGTGGAGTGCTCACCAACCATTAACTGTGAAGTAAAAGAAACAGGTCCTTTTTTTGTGAGTTGCCTTTTTCTATTTATTTTGTTATTTATTACCCACGTTATTATTGTTGACAATGTGCAATACAGCTATTGTCATTTATGACTCGTTTACTCATTTTATTCACTTCGTTATTTTTAATCCAGGTTTTTTTTTTTTTTTCCTGGCGACAAAGTACAATCGTGAGCTCTCCGACACTCTCTGCCCCTCGTGCACTCACCTTTGCTGCCTATAACCTGTTGCCACTGTGCATTTTATCCCTTGTCCATTATAATTGTGTCTTGTACATATTGTTGTGTTGTATTTGTTGTTGTGCAGCTGTATCTGGCACTTTTAGCGCACAACGAATTTCCTTCAGGACAATAAAAGTATATCTAATCTAATAAAACATGGCATTCTGCATGGCATTCAGATTTTGTTTCCCTTTGTCCATTATGAGCATTGTTCCACCCCCCACCTGAATATCCCCACCCTGGTTTATTTTTTAAGAGAAACATCCCAGCTTCAATCAGCAAAAGTCCAGGCGTAACGGACTAAATGTGTGCAATCAACTTTTTGCCTGACAGCTTTACACAACTAACTGGGTGTAGTACAATTCAGGTCTGGCAACAAATTTTATATGAAAGTGACCTAATTATGCTTTCCAGAAGATACAAAGAAGCAGTGGTTTCCATTTATTTTCGAGTGGAACCCGTGGCTAGCTAGATAAGAAGCTAGCCAGGTATTTCCAATTTCTGTTTATATCCAGACTGAATTCCAAGTGTAACCTTAGTTAAATGTGCATGGCTTGGTTGTTGATGTAACTAGCTAGCTAGCTAACTGCTAATCTCAAAACTAACTTACTTAGCTAGCATGCTCACATGAACTTTATATAATCGTTATGTAGTTTATTAGCTAGCTAGCTTGCTAGCTACTAAATTAACTGTGAATTTAGATACCATTGCCAGTTCAGCCGGAAGCAACGTATGAGACAGGAACATAAAGAATGGGTGACTGTTTTAAATTCAGTCTGTTTTTAATGGAGTAGTTAGCACAGTAAATAGATTATTAGCTAACGGTTGTTATAATACAGATGCCTGCTACAGAACATTCTAAATATAAGAGACTGAATATGCCAATCTCACAATATGGCGCTCATAACCGGATATGGTTTCCTAGTTTTTCCAATTAGCTTCTGTAGCTGTAGCTACACGGCTTGTCAGCATGGAGACGGTACTTTTCATAAAATCCCTTCTTTCACTCCCAAAATGTCACACCACTGATGAGATTAGAGTTGCTGAAAATAGTTCAAATGTTAAAAGCCAGTGGACAAGGGACACAAGTTATTTGAGCCCACTTCATTTATGATTATAAACAGCGGCATGCGGTCACATGTTCAGAGGGGCTTCAGTAACCTTACCCTTTACCGCCCCGATTGTCCTCCAGCTGTTCTCATTCAAGTTCGCCTGATTAACAATCAAACAATTTATCGACTGAACGACCAAGACCAATCCGTTTTCCATAATAAGAAATGATAATGAAAAACTGAATGCCTATTGCAAACATTTATATAATTGATACAACATTGTTAGGATGGAAACATACATGCAAAAAATCTGAAATTTTGCTGACTTCGCAGGAATTATTTTCACCATCACTCAGCTGTGCATCGTACCTAACAACGCCCTTTAGCTGTCACTACATTAGAACGGATTCTCATGGCTTATTGCTCAATGAGCCTCGCAAACTAATTTACGCAAATCTGTGCTGTTTCACGAGCTACACGAGTGCAGAAATTATAAAGACAGATTAATATTTTACGTAGTCATTGATGTGCAGAAGAAAACTCCATATAATTTCCTGGTGCAATGTATAACAAGGCTTTCAAAAATAAATTAGACTCTTGTCGGTTATACGTTGTACCAATTAGTCTGAGCAACTGTTGCTAATCGGGAGAGGTAAACTGGTTTCGGTCATTAAGCAGTGAAAGGTGAGGTTATTGCTGGCCCTGTGTTTCAGCCGACGGACCGCCACTGATTATAAATCATGTTATTCCAGGACCTGACTTTGAAACTCTAGTGAGGCTAGCTAGGTAGCCAGCCAGGGCAGCTAACATAGCCAAGAGAAACCAGTGAAGCATCAAAGCCCTCTAATACGGGATTATGAAGCAGGGGAAATGAGTCATTTATTCGACTTGGTTGCATTAATTAAAGACTAGTGTTAACCAGGGGGCATTTGCCCTTCTCCTATTTTTCTTGGTTGTCGTAACTGTTTGTTGTTAGTTAGCTAGATAGCTACCACTACCATTGTTTGAGTATGGATATGAGATCTCATGTTTAGTTATTAGGGTAGTATATAAGTGAGTAGCTAATTCAGGCAGGTTGGATTTATTAAGGAGTAATGTTAACTAGAGAGCTTCTTTGCTCCTCTGAGATCTATTTATTGCCATACCTGTTTGAGGCTAGAATCCTGGCTACATATCGATACTGGCAGGGTCCTCTTTTTCCAAGATGTTTTCAGCGGCTCTGGTATATGTTTCATGGGGTTAAACTTCACTCCTTCAGAATGCTTGTATGATCTCTCATCACAAATACCAGTTGCACAACTGTAATAACCCATTGCTTCGTAAGTAACATCGCTTTTGGTCAGTGTAAGATTCGACACTGCATATACTGTAAACAAACTCGGTCTGCCATTTTGAATATTTAATATACCCTTGACCTCTAAGGTTGCATTTGATGAGAGGACCCTTGGCAACAGGAGTGTAAATGCTGCACATGCACAGCAGCTGCCATGCCTGTCATCTAATTGCATGATGAGTGTTGTTTAAAGATGGCGGCCTGTGTAGCGGTGTCATTGCTCGTTGAAAGTTTTGAAGTTGCATGTTAGAGTTGGCTACAGTATGTAAAATGTAATTAGCAGGTACTTTAGGTCATCTCAGTCCATAAATAACACAGGACCATGCAGCATGTCATGATAAATATAATGTCTCCCCCAGCAGTTGTTGGAATGCATTACAAAATCTATGTCAACTATATTTTTCAATGTGCAAACTCACAGTTCTTGTCCAGTCTCTGCCATCTTGGAACCCTTCTACTCCTGGAAAAAGAGGGAGTATATTCACGTCGCACACATTCAACACTGGAGCGAGACTCTTGGCGTTTTATTAACGATGTGCGCAACTGGTGTTACACGAGTTGTCTAATCCAGTGGTTCCCAAAGTTGTCAGTCAGAAACCCTTTTTTATACAGGTAGTCTCATTGAGACGCGAGGTCTCATTCTCAAGAGAGATCTGTTTCAGACAAATATACAATAGAACAAAAAACAATAGTTTCAGACAGACAAAAATACAGTATCGGTACAGTACAGTAAAATCAATACATGTAAAATCAGAGTGCCAATGCGAGGGGGTTAAAATGCTAAAAACAGGAACAACTTTCCAGAGATTTTTCAAGTGCCCTTAACAATCGTTTAAAATCCCCCAATGGGGCGCCCCGGTGGCTCATCGGTCTAAGTGCGCGCGCCATAAAGGCTGTGTCCTTCCCACAGCGACCTGGGTTCGAATCCAGCTCGGGTCATTTGCTGCATGTCCTCCCCCATTCTTCTCCCTAACTTTCCTGTCTCTCTACACTGTATAACTATTGAATAAAGGGAAAATTCCCAAAAAAATAATCTTTAAAAAAAAAATCCCCCAATGAAATCAAACTGGACAACTTCAGATCCTGTTGTAAGGTGTTCCAGGTCAAAGGGGCAGAGTATGAGAATGCCTTTTTACCAAGCTCTGTACGTACTGAGGGAACGCTGAAGGTAATAAAGGCCTGGGAGCGCAGGCTGTAACTGCACTGACTACGTGACATGTAGGAGGAGATATATGAGGGTAGCAGTCCAAGGATTGATTTGTAGATGAAGTTGTACCAATGCAAAAGCCTACGCGTGGATAATGATGCCCAGTTGACCAGAGAATACAGAATGCAGTGGTGAGTGAGGTGGTTACAGCCAGTTATGAACCTTAAAGCTCCGTGATAGACAGCATCCAACATCTGAAGTGAGCTGGCAGAGGCATTCATGTAAACAATGTCACCACAATCAATAGCAGGTAAGAAAGTGGCAGCTACAAGCCGTTTCCTGGCGTTGAAGGTAAGACAGGATTTGTTCCCGAAGAACCCCAGTTTTAGTTTCAACTTCTTTAAGAGGTTTTCAATATGGGACTTAAAGGAGAGATTTACATCAGTTAAGATTCCCAGGTATTTATAAGAGACCACAAACTTACTAGGAGCACCTTTTGTGGATGTAATAAATGGAAGAACTGCTGGCACCTTATTTTTGTTTGAAAACAGCATACCCTTGGTTTAATCAGTATTTAGTACCAGTTTAGGAAGGGATATGTCTGACTGAATAATGTCAAATGCAGACTGTAGGTGTTGAAAGACCTGGGCAACATTGTTTGCATGACAATAAACTATTGTATCATCAGCATAAAGGTGTAAGGATGCATCATTAATATTTTGACCCACATTGTTTTATGTAAATTGTAAAAAGAGCGGGTCCTAAAACTGAGCCTTGTGGCACACCATTGGTGACCTTTAAATAACTTGACAAAAGACCACTGTACTGTACACACTGCCTACGACCTGAGAGGTAGTTGGAGAACCAGCCAACAGTGTGGTCTGAGAAGCTAATATCTAAGAGTCTGTGACATAGGATACCATGATCTACAGTAGCAGATGTTTTAGACAGGTCTAAGTAAAGTGCAGCACAGTAATCCTTAGCGTCAAATGCTTCAACAACATCATTAAAAACCTTTACCGAGGCAGTCACTGTGCTCTGCTGTTTCCTACGGCTGGACTGATGGGAAGATAAAATATTAAAAGAACACAACTACTCCTTAATTTGGCCATTCACCACTGTTTCTAAATCCTTGGCTAAAATGCAGAGTTTTGAAATTGGTCGATAATTATTTAGTACAGTGGGATCACCTCCTTTCCATAAAGGGAATAAAAAGCTGTTTTCCATACATCGGGAATAATATTATTTTGTATGGAAAGATTAAAGATATGTGACACTGGTTCAGCTATAATTTGTGCAGCCAGGCGTAAAAAGTAAGGGAGGAGGTCATCAGGGCCTGCAGATTTTTTAGGGTCTAAACCCTTCAAGGCTTTAGAAACCTCATTGACAGAAAATTGAGAAAGTGAGAAGGTGTGAATATTTGAGGCATGACTAGTGGGAGAAGAAGTAGTTGGACAAGAAGTAGGTGATTTACCATCCAAAACTGTATCAAACAAGGAACCGGAGGCAACAAAATTTCTATCAAGACAGTTAAGCATCTCAGATTTGTTTGACACATAAATGGAGTTGACAATTAATTGTGGGGGCAGTTCTGATAAGTGGGTGTCGCCAGAAAGAGATTTAACGATTTGCCAAGATCTCTAAGGGTCGTTTAGACACTTAGTAGTCTGAAATAAATTATAATCACATTTAGCTGCTTTAATAGAAGTCCTACAGTGATTTTGTACAATATAGTTGTCCAAACTGTAGCCAATCAGCCTCTGAACTAGACTTCCTCGCAGCTGCCCATAGCTGATTCCTCCTGTGTAAAACGTCAGCTAGCTCAGAAGTGAACCTGGGGCTAGCCTGGGCCGTTTATTCTGAACTGGCGAAAAGGAGCATTTTTATTTACTAAATAAATGAAACTGTCGTGAAAATAAGTCCAAGCTAAGTTAACGTCGTCAATCAATTAAATACAACACCAGTTAAAATGTAATAAATTCCAAAGAAACGGCTATTCACTAAAATGCTTCAAACTTCGTTTTTTTGACAACATGGGGCTTGGTACGGGATATTTTAATATCCCTGACAGCGCCAACCACACAGTGATCACTTTAGTCATTCGCAAAGACTCCTGTTCCAGAGTATTTATATCGCATATTTGTGATAAAAAGATCAATAAGGGATTATTTATTTTGGCATTTTTTGGATGGGACTATCAATAATCTGACAAATTAAAAGACAGACAATGCGCTTTAAAATCATCAGACACTGGTGAGAGCCAGTCCAAGTTAAAATCACTTACCAGGATGATCTCCTTAAAGTGTAACTGAGATAAAAGCTGCATTAAGGATGCTGTGGTATCAGAGGAGAAGGGGGCCTAAAGCAGCCAACAACAGTCAAAGACTGACCACCAGACAAATCAATATTCAAAGCTAAGATTTCAAACTGTTCAGGAGTAGATTTTGTGAACAGGATTTGTGTTTCAAGACAGGATCTGACATATATTGCCACACCACCGCCCTTCCTTGGACGGTCTGAGCAATAAATATTAAAACCATCAATTACTACATCTTTAACCAGAATAGAATTAGACAGCCAATTCTCAAAGATAACAATAATATGAGCATCAGTTGAACGAACCCATAACCGCAACATATCCGATTTTTGTAAGCAAGCTACGAGCGTTAATGTGCAAGATATGTAACCCTGACATATTCTTAAAATCTGCTGGAGTATTGCATGCGATGAGAGGACCAGGATTAGGCTGGATGCCGGACAACAGTAAAAGCATAGCAATCAAACATTTCCGGGTGGTCTTTATGGCAGAAACATATATACTGTGGGAGTTGATGTTGAAGCATTTGGCTCCCATGGAAATTGTCTTATTAGACATATTAGAAGAACAGCAGGTATTCAGAACCCAAAGGCAATAAAGTCGACTTGGACAGGCACATTTAAACACGTTTACATGCGGTAACCGTCCAAAATGCCCAAAATAGTTACTTCAAAGATAGGCCCACATGGAAAGAACCTATATAAACATATAGGTTTTAATATAGGGCCAGACATAGGTTTTGCATATATGCGACATGCATAAAATTTGCCGTTTTCATATACTATAGGTACATATATGTACCTATAGTATATGAAAACGTTCAATTTCATGTCGCCCTATATTAAAACCTAGATGTCTTTTTCTTATTTGGCATCTCCAATCCCACCCGAAGCTGAAATACCTAATTAGGAAGCTGTGTTCTAGCACTTATGCTACTTCGCAGATATGGTCCCTTGTGGTTAACTCAAATGAAACTACACAGCTCGTGGTTCTCTTCTGAAGCCCACGCCTATGAGCTATTGTTTCACATTCACTGGGGAGAGTTCGCAAGCTCAAAAGAGGACAACATGTACTTTGACAAGATTCAGGTCAGAATTCTCTTTATGAGGGCCCATCTGGCCAACAGGAGACGCCTAGGGGAACTCTAATCTACATAACCCTTCCCAGCAGGCCCTTCCTAATTTGCATTCCTGTAGCGAATTGGCCAATTGCGCGCTACTTCTGAAAAGAGCTGCCGATCACTGCTGGTTGATGTGAGGCGGGGATTAAAACCTATATGTTTATATAGGTTCTTTCCGTGTGGGAATTTAAGAATCCTTGTTTTTTTCATCCGTGTAGGAAAAAGTCTAAGACCTTTAGTAGCTATACAAGCATCTCAGATAAAAGACAAGTGTCTGTTCATTGAAACTGTGAACGGAAATGTAGACTTTGTCTTCAAATTCATTAACCACAGTGAAATGCTCAAATAGAATAGATGTGTGGATGAAAATGACTTTTGAAAGGCATGTTTACTTGAATGTATGTTCTATGTACTTTTATTTTGTTATTTTTATTTAATTTGCTACATTTAGACTAAGGACCTCTGAGCCATATTCATCTAGAAACTGCATTACAGACAAGATAGAAAACATTGCATTTGGTGGATGTAACAGTGTAGTGTATTACCTTTCAGTGGATGTGTATGAGCTGTAATGATGTGAATCCAATTTTATCAAATGTGGAGAATCTGGCAGTGACTTAAACTTGAAAAAAATGCTTAATTGATGAAATAAACATAATCAAACCATTTTGTTTTTATACATTTCCTTCTCTTCCACAATACACAACTCAATCTTCATAGAATTGAAATAAGTATGGTCAAGAAAGAATTGATGACCTTGTTATTGTTAATGTTTCAGGAAAAAAATGTAACAAATAGTATTAGATATTTGTGTTGATATCATAGCTTTTTGTCTCCTCTCACTTGCCATAGTTAATAATGACTGGTTTACACATAACATGCCGTTGCCACATGTCAACATGTATTTAGGATCAAATGTGATGCCAATTTCACGTGTTCACATGCGATTAATAAGTTATTGCATGAAATTCTTGTTATTTCTGTAAGGGACTTTGTACTAATATGCAGATATTACCTTGAGAATAAAAATATGAGCTAGGCAACATGTATGACAGTTGCAAAAGTGAGATATGAGCTATACAATAGGTATGACAAACAGAACCTGCCACTGGGTATATGAGCTATATAGGAGACCTATATGCCCTCTATAAGCACATATATGTACCTGAATTTGGCCTATGTGCGGCATATATGCGCATATATGCTGCATATATGCGGTACATAGGTTGCATATATATATGTTCATATAGATTCTTTCCATGTGGGGGATGTTGCACGACTTGTAGTTAGTAGCCATGGATGAACAGTATCTTAATTGCCAACAGCATAGCCACTAAGACTTCATGATGTAATGAAGCAGAAAAGCATAGAGAATGTCACAACAGAAGCAGAGTGAAGTGGCCTCTTTAAATTCAACAGTTTTTATTTATTTATTTATTTATCCTTTATTTAGCCAGGAAGGTCCCATTGAGATACAAGATCTCGTCTTCCAGGAAGTCCTGGTCATTTCACTTTTATTTTAGTTTATTTTCTGGGATGTATAGAAAAATATATATGTATATATTTCAAATAGCATCCGTTACTGAGTAAAAAATAAAAAACGGGAAGAAAATAGCCCCGCAAAGCGGGAGTTACCCATCCGCCCCTGAATTGTTCGAAATTAATATAAATTGACGAAGCCGTTTTCAAGTTATCCTGCGTAATACAAAATTCAAGATGGTGGCTGTGGCCGCCATACTGAACATTCAAGCGCAGTCAAAATCGATATAGGCTTCTATAGGAACACAAGACCAAGCAACACAGCAGAAATGCTGTTGCTTGACAAAGGCGTTTCCAAGTTATCATGTGGAATACGAAAGCTTACGGGACAGACAGATCGACGGACGGATGGACATCGCACATTACGACAATACCCCTCTGCCCCTTAGTTGGGGCTGAGGGGTAAAAAGAAATCCAAGCTTTCCACAACCACGTGAAACTGGCCAGTATATTGGCTTATATGCTCCACATGACGGTATTGGCCACAATTTTCGCAATATGAAGAGGTTGTCACTTAATTCCATCAGCCAAACTGACATGACGTCATCTGATCTCCGTTAAACAGTTATACGTGTGTTTGTCACTCGTTTCCCTAACCCTAATCTTAACCCGAACTATTAACCCTAACCCGAGCCCCAAACCTAACCCTAACTCTACGTCAGTTTGGCGGATGGAAATGAGTGACAACCTCAATAAGACAACTGCTTGCGCTGAATTAAATCAGAAAGTTGAAGTGAACAATTTAGACTAAATAGTAAAATTGTCCACCCAGCTGATAGACCCAGAATGGTAATGTGGGTATTAAACATGAAGAAAATGAAATTAATCCCTGGCTACATTTTAGTACCATTCTTTTAGTACAAGAAAGATTACAGCTTCAGTATGAAGTGTAAGCTGTATTTGCCAAAGGAACGGGAGTTAGCCAGTTATAAAAGCTCAACATCAAACCTGGCTAGCGTGTTGAGGTAAGTTAAATTTCATTGCATAGGTAATGTGGGCGTTAGTATACTCGTATAGCCCAGATTCGCTCACATGCCCAATTAGTGTATAAATGACTGTTATAACTTTGTATATAATCACAACTTTGTACATAATTGGTGATATAATCAGATGAAATGAAAGCACAAGAAAAAATTGAAGGCCTTGGCTACACTATTACACATACATGTTCATCTTCATACTGTGTAAAATATCTCATTATTGAAGGTTGTTTGTTCTATAGCAGACTGGACATATAGCTGCTTTTATTTATCCATCAATTTAATTTATTACTTCCCTCAAAAGAACCTTATTACCAAAGTTCAAGTCCAAATTAAAAGAAACAATGCTTGATGATTAGTATTGGCTTTCCATGAAACAGTAAATTTACAGATCAAAATAAAGATAAGCGGATTGAGGCTATGTCATTAGCCTATGTTGGGTGGCCCCCACATCAACTAAAAACTAGGGTCAGACTGATAAAATGCAGAGCAATGCGGTGATTTTCAATGGCAAAGAAGAAATCAAGTCAGTACATCTATTAATCATTTACTTGAGTTGAATTTCTGTCGTTAGGTGTTTTCCTTGGAGCTTAAAGCCTTAGATGCGCGAATTCCGGCTACACCAGTTTACCTTAGCTTAGCCATAGGGTTTTTGGATAATCAAAATGCTAATGGTGCTAATGCAACCATCTGTTGGTAATAGGGGTGCAACTAAAAGTCGGAAGTATCATTTAGGAACCACTTCGGAAGCATTTGAAAAACAGCTAAATGTTGCTCTTGCAAATTTCCTTACAAAAATGGAACAAAGACGAGCTTTCTGCAACTTTTCATGCCAAAGACTGTCTGCTTCCCATAGGGTTCCTAAATGCTTTCGAGATGCTTCCCACTTTAAGTGCGGTCAATATGCAATATGTTAAGACGCATTCCAACCGTTAGCATGTTGAACGATACATAAGCTCGAGGCACTCCCTAACGGAGGCTAACCCAGGATTTACGCGTGTTCGGTCTGCCTCCACCCTGCTGCTTGTTTGCTGCGCGCATTGCCATCTGTGAACTCCCACCGACTGCGTTTTTACTGCGTACCAGGGCCGGACGGCTAGAGTAGCGAGACCAATGAGCGAGTCTGACGAGATCACGTGGTAATTACAAAATCACACGTGATCGCCCGAAATAAATGATACATGTTATATTAAGTACAACTACAAACAGGCAACAGCCTTTGTTCTTTACCAAAAGGATTGAGGAACGGTTGACTTGCTTCGTTTTTTTAAATTTTTTTTTGACAGCCCAGGCTGTCTTGCTTTTCAAGCTGTGCTGATACGGCTATAAATTATTGCAAGGTGCTGGCTGCTCTCTGTTTAAATGACTCCACATTAAATCCTGCATTGCACTGTGCTACAAAGGTTTTCCTACAATAAAACTTGCTGGTTTGAGATTCCTATCCTCTTGTCATTTTTGCAATACACAGTAAGGAGAGATCATATTTTTATTTTAACCCCCAGCACTCTATACTCTCAGGTATGAAAATACTCAGTACTCAGTACTTTTAAGTAAATTATAAATGAAGTACTTTATACTTTTACATGAGTAGATTTAAAGACTGGTACTTTTACTGAAGTAAAATTTCATCAAAGTAATTGTACTTGTACCTGAGCAGAATATAATTGTACCCTTTCCACCCCTGCCTTTCTCTGATCTTTTGCTGCTCCCACAGGTGAAGCAATCCATCATTAAAACTAAATTCAAAGTTGTTTAACTTCAAAATGACAAACTCATTCATGTGAACTCATTCACGTTGAAACAGCACCTGACAATGCAATGGAAACAAAATGGCTCCACATGTCACATGACAAAATTTTTCTGAGACCCTCATGTCGAAACTATGGGGGGATTCTTTTTGGGAGGGTTTGCAGGAAAAACCTCTGCTGTCAATTAAAAGCACACTAGTACATTTATATTTTGCCTAAGGTTACATGGACTTTCAGTGATTAAATGGTCAAATGAGACCAAAATAGACCCTGTTGGCAACAAACATCAATGGTGGGTATGACAGACAGAAAGAAAGCTATATAGAAATGCATCTTGTCCCCATTGTTATATGCATAGTGGTGGATTTTGCACGTTGCAGGCTGTTTTTCTTTAAAAGTCAAGGACATCTTGTTTGGATAAATGTTATCTTGGACTTCATAAAATGTCAGCAGATATTACAACCCCAATTCCGAAATAGTTGGGACAAAGTGTAAATTGTGAATAAAATCAAAATGCAATGACTTTCAGATCACATGAGCCAATATGTTATTTACAATAGAACATAGATAACATTTCATATGTTGAAACCGAGACATTTTACATTTTTATCCACAAAATGAGCTCATTTCAAATTTTCTGGCAGCAACAGGTCTCAAAAAAGTTGGGACACAGGCAAAAAAAGGACTGAAAAAGCAATTAATATATAAGAGAATCAGCTGAAAGAACATTTAGCAAGTAATTACATTAACTGGCATCAGTTGTGTAAAATGATTGGCTATAAAAGGGATGTCTTAGAGAGGCTGAGTCTCTCAGAAGTAAAGATGGCCAGAGGCTCTCCAACCCGTGAAGGCTTGCATAAAAAAAATTGTGGAATACTTTAAAAACAATGTTCCTCAACGTCAAATTGCAAAGGCTTTGAAGGTCTCATCATCGGCAGTGCATAACATCATCAAAAGATTCAGAGAAACTGGAAAAATCTCTGGGCATAAGGGACAAGACCAAAGACCTTTACTGGATGCCTGTGATCTTCGGGCCCTCAGGCGCCGCTGCATTACTCACCGGCATGTTTCTGTCATTGACATTTCTAAATGGGCCCAGGAATACTTTAAGAAACCACTGTCTGTGAACACAGTCCACTGTGCCATCCACAGATGCCACCTAAAACTCTATCATGCAAAAAGGAAGCCATTGTTGAGCTTGATCCAGAAGCGCCGCCATTTTCTGTGGGCCAAGGCTCATTTAAAATGGACTGTAGCAAAGTGGCAAAGTGTCCTGTGGTCAGACGAGTCCAAATTTGACATTGTTGTTGGAAATCATGGGCGTCATGTCCTCCGGGCTAAAGAGGAGAAAGACCACCCCTCCTTTTATCAACGTTCAGTTCAAAAGCCAGCATCTCTGATGGTATGGGAATGCATTAGTGCATATCGTGTGGAACACTTGCATGTTTTAAAAAGCACCATGAATGCTGAAAGGTATATAAAGGTTTTAGAGAGGCTGAGTCTCTCAGAAGTAAAGATGACCAGAGGGTCTCCAACCCGTGAAGGCTTGCGTAAAAAAAATTGTGGAATACTTTAAATACAATGTTCCTCAACGTCAAATTGCAAAGGCTTTGAAGGTCACATCATCGCAGTGCATAACATCATCAAAAGATTCAGAGAAACTGGAAAAATCTCTATGCATACGGGACAAGACCAAAGACTGTTATGATTCTGCTCTGTCTGTTCTGATTCGGCCATGTTTATTATGTTTCTGCCATGTTTGTTATTATTCTGCCACTCCCTGTTATGTTTATGATTATGTCTGTTAGGTTTTGCCATGTTCTGTTCAGTTTTTGTACTTTGCCATGTTTTCGTTTTTGCCATTCCCATCCACTTTCCTGTTGTAGTCCGGTCCATGTTTTGTTCATGCCCTTCATTGCACTTTGTCTCCCCCGTCTGGTCTCTTGTTTAGTTACAGCTTCTCCCCAGTCCTGCGTGTCACAGGTTTAGGTGATTTCATGGTTTCTGGGTTTCAAACATTCCTTCCAATCTCGTTTGCTTCCTTCGCCTCTCTTTTCTGTATTACTAACCAATACTAACAGTTTGTTGTTTTATTAAGTTACTAACCCAGACTAACATTGTATATAATACTAACTTACTAACGAGCACTAGGGATTGTATAGCTGCACTTACTAATTGATTAACAAGCTCTCAGCTTTTCGCCCTGTTCTAGTCTCTGCCTCTTGCCTTCACTTAGTCTTTGCTGCAATTCAGCGGATCCTCCGCACCTGCTCCACTCTGTCCTGCCTCTCATTATCTGTGCACATTAGAACTCCCTAACGGAGCTGTATGTCTTGTCATAGGCTGTCTCGTGTTCCCTGTCCGCGTTTTGGCTTTTTGCCAATTTCATGTGGTTAGGTTCTCCCTTGTGTTTCCTCCCACGTAATTAGTCTGATCCTCATCACCTGATCCTAATCATAGCATGTGACTTCCCTTGAGTGTATTTAAGCCGTCTTCTCACTGCAGTTCCCTGTCAGAATGTTTCCCTGTGCTGCTATCGTTTTTGCCTTGCACTCATAGTGTTTCTCTTCTGACTGGACCGTCCGACCTTCGATTTTTGGCTCTGCTTTTTGGTACTTTTGTCTGCATCTGTTTACGAACCCTTTTTGCCCAACTACGAGTTTTGTGTTTGCTGCCCTGTTAACGGTTTGGATTATGCCCACTGGATTTTGGCTTTTGCTTCTCTGACAAGCCTGTGTACCATACCTGTTTTTGCCCAACCACGAGTACTGTGATTGCTGCCCTGGTTTTCGACTCTTATTCTGCCCTACTGGATTGTGATTTTTGGATTGGACTTTGTACCTTTTGCCTTCTGCCCTGTGGGGTTTCCCCTTAAACTCCTACTGCACTGCTTGGTTCTCGCGTCTGGTTCCTGAGCTTATCCACAAAGACCTTTACTGGATGCCTGTGATCTTCGGGCCCTCAGACGCCGCTGCATTACTCACCGGCATGTTTCTGTCATTGACATCACTAAATGGGCCCAGGAATACTTCAAGAAACCACTGTCTGTAAACACAGTCCGCTGTGCCATCCACAGATGCCACCTAAAACTCTATCATGCAAAAAGGAAGCCATTGTTGAGCTTGATCCAGAAGCACCACCATCTTCTGTGGGCCAAGGCTCATTTAAAATGGACTGTGGCAAAGTGTCCTGTGGTCAGACGAGTCCAAATTTGAATTTCTTATTGGAAATCATGGGCGTTGTGTCCTCCGGGCTAAAGAGCAGAAAGACCACCCCTCTTATCAACGTTCAGTTCAAAAGCCAGCATCTCTGATGGTATGGGATTGCATTAGTGCAATTATTAGAATGAGGTGTGTAACGGTTTGGTCCAATGTAAGAGGCAGAGTCAAATTGCAATCGCGTGGCAAGCAGTACAATGAAGATTTCCAAACCTTTACACACCTCATTCTAATCTTACATTTCTGTATGATTATTATTTGAATCAAGTTGTAACTGTCTAGTTGAATGCCTGCACCCACACCAGTCCTTCCCAGATAATGTTGAATACCCCTTGTCAAGAATCTGTTATCTGAGCGTTTTTTTTTTTTTTTTTTTTTTCTTTGATTTAGACCTTGTGCTGACTAAGAGTTTTGGATGTTGTTGAGGAGTGATTTGATGCCTTATTCTGACTGGTTTCAAACTCTGTGCTGGTTTGTGGCAGTAAACTTTGGTTTATCTTTCAATTGCTGTCCAAGCCTGAGTTTTGAGTTCACCTGATAACTCCTGCTGTATACTTTGCCTAATTCAAAACAGAAAAAAATATTCACTAGGACCAGTATGTGCCGTGCCTTTTCATTCAAAATATTCACAAAAATTTACATTACTTTATTTAAAAGTTAACTGAAAGTCACATGAAGTTCTTATCATGAAGCAAATGCCAAATATTCATCTCAAATATATGTGGGCCAGAATTACTGGTATTACTTCATTTAATTTGTTCAGCCTCCCTTTTCCAAGACATCAGCTCTGAACCTTCTCCCAAATTGCTTGATAAAATTTGGCAAACACATGGCATGGGAGACATTCCTCTTAGGATTCTGTTATCTGTTCCATGTCTTGTTTTCCCCATTTCCCAGTGAGTTTGGTTTCCCTTTTTTTCAGTCCCATGTGTATTTCTTTACCTTTCCCTCTGTGAGTCTCTTCACCCTTAATTGCTTTGTGTTCTTATGTTAGCATTTCCTGTGTTCTCTTGTTTCTTTCCTCACCTTTGTTGCATTCCTTGTGTTTCTCCCCACTTGTTTTGTGTTTGTTCATTTTGCCTGTGTGTATTTGCTCCCTTCAGGCTATGCGCAGTTGTCACTTTTTGCCCCTATGCTGTCTGCAGTTTTGGGTGGATTACAGTCTGTTTCTGGGAAGTCTGTACTCTAGTTTGTTCCTGAGCTCCCTGGTCTGACCCTGCCTCTGACAATGATTACCAAACATGTTTTTGTGCTGAAATCTGCCTCTCTGACATCTCCAGATTCCAATTCTGTGCTGCAATCTGCCCACCTGGGTACCAAACTTTTCTTGACTGACCATGCCCCAGGTGTCTATTTCAATACCGTCGCCTGTATTAATAGACTCCTTTGGGATCTGTACTGCTATTTGCGCTTGGGTTTTCTGAGTTCCTTGTCACCTTCATTAGAATATTTCCAGATTCCAAGATTGACACTTGTGGACTCATCGCTTCAGTTCATCCCATAGATTTTTCCATTGGATTCAGGTTGGGGGACTCTGATGGCTTTGGCAAAACCTTTATTCTAAGGTTGGTGAATGATTCTGAGGTGTGCTTTGGATCATGGTCTTGCTGCAAGGTCCAACCATGGCTTATTTTAAGCCTCCTGGCAGAGGCTGTTAGGTTTTCATCTACAACCCCAATTCCGAAATAGTTGAGACAAAGTGTAAATTGTGAATAAAATCAAAACGCAATGACTTTCAAATCACACCAGCCAATATTTTATTCACAATAGAACAGAGATAACATAGATGTTGAAACTGAGCTCATTTTGTTGATAAAATTTCTCATTTCAAATTTGATGGCTGCTACAGGTCTCAAAAAAGTTGAGACAGGGACCTGTTTATCATGGTGTAGCATCCCCTCTTCTTTTTAAGACAGAGTGGAGGCGTCTGGGCATTGAGACAAGTTTCTTGAGTTTAACCATTGGCATTTGATCCCACTCTTGTTTAATACAGGCTTCCAGCTGCTGAAGAGTTTTGGGTCTCCTTTGTAGGACTTTGTTTATTCATGCGCCAAATATTCTCAATTGGTGAAAGATCAGGACTGCAGGCAGGCCAGTTCAGCACACAGACTCTTCTACTACGAAGCCATGCTGATGTAGTAAATGAATACTTTACTTGAACTCTATTTGTGAAATTGATCAGTAGCGATCAAAGTAAAACGACTGTTTTGAATTATTTTAATTTGTTTGTGGGAGATCGAAACCAGCTTGGCGTTGTGTTTTAAACTTTACATTTTACATTTCTTTTTGCAGGTATCAGTGATGTATTTCTCAGTTTTACAAGCATATTAGCCGCTGTGTATACACACTGCTACTTGACAGCGTTCAATCCCTACTGTTTGAAAGTATTTATTTGTCTTTATGGGTGAAGTCGAAATGTT
This sequence comes from Gymnothorax javanicus, assembly GCA_029692085.1. Taxonomy (NCBI): domain Eukaryota; kingdom Metazoa; phylum Chordata; class Actinopteri; order Anguilliformes; family Muraenidae; genus Gymnothorax; species Gymnothorax javanicus. The sequence goes on along the minus strand of CM056199.1, from coordinate 93,761,691 downwards.
GTGGTCAATGGGGCCGCAGCCTTGAGAAAAAGAGCTGAAGTAATAAGTTTGACTGTTTTCCAAAGGGAACCAGTTGTTTTGGACCAACCCAAAACAAAATGTTACCTGGTGCTGACAAAATTAATACAATGTGTCACAATGGCGCAGAGGTAGAAGCATTACGCGGTTACGATTTCCTTTTGCTCAAGGGGATCGAATCCAGCTTGGCGTGATCTTTTAAACATATTTTCTTGAATTTATTTTTTCATAGGTGTCAGTTAAAGTAGTTCTCATTGATACAATCATATTTCCTGTCGAAGATTTGAGCTTTGTGGTGCTTTGAAATGGAGGAGTGCTCATAATAACTGCTACATTTTCACTATGGTGAAACCAAAATTTATTTTTAAAAACCTTTTGATAAAAGTGGAGCAGCTTTTACCACATAACAATAAAAATGGAAAAATCTCAGTTTTGTTAGGTGGAACTTTTGGATACAAAAATGAAGACTTCTCACCAGTGGTCAGCTTAAATAATGACTTAAGTATCTCAATTAACCCCAAGTAGCTTAGAAAACATAAACAACCTCAACAACATGAAAATGGTATTTCATGAAATGGTCTCCCTCTGGTCCAGTTTCCTAAATGCAAATACAATACTTGAGTCACATCTATGCCAATTTAATAGACTGCGGCAGATTGCGCGGACACATTTGATATGCTGCTTTGATCATATTATGATACAAAAACAGACCAACAAATGGTAAACATAAATGCTCAGTAATGATTAAAAAGTGAACCAAATGATTGGTTCACAGCTATCAACATGTGTGCACTACTGGTTCACAGGTAATTTATCAGGAAAAGAGGGACAATGACATTCCCCCTGGTTCCCAGTGTTGGATGCTAATCAAGAAGACTGTAAAAGCTGCTGCTTGAATACGAGGTCTGAATCTTTTGTTCAAATTTCAGACAGGCCACAAATGATGTTCATTCAAATTGAAAACTTGTCTCTTTGGTGTTTTCTGAAAGAACTGTGTGGAAGAACTGTTCTCACTAGTTCATGAAAAAGCTAGTTATCACATTCCACCACTAGGCAACTGAAGATTTGGCTCACTCAAGAAGAATTTGTGAATGTTTTGCATTGATGGATTGTGCATGTGTAAAAAGATACAGCCTGAAATAAAGCAAAAAAAAAAAAACAATTAGAAAAAATGAATGGCAAAAATCAGTTGGAAAACCACAGATTGGTCAATAATTATAGCACCTTAACATTTTACCAGTTGCAGCACGGCTAGAAATTGTGTGGTGATTTGCCAACCAATCACAAAGCTGTAGGGTGCTGAAGACAAGTCCTCGCAGACAATCACAGTGGTTGTATAATGTGTGACTTTTATTGGTGGAAAATGAAAGGATGCAATGAAAGCATCAAAGGCAAATGAAGAGAAAGGGGGATATATAGGGAGGGGCAGAGGAGTGCAGTACAAGCCTCCATCCATCAGTGGTACAGAGAAGGCGCATTCCTGCAGTCTGTGCCGGAGGACACACTATGTGAAGGCCACAATGGAGGGGCTGACTGGGAGGAGCGGTCATGAATAAACAACCTAACTGATGAGCCTGGACCTTTTTCCTGCTGCCAGTCTCCATCACACCCTTCTTTCTCTCTCCAGCTTTCTTCTCCCAATCACACAAAGGGGGGGGCTGAAGTGGGATGGCCACCATCGGGGAGGGAGGGGGTAAGCAGGTGATGGCTCTCAGAGAGCACCCCTCTTGCAGCCCTTCTTGCAGCCCACCCTTTCTCTAGCTGAGCAGCGTGAAGAGGTAGAAGAGGCTCGGGACGCCCCCTCACGCCCCCGGGAAGTGCACCTGCCAGAGGGGGAGGGGGCAGGAGAGTGGAGGGTGGGGAGGAGGCAGTAATTGTGAACTTTGACCCCGTTGTGTTTCTCTTATCATGAGATCTCGGACAGGTAACACAATCACACACATGCATTCACATAGACAAACTCACATTCGTGTACTTCTGTGGAAAGTACGAAGGTAAGACACCAATTCTTCTGACTTGTGATGGCAGGAAAATGGTTACCACACCCTGAGTCATACATGTGTTTAGAATAGATACACAGCTCTGCAGTTGATAGCTTTTAGTCAAACTAAACGAGTTTGAAGCTTGACCTGTCTTGAGACTTAGGTCTTTGGTTGGAATGGTTCCACGGGTCTGTTTGTGAAGGGATGTAGGTTCTCTCTGCACAAGATATTTCATGCTGACTGTAATGGGCTCCCGGCTCTGCATGTGATGGGTTCGAGGCTCTAACATCTCGAGTATGGATATTGGGTCTGTGGTTCTCATTTGGTAGTTGCGATATGGAAGCGAAAGGCCATGGGACAGACCCCCATTAATAAAAGTCATCTACTCTGACAGGCTGTCATGACGAGCACAGCAGCTCTTGTTGAGTTTGACAAACTGGGTACAAATGGGTATTATTCAGCGAGAGGGGTTCCGTTTGGGTTCTGTCGGGCCTTAGTGCTGCGCGAGGGTCGGAGTCAGCGGACCCCCGACCCAGCCCAGCTGAAACCTAGTGTTTGGGTTTCTATGGCAATGGGCGAATAGCCACCCCTCCCGCTAGCGTCTCGCCGCGTGTCGCCTCATGAATAGAACGCATCTGCAGAAAATGGGGGACCCCCCTAAATGGGCAGTGACCCATCTCCAACACCCACAAAAACACTAACACATTTTATACTCCAGAACTGTGGAGCTGGGTCTTTTCTCATCATTTACGTCATAATGCAGAGACAAAGAGCAGAGGAAAGCGGGCCTCCACTGTCAGATACGGCAGAAATGGGAGAGAGAGATTGAGGGAGAGAGAGAGAGAGCATGAGAGAGAGAGAGAGGGAGAGGGGTGCCCCTCTGGTTAGTGTAGTGGGGGGAGAAGTCAGATGCCAAAGTGAAAGAGAGAAAAATCAAACAAAAAACTTTTACAAAAGCTGCCCCCAAAACACAAAGCCATCCACAGAATTTTGGGATGAAAAGAAGATATTACTTTATGAAAATATGCAGGAGTTTCCATGTTCATGCAAATAGGTTTGACAGCCTTTGCATTTATCACCTTCAAACTGTCACCCTCGCTGTGACAACATTCAATGCACTTCTCCTGCAAAACACCCTTATAATTGTTTTACAGTGTTATAGAACTGTCTCACATACCATATCACTGAGTGGAGATACTAATACAGCCGTCCGGAACCCAGGAACCACCCAACTGTGATATGCATTGCAGCAGTGCTCGATCGCCCATGACAACCATGATGGGTTATCCAATCATTTCAAACTTAAGCTCGCAGCAGCATATCATTATGAAGTAGTTAATTACAAATGATTTCCCAAAGCTGAAAATGGCAACAGATTTTGGATTAAAACTTTATTAAAAATGCAAAAGAAATGCATTTCCAACCACAAGCAAAAAAGCCACAGTGATTACAACGCCCATTCTCCTAAATTGCGCTTTTTTGTAATCACTTTTTAGAGTTTTGCTGGGTGGACTAAAGAGGAAGCATTTCTCTTGGGGTGGATTTTTTCCGGAGGATCTAACCTTCTGTTGTCAACATAATTGCATTTTTTGATTTAAAAGGTAACAAAATCAGTCACTGCCGAGTGTTGTACTGGAATGAAACTGACCTTTGAATGGCATATTTCTCATGAACTGGCCTGTCTGCAGGTGAAAAGCTGAGAACTTTGAATGGATATATATAGATTTGTCTTGTCTTTTGGGTAATAAAATCTAAAATTTACTTCATTTCTGGTCTTGAGCACAAAATGTCCAATGAATCACAGCCCCCATGGTACCACAAGCACTATGAAAGCAGTGATTTCCAGCTGTGTTGATCCAGAGACATCTGTAAATTATGCTTTATCCCTCAGCACAGAATAGAATATCCATTCTACATTCAGAACTATGCACAAAGACACATAAACAACATATTGGCTGAGCATTCATCTTATCAGTTACTCATTGCGCAGCAATTAAAAAATTGTTCATGAACATCTTACTAGATCGTAATATATCCAGAGAATGAATCAAAAGTTGGTAAAATGGATGGATAGGCAGTAATAGAGATCATGAGAAAGAGGGAGAGACCAAATGTGTTTGCTTGTGTTTGAAGAAGAAGAAGAGAGATCATATAGCTTGATTGCTGTACGTACATTACCATGAGCTTCTTTCAGAGATCTTGACTTTTGTAAGGAAAGAAAAGTGAATGGGGAAAAAAAATTCTTTGACTTTTTGTGTGGTTGGAGAGTGTTGGGGTGTGAATGAGGATCTTCCACAGAAAAGGGGACAAAAGTGCACCTTAACGGAGGTCACCAATACTGACACTTTGAACAGCCTGTCAATGGGGATGCTGAAGTGGTCACATTCTAAGCATTCTGTCACATTTGTGTACAAACCCTTGAAAGACTTTGGTGACCTGGCTGAAGTCCTTTATTGGGGCTCAAATGGCAAGACTCTCCCATTGTGTCCCAGGGAGTTCATTAAATTCATTGGTTTGACCTGTGATTTTAAAGCCCTAAAGTCCCCTGAATTGGCAAAAGTGAGTCAACCATACAAAATGTGACACATTACACAGCCTCTAGGCCTCTTCAGACCATGAAGTCAGGGGAAATCAAGGGCTTTCAGAGCCTTTTCTTTGCTTCTGTTTGAAAACAGAGAAAAAAAGAGCATGATTTGAAACATATCAGCACCATAACAAATGTATTCATTGCCTATTCTTAATAAAAACTGATCAAACACACAGTCGCAGCTGAGGACATTTCAAAGATGGCTAGTATGAGCACTGATGCCTATATTTCCTATCCAGTGCTCTTAAGGCAGTACTGGGATATAGCCTAAAAAGAGAGACAAGCACTGGCATTCATGTCATCAGTAGATCCATTTCTGACCCAGTGTGTCAACCCTAGTATATTTTGAAATATGAAAAAATTGAGAAATTTGACTGAACCTTTCACTGAATCCATCTCAGTGGGCCCATTGATACTCAGTTCAGTAGATCACACTTGTAATTCAGACAAACTGAGCTATCAGAGATCACATTAGGGAATCTATGCAGAGTCATATCAGAAAATTGAGTTATTTGCTCCATGGCAGTATCCAGTCAGAATAATAATGACGCTTCAGTCTTCTAATGCATTTGTTAGTAAACCAGTCAAATCTACGATAAATCCTCCCATATAAAGAAAGGTCACAGAACATTATTACTCGCTGGAATACATTAGTAGTACACAGATAGAGAATCTGGAGGATACACACTCAAACATGGTCATACACACACACACACCCACACACAGACTCACACATTTTTACACTTCGCACATTAGGGATGCATGTATGCATATGGTTCGGCTCATCCCAAGATTATCAAGACCTGTGACCTTTTCCACGGTGGCCTCGGTTACTGCGGGACAATGCCCACTTCACTGTGCTGTGCGCCCCTCTCTCACCGCGGCACCAGACGTTTTTGAAGAGAATGGGTGGTCCGTCCGCGCAGCCTGCTTTGCACTCCTCAAACAGCCCAATGATGGAGAATGTCCTGAAACGCAGACAGTAAGACGAGATAGAAAAAGCCGCCATCGCAAAAAGAGAAACTGGGTAGCTTGGCTACGCCTCCCCCCCGCCCCCTATGAGTTGCTCCAAGGGGGAGATGGGCACAAAGTGCACTCATGGACAATTCCTGTTGATGCATCTTTGCAGTGACTGATCTTGAAAAAGGAGGAATTTTTATCCACCAGCAGCATGTGTCTTGGGAAGAGTTTACACTGCCAGGATTATCTCAGACAAACAAAAGAATTGAGAATAATGTCTGCCTTTGACTATGTTTGTGAATTTCTGAAAGACTTTGGTTATCTGTGCCAGGGTTAGAGGTGAGGAAAGTGAGAAGTAGGGTAGTGTGTGGTCACGGAGGGGTGCCATGTGCTGTTCTCATGAGGAGTTCAATTTCGATTTGGTTTGATCGTCATAAAGTCTGTTTGACATTCCTTTAAATGAACTGTCAGGAATTTCACATTTAAATGTAACAATCTTTAAACATTTCATAGAAACAGGAGTGAGGCCATCATTACAGATAAATGTACAACCCCAATTCCGATACAGTTGGGATGAAGTGTAGATTGCGAATAAAATCAAAATGCAATGTCTTTCAGATCACATGAGCCAATATGTTATTTACAATAGAACATAGATAACATTTCAAATGTTGAAACTGAGACATTTTATATTTTTATCCACAAAATGAGCTTATTTCAAATTTTCTGGCTGCAACAGGTCTCAAAAAAGTTGGGACACCAGCAAAAAAGGGCTGAAAAAGCAATTAATATATAAGAGAATCAGCTGAAAGAACATTTAGCAAGTAATTAAGTTAACTGGCATCAGGTGTGTAACACAATTGGCAATAAAAGAGATGTCTTAGAGAGGCTGAGTCTCTCAGAAGTAAAGATGGTCAGAGGCTCTCCAACCTGTGAAGACTTGCGTAAAAAAAATGATGGAATACTTTAAAAACAACGTTCCTCAACGTCAAATTGCAAAGGCTTTGAAGGTCTCATCATTGACAGTGCATAACATCATCAAAAGATTCAGAGAAACTGGAAAAAATCTCTGTGCATAAGAGACAAGGCCGAAGACCTTTACTGGATGCCCGTGATCTTCGGGCCCTCAGACGCCACTGCATCACTCGCCGGCATGATTCTGTCATTGACATTACTTAATGGGCCCAGGAATACTTCAAGAAACCACTGTCTGTAAACACAGTCTGCTGTGCCATCCACAGATGCCACCTAAAACTCTATCATGCAAAAAGGAAGCCATTGTTGAGCATGATCCAGAAGCGCTGCCGTGTTCTGTGGGCCAAGGCTCATTTAAAATGGACTGTAGCAAAGTGACAAAGTGTCCTGTGGTCAGACGAGTCCAAATTTGACATTCTTGTTGGAAATCATGGGCGTTGTGTCCTCCAGGCTAAAGAGGAGAAAGACCACCCCTCCTGTTATCAGCGTTCAGTTCAAAAGCCAGCATCTCATGGTATGGGGATGCATTAGTGCATATTGTGTGGTACACTTGCATGTTTTAAAAAGCACCATGAATGCTGAAAGGTATATAAAGGTTTTACAGCAACATATGCTCCCCTCCAGACGACATCTATTCCAGGGAAGGCCTTGTGTATTTCAGCAGGACAATGCAAAAACACATACTGCAGCTATTACAGCAGTATGGCTTCGCAGTAGAAGAGTCCGTGTGCTGAACTGGCCTGCCTGCAGTCCTGATCTTTCACCGATTGAGAACATTTGGTGCATAATTAAATGAAAAGTCCGTCAAAGGAGACCCAAAACTCTCCAGCAGCTGGAAGCCTGTAATAAATATGAACAGGATCAAATTCCAATGGCTAAACTCAAGAAAACTTGTCTCCTCAAAGCCCAGACGCCTCCACTCTGTGTTAAAAAGAAGAGGGGATGCTACACCATGGTAAACAGCCTCTGTCCCAACTTTTTTGAGACCTGTAGCAGCCACCAAATTTAAAATGAGCTCATTTTGTGGATAAAATTGTAAAATTTCTCAGTTTCAACATCTGCTATGTTATCTCTGTTCTATTGTGAATAAAATACTGGCTGGTGTGATTTGAAAGTCCTTGCGTTTTGATTTTATTCACAATTTACACTTTGTCCCAACTATTTTGGAATTGGGGTTGTACAACCTCAATTCCACAAGAAGAGGGAAACATGTCAAATGCAAATAAAAACAGAATTAAGTGATTTGTAAAAATAGCGGAAATGTCAAATGCATGCCCACTAAATAAAAAACACAGAATTAAGTGATTTGTCAAATTTTAAAAATTCTTTAGTTAACCAGCTGTCAAACATTTATATGTTGCAACCCTCCTCCTCCCCACCACCATCCTCTGAGGTCCATAAAGACTCCTCTTCAGCTCTCCTACAGTCCCAGGAATGAAAAAGTGTTTAGACCCGGGGAAAGTTAAAATTTCAGATTCTCTAAATGCTTTATTTGTTCAATGCCGGGTCTAACCGCCAAAGTTCATGTTCATGTTAAATAAATTTTGTTAAAAATATCTCACTAGTCTTTTCCTGATTGAATTCAGCACAATGAAAAATAGTTAAAATTTCACAACTGAGTTAAGTGATTTTTGTAAATATTCACACATTCAGAATTTGATGTGTGCCACACATTCCAAAACAACTGGAAGAGGTGAATGAAAAGACTGCACAAGTTTTGGAAATTTCAAGAACACCCTGTTTGGAAAATTCCACAAGTAAACAGGGTAACAGGTAACAGGTGTTTCAGATACGATTGGATATTAAAGGAGCAGACACAAAAGGAAAAGTCATTTTCCAGTAAGATGGTTCGGGCTGTGCCTCTTTGCCAAAAGCTGTGTAAGCAAACAGTTTAAGAACAACATTTCTCAATGTGCAATTGTACGGAGTTCTGGGCTCTCACCATAGACAGTTCATAATATACTGAAAAGATTCAGGGTAACTGGAAAAACTGGAGCAATCTCCAAGCATAAAAAGACAAGGCCAAATATCAATTTTGGATATGCATGATCTTTGAGCCCTCAGATTAAGAACCAACGTGCTTTTGTAATAAACATAACCACATGGGCTCTTAAATACTTAAGAAGACCAGTGTGAGTGAACACAGTTCATCGTGGCATCATCATTTGCAAGCTAAGACTCTGCCAAAGAGGAAGTTATATATCATCATCATCCAGTAGCGCTGCCAACTTCTCAGGGTTCAATCTGAAATGAACTGACAAAAAAGTGGAAAGGAGAGCTGTGGGCTGATGTGTCCATCTATAATATTGTTTTTGGAAATGATGGACGTTGTGTTCTCAGAGTCAAAGAAGAGGATAGGGATCCTGACTTATCAGCACCATGTTTAAAGGCCAGTGCCTGTCATGGTCTGGGGATGCCATAATGCTCACAGCATGCACTTGCACATCTGTGAAGGCACCGTTGAAGCAGAAAGGTACACCTGCTTTTCAGAACAACATATTCTACCTTCCAAACATAATCTTTTTTATGGACGCCTCAGCTAGTTCCAGCAGAACAATGCCCAGCCATACAGAATATATTACAACAACATGGTTTTGAAGTCACTGAGTACAGTTACTAGACTGGTCTGCCTGAAGCTCAGCTGTCTCCCATTGAAACCGGCTGATCATGAAGCACGAAATACCTCAACGGAGACCGCAGCTTGTTAACAAACTGAAGTCCGATGTCAGGCAACAACGGGAACAAATTCCGCTCACAAAATTCCGACAAATAGTGTCCTCAGTTCCAAAACGACTACTGAGTGTCATTAAATGGAGAAGCAATGTTACACAATGGTGAACATTTACCTGTCCCAACTTCATTGGAACGTGTTGCAGAAATCACATTTCAAATTGGCAATTATTTTCAAAAACAATAAAGTTGATTGTTCTGATCCAATTAAGGAATGAGATGCAGAAACCAAGTACAACAGTAGGGTTTATTAATATGAAGATGGTAATCACTGCCAGGGAAGGAGCCCAGAATAGAATGACACAGTTCAGTTCAGATGGTATTGGGTTTGGGTGTAGGGCATGTCCACATCCAGCCAGTGGCATCCTGGGGCAGAAGCCAGATGGAGATCACCCTCGACAGAGCAGAACTGTCAGATGGCAGGTTTGGAGACTTTAGCAGGAACGCAGGCCCAATCCCCATGACCACAGAGGGCTTGAGAGGTGTTCCAAATGAACTGGGCAGCAGAACAGACTAAAGATTGGTTGATAGGAATGCGGTCCCAATCATGGAGACCAAGAGAAAGGCTTGGGAGTTTGTTCCAATTAATAAGACTAGGAAGAGTTTATTGAACCATTATTAAAGGTTTGGATAAATTCTGGAAACGATAAACTCTAGACTAGGAAGATACTGACTGTTTGCTTTTAAGGCATATCCACAATCCAGCAACTTACAACCCCAATTCCGAAATAGTTGGGAAAAAGTGTAAATTGTGAATAAAATCAAAATGCAATGACTTTCAAATCACACCAGCCAGTATTTTATTCACAGTAGAACAGAGATAACTCAGCAAATGTTGAAACTGAAAAATTTTACTATTTTATCCACAAAATGAGCTCATTTCAAATTTGATGGCTGCTACAGGTCTCAAAAAAGTTGGGACAGGGGCCTGTTTACCATGGTGTAGCATCCTCTCTTCTTTTTAACACAGAGTGGAGACGTCTGGGCATTGAGGAGACAAGTTTCTTAAGTTTAGCCATTGGAATTTGATCCCCTCTTGTTAAATACAGGCTTCCAGCTGCTGGAGAGTTTTGGGTCTCCTTTGACGGACTTTTCGTTTAATTATGCGCCAAATGTTTTCAATTGGTGAAAGATCAGGACTGCAGGCAGGCCAATTCAGCACATGGACTCTTCTACTACAAAACCATGCTCTTGTAATAGCTACAGTATGTGGTTTTGCATTGTGCTGCTGAAATACACAAGGCCTTCCCTGGAATAGATGTCATCTAGGGAGCATGTGTTTTAAAAACCTTTATATACCTTTCAGCATTCATGGTGCTTTTTAAAACATGCAAGCGTCCCTCACCATATGCACTAATGCACCCCCATACCATCAGAGATGCTGGCTTTTGAACTGAACGTTGATAACAGAAGGGGTGGTCTTTCTCCTCTTTAGCCCGGAGGACACAACGCCCATGATTTCCAACAAGAATGTCAAATTTGGACTCGTCTGACCACAGGACACTTTGCCACTTTGCTACAGTCCATTTTAAATGAGCCTTGGCCCACAGAACACGGCGGCGCTTCTGGATCATGCTCAACAATGGCTTCCTTTTTGCATGATAGAGTTTTAGGTGGCATCTGTGGATGGCACAGCGGACTGTGTTTACAGACAGTGGTTTCTTGAAGTATTCCTGGGCCCATTTAGAAATGTCAATGACAGAATCATGCCGGTGAGTGATGCAGTGACGTCTGAGGGCCCGAAGATCACGGGCATCCAGCAAAGGTCTTCGGCCTTGTCCCTAATGCACAGAGATTTTTCCAGTTTCTCTGAATCTTTTGATGATGTTATGCACTGTCAATGATGAGACCTTCCAAGCCTTTGCAATTTGATGTTGGGAAACATTGTTTTTAAAGTATTCCATCATTTTTTTATGCAAGCCTTCACAGGTTGGAGAGCCTCTGGCCATCTTTATTTCTGAGAGACTCAGCCTCTCTAAGACATCCCTTTTATAGCCAATCATGTTACACACCTGATGCCAGTTAACTTAATTACTTGCTAAATGTTCTTTCAGCTGATTCTCTTTATATTTTCATTTTTTTTGCCTTTTTCACTTTTTTTGAGACTGTTTTTTGGATAAAAATGGATAAAATGTAAAATGTCTCAGTTTCAACATTTGAAATATTATCTATGTTCTAATGTAAATAACATATTGGCTCATTTGATCTGAAAGTCATTGCAGTTTGATTTTATTCACAATTTACACTTCGTCCCAACTATTTCGGAATTGGGGTTGTATGACACTCAGCACAATGGGTTTTATACGCCATGGAAACATATGGGAATGAGGGACATAAATGCACAACACATGGCTGGGGAGGCACACAAGACATCAAACCAATCAAAAGAGACAATACATCTGCGTTGAAGTCAAGCAAGTTGCTGGATGGGAGGAGGGGCAATGGGAATTCTCACAAGGATTGTGATAGTTGATAAATTAAAGTATTTCTTATTTTGTCTTTTCACCACTATTCACTTGAAAGTCAAGTTCAAAGAGATTTGCAAATTACTGCTTGCCATTTTTATCTACATTTTACACTCTGTCACAATTCTTCTGGAATTGGGGGTTGTACACCAAATACAATAAAACTCTGTTTTCAGTTACTGCTTTCATTTTGTTTCAAATTTATCTCATCAATTTCAGAGTGCTGTCACAAGAAGTATGACCACAAAGCGGCTAATTCCCCTAATCAAATCTTGGGAATGGCAAATAATGTCTTGTTCTTCAAATGCAAACAAGAGCACATTAATTTAATCAATGGAAAAAAGACAGGAATATTGTTACAACATGCCATTTCTGTCCTGGCAGAAAGGAACTGTTTACAGCACAACAATTCACATAATCTGAATAAAAAAAAAAAAAAAAAAAAAAAAAGAAGGTACATACAACATTAAATTAGGTAAAACATTAAATAAGACAACAAAACTGCAGCTTCATGCTTAGCTGCTACAATCTTACCAGCAGTTTATTTGTAGTGGTTAAGGAATGTTCATGTGATAGACTCCTCTATGCCAGTGAGCATTTCAGGCGAAGTTGTGTTGTGCTTTTTTCAGGTTATTCTGCAAAGTTACCAAGAAAGTAAAACAAATTAATCCAAAATATTTCTGGGCAAAGTTAGTAGTATTGCAATGTAATTGTATTACATTTATTAGGAGGTAATACCAATAAAGTACCTAGAAACACCTTTGATATGTCAGATGTGTTCAATTGTTTATTAAAGGTAATGTATAAGACAGTTTTCAGAAATTAATCTTGCTAACATTCAAGCATTTCTACACACAGCACTTTCTAGAGTTAACATAGAAAGGTAAGATGAACAAAAGACATTGAGTTGTACTTCTGCAACCAAAAACATTTTTTTTTATTTGGGAGGAAGCTACAGAATGCAGAGAGTGGCTCCAATTAACCTGCTAAAAGCTTTCTGAGACTACTAGACAAACTGAGGTCTCTAGTCTGAAATAATTTATCAGGGTAGTCCATGTCACCAGAGGACTTGGGTAAATAAGATCACAGTTTCCTTGGACAAGGGCAGCTTGCGTAGGATGATGAAATGTGCCCCCTGGGAAAAGTGGTCAACAAAGGTAAGGATCACCATTTTGCCTTCAGACTCGGGAAAGCCTGTCCTAATGTGCACAGACACCCCAGAACCTCCAGGGGTTGGAACAGCCTGCAGGAACACTTGCTGGATGTTTTGGCACTGGGTTTGCCAGCTGCAACAAACACATTGGTGTCCTGGTGCACAGTGGACCACCAGAATCTGAGACATTAGTGTTAGGGTGCACGACTAGGGGGAGGCACCCCAACAGAATGACGTGAGACCGGGAAAGAACTTGGGGCTATACCACTTCTGGGACACCAGGCAATTTCTTCACGAGGCAGGAACTTAGACCAAGTTCAAAACAAAGGGCTTCTTCCACCACTTTAACAATGGCCACACCCAACAGACTTTAACCCGGAAAGATGGAGATGGGCTGATCACTCGCCTCAAAAATGTTGGGGATTCTAGAGGGGGTGCTTACCTTAACATTCTCGAGCCAAGGACAATATCTTAGGGTACAATCAAACCTGGAAAAGAATGGGGACCAATTGAATTGTCAGGGGTTGCTTGGCTGAGTGGACATAGTACAGATTCCAGTGGTTAAACTAAACAAGAAAGGGAACAATGGTGCTCTACAACTAATGCCACCACTCCTAAAAGGCTAACTTAATGGCCAGCAGTTTTCTGTCGCCAGCACTGTAGTTCCTCTCACCAGGAAACAGATGACATCCTCATCCTCCGTCCTCAGCCTCCTGGAAATGGATAGCTCCTCCACTAGAGTCTGAGGCATCAACTTCTATGATAAACTGCTTCTTCGGATCAAGCAAGGTCAGGACGGGCTAAAGTAAAGCTGCCAGGGTTTACACAAAGGGAGTCTTCACAGGAGTGAGTGCTGCGAGAGCAGCAAAAACACTGTGGTTGCAAATAAACTTTCCTTAGAAGTTGGCAAACCCTAGGAAACATTGCAGTTCCTTGCGGCTTGTTGGTTCAGACTAGTCTCGCTCAGCTTGAACCTTCTAGCAATCCATGTTTCCAAAGGAAACAACAGAATCAAGGAACTGGACTAAGAACTGGTGGGACTGACATTTCTCTGCCATTATATAGAGCTGATTTCCAAGTATCAGTTGGGTGACCTCTAGGGTCTTTAAAAACACAAGGATGTGCTCCAAAGAGACGTTAGATGTGATGGGAGATTATGGCTCTCAGAATGCCATTAATAAAGTTCTAGAGGGCGGCTGGAGTGTTAGTGAACCCATAGAGATCACCAGATACATGTAGTGACTGGTGGGGGTGTTGGAGTTTATCTTCCATTTGTGTCCTTCCCGGATCCAGACCAGGTGGAAGGCATTGCGGAAGTCCAACCTAATAAAATGGTTGCACTCTTGTAAGTGTTAAAAGACTGAAGACATAAGGAGACAGGGGTACCGATTTTTAACAGTGATGGCATTGAGACCTCAGTAGTCAGTACGAGGGTGCATTAAACCATCCTTTGAAGCCATAAAGAAGATGCTGGTGCCAGCCAGGGAGGAAAACTGGTGAATGATTCTGGAGAACAGGGACTTAGAAATGTATTTCTCCAATGCCTCCGTCTCAGGACCCTTTGCGGGGTATGGAGCCAGGAAGTAGGTCAGTAGGACAGTCATAAGATTTGCGGGGTGGCAAGCAGCTGGCTTGGGAGTGACTGAATGCTTGACAAAGAATGTGATTAACTTCAAATGCTCTGCTCAGATTGATTTCTGCCTTGGCGTAAAGAAGCTGAGGTGCAACTGGACTCTGTGTTGATCTACAGCAGGAGACATGGCAGGTCTAATTCCACCCCACAATTTCTCCCTCAATCCAGTCGTTGTGCAGGTTGTGTTGGACTAGCTACGGTATGCCTCACACCACCTGCACCCATAACGACTTCATCATCAGGAATGAGATCTCCTTGGAGTAACTGCCTGGGACCTTGACCCTGCAGGACAACTGGTCTTGCAGATATCAAGTGAGAACATGAGGTCAAATAGGGAAGGAGAGCTGATCAAGAGGCACTCCCAGATGGTGTATCAAGGGGACACACAGAGAAAAAACTGGCGTTAGCCCCTGATTCAATCAAGGCCTTGCTGGCAAACTGTCGGCCTCCCCGACTTAGCAGTACTAGAACTAATGGGCAAGAGGTTCACAGCAACAAAGTCCCAGTCAGCATCTCTCTCCATGAATTGTATGGCTGGATGGGCCAAGAGGCAAGGAGCGATGAGCGTTACCCTGGCTACGTGGCAAAATACATTGAGTTGCAGAATGCCCAACCAAGATCCAGTTGAACATCTTCCACATCTCCATGGTAAAGGCTTGAAAGGAGCAGGTAGCCAGGACCTCAACCTCCTAGCAGGCAGTTCAACACGGAAAGGAAAGGCTTTACCAGACAGCAGAGTAATGTTGTACTTAACCATGAATCTCTCAGGCAAAAATGAGGAAGGCTGGAGCTCAAAGACTAGGAAGCCTTATGCCTGGAAGGCATGATAGGCACCAGGTTCCCCATCATACTAGTCTCAATGGGGCTTGTGGCTGGGTTTGACAGAGGCTTGGAACTGGCCCTACATAACCAGCGAGCTGGTAATGTGAGTGGTAGCCGCGGAATCTCAAGCTAATCTCGCCATGGAAGCCATCTCCTCAGTCAGGAAATGTAGAGATTGTTGCAGGTTACGCAGCCCTGCTTCATGTTATCCTTTGCGCAGTCCCTAGTAGTGCAGAGTCTTTGCTGAACCCCTCTGATCCGTTATCTCCGTTGTTCGGCAGATTGTTCTGTTACAGTGCCCAGAGCAGAGGAAGCCAATCGCCAGATCAGAATGAACAGTGAGTGAATTTATTAGCAGGGCCAGCAATCCAAATCAAAAGCAAAACGAAAAGACCAATGTAGATGAGCCAGCTCATAGTCGGGGGTGGTATGAGGTCAAAACCAGGAAAGCTGTCCAAGGGGAATTGGAAAAGGCAAAGGACGTAATGATGAAGATTTAGTTGATGAAAATGGCAGACAGGAAGACAAAAACAAACAATGAGGTAGGATGGGAGACACAGGAACCAGAAGCATTGAGCATGGAGAATCAAAATGTGAGAAAGCAGTGTTCAGCACAAGGCGGCACAATGACAACCTGGCAATAAAACATGGAAACGGAGGAACTAAATTGCACAGAGCTGATAAGGTGAAACAAAAAATGTGAGGAAAGGACATGGGAAATGCACAAGGATATGAGTATAGTAATGAGACAATTAACAGAATGATTAAACAATAATGAGGGTGCAAGTGAAACACGCACACAAAACAAAAAATGATGTGGAAACTAATTAATTTCACCCAACCACTTCTTTGTTCCCGACAAAGTGAGCGGCAAAGTCCTTTCCTTGGCCTGCGCCTCTCAGCTGGCATGCCATCCTGCCATCTCTCGCACCCTTGCCCTCATTTGTCGGCGCCTTTGGTGGCCAACTATCTGCCAGGATACCTGTGAGTTTGTTGCAGCCTGAACTGGATGCACTCACCAGGGATGGAGAAGTGCCCACGCCTTGCTACTTTGCCCTACGTCCACCTTCCAAAAGCAAGGAAACCTCCACTGACCAGCTCCTGCCTAAGAAGTGGGACAAAAAGTCTGGTTAGCCACTGAAGATATCCCACTAAGGGAGACGTCGACGAACCTCACCCCCCCGGTTCATTGGCCCAGTCACCATATCTAGAATACTATCTGCATTCTCTGTCAGGCTCCTCCTCCAGTGGCGTCGCCAAGGGGGGGCCAGGGGGGCATGTGCCCCCCCACGGAAATCTCGTGCCCCCACTTGTGCCCCCCCATGTAAGTTTCGTGAATAAATAAAAAAATAGTATCTCGCTCGCGGCCCCCCCCCTCCGGTCTACAAAATTAAGACGATCCCCCCCGGTCAACAAAATAAACACTAAATAATTTTTTTTTGGGTGCCCCCTCATCAAACTGTTGTGCCCCCCTTCTGCACCCCCAGAATAAAAAGTCTGGTGACGCTACTGTCCTCCTCCCCCATTCCCTTTGTAATTTTCACCCAGTATTTCATGTCTCGAGAATTAAACCTGTGTATTTGTCTTCCTACAGTCCTCTGCAAAAACTGCATTTTGTATTTACTCAGGTTATCTTTGTCTAATATTAAAATTTGTTTGATGATCTGAAACATTTAAGTGTGACAAATATGCAAAAAAAAAAAGAAATCAGGAAGGGGGCAAATACTTTTTCACAGCACTGTATTGTCTCCTTCGACTGGTTTATGTCATGCGTGCCTCCCCCTCCAGTTATTATACGTTTCTGTTTCCCATTCCCTTACGTGTGTTGGCGCATATATCCCTTATTTAAAAGCGCGATTTGCTGGATTGTCAGTTGCTATATGCCCTTTAGCACCAGTAAGTACCTTTCTAGTAAAAGTTTATAATCTTTGGACATTATTTGTAACATTTAATGATACTTAAATACAGAGGTACCCTTCCTAGTCTTACTAATTGCAAAAAGCTCCCAAGCCTTTCTGTCGGTTTTCAGGATTGGGTCCATGTTCCTGCTAATCATCCTTCAGTATATTCCTCTGCCCAGTCTAATAGGAACACCTCCCAAGCCTTCTATGGTCATAAGGATTGGGACTGCATTCCTGCTAAACTCCCCAGTCCTGCCATCTGACAGTTCAACTCTGGTGAGTGTGTACTCCACCCAGGCACTGCCCCGGTACTCCACTAGCCGGGCATGGGCATGCCCCCACACTCAAGCCTACTCCATCTGAACTGAACTCTGCCATTCTGCTCTGGGCTCCGTCTCTCTGTCATTACCATATTACTATCCAGGGGCGGCACCAGAACTGGGAATTGGGGGGGGCAAAAATGCATCCCTTTATGACAACTATTAGTCCTAGCTAGTTCTCAATCATTTTCCTCTATTGAAGCATTTTCCAATTATAGTAATAATCCATTGGCAATTGAAGACACGGCTTCTCTCCCAATGCGATCTAACAGCGATGAAATAAGGGGTGAAATTCAGTACAGAAAAATAATTTACTTGATAAGAGGCCTATGCTTTACAAAAGACAAATTGCTCTGAAACTTCCACATTACATTTTCCGCACATCAGGCGATTTAACTTGCGCTTCATGATTGTTTAAATTCATTGTTTAAACACTGAAAAACTTCCATGCATAGAGACTTCAGCTCGGCATGAGAATCTCTTAAATACGCGTTGATTGAATAATGACTGATCCAATGAAATATCGCCTTTCACTCTCGGTACAGCGCAGGTTGATAAAAAAAGTGCGACTTGGCAATTAAACATAAAAAGTGTGCGACTCAAGCCATATGCTTGAGAGTTGACAGGTATGCAATTTTGAATAACTCTGATTTAAATGCAGCAAATACAGTGGGTTGCAAAAGTATTCACATCGCTGGCCAAAACAATTTCTGAGAATAGAATGAAACAAGCAATTTACCCCAGTTAGTATATAAAAGGAAGTTGTACAATCTTATCAGGCCATTAGTGTTAACGTTGTTCAGCACTCTTTACTACAAAGAAATTGCAAAACTTCGTAACCCTGTTTTGCATAAGTAAAACGAGGCAGGAACTTAGACCAAGTTCAAAACAAAGGGCTTCTTCCACCACTTTAACAATGTCCAAGACAGCCACACCCAACAGACTTTAACCCGGAAAGATGGAGATGGGCTGATCACTCACCTCAAAAATGTTGGGGATTCTAGAGGGGGTGCTTACCTTAACATTCTCGAGCCAAAATCAATCTTTCGTGCCCCCATACGAAAAGATCTAATTTTGGCTTGCAGCTTTGTTGCACACTATAAACTATTGCTTCACATTGTAATAGAGGTTTACTCATTTAGCTGTGACTTGTCTGGGGTGAATTTTTCAGTGGATTACTTCCTATAAATAGTGGCCAATTTTCTGCTGCCCACAGTCACACCGTGCTCAACAGCAGACAACAGTTGTAGCAGTCATGAAGTCCAAGGAGCTATTACAAGACCTGAGGAAGAAAGTTATAAAGAAGCACAGAGATGGGGAAAGCTATAAAGCTATAGCCAGTTTGTTAAAGGTGCCAAAAAGTGCTGTTGCTTCTGAGGTCAAGAAGTGGAAGGTCCATGGTACCACTGCAAATCTCAGAAGAACAGGGCGACCTTCCAAGATGACAGCAAGAGCCAAGTCCAAACTGATCAGGCAAGCCCGAGCAAACCCGTCTGTCACTCTTGAAGACCTGAAGAAGTCCGTCCACAATGCTGGCATTACAGTACACAAGTCCACCATACCCTGCGCTTTACACAAGGAAGGTCTTTATGGGCGCGTGGCAAGAAAGAAGCTGTTTCTGAAGAAAATACACTTCAAGATCTGTTTAGAGCATGCTATCAAACATCTGAAAGACACTCCAGCGATGTGGGAAAGAGTTATCTAGTCAGAGATGAAACCAAAATAGAACATTTTGGCATGAATTCCAAGAAGTAAGTTTGGCGCAGACCCAACACAGCTGATGATCTGATCCATACCATACCAACTGTGAAACATGGAAGTGGTAGCATAATGCTATGGGGCTGTTTCTCTTCCGGTGGTCCTGGTGAGCTTGTCCGTGAGCAAGGTATTATGGCCAGTGCCAAATACATAGGCATCCTGGAGGAAAACCTCTTTAAGTCCGCAAGAAGCCTGAAGTTTGGGAAGAAGTTCACCTTTGGGCAGGACAACGATCCCAAGCATACGTCTTGAGCAACTCAAGAATGGTTTCAGAAGAAGAAATTGAATGTTCTCAACTGGCCTAGTCAAAGTCCAGATCTGAATCCCATAGAAAACCTCTGGAGGGATCTGAAAATTGCTGTCCACCGAAGGTCACCAACAAACCTGACTCAGCTGGAGCAGTACTGTCAGGAGGAGTGAGCCTAACTGTCCAAGGATCATTGCGCTAAATGTGCTGCAGGCTATCTGAAGCGATTGGAAGCCGTTACTGCCGTCAAAGGAGCTGCTTCAAAGTTCTGACAGTACTGTGCGACCGAGGTGTGAATCCTTTTGCAACGATGCAAAAATGTATTTTCTCATTTTCGTAAAATTCAACAGTAGAAAAATTTTGTAAATAGTTGAATTAATTCCCAACTTAACCTACTGTGCAGATTTGTATGCACTTTGTAATATTGTTCAATAAAAATAGTAACTTTGAAGATAAAAGTATATTTTTTATGTGATGTGAATACTTTTGCAACCCACTGAACGCCTCCTGATGAATAATTGTCATCTTACCTACACTGGGATAATTAGTGGCACCTGATAAGAGTGGAGTGTTCAGGGAGTGAATCTATTGTTAATTGTGAAAATGACTGACACTAATAATTGTTTTAAGGGATGTTCTGTGCTCCCCCCAGTTCTCAGTTCCCAGTTCTGGCACCACCACTGTTACTATCGATAAACCCTTCTATTGGATTATACTCTGTCTCTGCGTTTGGTTCCTGGTCTAGATCATAACACTTTCAAAAACTATTAAATGAAGTTTTTTGAAGTTGCTACAGTCAATCTACATCAAACTGTCAGTGCAAGAAGAAGATCTTGAAACGGGTGAAAGAAGGCAAATACTGAGCTTGCATTAGGTCTTTTTCAAGGTGCATTGAAGCTATGACCCACAGCTTACTACTTTAAGACGGTTTCTCCTGTCATCCATCTGTAAATGATGAGAATTATTAGAGCTCTCCCAACTTAAAGTTTCACAAATATCAAAATTGATTAACTTATACCTCCAACAGGAATATGTATCCCCCACCCCACCAAAAAAAAGAATATATTCTCACCATCTTAAATATAGTATATGTGAGGTTGTGACTGGACGCAAGGCAACATGACATCAGTTTGGAATCAAAAAGGTGTTAAAACAAAAATCAGGAAATGTATGGAAAAGAATGGGGAAATATCTGATTAAATAGTAAAAAAACCATGCTCAATTTTGCAGTTTTTTTGTTCCAGCTTTTTTTGGGCAAGATTATGCTATTCTTTTACCTGTCTTGCTTGGCCAGCTGTGTTGCCACTGAGAGCAGTTTTGATGAGCATATGAATGATAATCAGCTCTTTGTATAATAGTCTCAGTCAGAGGAGCCTGCAGGCGATGATGTCCCCCAAGGGCAAGATTAGGGGGGTTAAACAGAGTCAGACTGACAGTCATAGCACCCATCCAGCCCGGCCAAAATTTAATCCACTTTAGCACTCTCACTCACAGAGGTTCCAAATCCTGTTACACTGCCAAATCTAAATACTAGATATGTACTGAACATATGGGCATGTGCGTATACCAGCTTATGCATATATGGGGCAGGTGTTAATCTCTCACTGTGCATGTGTGTGTGTGTGTTTGCGTGAGCGCGCACACGTGTGTGTGTGTGTGTGTGTGTGTGTGTGTGTGTGTGTGTGTGTATGTGTGTGTGTAAATAATTGGAAATTCAAGAATTGCATCTAGTAATTTAAATATAAGAGGGGACATCAGACTAGCCTTAGCATTTTAGGCACAATCTGTCCACTTGCAAGGGCATTAATTAGTAAAAGGGTAAGCGACATTGAGGGTCACATGATTTATTACACTTGGAAAAAATAGCTTGAGAAGTTTGGATATGTATCTTTCCATGATTAAAAATGAAATTGTTACAGAGAAAGAGAAACAACATTCTCAAACCTTTGAATTTTTAAATGGTAAGGTAGATTGGTAAGGTAGATATTTTTAATGAATTTATTGTTTCCAATCCTCACTTTCCCTGAGGCACCAGCTGAACAGATTGTACTTAGTTGCATGAATGACGATAGGCTCAAGAACAGAGCATGCAGTTCCGCCTAATCTACATTAATAGTCCAACTGTGCCTTTTTAGGATTTGGGAGAGTGATAGAAACTCTTTTTCAAACAGAGCACAACCCCAAACCCCTTCTGAAAATGGCAATTTGGTCTAAAATTGGCTATGCCACCCACAACCCCCTCCAGTACTTCATGCTTGTCTCCAGAATTAGGATCAATCACAGAGAGTTCAGATCCAAATTTTTTGGTTGTGTGATTAAACTGTTTATCAAATTATCCATTCCCATTTTAAAAAGAAGTTCCCAGTAGGGCCAGCTGTCCAGGTTTTTATGAATGAGTGGGAATAGTGGAAGGAGGAACAACTGATGGTCAGAGTTCTGAGGGCCCCACATGACTGAGAGTCTAAGACCAATTCCGTAAACCCCATAAACACCTCGTGAAAGACACTGTCCTGACAAGCCCAAGGGGCTTTTATCAGGCATCCATAGGTTTGGCATTCATCCTGCAGTCATTATTTAGCAAAATGATTCCTTGTATTTTTGTATGCTTACCCAAAAACCTTGATGCTGGGTTATTTACCCTATTTACCAAACTGAAATACGTACATTAGTAAGTAAGTGCTTAAATTTGCTGAAGATGCCAGAAGAGATGGAGTAACAAAAAATACATAGTCAAGTAAAAACTGACTTGACTTCATAAAATTGAATAAATCTCAGATAAACCCACGCAGGCATGCACACACTCACAAAACACACACACACACACACACACACACACACACACACACACTTTACTGAAGGGAAACCCTGCCTTTCCATTAAATTTAAGAGTCTCCTGTGACTGCCCCCATAAACTCAATTAAAAAAAACTCTAACATGCTTAACATAATGTTGTCCATACAAGAACATTCCAGCCTTTTTTTTTCTTTTCAAACAACAGACTACATCAGCTTTTCAGAGGACAAATATCTTTTGCCTGCAATCTGTCATCAAGTAATAAATGAGTAAATTTAAAGTCAATTAAATGATAGTCACTGAAATAAGATTAAATTATAGCTGTTGCTCAGCAATGGTCGGGGCTGGGCAATTTTAGGCAAAATTAGGCAATTCTGAGCAACAAGCAGAGTGTAGGAAGATGAAAAAAAGTGGCATTCTAATTTGCATTTTACATCAGTTGAGGCTTGAATTCACAATTTCTGAGACTGAGGTCTGTCTTCTATCTCACTGAGCTAATTGGCAAGTGACAGTTCATGTGTGGCTTCACAAATTGACTAAGCCAAGCATCAGGGTGCCAGACCGTAGCCATCCATGCCATGGAAAAGCAAATATCAAAGTGAAAGTTCCAAAGCTGTAGCACATATGGTTGATTTGTTATGAATTTTCAAAGTTTTGAAATTTAGAGGCTTGCTGTAGCGCCACCATCAGGACTATTGTCTTGTGTTTCCAGCTGAGGACATCTGGCATGGGACTGCACCTTTGTGAAAAGTTTGGGTAGATTTCTCATATGGAAATGTTGCACAAGCTGAGGCTTGAACTCACAATCTTCAACACCAAGAAACATCCTCTATCTCAATGAGCTAATTGGCAAATGGAAATGTCACATGTAGCTTCACAAATTGACTAAGCCAGTCACCTGTGTGCAAGACAGCAGCTGTTAGCGTGTAAAGGCAGATTTCAAACGGCTGTCAAAAATTCAGTTATAAAAACAAAAATCCGAAAATACACAAATTGCATCTAGACAGCATGGAGATGTTGGTAATTTGTTCTTAACAATGATTTATTGGCTCCATAAGTGAAAAACTGATGTTTAAAAATGCCATTTTTGCATTGACTCCAATTGTTCGCATGAGAGTGAAATTCAAAATGCTGTAAAAAATTCAGTTTTTGAGATAAAATTCTGATATTTTCCAAACATCATCTACCATGACTCCAAAATTTTGTCATTTTTTTAATGAAAATTAAAAATGTATTTAGCAAGAATTTGCAAGTATATGTTTACATTACCATTTACAGTCAAACATTTTGATGCACTGTAGGCTCAATATTTGATAAATCAAAAATCTGTGTTAAGCGTTTGTGTAGGACAGTCTGAAGATGCTCTGTAGCAAGTTTGGTGTCAATTGAGCAAAAATTTTGGGAGGAGATGGTTTAATAAGTTTTACAGTTTTTGAAAAAACAGAGTGATGGACTTCATAATTTGCAATAGGTTTAAATGTACAAAAGTTTCTTCAGTATTGGGGCTACATTTTGGTGAAAGTTGCAAATCTGTAGCACATATAGTTGATTTGTTGTGAATTTTCAAAATTTTGAACTTTAGAGGCTTGCTGTAGTGCCACCATCAGGACTATTGGCCTGTTTTTGCAGCTGAGGCAATCTGGCGTGGGACTGGACCTTTGTGCAAAGTTTGGTGATTTTTTGCGCATGGGAAGTAGGATTTCCTCAGAAGAAGAAGAAGAAAGAAGAACATGCAGGATAACAATAGGGTCCTGGCAGCTTAGGCTGCCCGGCCCCTAAAAATGGCAATGTTAGTACACCACAATTTAATCAAATGCCACTCACCCCATCTAGCACAAAATACTTCAGATTTCACAGAAAACAATTCTTAAATTTTGTTTCCTGTCTGGCAGTTTGCCATCCAGCCATCCATCCATCCATCCATCCTCAGATTCAGAATGATCAGCACCCATTTAATCAAGCAAGGTCAAATTGGTAATATTTTTATATAATTAAGTTAATCTCATTATACTGTTGCATTCTATCACTTCCTGTTTCATCAGAGTATTAAAAATGGGGTAAGATGCATATGCAGAATCCCTCTCTCATCCTAAACCATGGTAAAAGTGAAAGAACTGTCAATTTGAAAGTGACAGTTGGAAAGTAGATATTGACCTTCACAAGTACAATTCCAAAGAACAAAGACATCTTTTAAAAACCAATTAGCATGGTAAGGGCAAAGACAAAAAGAAAAGTTTGTAAAATACGTGACATGGAACCAAACTGGTAAGAAAATGAATGGAATGGGTGCAAGTGCACGTTGTCCCAGTGGGCAGTGAGGAATATGGCAAGAGAGGCAATAAGGACCCTAATGATTACGGTTCAAAAATTGGTGATTGCAGCTTGAGGTCAGCAAGTCTAGAAAACAATGTAACATGCCACCTAGCTAGCAATAAACTTTTTGGAAGAATACATAAAAAAAAGCTTTTGCGGGGCAAAATAAACAGAATCAAATATCAACATTTTGCGGAACATCATTGGAATTATAACTGGAGCAGAGTCATGTAGTTTAATGAGACCAAAATGGACATTCTTGGCCACGCATTATTGGCATGTTTGAGGGCAGTTTATTTGATTATTTGATTATTTATTTACATGCTTTTCTTTAAGGCCATATCATATCACCTGTTTTAGTCTTCCAAGCAAGCGTAGGAATCACACATCACTCACACCCATGGGCAATTTAGAGTCTCCAATTAGCCTGAAATGCATGTCTTTGGACTAATAGATGATACCAGAGTAAACCGACATGAACACGGGAGTGAACATGCAAACTCCATACAGAAAGACCTCATGCTGGATTTGAACCGAATACTGTCATGCTGTGAGGCAAGAGTGCTAATTACAGCACCACTATACTGTTTGATGGAAAAAGAGAGAGGCAAACACCTTCAGTCTTCAGCCAAGTAAAAGTGGAAACTTATGCTTCAGGCTTATTTTGCTACCCATGGTCCAGGGACTCTAATTAACTAAATGGGTTTCATTAATTCCACCAAGTACTGAGAAACCAAGGTTGAAATCTGGTTGTCAACAGTAAATGATTGAAATTTTGTTGTAGAAGGATTTTCTAGCAGGAACATGACCACAAAGATACATAAAGATGCACACAGAAATAGTAAAATACGTTCTGCATGCCCATCTCAGTCTTTTAACTTACAGTAAATTAAATTAAAAACCTGAGGTCTGAACCGGAAATGGCAGTCCAGTGCAAAATAAGTGCATTGCGATTTTTTTATTTTTTTTTTATCGCCGCAATGATCATCACTCGTCAATGGTTAAAAAAGGTGTTCTCTAACCATATCATTGATGATGGGAAAATATTCAAGCCTGTAATCGTAGCCGGGTGTGTTTGTGCTTTGTGTAAAATAGTGAACAAGGGCTGCAGGCTGCCAATAATAATGACAAATGATTTTCATGAAAAAAAAAATAGGTCGCTTAATGCAAAACATTGAAATATTAGAATTAATTTTTGAAAACAATCGTACTGTTGCTGAATATGTTTCAACGTACTAATGGGTAATTAAAAGTGTTGTTTACTATATGCAGCCTTTTTTTCTTCATAGTTATGAAGAGTGCAAATAATTTTCTGCCTATCGATTTATCTGTTTCCACTCGTCTCTTCATGGTCCAGTCTGCATGCGCTTCCTGCCCTTTCCCCAAGAGGGCCGCTTCATATCGTTTCCAGAGGTCAAAGCTATTTGTCGAGCTCCAGTAGGGATTACAAATGAGCCTGAGCCTCCCTTACCGGTGGATCTTAGCGTGTCTCCCTCTATGCATCTTCGTGAACTGAATCACCCGCACCTATGCGGAGAACCAAGGAATATGTCCCAACGCTGTGCGCCAAATTCACCGGTAATCCGAAAAACAATGTATTGCTTCGACTATATAACAGCAATTTGAGGAGTTCATTCAAATTGTTCACGACCTGAATAAATCAGACAAGCAGACAGACAAGCTGCTCTCAGCGCAAAGGAAAGTATTTTCAGCAAGCGACCAGCCATTAACATGGAGTAAATACTGGGCCTAATTGGAGAAAATTGTCTTGAAACAGTAGCAAATTGTCTTCCGGGTCTGTTATGGGATCATACCTTAACACGACTATTAAATTAATCTAGTTTAAATTGGCGCTATGTAAATAGAGAAAGAATGCTCCAAATGAACTCTTTGTTAGATTATAACAACATCATTAAGCCAGTTTGTAATTAACGTTTAGAATGAAACGAAAATTAAGAACCTGCAGTGGGATAATCCATTAGTTAATGGACGACGCCTGGCACATGGCGGCCCATATAGTGAAAAGACTAATCCCACTCATGGGCAGATAACAGCCTCTTGCCCGCGTGACTCTGTACCTGCGATTATTTAAGGGTTTAATTGGTCCTAATTTGACCGGTAAATAACCGTCATTATAGTAGCTATAGCGAAGTTGGGGCCAAATTATACCCTTTACCATTTGAGTGGTATTTCCCATGGAGCAGAGTTTCCAGTCATTTCGCAAAATAAAACAAATAGCCACTGGCCATTATGCGGACAGGCTTGGTTCGGAACGGAGAAAAATGGTATCACTGAGCGGTCCAGTAATTGACATGCACAAGGGCCGGTATAGTGCCATTTGTTTTTACGGTGCATGGGTAGGCATGCGGCAAGAATGTCAGGTTTCGCCATATAGGAATACACAATAACATATGTATTCCTATGAATATATTCACCGAGCAAAAACACAAAATGGCTTACTCGGGAAAGCCAAACAAGAATACATATAAAAGTATGCGGGGAGATAATTAAATTTGCTTATTACAATTCTGCACAGAACGAAATTAATAATTTGTTTTCATGCAGATCATCAGAGTGAGCATCGTGCCTGGTGAATTCCTGCGAGGTTTCTAGTCCTGAGGAATAGGATGATTTAAATCTGTTGTAAAATACTGGTGTTTGAAGTTATTTTTCATTTTAGTTAATTGTTCCAACAAAACATTAAACTAGCCAACAAGTTTTTTTTTTTCTCCAAAGAACGCCAAGCTCTGGCACATTAACAGCAAGGATTTTTTTTCAGAATGTACATTTTCACAAGGTGGCGACTGAACACGTTTCATCACTCTAACATCTCCAACAAATTCATACAAAATCCAGACACCAACAGCTAAAACAAGTGCCACACAAAATAGTAGAGTAGTCTAAATTTAAGTGTGAGTGCATATTTTGATCACACAATAATAATAATAATAATAATAATAATAGTAATAGCTAGGAACACATAAAACTTCACAACAAGCACTGAAAACTCCGATTCCAAATGGTAAAACCTCAAACACGAAGGAAAGTCTCGAGCTAAATCGTCTGAAAAGTAAGAAAAAATCTATTGAAATTATTCAGTAACGAGATAAAAGCATCGGAGTAAGGGAGGGGGTGGGAGTATCAAAACCACATTCCAGTGTTTACTCGCACATTAATGGTCCCAGTCGCTTTGAAGGTGTTGTTTAGCGGTCCTAAAGTGAAAGAAAATGTTTTCCTATTACTTAATTCAATCATAGCGAGGAGGGGGCTTTCAAACGCCACGCATTCGGCCTCTCTGTGACAGAGTCTCCTTTGTGTGCGCCTATCCGCCGCTGTCACACACTTTAATTCGAGCCTCTTTCTCTCGCATTGAAAACTCTCTACAATGACATTCAATAAGGTCCTCTGAGTGAAAACCTGGTTATTTTTATATATGCTTCCCCGGACCCGGCGGGGGCCCGCGCTCAGGAATTAATCACTGGTTTTAACCGCATTGCCTTGAGGCTGTGACTTGTCTTTTCAGTGACTAAAAGTGATACATTGGCAACACAAAATAGGCACACACACACGCACGCACACACACACACATACACACACACGCACGCACGCGCGCACGCACGCACGCACGCACGAAAAAAATATATAAAGTTATAATTATTTTCCTGACTTAAGAGAAAATACCAGCACTTATAAATAAACAAATATCGTAGCGAACTCTATGTGCTTCTAACAGCTGAGTGCAGCTATGTATGTTCGTATCATATAATGCCTGCGACTGGAGTGTAAAGAAAAAATTTAGAGCTGCGTTTATATTATAGTGTTCTATGTGTACTCAGTGAAAGTTTTACCTTTAACATATTCAGCACAGATAATAAGTCATGGTCTTCGAGTGTCAGGTTAGAAATGATATGTTGTATCACTTGTCAGTGTAATTTTTCTGAAAATATAAGTGATATAAAATAATTCACTGAAAACGACTCAAACAGTCACTTTGACCCTATAGCAGCACACGAGCGAAACCACATTAGAATTTATAGAATAACGCATTTGGAATAGTAGAAACTAGCCAAGCATAAAGAGGAATAAGAAGAAAGAACAGGGGACAAAATCTACAACAGCACTGCGTTAACATAACATCTCAAATTTAAACTAATTTGCTTCAATATGAACAAAATGTAAGTAAGATATTTATTTAGGCTATCCTAATTACAGAAGGCAGACCAGTTTTTTTCTGCAGTTGGCCATGATTCTTGTCGCAATTCGTTTATGAGCAACAGCCACGACTACCTGTAGTATAGTAGTCATTAGCAGTCATAGTCATAGCAGCAGTAACTGTTGTTAATTATAGTTACAGTCGTAGCAACAGCAGCAAAAAGTAATATTGACGTCATTTATTATTATTATTATTATTATTATTATTATTATTATTCCTAAAGCTAAAGGGGAGGGGAAAATGCCGCCTTTTTCAGCGTGGGTGGGGTTGACAAGAATAGACTACATTATGCAGTTAATTTAGTTAACAAGTGAAATAATAGGGAAGCGTGCAGTGTGAATACCAAGAGAAAAGGCACAAAACGCTATTGAGGGCTCTCAGGCGTTCCCAACGTAACTGTCACATGGAGGAACCGGGTCCACACTATTTAAACTGCAACACCCTTCTTCAGCACCACTCCGCTGTCCAGCTCGCGAACTGCACTTCAGGGCGAGAGTGAGACCCAGAGAAAGAAGGAGAGAGGTTGAGAGAGTGATAGAGATAGCCAAATAAAAAACTAAGTTTGTGAAGATAGAAGCTAGTTCACATAAAAATGCCGAGATCGTTTCTTGTGGATTCTTTGATTTTGAGAGAGGCAAACGATAAAGGGAGTGAAAACAATCCACCTCTGTTTCCGTACGCCGTGCATCCATCGCACCCTCTCCATGGGCTGTCTCCGGGGTCCTGTCATTCCAGGAAATCTGGCTTGTTGTGCTTCTGTCCGCTGTGCGTCACCGCATCACAACTGCACCCGTCACCCCCGGCTATCCCGCTCCTCAAGGCGTCCTTTCCTGCCTTTGGTTCCCAGTACTGCCATTCTGCACTGGCTCGGCAGCACACGTCCTCAACTAGTGTGAACCTCAACCACGGCCCAGGGATATACCAAGCCACGTACCCAGTTCCAGATCCGCGTCAATTCCACTGCATCTCCATTGGTGAGTAACTGTCCTTTATTCATCCAAATTTTACTTCAGCGAGCATACATTTACTTAACTGCCTCCCAGTTGGAGTCTAGTTGCAGGCTACAACATGGGCACGCAGTTATTAAGGCCCTTGTAAAACAGAAAACAGTCCAGGCCTCTGATTACAAATAAACAGCCAAGCGATAAAAATGTATGTATTTTTTTTTCTTCATTTATGAGGCAAAATCGCTTACAGGTGTGAATTTTTTACTTTTACAGAGAGCAACAGCAGTCAACTTCAAAGCAGTAAGCGCATGCGCACTGCCTTCACCAGTACTCAGCTCCTGGAGTTAGAGAGGGAGTTCACTTCTAACATGTACCTCTCGAGACTGAGGCGCATAGAGATCGCCACATATCTGAACCTCTCTGAAAAGCAAGTCAAAATTTGGTTCCAGAATCGCAGAGTCAAGCACAAGAAAGAGGGCAAAAATGGTTCGCACCGCACGGGTTCTCACAGCTGCAAGTGTTCCTCTCTATCATCCGCGAGATGCTCAGAAGAAGAAGATGACCTACCTATGTCCCCTTCATCATCAGGGAAAGAAGACGGAGAGCTGACTGTCACTCCGTGAACTCTCAAATGCCCAGAGACTGTTGTGCCACCTGTGGGATTATGATTGCAGCCAAAAAGTTAACTGTACATACTACTGAATTTCTCATCTGTAAATACAGAGAAATTATATACATATATAAGCTGGGAGTTTGTAAACCCCTGCATTGTTGCATAATTGAGTACATGCTGTATACGTTTGTAGTTTTTCTGAAAACGATCAATCGCAACCATGAGTTGCCTGTCCAAATTGACTCAATAATCGCTGAAAGCGGTTTGACATTTGTACAAAATATCAAAAATACTCATGTAAATAGAGCATTTGTTAGTCATATCTATTTTTGGAAAATAAATAGTGAAGTATTTTGTATCAATGGTAAATACTGTTTAGCTTTATTGCCATCGACTTGGATGGGAACGGAACTGAACTATGGAATGTGTTTAGAAACGTCTAACAATGTTTATATGTCACGTAAATGGAACGGTTCTGTTATTGCATTGTCAGTGTAATCGAATATATTTATTTATTTAAAAAGTAATTATACTTAAATAAATACTTTCGTAGTTACAAAGCCCTTCTCTGTCAAATGGTTGCAATTTTACGCACCATATCGACACAAGCACAGGTGCACACAAAACCACCCGCGCGTACACGAACACCTTTCAGATCAGACCCGAGTCAGAAGAGAGTCCAATTGTTTATTAGCAACAGTGAGAAGCCTATTATTTTATTCAGTTATCATTTTCGAAATTTGCGCGTAGAAATCATTCAATATGCCACACAAAGTATTTATTTTCATTTTTTGAATAGAGCCTAAAATTGTGTGTTTCCCATATGATTAGAACAATTCCTTCGTTTAATCTTGGATTTGTGGGCTACTTTTCTTTGTGCATTTTAGATCAGTTTCAAATAATCCAAACAAACAAATGTAGTGACTTCTGAAGCATTTGGAGCACACTAATCTAAAAATAACCAAGAATACGGAATGCGTATATTTTGAATGTCTTTATACTTTAAAACAGCCAGTCAACATTAGTCCCGATTTCAACGACTAATGGTTGGAATTAAATGTTGGAGCAGCACGTTTCATAGGCATATTCTACGAATATTTGCTCATCAACATTTGAAATATATGGAGTAAACAATGGGCTCGCTCATGGCGCAACAACTACGCAAATTATTGATTCAGAATTGCCTCTGAGTTATTTCAGCAGCTCTTCTGTATAGATCGGTAATGGACTGCTGATCACATTACGCTTCAATTTTTTGTTTCACTCATGAAGATCTCAGTCCCGAATTTGAAAAGAGGTTTCAGTTCCGATAATGATTTTCAACTGTGTATTATAAATCATATTTTAAGCAGTTGTGTTGGTGGCAGTGATGTAGTGAGCACATATCACAACATAGGTATGTTTATGGTGAATGACATTTTATTTTTTTCTCATTGACAAAATTATCATTTGTGTTTGAGATTCAACGCACTGCAATCAGCAGCACTCAGTTTTCAGTACCAAACATATGATATATGTTTGAAAGGAACCTTATTATGGCCTTTTAAATATGGTTTGAAGACCACGATGAACCTGCTGCTGTGCTTGATACATTACTAGCTTGCTCGCAGGCTAAACAGATTTTTAATCAATAATACAACGTTCTAACCAGAATATCCAAGGCTATATTCAATCACTATTTGCCTTTAAAGTAAATGTATGACTTCGTGACAATTTTTATTCGCAGTTTGGGATGAAGTTTAAATAAGTATTTTAAATAATTTCAGGTTTTTTTCTTTTTCTTTACTACATGTCAATGTCAACCCGAAGAGATGGCAGAACTTTTAAACTCTGATATTCTAAATTGGGAATAGTTCCCTATCCAGCAATGGTCAACACCTTGATTACAAGGATAAAGAAGAGGGAGTGTCACTGCGAGAGAATCTGAAAAGAAATAAAAGATCCTTTAATTCCCAACAAAATCGCGAATCTCTTTTCAGAAGTCCGCTCTTTAAAGCGACGTTCACAGGGGTCATCAAAGAGTACGTTGGCAACTTTCATCAAACCAGAGCTTTCGCCTGGAGCAGGACCCATCAGTGCTCCAAAGACTTGCAAGCGTTACACCTTTCAGGCATTCGCGCCATGGTAGCCGTCTCGTGCAAGAGAGTTCATAAAAGTCTGATGAGTGTTATTCGTGAATGAAAAAGGAATTAATCGGTGAATAAAGATTTTCGAATCAGTCAGGGCTTTCTCTCATGTATTAACATTATAAGAGGTTGGCGCACTTGGACTGGGCCAAATAGACTCTCCATTCTTTCTCTTCTCACACATTACACGGTTATAGGGAACGAAACGCACACATTTATATGATTTTGATATTTATCTGAGTGACTGTATGCGTGTGCCAGTATGTGCATTCCTATGCGCCTAATATATACAATTATTTGGGAAGAAATACTGATGTACTGCGTGAAAAAGTAAAACGCTGCACTTCAACTGTTAAAAACAAGTTGTGTTGCATCCAAATAAAATCCTCTATTTTTTAAGTTGGAATTTTAAATTATTTGTTATTTTGGTCTCGTTAAACATTAATATTATGGTTTTAAAACAACAGCAAACAATCCCTTTAAATGGCATGTTAAGCATTCTGTCACGAACCTAAACTGTAAACAAGTTTTACACCATCGCTTAACGGCTCGCAACATGATGCTCTCTCAGCTCATGATACGTTTTCTAAACTAAATCTAATTTATCGAAATAGGATTTAAATGGTGTTTAGTTCCCTGGAAATTCATAATCAGGCACGCATCAAAGGGTCCTAAGAGAATCGGACAGTTACGAAATTATTCCAGATACTGTGCCGTCGGGCTTGAGAAGTTGGCCTTGTAAACCTTCATTTAATTGTTCACTTAAACATTTTAACAAAACTCCAATATTTGCATTTGTTAAGATATAGGATTAGACCATTTTACTAATTGCACCACAGAGCCCCATTTTGCTCTGTGCGTCCTCCGCAAAGCGTCCTTTATCCATTCAATAGCTTGGGGCTTGCGCCCTGGGGGAGCTTATAAGCCTTGTGCTCAAAATGCTCAATTTATTTATTCTTAATTTTGTGCCGATCAATTCATTGAAGTAAAAAAAGGCTACAGTGTCTTTTTAAGAGAAGAAAAGCGGATTGTTGATGTGACCTTGACGGGCTGCTGAGAGGGCTTCCCGGGTGCTCGAGGGCCGCTTGAGTCAACAGGCGCCCATCTAGCAGACTCGCCGTTGTCTTTATTCCAACTAATTTTTCATTTAAGGCTTTTCTTAGACATGTCTCTTATCTATCAGATTAAAAGAGCAGCTTGTAACAAATCAGTCTGCCTGATTTACAAGAGCATTAAAAGCAGACAAAAGGAGCAGGCCGTCAGTACCTGAGTCTGGTAGACGGTGCGGCGTTGCAGCTGATTCGATGGGTTGAAAATGCGCACGAAACAAAATACTTGAATCCTGAAAAAGAGCCTTTGTAAGTTTCTTTAGAAATCAAGCAATTCTGCATGACAAAGGACAATTAATAAGCCGTCTTTTCACGACCAGCAGCTGGTTTCCCCGTCAAGGAAAGTTGGAAAAAATTCAGACTGAATGCGCGCAAAAGCCCTTTGCGCGCAGACAGCTACCCAAGGTGACCCATTTGGCACAGCTAAAATAACCAGGCTGAAGCAAAAGCGAGGGAACTGTCAAAAACATTTAAGCTGGAATATCTTGAAATTGCAAATCCCTTTATGTGAGGGACGCTGCCGATGTGGGTTTGAACGTACAATGGAGGTGGTTAAGTTGGAGAGGGCTTTGGAAACGGACACGTGGCTTCTCAATGAAGACTCCTCAGGACTCGCGTGGACTACGGCTGCACTGCACACTTGTGGGGAGTTTAATGTTTAAACAAAGTAAATTCTAAAATACTCCGGACAAAACGTTAAATGTAAAAAGTTTAGGAATATTATTACAAGATTTTTAAAATAAAACGCTATTTAAATGCAAATGCGAGAGAATGTGTAAGAAGGTGGTGCGGGTTGACGTTTTTTTTCCTTCCGTTTTCCTGAGACTAAGTTTATTTGTTATGCTATATGGACAATGTTAAGTCAAATCAGTAATTGAAAATATTTTTAATAGTGAAATGGAAAACATGAAGATGATTAGACCTACAGATAATTGGTAATGTTGATGGAAAATAACTTGTTGATTTTAAAGTTACTGGCTACATATGAATAATTAAGGATGAAAACGCAATTAGAGGCAGGAGCAAGTTATGAAGAATAAAAACTGCTGTTGCCATCTCTCCAATATGCAGACAATTTTCTGAAACCTCCACACTTGCAACGAAAATACCCATTCTCATGTGTATACAAGGACTATAGTCAATGCATGTACCCTTCCTTACAAATATGCATATTCATAAAATCGTTTTTTATAAGTCACATTGCACAACTATAGTGCTCGCCACGATTTCACGGCAATAGTTATTCCTGAAATGATCACGTTTAATAGCATAGCTTGTGCCAAATAATAAATGTAAATTGACAAATCATATAATCTGATAGTTTATAGAAGCAAATTAAAACTAGTTTTTAAACATTTACCGTAACATTGCACATTTTTAATGCGGTGCTATTGGAGACCGGACTCTTTTGCCGGTGTCTCACGGGGACAAAGTTTAAAGAGTGCGCACGGACACACTGGGGTCAACGGCAGCCTCGATTGTGGCGACGCATCCAGTCAGGAAATTCATCCCGACAGCACAGTAATCTATCATGACCTTGTAAGCATCAACCCTCCTCAGCCGCTAAACCGTCATGGAATATAACTTAATTTCACCAAATATAGTTCAACAGAAGGATAGATATACATTTATTTTTCCTCAGTAAAATTACTCATGCATCAACTGACTACCTTCCAATTTCAAAATTAGATCAATAATAGACTGTTTGCATGAAGTTATATTTTTTTCCCAGAGTAGTGACAGCCATGCCATTTTATAATAAAAATGCCTTGAGATCAGTAAATTCAACACATTATTTAATTTTTCGTGCACTTTTGTCCGTAACAGCAGTAGTTCGTGTGCTCTAATGTTTTGTCCATAACAGCTCTAGTTCAGAAATGTAATTTAGCAATAAAGAAGCAGCAAATGGAGAACGCAATTTGCAGCGATGTGAAACTGCACCTGCAATGTCAAGGGTCAATAAATAATGAACTGCGCTGACTTGAGGCTGCTCTTTCAAGTTTTAACCTTTGTAAGCGATATAATGACAGAGGGTAAAATGATGTAAAGAAAAGTTACACTTGCCTCCCGTTTGTTAGTCTTTCTAGAAAATATGCCGAACTTCGGCATTTTTGAAAATTTCTCGTTTGATTAAATTTTGCACAGTTAAACAATTCTGACCACCTCCCACCCTCCCACTATTGAAAGCTTTCTGACCTGATAAAGCTCGCTTGGCTGCAGTCAAATAGCCCAGCTTTGCCCGTTCACATTTAAATATGGGAATTAGTCATGAAGCATGACACAAGCTGCAGAAATTGTTAAATTGTTGGCCTCCTTTCACTGTGGAGAGGGGGAAGAAAATAGCATTCATTATTTTGAATTTAGCGGCGAGATGAGGGACCTTTTCGGCAGTCTTTTACCGAGATGTCATAACAAGAAACTGATCAGGAATTGAGACGAGTGGAGCAGCAGGGCTTCTTGCACGAGCAGAGCGCTCCCGTTTGGGCTTGCGCAGTGCACCTTAAAAAATTGACCCCAAAGAGCCGCCGAGTTAAAGCGTTTTGAAATACAGCGCGCTCCTGGTCTCTGATCTTTCAAGAAGTTGACTTCGAAAAACTAAATGATAAAAACTACAATTAAGACAATTGCCATACGAATAAATTGTATAAATAAAACCAATAATCTTACAAATATGGAAATATGGACCTTTTGCACAATGAGGGTACAAAGACGTTTTGCCAGGAAATACCATTGACTTATAATGATTGACAGTGGCCACGTGGATGGACCTCTTTACATGGCCATTTAATTTAAAGTAAAGCACAATAGCGGGAGCAAGCAGTCTATACAAGCTGCGCAACCTTGAATTAAGAGATGGAAATGTGGCAGAGTTTGGACCAGTTATGTCATTTAATTTAACTCGCAGTTTGAACTGATCGCCAATCCACAGAGAAGGAACTTCTCGGGAGTGGGCACTGTATGTTAATCAAATTAATCCACGAGGAGATCGCGCACGACTTCAAGAAAGCAAGTTAGTCAATCTCTCTCTCTCTCTCTCACACACACACACACACACACACACACACAGATATGTGGAGAAAATATATACAAATATATCCTCCACAGTCACCAGATTTCAAACCAATTGATTATTAAATAAATGGAACGTAGCAATAAAGAAAGACTGAGAGGAGATGCACTCTCCAGTTATATGAAACAGCACCTGCTGTGTCAAGGGTCAACAAATGATGAACTGTGCTGACTTGAGGCAGCTCTTCCAAGTGTTAACCTTTGTATGCTATATATACATGCTGTTCATTTGTTCACCTCAACCTCATTCACACCATTGTTTACTTCTAACATGATGCATGACAAGTACAATATCCTTTCTCATGCTTTTGCAGGCCAAACAAAAAGGATTGATGAGCCAAATATGGTCCCCAAGCCTGACACTGCTGCTTCCTGATGTAAAATAGCAAGCACAACCCCAATTCTGAAAAAAAGTTTGAAAGTCAAGGAATATGAAAATAATTTTAAAATGAACAGATTTGAAAAGTCCATTTACACTCTACTATACAGAAAAAATGTATAACACATGGTGCTGTAACATCAATTTGCTTTGTCATCTGTTTACCACTGTGGAACATCATCATGTCTTTTAACCAAAACTCATTAAGCATTTGGGCACCGAAGGCACCAGTTGGTGAAGTCAAACAAAGTGACTTTCCCCACACCCCTCAATTATGCAGATCTTCAGCTGTGCAACTGTACAGGGCCTTCGATGCCATATATTGTGCTTCATACTGCGCCATACATTCTCAATTGGAGACAGATCAGGACTGCAGGCAGGCAGGCTAATTAAGCACCTTCAGCTGGTAATACGTGCAGAATATGGTTTGTTCTTGTCTTGCTGGGAAATGCGATGACATCTGTGGAATGCAGCATATGTTGCTCCAAAATTTCTACATATTTTTCTGCTTAAATGGTGCCCTTGTAAATGTCCATGTGACCCATGCCATGCGTACTGATACACCCTCATACCATGACATACACTGGCTTCTGAACTTGATGCTAATAACAGCTTGGATTGTCCGTGTTGCCATTGGTTTGGAGAACACTGCAGACTCACAACCCTCGTGTCTCAATAATTAGCCCCTCCCCTCTTCCAGCCGGGTTTGTAAGTTTTGACGTTTGTCTCCCTTGATGTTTTTGTCTTTTCATTTCTCCCGCCTCCCAATGTGAACTTCAGTATGCCTCACTGCTTTTTATTGATTGTCTCATCTGTATAATTTTGTGGTGGAATCTCAGTCTTGCATGGATTGTCTTTGCCCTTTGTCTGAAGTTACCTTCGAGTAATCTAGTACTGTGCTAAGCTCTTCTCCCTCCATGTGTTTGGTAAAATATAAATGAAAAATATTAATATCTTTTTATGGGCTGTATATTAGGAACACCTTCCTGTTCTTTGGCAGAATACAGAACAGAAACTTGTCCCTATACAGTTACTTTCGTGGAAGCAGTCTGGCCACTGCGGTATTGGATTGACTACCTGGCTTCTGACCCAAGGTTTGTCTTGACCATGGCTCAGAAACACCCCTCAACTGCTGCATGGAAATCGCTTGTTTTAGACTGCCCCTCACCTAGAGTTTTCCCGAGCCTTCTTCTGTTCTGTTGCCTGTTGCTCATGATGAATACACCCAAGGGGCTTACGTGATTGATCTTTGAGTGGTTCCTTCTGCCTGGTTTGATACAGTATAATTTAGCCAAGAAAGAAACCAGCAGATCTCCCCAGCCCAGTTGACCCCATTAGGTTCGAGGGGATTCAGACTGGACAGCAAGTGGCAGTGCTTTGCCAGCTATTCCAATCTCCAACCAACTAGTGGAAATTACTGACATCTCGCGGGAGTCCGCCATCGCTACTCCAGCAGCCAGTAATATCCAACAACAAACCCTCACTCGAGTTGTCGCCCAACAAGAGCCAAACTTGGCAATGTTGGACTGACAGCAACCCTTCCACCTGCTGCAGCTTCCTGGTGTTCAATGATCTTCAAGCTACAGTTACCTTCATTCCCTACTGAGCGCGCCTGTGTGGCATTTATAATCACTTGCCTCTCGGATCAGGCCAGGGACTTGGTGATCACCAACTGGGAAGTAGGGCACACTGCAGCGCAGTCCTTCATGGCTTTTTCCAACGAGATGAGGAGGGTCTTTAACCGGTCCCGGTCTGGCCATGCCGCCAGCTGGAGCCTTCTCCAGCTGCATCAGGTCTGTCAGTGTCAGATTTTTTTATCAACTTCCAGACCCTGTTTGCCTCCGCACACTGGGATCCCTGGGGCCTTTATGACACCCTCCTGTTTGGCCTGTTGGATCAGGTGCAAGATGATCTCACCACCTGCATCCTCTCTCTAGATCTGGAGAGCCTCATCAACTTGGCATTGCAGATTGACGCTCAGCTGCAAGAGAGGTGGTTTAACCGGTGGTCCAGTCTAGAGGCACCTGTCCTGCCCAAGTGCTCTAATTCTCTGCTTTAAGCCACCCCTTATCCGATTCACCTGGAACCCATGACACTCAATTGGGCCAATAT
The DNA here is from genome assembly GCA_029692085.1 of Gymnothorax javanicus. NCBI lineage: Eukaryota > Metazoa > Chordata > Actinopteri > Anguilliformes > Muraenidae > Gymnothorax > Gymnothorax javanicus. The sequence continues at coordinate 93,722,466 of CM056199.1, read as the reverse complement.
ACACCAGCTGTCCCCTTCTGAATGACCGCACAGGATCTAAGAGAGCCTGTGTTTATAATGCACAAGCATCAATTACTTGATTTCTGAATGTCTTGTCTGGTGACCCTGCTCCACTTCAGGAGAAGGTGGACTTCATCCACCCTAGTCTTGTTCGTCACCTGTGGATCCTCTCAGAACCACTGTAAGGGCCTCTCCATTCTCAAGGCCTCACCCAGACATAATTTGTCCTGTGCCTATGCTGGCCTTTGGTAACCATGCCAAAGACAAGGTTCTGCCCAGGACGCTAGGAGTGCTGGACGGAAAATTTCTGCCATCTCCTAACCTGACAATCCGCCTTCCATAAGCTACGAAGCATAATACACATTAATCACGAATGATCTTGTCAGTGAGGGGTGTAGGTTTAATCTGAGAGTTGGTGGTGATATGTAATGCGAGTGCGCTGTGTGCGTGAGCTGGAAAAATTTTTGCAACAATTTGAATGCAAATATTGCCTCTCCGTCACCAGAGACAGAGAGGCAGTGGAGGTCTTTGAGGTTCTCCATGGTGCATATGTGAGATGCCTCTAATTTTAGATAGATGCTTTATTCATAAACTTTTTTTTTCTATTTTGTATCCAAACACTTTTGATTAAATTTCTGAATACGACTGAACAACTGTAATTTATGTTTCAAACATTTCTAATGAAGCTTAACAAATCTGAACAATTCATAAAACTTTTAACAATTCATAAGTAAGTTAATTACATGATATGTTGCACCATTAACAACTATTACAATCATTATTTGGCAGTGGCGGAGTCAGAACTGGGAATCGGGGCGGGCATAGAACATCCGTTTAAAACAATTATTCGTCCTGACCTGTTCTCAGTCATTTTCATAATTAACAAAAAATTCACGCCGAGAACACTCCATACTGTCAGGTGCTGCTAGTTCTTCCCATTTAGGTAAGGCGACAATCATTTATTTGGACGCTTAATTGTTGCATTTAAATCAGCGTTATTCAAAATTGCATACCTGTCAACTTGCACGCATATGACTTGAGTCTCACGCTTTTTACATTGAACTGCCGAGTCCCACTTTTTATATCAACCCTCGCTGTACCGAGAGTGAGAGGCGATATTTAATTGGAACGCAGGTCAGTCATTATTCAATCATGCGTATATTACATATTCTCATGCGGAATTGAAATCTCCATGCATGGGCATTTTTCAGTTTTTAAAGATTATTTTTTTGGGAACTTTTCCTTTATTTGACAGTTATACAGTGTAGAGAGACAGGAAAGTTGGGGAGAAGAATGGGGGAAGACATGCAGCAAATGACCCGAGACGGAATCGAACCCAGGTCGCCGCGGAAAGGACCCAGCCCCCTCGGTACGCGCGCCCAGACCGATGACTCACTGGGGCGCCCCCATTTTTCAGTTTTTAAACAAAGAATTTAAACAATCATGGAGCGCAGGTTAAATCACCTGATGTGCTGAAAAGGTTGCGCAAAAGTTTCAGAGCAGTTTGTCTTTCATAAAGCATATGCCTATAACTAAGTAAATTATGTTTCTGTACTGAATTCAGCCCATTTTTTCATCACTGTTAGATCCCATATGGAGTGAAGCCGTTTCTTTAATTGCCAATGGATTATTACGATAATTTGAAAATGCGTCAATAAAGGAAAATGACTGAGAACTAGCCAGGATGCGGCCAGGATGCGAGGGTGCGGGTCGAAAACAAAGTTCGCTATTCTGACAATAATAGAACGGGGGAGCATATTTGGGGTCATTTATGTATTGTTTCTAGAGGCTTTATTGGATGCTGGATGCGGTCATTTTAACTCATCTTTTAAAAAATAGTGCCGGTCGGGAAAAGCTGAGTGGTGGTCGGTGCATTCCGAGTGCTGGTCGGGGCCTTCATGAGGCATTCAGCAAGACACATGCTACATTGCCTCTGCCCCACAAATCATATGATTACGCCATTGATCTACTTCCCAGAATATTGCTCACCACGGGCCAGCTGTACTACCTGTCGGCACTGGAATCCAGGGCTACTGAAGAGTACATTACCGAGTCCCTAGCCTTTGGGATAATTCAACCTTCTTCATCACCAGCAGGAGCTGGCTTCTCATTGTCTCCAAAAAGGACGGTTTCTTTCATCCTTGCATTGAATACTGAGGGCTTAACTATCAAGAATCACTACCCTCTTCGCCTAATGGATTTGGCTTTCTTCAACCTCCAAGGCTGCCGGAACTTAACCAAGTTGGACCAGCAAAATGCTTAACACCTGGTGTGCACACGGGAAAGAGATATGTGGAGGACAGCACTCAACACTCCCTTCGAGTACTATAAGTACCTGGTGATGCTATTTGGGCTCACCAACGCCCCCATTGTCTTCCACAACCTCATTAATAATGTCCTTCGAGACAAAGTCTCCCAGTTCATGTATGTCTACCATGACAATATCCTGGTCTTCTCTCATACCCAGGAGGAAACCACCCGTGTCATGTTTGCTTAGTCATCCAAAAGCTATTGGAGAATTATTTATTCCTCAAACACGAAAAGTGCAAGTCTCACCGCACCATTCTTCAATTCCTGGGCTACACCATGTTTCAAGGTGCCATTGAAAAGGATCACCAAAAAAAGTCTCTGCTAGATTGGCTAGACCCTGAGAACCAAAAACAGCTTCAGAGATTCCTTCTATCGGCGCTTCATAAGAGGGTACTCCATGATGGCTGCCACTCCAACTGCCCTAAAATCCCTTCAGACACCTTTCTGCTGGACCCCCAGGGGGCCTCCACTTTTCGGAGCTGAAAGAGTACTTATCTAATGCTTCAGTGCTCATGCTTCCCCACCACCAGTACCAATTCATTGTGGAGGTGATGCCTCAAATGTAGGTGCTGGAGCGGTCCTCACCCCGAGAACGTCCGTCGGCAAGACCCATCCATGTGCTTTCTTTTCTCAGCAACTGCCTGTGGTGGAAAAATATTCCATTGGGGATCATGAGTTGTTGGGAGTCAAGTTGGAATTTGAAGTGTGGAGATATTGGTTAGAAGGTGCCAGCATCCCCTTCCTTGTCTGGAAAGACCACCGCAACCAGGAGTACCTCTCCTCAGCCAGGAGGCTGAACTCCAGGCAAACCCGATAGTCCCTCTTCTTTGCCCTATTCAATTTCATCCTGATGTACCATCTGAGTTCCAAGAACCTTAAGCCACTTTATCCTGCCTCCATTCACCCCTTCCTAACATACCTCCCGACACCATCCTCCCTGGTCACTTCTGGGGGCCACCAAGCTCCACATTGAATGCAAGGTCGAAGAGGCTCTTTGGACACCCCACGAAGTCATATTGATATATGGCTTTTACTTTACATTGTAAAACTACAATTTGCATCTGCAGGTGCAGTAGGAAATGGTCTTGACTATCACAGGTTTATCAAAGTGCACATCTGTGCACATTTTGTGATATCCATTATAGTCACATGATGGTTTTTAAAACATTGGGGTCAGGTCGCACGGTAACGGAGTTACAAAATTGGTGTATTTTGTATCAGAGCTCCAAAACTAAGTAAGATGGAGTTACAATTTAAATGGCTTTGTGTAGGTCTTCCCTAGTACTTCAAAAAACAAAATAGCCAATTTTGTTCATTTGATTTATTTTGGGTAAAAACGGCAAAAAACTGGTCTGTAACAGAGTTACAAATTTGTAATTTTGTAAAGCCATTTAAATTGTAACCCTATCTTACTTAGTTTTGGAGTTATGATACAAAATACACCAATTTTGTAACTCCGTTACCGCGTGACCTGGCCCACTGACATCTGAGGGATCAGAAATCAAATTAATTCAGAAGTGGTTTTCAGCCTCATCCATTCAGCACCGAGCTTTGACTGGATTCCTTCAATCCACAAATTATATTACACACCATAGAGGGTGAAATGCCAAAAAGCCCATCAATTTGTTTTTGGGGAGTGTTGTTCTCAAAGTTATGGATCATAAGCTTAAGCTTCCATAAGTGAATTAGTGACCTTGACTCATTTTTGCACGTGAGGAACTAGGCCTTTCTTGGAGGCTCCTATAATACTATGACTAGATCAGCTCAGCTGCTTATCATCACATTTGGGCATCTGTTGCACTCATCACATTTGAAAAAAGTAAATATTTTCAATAAAATATATAATTCTGAAGTTAAAACATCAAATAATGAGTTGTTACAGTGTTTTCAATATAGTAATCGGTGAATTGACTTTTCAAATCACTTCACTTTGATTTTATTTGTATTTACCATATTGTGCCAAGTTTTTCAGAAATGGGGTTATACACCGTTTGGTGCTAGTTTTTTGAGAACTATAAGCAATCTACAGTGGACATGGTGATAAAAATTAAGCTATGAAGCTAAGCTATGAATAGATAATATTGTTTAAGACTAAATAGTGATGTTGTAGCACACTATGTCCACGCTACTGACAATTTGAAGCATGTTAAGTTTCATACCATTTGTAAGGATTTGGAAAAAAAAAAACATTGGTAGTAATAATAAAAAAGACGTTGTATCCTAACAGCTGGTCTTTGAATCAACCTGTTTCATAATTATTGAACATACCCATGATAAACTGGTTAAGAGATACATAAAACAATATTTCTGCAACACAATACAGTTCTTTGGTTAACAAGTGGAGAGAGGCCCATAGTCAGTTAAAGGCTACTTAGCGCCCCCTGCATACACACAATAACGGCAACCAGCACCCTGAGACAATAAAATTAATTCAAGTCATTCGTGCATCCCCCACCTCAAACACAGTTATAAACAAGCATGTTCAGAGACTAAATCAGATTTCAATCAAACTAAAATAAAACCCGAAGGCCAGTTTTCATACGCTTTTTATATGTTTATTGTGTATACACCGGCGATTGCCATATTATTTGAAATGGTAGCCGTTAAGTCACAAAAAATGGATTATCTGAATTTATCGTTTCCGCACACAACCAACCACACAAAGACTAGACGTAGTAGACATAAATTAAACATGCATACACATGCACGCACACACACATACACACACACACACACACACACGCGCACACACACACACACACACACACACACACACACACACACACACACACACACACACACACACACACACACACTTTTGGTTTTCTCTTCATCTCGGGACCAAAAAAATGATTATTCCTCCAAAATCCTATTCCCATACTTCCATAATCTAACCCTAACGTTAACCCTAACGTACAAACCCCCAAAAGCGACCAAACTTTTGACTTTAATTTAAAGCTTAATCTTCACCTTGAGCCTCATAGTAAAGACAACCTTAAAACTAAGCATAAACCGAACCACAAGCCTAATAGTAACCCAAGAAACCCAAGATCTAAACCTAGCCCTAAGTCCAGAATTTAAAGTTATCTTTCTGGGGATGCAAACGGGATGCAATCAACAGCCGGGAATTCTGCACTTGAGAAGAAACTGTTCCTCCGGATAATGAAATATCAGTAGGGCGTGTCTCTAATCTTTAGTAGTCGCTCAGCTCAGCCATCGGCTGACTTAAGCCATCAACCATCGGCAGACTTAATAATGGCGTTACACCCAGCAGGGGATCCGCGTAAATTTTGAGTTACCACTTATTTTCAGTTATAACTTGACTCTATGTTGTAGGCTAACTAATTTATTAGGTAAAACCGGATAAAATAAAGTTATATAGAAAATCCATCCCCTACGTTCAAAGTATGGTTGGTTCAAAGTTCCGTAACCTCGCTGTAGCAGGAGCAACAGGTTGCCAGTTCATGGATAGGATCAATTTCTGTCAAGGCATTCATTTTCTTGACCCGAGCAACGACGGTAGTCAAACCAAGTTATACAGGAAAGCTTATCTAATTTAAATCATATCTGCATGTCAAGAACATTCTTGGCAGCTGAATTGTTTACTCTGTGAATTCAAAAACAAATATTAGCATACCATCAGGAAAAGACAAGAAATACAATACAAACCATTGCTCTAATAAACATATAAGCCCACTGATGCAGGCTAAACACAACAAGACGTTCCAATCGTGGAAGTGCAAGAATTCGTCAGGGAAACGAACTTCTTTGGAATCGCTATTATCTCCAATTTAACTAAACGACATCATGGGTAATTTCGAATAGGGGAGGTACACAATTTTGTCTCCCTAACAACGTAAACAGAGTGAAGTTAAAGTATTTACCGTCGAGAACTCCAGTCTCTCCCTTTGCCCACTGTCACTGGGCATTTCCGCTGGCAAGACGACCGACTACGTGCATATCATAAAAACTGAAGCTTTTGCGTCCTCTAGTGTTACATAGTAGCTGTTAACTTTCTTCACAGACTCATGCCACATCAGTCGAAAACGGGGAATAAAACGTTCGTATTTTTCGGGTCATAAAAAATAGTCAAGGGATTCTTTTTCATGGCTTTGGTGGAGTGCTCGGGGTCCAAGAAGTGGCAAGCACAATACTTGATACTTTGCGGCCAAAATCAAAGGAATATTGCTCGTTAAGACATAGGGTAGAGTGGGGTAAGACGCCCCCCGGCTGTGCCCAGTATGTGGCTCTTGACTTAGACAAATGCACTGCCACCTGGAGGGAAATTCTGAGCAACAGATGAGTTAACAGAGCCAGTGACGTGAGTACTCAAAGTATTTGTGTTTTTACTGTCTTTCTTATAAAAAATGACCAAATTAATCATTTTGCCACAAGTATTTGAATGCTCTAGGAGCCTGCAGGACATGTCAGTGTAACTCTCTGATGCCTTCTCCATGTATAAAAGGGGGTTCTGTGTGGTGATAATAGGAGATATTTGGGGTTAATGAGCCAAAACCAATGTGGTAGTGCTGGGAGTAAGATGCCCTTTTTGGTTTGGGGTAAGATGCCCCAAGGGAAGGAAGGCATCTTACGCCATTTTGAGTCGTATTCATTCTGTTTTATGAGTTTTTTTTCTAAACATTATGTTCTATTTATAAGAAATATATATCAGACATGATGATTTTTATAAAGAACTTGGGAATGGAAAGTTAAGTGTATCCATACATGTTAAAAGTAGGGCCATATGGAGTTACACAATAATGAATAGCATACGTATGCATCAATACCCATAAGAACCTAAAAAGAAATATATTGGGTGAAATGCATCATGGTCACTCTTAATTTTAAAGACTTTTCATGGATACCCATATATGTTCCATACCGCTACATGTTTATCTAATGTGGTGCCTCATATTTTTTAGTAGTCCACAAGATATAACCATCTATTCCTTGATGCATGTAATACCAACAGTACCTTGCCAACACTTGTGCCTTAGTGTTTAGTCAGTTAATAATAAGTTAAGTTTAGGAGAATGTACCCCTTTCTTTCCCCATTTCTTTAACAAGGAAATTTCTAAAAAGATGTTGATCTTTTGTATGATGTATACCTGCCAATTAAGACAGCTATAATATGATAATTACTCATGTGAAATGCTGTAAAACCAGTATGTATTAGGCTTTAAACGTTATTCTAGATAACATAAAACAGATGCCCATGGGGGACATCTTACCCCAGGGGTGTTCAGTTCAGTTCAGTTCAAATTTATTTCGAATATTGGACATATAAAACAACATAAATGCAATCAAAGAAAACAAAATAAAATGAGGTAAATAAAAGATAAGGAAAGTATTATGCAGTCTCAAAGTTCAGTTAACATAAATACAATCAGAAAGACTGCAGAATAAGTGTCCAAGTGCCCAAAAAGGGGATAGGGAGAAGCAAAGCTTATCGGACCCTACCCTACTTTCAATATCCCATGAGTTCATACTTTTTTGTAAACAGTAGTTGCTACATGCACATACACATATACATACATGTACATATATATAAACATACATACATATATACATATATCTACACACACACATGCAAACATTTACACATAGTACAATAATCCAATACAATATAATGCAATATAATGTAGTATAATACCACACAATTCCATTAATTAAGCTCACCTTTCTCCTCCCATCTGTACCTATTGAAAAAGCCTTGTTTTAGTTTGTTTTTAAATTGATTAATGTTTTTACTCGACTTTAGTTCATCATCTAAGCCATTCCACAAGGTAACACCATAAAAGGAAATACACATTATTTTCAGGTTTGTGCGTAGCAAAGGGTTTTTGAAGTTCAATGATCCCCTGAGATTGTATCCCGCCTCTTTCTCCAAAAATTTGTTTTGTACATTGCCAGGTAGTTGATTGTATCGTGCTCTATACATTACTTGCAGAGTTTTGAACTTAACCAGATCTGTTAACTTCAAAATACGTGATTCCAAAAAATAAACGGTACGTGTGGTCAAGATAACCTACATTGTTTATCACCTTTAATGCTCTTTTTTGGAGTGTAGTTAGTGAGTTTACAGTTGTTTTATATGTATTGCCCCATACCTCCGCACAGTAGTTCATGTATGGTAAAATCATTGCACAGTAGAGAGTGTGCAATGATTTTGGATTGAGTACATTTCTCACCCTCCTTATAACTGAGACACTCTTTGCCATCTTGGCCCTCACATATTCTAATTGGGGTTTCCAGCAGTTTATGGTCCAAAATCACACCCAGAAATTTGTTTTCATATACTCTTTCGATTGTAATATTATCAATCATCAGCTGAATAGCTGTTTTAATCTTGCGATTCCCAAATACCATGCATTTGGTTTTATTCAAATTTAAAGATAACTTATTTTTGTCAAACCAGAGTTTTAGTTTACTCATTTCTGTTGTTAAGACCTTCATAAGCTGCTGGATATTCTCCCCTGTACAGGGCTGGGTAAGATGACCTTTTTAAAAAAAAAAAAAAAAGTAATTAAACATTTAAAATATTTCTATAGTGACTATGTCATAAATCTTTTGAGATGTGGTAGCCAACTTCACATACTATCCATTCAAGCAAAAAAAATATTAATTCATGTTGTTTACCTTCAGTTATGAAAATTCCTGCTTAAGGGGGGCATCTTACCCCACTCTACCCTAATGCCAGACATCAATAGGTATAAATCACAGGGAGAATAATACAAAATAAATATGGACAATAGGCTAAATAAATAAATAATAAATAATTACCATTATTATTATTATTATTATTATTATTATTATTATTATTACAGGAAGGTACGGGGGTGCAGTGGGTGGCACTGATGGCCCACACCAAGAAGGCTGTGTGTTTGAATGTGGGCTGGGGCCTTTCTTAATGGAGTTTGCATAATCTTCCCGTGTTCGCGTGGGTTTCCTCCAGCTCCTCTGGTGTCCTCCCACAGTCCAGAGACAAGCATGTTAGGCTGACTGGAGAATCGTATGTGCGACCTGCGATGAATTGGCAAGCTGTCCAGAGTGTGTCCCGGCCTTTCGCCCATAGTCAGTTGAGATGGGCTCCAACTCCCCCGCGACCCTAGCGAGGAAGAAACGGTATAGATAATGGATGGATGGATGGATTATATTTAGATTTAAAAATAAATATGTAACAGAGGAGGGTCGGTCCTGGCACAGTCAGGACTCGAGGGCTCATCATCAGCCCAGGCACCCTTGCTTCCTCTACCTGCAACCCAAACAGTGAAAGTGAATGTGGCTACCCCTGAAGAAAGGGCTGTCCAGTCAAACCCACAAAGAACCTTCTGAAGAACATGGACACTCCTCAACACGCCAGCTTTCTGCATTACGTAGATGGACAGAAGAGCTATGCCCGAAGAATTGAAACCAGGGATCTTCTTGATTGTTGCCCGTAGATCTGAGGGAACCAGGCCCAAGGCATCAAAAACAATGGAGAGTTGGATAACTGAATACTGGGATGCAGGTGAGATATTTTACAGGCAAGGTCCACATACTTGGAGCGTTTCCTAAATTTTGGCAATCGCTTTACTGTCAAGAGGGAGAGACAACTCAATGATAAAAACCGTGTGATTATATTGATTATAGTAGACATTTTAATAACACTAGGAACGCTCACTACGATTTAGATTTGCAGCAGCGACACATTAGCAATGAGGTTAAAAGTACATTTTTAAAACATTGTGAAGAGTATACTCAGGTTTTTGTTGAGCAGGATTTAATACGTGACCTTATCTCACAGCTGAAATGTAAGAAATCTCCAGGTTTTGATATCACGGCCGAGCATCTCCAGTATGGTATGTCGGAGTCATTAAATGTAGGGTGCTCAGTAATGTGTTCTCTGCCATGTTAAGTTGGCAAGTGGTTAGATCTGATACGCATGTTGGCAACATTATTCCTGTCTTAAAAAAGCCAACTTGCCTAACAATTATCGGCCTATTACAGTTAGTATGTGTTACTCTAAATTGCTTAAACTTAACTTGATCTCTAAACTGGAAGATGCGAGTTGTAGTAACACACAGTTTGGTTTTAAAGAGGGCTTGGATGCTGACTCAGCCGGCACACGACCAACCTTCAACGTTGAAATATGGTTGAAATTATGTCAGCTGTCGTTTCAACATTGAAACGCTATTGAAACAATGTTTAACTCTGATGGTTGTAACCCAGCCGGCACACGACCGACCTTCAACGTTGAAATATGGTTGAAATTATGTCAGTTTTCGTTTCAACGTTGAAACGCTATTGAAACAACAATTAACTCTGATGGTTGTACAAAGGTTAACAAAATGATCTCAAATCAACATTGAAATTTGAACAAGATTTGTTTCAACGTTGAAACAACATTGAAACAACGTTGGGTAAGAGTACCACACACAACCTCCAGCAAAATCAAAAAATAACAACTTTTTTGGCTTACCTTAATGTTTAGATACCAAGTGAAATATTTGGGTGTGGAAAAACGTCGAGCGCACATCCAGTTAAGGGAATTTACACTTTAATTTCTAGAGCGTCTATACATGCGGCAAGCTTATAAAGAAGGCGCCATGACACTGTTGACCTAACCTTAACCCAACTCATAGGGAACGCTATCCCTATCCCTATACCTAACCTTAACCCAACTCATAAGGAAGGCTATCCCTATCCCTGTGCCTAACCCTAACCTTAACCCAACTCAGCCACAAACAATGGTTTGTTCTGCTCAAATTATTCTACCCAGGGTCAATGGATCAGCCGACTCACCAGCATGAAACACATCAAAATGGATATTCACATGACGTCGCCTCATTGACAACAATAAATAAAAGGAAGAAAAATAAATGAATATATTATTTCTTATATTTGTCCAGCGATGAATGGAAACTGATGTGCTGCTCTGGCAACAAACTCAGTTGGTGTAGTGGTTAAGACCACAGTGTATGGTGTATTTGAAATCGCTTTGTCCACAGGTTCCTAGGTTCAAATCCTGCTGCAGAAACTAATGTAGTGTCTACCTTAGCATTTAAAGCTCTGTTCACAGCCTCATCGATGGAGGAAAAAAGTAAACACATTAAAAAAGGTCAGAAGAAGTTGGAGAGATTGTACACAGAGTGAATGTCATGAGGGAAGAGCACGGTGGTGGAAACTGGAATTACTGCAAAAAATTTTTTTCCTCGCGCCACATCTACCACTTCCTTTTAAAATTTTTCCCCCATCATTCTAAACCCCCTTCTCACTCATAAAAACCCCCCAAAAATATTTGTTCCCCTTCTAAAATCGTTCTGGCCAAAAAAAAAAAAAAAAACCCCAAAAAAGTGGAGGTTGTGTATGGTACTCATGCCCAACGTTGAAAAAACGTTGCAAAATCAACGTTGATTCATCTTTCAAAATCAAAACATAATTCAACGGTGATTCAACTATGATCCATGATGTTGATTCAACAGTGAAAAAACGTTAAAATGCCAGTTGGGGACATGGCCTGTTCACTTATGAATGCTGTCATAAGGTATTTTACTTCAAAGGATAGTCCTGTCTTCATGTGCAGGCTTGATGCGGAGAAATGTTTTGATTGGGTCTGGCATGATGGCCTCTTTCACAAACTTTTAAGAAGAATCGAGTTTAACCATTAGCTGCTGTTATATGAGTGGTATACCAAACTCATGGTCTGTCTCTTCGGACGGGACTCAGGATGAGCCCTACAAAGTTAGTAGAGGCATCAGATAGGGTAGTCTGTTGTCCCCAATTTTCTTCACATTTTTTATTGATGACATTTTACTCGAGCTTGGTAATTCTGGTGCTGGAATAAGAATTGGCCATTTGTTGCTAAATAATATTGCCTATGCAGATGATGTGAATCTCTTTGCTGGGAGTGTCCCTGGTCTAAAAAGTCTTATTGATATATACCAGGACTACGCCATGATGTGGCAGTTTGTATTTGGATTTTCCTAGACTAAATGTGTCACCTTTGGAAGAGCTGATTTTTTTTTGACTCCTGTTTGGACCCCGGGTAGCAACGTAATCCATAACTCTAAGAAACCTGAGGTCTAGGGTGTACATTTTTCCAGTCACCTGAAGTCTTCACCACATATTGAACAACGCATGTCTGCTGCCTGACGTAATCAGTCTTTTAGTCTTTTATAAGCCGGTTTTACATAATCTGGTCTCACAAGTGAAATTAAAGTTCACCTGTGGAAGACAGTTGCTACTCCAGTCTTACTGTTTGGTGCTAATTGTCTACCTGTGAATAGTGTTGACCAGAGACAATTGGAGTTATTTTACGGTGACCAAATTAAACATGTGCTTGAGTTTTAGAGGTGCTCACACCACTCTAAATTATTGGACGGACTCAATATTAGTAAAATTTGTCCCGCATTTCAATTATCCAAGATGAGTCTTTTTTTATCATATCTTCAAGGTGCCTTCTAGAGATTTCAATTTGTATTTACTCTCAAAATATGTTTGTAGTGGTGCTATGGTGAAGGGGACCCTCCTGGAATCAGTTTACCCTGTCAGTGTATCTCCGATACTTGCTGCCCTTGGCCGGGCCTCTGTATGTGCTGTTCGTCCCCCAGGTGTGGTAGAGGTGGCTTGACTGAGTCGTTTACCTCTGTACTTTCAATTGTAAGGGTTCAATGGAGCACAGGTTGGTTGAGCTGCCCACTCTGACCTTTTAGATGCAATTTTTTTCTCTAACTTATGCTTATTTCATACATTATTTGTCCATTTTAATATTGTATGTGATCTTACATGTTCATGTGTCTTGCCAATTTTTCTCTCCCTTTGTGGAGGTTAATAAATTATAAATAAATTGATCAAAAAGGACAATATCGTTCAATCAGCAGAGAAAAGTTTACGGTTTTGTTGCTCAGTTGATGAAATATAAAAAAAGACTTTGGCGTAAATTAGACTTGAGGCAGCATCTGAACCCCCCCCCCCCCAAAGGCCAGGTTCTAAACAGAGGGCTGATGAGAGGCCAGCATTACTAACTGGCTGATGAAGGACCAGATACTAGGGGTCAGATAGCTGGCAAGGTGATGAGGCCAGTATTGCTGATGTGCTGAAAAAGGCCAGGTTCTAAACAGAGGGCTGATGAGAGGCCAGCATTACTAACTGGCTGATGAAGGACCAGATACTAGGGGCCAGATAGCTGGCAAGGTGATGAGGCCAGTATTGCTGATGTGCTGACAAAAGCTACTCTCATATATGTGCGAAACATCCTTAAGATTGTATGCAAGTGCAAAAATCACGCAAATGTGTGCGATTTTATACGAATGTTATGATTGCCTACGAATAAGTTATGGCATCTTTGCCCTAACATTGTCCTAATTTTCGCAACTTGATGTGCAGTTTCGTGTATTTTTTCAAGATATGGTTGAGTTACGACATCTATGAAACCACTTACGATGTCTGCAAATGAGTTACAACGGAGTTACGAACATGAACCACCGCTGAAAATTTTCAACATGTTCAAAAATTTTACAACATCCCCAACGCATGTGTTTCATGATCGTTTAAATTGTTTTAATGAAATAAGACAATTTGAAACGTCTTTATGCAATTCCATTGTTTTCAATCCCTCAGTAAAGACAAGCCAGAGAATTCCCGAGTCATAATCGATTTCCATGTCACTAGTGGGGAAATCCACCGTAATGCACGTGAAACGGATTAACTTGATGCACAATGACTTAAATTCTGCAAGTGAAATTCTTCAGTGCGCGTTGATTGAATAATTGCTGACTACGGCACAGGAACGTGAATGCCACTAAGAGGAGAGACTCACGCCTAATGCGTGAGACTTGGCATCTCTGCATTTAAAACTTTCTCCGAACTCTCGATTACTCTTGTCACACTTCGAGTTTTCTCAACCGGCCAGCGCAAACTAGCAAGTGCATAATGCTCCTGTAGAAACATCCTTCTTTACTAATAGCCACAGCCAGTTGCTCGCACACAGGCAGTGGCGGGTCTAGAACTGGGAATTGGGGGGACACAGACATGTCTCTTCTAGTCCTGGCTAGTTCTCAATCATTTTCCTTTATTGACGCGTTTTCCAATTATCATAATTGGCAACTGAAGACATGGTTTATCTCCATATGCGATCTAACAGCGATGAAATCTTGGGCTAAATTCAGTACAGAAAAATAATTTACTTATTAATAGGCCAATGCTTCGCGTTGATTGAACTGGTCTGCGTTCCAATGAAATATTGCCTTTCACTCTCGGTATTGCGTGGGTTGATTAAAAAAAAAAAGCGGCAGTCTGCAGTTAAATAGGCTATAAAAAGCCTGTGGCTCAAGCTATTTGCTTGAGAGTCGACAGGTATGCAATTTTGAACAACGTTGATTTAAATACAGCAAATACGCATCCAGATGAATGATTGTCATCTAACCAAATCGGGGAGAACAAGCAGCACCTGTTAAGTGTGGAGTGCTCTCGGAGTGAACTCTTTGTTAACTATGAAAATGACTGAGAACAGGTCAGGACTAATAATTGTTTTTAACAGATGTTTTGTGCACCCAATTCTCAGCTGGCTTCGCCACTGTAGCCTACTGAATTTAGCCCATGATTTCATTGCTGTTAGATTGCATATGGAGAGAAACTGTCTTCAGTTGCCGATTACCATAATTGGAAAACGCGTCAATAAAGGAAAATGATTGAGAACTTGCCAGGACTAAAAGGGATGTGTCTGTGCCATATACTGTATAAAAAGATGGACGCAGCACCAGGGTCTGAAAAGAGAAGCCCATGCGGAAATCTCAAAAATTTGCATTATATTTCATGGCCAGCAGATGGCGACGTCGGTGGTTGCAGAAAGAAGTTCAATGCTATTGAAGTCTACGAGAAAACGACCCTACTTTGCCACTTGATTTATTATTTCAATAATGATTTTCCACATCATTTTATGGTATCTATCGCAGGTTTCAAGTCTCCTTCGATATATCGTTCTGTTCATTTTTGTAAATTATGGTCCTAAGTGGACTAGAATAAAGGATAAAGCCAGAATATGCTTTAGGGGCGTGGCTATCCTCTGGTTCTCGTCCAATACAGTCAGATCCAGAGCCACGTTCCTCCCTGGATCTTCAATTCATGCTCTCGTCCAATAGGAATCACATCCGGTTTCAAAATGACAAAATGGTGCTGTTCAAATTGCCAAAATCGAGGCCTCCTAAATGGTATGCTGAAACCAATGGGTGACGTCACAGTTGCTTCGTCCATTTTTTAATCCAGTCTATGGTCTGTGCCACCCCAATTCCCAATTCTAGACCCGCCACTGCACACAGGAACTGCTCAATTGCTAAAATGTGCTGCAATGCTCAGTGTACTGAAATGATTGCTAATGCAAGCAGACACTCCATTCATTGAAAATTGACCAAGTGTTATGTAAACGCAAAGAAATATGGCTATAAACATCACTCATTCTATTTATTGCTATTGACCCATCCTATGCATTTCTAATCAACAATCTCTAAATGCATGTTTGATTTATTAGCTAGTCAGATTAAACTACACACTGGGTTGACAACAAAATGGTGCATGCATACACAAACAAAGGTGACATGCGGACGGCATGCCAGTTCAACTACACATAGAATTCAGCAAAATTATCAACTGAAATCTAGAATATTGAGCTAGATTCAGATCGAAGTTTGCAGCTTCCTCTTTTACACCTGGAATGGAACTGTTCCTCAGTAATGACTCAGAAGCAAATCTGTTTGGTGGTGGGCTTGACTGACATAATCCTCTGGGTCAGGGGGTCAAGACCCTGTATCTCTTGCATTGTCCAGCCATAGCACCATAGATGTAAGACAGGACCGACACAGCATGAGTGTTGGTGGCTTTGACTTAATCTTGAGCATTGAGCTCGCGGCTCCAAAATTTTTTTTTAGTCCATCTTTGTGCTCCATCCTCAATTTTTTCCTTAATTGGGGCAATTTTTGGAGCTTTTCACTCACTTGCATGCCCAAATATGTGTAAGACTGGACTTCAATTAGGTGCTCCATAACTCCCTTCCCTTGGAGATTTATGGGTCCCCCATCTTGAACTTTGCCAGGTTTCAAATGCAACGTTGTACACTTGTCAAGCCCAAATAATATACCAGTGTCCTTGGAAAAGGACTGGACAAGGGTGACTTGTTTTTTTATTTTTTTGTTGTTGTTGTTTTTTTCTCAAATTAGCCTCTTTTTTTATTATGAGTTCAAGATTGTCCATGAATGGAACGTGAGTGAGTAGTGTTGTGGATCTGTGCTGAGGAAGGCCAGGCTGAAATGGAGAGGAATGCAATAAAATACAACCCATTTCCAAAAAAGTTGGGACACCATGGAAAATGCAATTAAGTGAGAAAAAATTCTGTGATTTGTCAATTATCCTTGATCTGTATTGAATTGAAAATAGGACAAGGCAAAATATTTCAGGTTTTATTTTTATAGCCTTACTGATTTGAGGAAACACAGGCTCATTTTGAATTTGATGCCCACAACAAGCTCCAGAAAAAAGGGACAGAGGCAATTAACATACAAAACCCAAAACCAGTGAAGTTGGCACGTTGTGTGAATCGTAAATAAAAACAGAATACAATGATTTGCAAATCCTTTTCAACCTATATTCAATTGAATACACTGCAAAGACAAGTTACTTAATGTTCGAACAGGTAAACTTTTAATTTTTTGCAAATATTAGCTCATTTGGAATTTGATGCCTGCAACATGTTTCAAAAAAAGCTGGCACAAGTGGCAAAAAAAGACTGAGAGAGTTGAGGAATGCTCATTAAACACTTATTTGGAACATCCCACAGGTGAATGGGCTAATTGGGGAACAGGTGGGTGCCATGATTGGGTATAAAAGCAGCTTCCCTGAAATGCTCAGTCATTCACAAACAAGGATGGGGCGAGGGTCACCACTTAGTGAACAAATGCGTGAGCTGATTGTCGAACAGTTTAAAAACAACATTCCTCAACGAGCTATTGCAAGAAATTTAGGGATTTCATCATCTACGGTCCGTAATATCGTCAAAAGGTTCAGAGAATCTGGAGAAATCACTGCACGTAGTTTGAAAGGTCGAAAACCAACATTGAATGCCCGTGACCTTGATCCCTCAGGCGGTACTGCATCAAAAACCGACATCAGTGTGTAAAGGACATCACCACATGGGCTCAGGAACACTTCAGAAAACCACTGTCAGTAACTACAGTTCGTCGCTACATCTGCAAGTGCAAGTTAAAACTCCACAATGCAAAGTTTAAAAGCCATTTATCAACAGCACCCAGAAAACGCCGCCCGGCTTCGCTGGGCCCAAGCTCATCTAAGATGGACTGATGCAAAGTGGAAAAGTGTTTCTGTGGTCTGACGAGTCCACATTTCAAATTGTTTTTGGAAACTGTGGACGTCGGGTCCTCCGGACCAAAGAGGAAAAGAACCATCCGGACTGTTATAGGCGCAAAGTTCAAAAGCCAGCATCTGTGATGGTATGGGGTGTATTAGTGCCCAAGGCATGGGCAACTTACACATATGTGAAGGCACCATTAATGCTGAAAGGTACATACAGGTTTTGGAGCAACATATGTGCCATCCAAGCAACGTTTTTTTCATGGACGCCCTGCTTATTTCAGCAAGACAAAAGCCACATTCTGCACGTGTTACAACAGCATGGCTCCGTAGTAAAAAGAGTGCGGGTACTAGACTGGCCTGCCTGTAGTCCAGACCTGTCTCCCATTGAAAAATGTGTGGCGCATTATGAAGCGTAAAATACGAAACGGAGACCCCGGACTGTTGAACAACTTAAGCTGTACATCAAGCAAGAATGGGAAAGAGTTCCACCTGAAAAGCTTCAAAAATTGGTCTCCTCAGTTCCCAAACGTTTACTGAGTGTCGTTAAAAGGAAAGGTGATGTAACACAGTGGTAAAAAAGGCCCTGTGCCAACTTTTTTGCAATGTGTTGCTGCCTTTAAATTCTAAGTTAATGATTATTTGCAAAAAAAAAATAAAGTTTCTCAGTTTGAACATTAAACATCTTGTCTTTGCAGTGTATTCAATTGAATATAAGTTGAAAAGGATTTGCAAATCATTGTATTCTGTTTTTATCTACGATTTACATAACGTGCCAACTTCACTGGTTTTGGGTTTTGTACATTAATTATTATAAATGGGTGTACTGGTGTTGAATAGGTGGCACGATCATGCTTGGAAATAATGAAAGCATCCATGTTAGGCCAAGTTATTTACAGGCAGTGAATGGTTGAAGCTTGCAACATTTCAATAAATAACCCTGCAAGACTGAATGACCTGACAATTTAAACAGAAAATGAAAAAAAAAGAACTCTAGACAGTGCATACTATCATGAAAAGTTTTCCGGAATTTGGAAAAATCTCTGCATAAGTGATGAGGTTGTAAATCAGTACTGAGCACCACTGATTTTAGATCCTTTATTTGACGCTACTTTCAAGACTAACATGATTTTGTCATTAACAAAACTCACATGGGCTGGGACTACTTTTAAAACCTTTGACAATAAACTTCATTCACCACTATATTCACAAAAATCAAGTGAAAACCATCTTATGCACTTTGGAAGCTCTATGTCAAAAACATCCAGAAACATTTCTTTCGGCTTGAGGTCATTTAAAATGGACTTGTACACAGTGGAAACGCACTGTCATCAGACCAATTGACCTTTCACATTGTATATGGTAATAATTGATATTATCACATAACTGTAGTACTTTTCCCATAGCCCAGCTCATGACATATTTTTGATATTACCCAAGGTACATATCACTTTTGTGAAAATTTTACTGGCTGAGAGCATGGGGAAAAAAAATCACTCTGCATTGCGTCGTGCTGTTAATATGTAGCAAAACTGAATACCAAGTGTTACGTTGGTTAAACTGTTATGGCTCAGAGCTGTAGCAAGCTATTTATGTGCCACTCACATAACTTAGTTCAAATTACTTTGCTAGCTAGTATGCATGCAGTACTTTTTCATAACTATTATGTAACATCAGTTTGTCAGCTAGCGAGCTAACGTTAGCTAGCTACTCAGTTGACTGAATTGACAAACCATTGCTCGTTCAACCTCGAATGCCTGTGGCTCAGTGACTAAGTTCGCAGGGTGATGTAGTTAGCTCAGTGCTAACATACAATGGCTGTTAACAGAATTTACATTTGCTTTCCATAGTTATGTGATAAATAGAATCTCATATTCTTGGTCATATCATAAGAAAGTTATAAAACTCAAAACAAAATTGACTCAACTCATTTTATAACTTTCATATGACATGCCCACTTGAGTAAAATCCTCTTTTTATTTTCTCCAGGCCAAAGAAGAAAAAGACCACCTGGGTTGTAACAAACTTAAGGTACAAAAGCCAGCATCTGTCATAGAATGGGGTGTGTTAGTGCCTCTGGGGTGGGTTACTTTAACCATTGAAACTTAAGTGTCAAGGATGGGCACACAAAGGGAGTGGAGACTAGGATCTAATGCACAATTGAGAAGAGGTTGATTAGTAGAGTCAACAGTTCAGGTCAGCTCATGGGCAAACCGGGCAATAGAGGGTAGGCAGATCATGGTCAGAGGACAGGCAGAGGTCAGGCAGCAGTGTTCAGGGTTCAGGTGAAGAGGCCGATCAAGTTTGAGGTTCCAGTCAGAGATCTTTATTGTGGAGTCAATCCAGCAGGAGCAGGAGACGCTAGGTAGGTAATGATGACAAACAAAGGAGACAATTGACAAAAGAAAAAGCCAATAAGAATGAAAAGTTAATGAAGGTACTGGAAGGCTTGGAAGGAATGCGCACTGAAGAAGTATGAGAAAGTAATCTGAAGACAAAGGTTAGTCAATAATCTAGAGAAAGGGAAGATAGAAGACAGGAACTAAAATACACAGAGAGTACAATTAACAACAAGGGTCTGGTGCGGGAGAAGACAGTGGAAGGTGCAATGGGGGGCAAAGCCACAGGAAAATAGTTGAATAAAATCAAGGGGACAAATCAAAAAAAGATACAGGCAGCCAGATTGAGAGGAAACTAGCACAGAATCAAGACATAACAGAACCCCCCCACCTGCAGGGCCGCCACCTGCCCGGCTAGTGACCATCCCCGGATCTTGATGCAGGAAGTCCTGGATTAGGGAGGGGTCCAGGATGTGGCATTCGGGTACCCGGGAACATTCTACAGGGTCGTACCCCTCTCAATCCACTAAGAGCTGGTGACCTCGACCCCTGCACTGAACGTCCAGGACGCAACAAACTGAGTAAGCAGGACCACCACTGATGACCTGAGGGGGGATAGGGGAATGGGCAGAAGGCTGAAATAAAAGGAGATGACAGATTTATCATGAGGCACCTGGCACATGGGATGGATGCTGCATAGGGGAGGAGGAGGATAGGTCTGACCGCAGATGGTGAGATGACTCAGGATATGGGAAAAGGATGAATGAACTGGGGGGAAAACTTCTTGCTTTCAACCCTCAAGGAGGCAAACCTTCTGCCCCACCTGGCTTTTGGGTGCTGGACAGTTTTGGTGGTTGCTTTGGCTCTGGAAGACCAAGACATGCTTACGTAGAAGGGCACAGACTTTCTTGCACCCTTAGCTGGCATGGCAGACCAGAAACAAAACTGAGGGAACCTCAACTTCCTTGTTTTTGGACATGAACAAAGGAAGTTGATAGCCCAAGCAACATTCAAAAGGTGACATACCGATACCAGACCATTGGAGGGAGGTACAATGGGTGTATTCCACCCAGAGAAGGAGGCAAGACCACTTGGTAGAGCTTCCCTCAGTGGCCACCATAGACTTTTTCCTGGCCTTTGGATGAGCTTCTTGGTCTGGCCATTAGTCTCAGGATGGAAGCCAAACAAGTGGCATGGATTGGCACCCACTAGGGAACAGAAATCCTTCTAGAACTAACCTGCAAACTGTGGACTGCAGTCTGAAATTTCCTGTTGGACCCCATGGAAGTGGATATCATGCTGGAGGAGAAGTTCTATCGTCTCTTTGGTGGTGGGGAGCTTGGCCAGAGGAACAAAGTGGGCTGCCTTTGAGAAACTGTCCAGAATGTTGTGAATGACATGTTACTGTCTTACTCAGGCAGCCCAGTGACAAAGTTTATAGCTATGCAAGCCCGCAGCTGGTGGGGAACTTTAATGGGCTAGAGGAAACTGCCATCAGGCTGGTTGCTTGACTAGGAGAAGGTGTAGGGGCTGCAGGCAGAAATGAACTCAAGGGTCTCTCATCTAGAGGAGGGCCACCAGAACTGGCGACACACAAGGGACATACTCTCTTTATATTGTTTTCAATGTAGAACATTCACTACACAGTGCCCTATATAGTGGGTGAGTGTACATCAAATGCCAGTGCCGCAGTGCTTGTGGCATCAGTTATTCTCTTTCGTGACGTCAGTTGTTCTCTTTCCTTTCATCCGGGCCATGGCGTTGTTCAGAGGGCCTTCAGTAAGCTCACCCTTTACGGCTTGACTGCCCGCAAGCTGTTTTTATTTAAGCTGGCCTGATTAACAATCAAACAATTTATCGACTGAGCGACCAAAACCAATACATGACCTATAATTAGAAATGATAATGAAAAGGAGAATTCCTATTGCCTACATTTATATAATTGATATGGCATTGCAAATCCAAAACTTTCGCTGACTTTGCAGCATTTATTTTTGCCGTCCTTAGGGTTGTCACACAGCTGTGCAACTTGCCTTACAGCGCCCTTTAGCCATGACAACATTCAGAATATAGAACGGATTCTTGCAGCCTCGCAAACTAATTTATGCAAATTTTTGCTGCTTAACGAGCAACACAAGTGCTGAAATTATAAAGACATATTGGTATTTTACGTTGTAATTTATGCGGAGAAGATGCCACCTCATAGCATTGTTATGCACTGCACCACAAAATTATCAAAAGTAAATTAGACTGTCATCAGTTTTAACCAAATAGTCTGAGCAACTGTGGCTAATCGGGAGATGTAAACTGCGAGAAGTTTAGGTTATTAAGCATTTAAAGGTGAGGTTTCCGAAGATCAAATTCAAAATCCGCGAGTAAAAGAAGAGTAAGAGAAGATTCCGCGAGTAAAAATGTCTGCTCCAGGCCCCTGATATTGAAGCCAATTTGAACACTCGCTGATTTAAAAATGGGTCGCACTGGATTATTATCAAATTAAATTATGCGTTTTAGACACTTCAAGAATTCTACTTTCCGCAGAAATATGCTTTGCCGATGTGCGGTCTCGTCCTTTAAGTAATCCTGCATAGTTAACTTTGTTAATCCCTTTTTAATAATAATAATAATAATAATAATACATTTTATTTGGAGGCACCTTTCAAGTCACCCAAGGGCACCTTACAGAAAATAAAAGCATAGAAGATCAAAAACATCATTAAAGCAAAACATCAACGTAAAAAACAAGTGAAGTGCACAGTCTCCAGTTAGAGAGAATATGCCAGTTTAAACAGGTGAGTTTTGAGTCGGGATTTGAATGATGTGATGGAGTCTGACTGTTTTATGTGTGGGAGGAGGGAGTTCCAGAGTCTGGGTGCTGAGCAGCTGAAGGCTCGGGCACCCATGGTACTGAGGCATGACGTGGAGATGGATAGCAGTCCAGCAGAGGTTGAGCGGAGGGTGTGGGAGGGGGTGTATTCATGAGGGAGGTTGCAGAGGTAAGTGGGGGCAAGGTTGTGGAGAGCTTTATAGGTGAGGAGAAGGTTTTTATAGTGGATGCAGTATTGTACAGGGAACCAGTGAAGTTGAATGAGAACAGGGATGTGATGTGGTCGGATGATTTGGTGTGGGTGATGATCCGGGCGGCCGAGTTCTGAATGATTTGCAATCTGTTGATGAGTTTGGTGGGGAGTCCGGTGAGGAGGGTGTTGCAGTAGTCAATGTGGGATGTGACAAATGAGTGAACCAGGATTTTGGTGCTGGATTGGGACAGTGATGGGGGGAGTCTGGAGATGTTGCGGAGGTGGAAGAATGCAGTCCGGGTGATATTTTGAATATGAGGTGCAAATGAGACGGTGCTGTCCAGAATGACGCCAAGGCTCTTGACTTGGGGGGAGAAGGATACAGGGAATCCGTCAACGGTGATGGGTGGAGCTGGGGTGTGTTGTGATTTGGTGAGGGTGGATTTGGAGCCGATGAGCACAGCCTCGGTTTTATTGCCATTAAGCTTCAGGAAGTTCCTGCTCATCCAGCTCCGGATGTCTTCAAGGCAGGTGATGAGGGAGGTGGGAGGGATGGCAGCGGTGGGTTTGGAAGAGATGTAGGTCTGTGTATCATCGGCGTAGCAGTGAAAGTGGATCCCACGGTGACGGAGAAGTGTGCCCAGGGGGAGGAGGTAAATGGTGAAAAAAAGTGGAACCAAGACTGACCCCTGGGGGACACCCAGTGAAACACCCAAACACCCAGACTTGTGGTTCCTTAATTGCACAGATTGTTGGCAGTCAGTGAGGTAAGATGTAAACCAGGAGAGTACAGTACCAGTGATCCCAATGCCAACCAGGCGGTCCAGGAGCAGTGGGCGGGAGATGGTGTCGAATGCAGCGCTGAGTTCGAGGAGGATGAGAATGGTAAGTAGTCCGGAGTCAGCTGCACGGAGGAGGTCGTTGATGATTTTGACCAGGGCTGTTTCAGTGCTGTGTTTTGGATGGAAACCAGATTGGAAGGGTTCATGGAGATTGTTTGTGTTGAGGTGGGACTGTAGTTGTGCGGCAACCACCCTTTCAAGTGTTTTGGAGATGAAGGGGAGGTTGGAGATGGGCCGGTAAAGATTAAGGTCAGCTGGGTCAGCACCGGGTTTTTTCAGGATAGGTGTGATAGCAGCCAGTTTGAGAGTGGGGGGTACAGTACCAGTGGTGAGGGAGGAGTTAATTATGTTGGTGATCATGGGAGAAATGAACGGCAGACAGGCTTTGACAAGGGAGGTGGGAAGAAGATCAAGCTGACAGGTGATGGTTTTGGCTTTATGGATGAGTTCAGAGATGGTGTGTTCTGATACTAGGGTGAAATCGGAGAGGGAGCTGATGAGAGGTTGACCAGTGGTGATCATCCAGGATGGATCATTTAAGGAGGTGCAAGATGAGGCCAGTTGTTGGTGAATGGTGTTGATTTTAGAGCTGAAGTCCAGGAAGGCAGTGCACTGATTGGTGGAAATGTCTGGAGTGAGGGTTTTAGGAGGCTGAAGTAGGTGGCTGACTGTTGAGAAGAGGACTCTGTTGTTACCTGTACCAGTGTTGATAAGGTTGGAGTAGTATGAAGATTTAGCAATGGTGAGGGCGTTCTTGTAGTGATGAAGGTGGTCCGTGTACATTTGGCTGTGTACAGTGAGTCCGGTCTTTTTGTACAGTTGCTCCAGTCGGCGGCCAGTAGCTTTGAGCTGGCGAAGGTCAGGGGTGAACCAGGGAGCAGTGTGAGTAAATGAGACTGAGCGGGTTTTCAGAGGAGCCAGGGTGGTGAGGGAAGAGGAGAGACAGTTATTATAATGAGTCACCAGGTCAGCAGGGGAGGATGCTGAGGGAGGGCTGGGGTAGGAGCTAATCAGGGTGGAAAGATCTGTGGTGTTGATATGTTTGATGTTTCTGAAGGAGATGGTCTGTTGTTCTTTGGCTTTGAGTAGTTGGGTATGAATGTCAAAAGGTACAGCTTTGTGGTCAGAAATGGGAAAATCAGTGACATCAAGGTTAGTGGGAGTGATGTCAGTGCAGCAGATTAAGTCCAGTATGTGACCTTTGTTATGGGTTGGGAGGTTGACATGTTGTGTGATACCGAGACAGTCCAGGAGTGATGTAAAGTCGTTAGCAAAAGTACTGGATGGGTTGTCAATGTGGATGTTGAAATCGCCAAGGAGGATAACAGTGGGGGACATTGCACATACAGATGTTAGTACTGATGAGAATTCATTGAGGAAAACAGCAGAGGGTTTTGGTGGTCTGTAGATGGTAGCAATGATAGTGGGTTTGGGGCCTGTGAGTTTTACAGCTAAACGTTCAAAAGAGTGATGGGGGACAGTGACAGCAGTGACTTTGATGTTATCACGGTGAAGGAGAGCGAGGCCGCCCCCCCTCCCAGTAGCACGGGGTTTACTAATAAAAGAAAAACCTGGTGGGGCAGCCTCATTAAGCCTGGAGAGGTCGTTTGGTTGCTGCCAAGTCTCAGTGAAGCATAGAATGTCAAGGTTACGGTCAGCAATAAAGTCTGCGATCAACAGGGCCTTATTACTGAGGGATCTGATATTCAACACACAGAGTTTCAGACAGGTCAGTGGTGTGTATGTGGTAGCTTTGAGCAGGGGGGACAGTACACTGTGATTGACAGGACGGGCAGTGCGGGGAGGAGGGCAGGGCTTAGTGGACCAGAAGGAGCGGATGTTTGTGTTACTGGTGTGTTGAGTGTACTGAAAGTTCCGTCCAGAGCCTCGGTGGATGTATCTAGGTCGTTTGAGAATGTAATGTAATGTATTGAAAGACCTCAATTTGATCACCCCAAAGTCTCTATGTCTTTCTCGAAGTTTGGTCCCGAGATCTGCGAACAATACTCCTGTGATCTGGAAAAACCTAGTACATATGTCACTACTGGGAGAATGTGAGAAACTGAGTTTGAACCTCATTTGCAGTAATTAAGAGTGGTGAGGATCTTAAAACACTAGCTATTAGAGTTATTTGAACAGTCAAAATCAAGTTTTTATTATTTTTTTCGGTTGGGAAAAATCCAGAATCTAAAGGTTTTTGTTATGTTGCAAGAATACTTGCCACTGATAAATTCACTGGGTTTTTCCAGATCACAGGCGAATACTCTACTGTAAGTGTGGTCTGATGAATGTGTCGTACAAGAGAGCTATAACTGCCTTAGATTTATACTCAATACTTTTGGTTATCTTTAACCCGCTCATCTCCTTTTCTATCGCATCATGGACACTGATTACACCTCTACAATCTTTTATGAGAGGAAGATACAATCTCTCAACACAAACTTGTGGATGGTGGGCACTATGCACTGTCCCAATTTTTCAAGTCCGGCGGTCCAGGTTGTCTAGATCCTCTACTGTTCAACTGATGATGCCAGCTAAGCACCTTACTACTGCAACTGCAAACACGTTTATAGTGTCAATTTTGTTCCAGGCATTTATAGGGGACCTCAGCACCTGGCAGCACCTGGATAGGTATTCCTTCCCAATCTCATTCTTCATCTCATTATGTAGCTACCCACCTCCAGACCTCCAAGATACTTGTATGGTCCGTCTTCTTCAAGTGAGCTTATCTGACGTAAGACTGATACCTGAGGACTCAGTTTTCTATCCCTCACTTAACCTCTTAAACCCGAATGCTCCCAGTACCGGGAACAATCAATAAACATCATAAATACAGCAAGTTATCCCTGACCTGGACCCCAACTTCAGCTGGGATGGTGTCTGGGATACAGTTAAACAATCATCCAGAGATTCTGACCACCAACAAATCCATCTAAATTTCATTCATCAAACATACATGACTCCTCGTAAACTTTACAGTATGAAACTTAAAAATAATCCGAACTGTACACTATGTTGCACGGGCACAGTAGGTACCTTTTTCCACATGATTTGGGAATGCCCAGGTGTTGCTAATTTTTGGAAAATGGCGCAGGGAGAATTGTCCTTGTTAATGTCCCTTCCTATCCCCCTGTCCCTATCTGTTTTTATTTTAAATGATCTCTCAACTGAAACTTCCAAAATGGGGCAAAGGAGGAAGTGACAATGTGTTGGGCTCGAACAGTGGAGGATCTCAAAGGCCTTTTGGTATGAGGCCCCAACCTCCCCCCTCTGGTCCTGTTTTCTTTGTTTAATGTTTTCTGTTTGGGATTTGTATTGTGTACTTTACAGATTGTGGATGGCATCTAACATTTTGATAGATCTAACTAGGTTATACATCAGTGGCACTTTGTTTCTTTGCTTTTGTGGTATTTTATCTTATTTATTTACTTATTACTTGTATAACTTGTATCTACTGTTTATTTATTTATTATTATTATTATTTGGTGTATGTATGTGTGTATATCTTTGTATATGTATGTGCATATACATATATGTCTATATATATATATATATAGATATATATTTATATATTTTATCTATGTGCTGTTGAATGTATTGATGTCCTTCAAATCTAAATAAACATTTGATCACAAAAAAAATAAATACAGCAAGTTTCGTCATAGCAACATTGACATGCGGCATATCCACTAAACGGGAAGACACTTAACGAAAAGCTAATGTTGACCATTTTTACCTCAACCAAATAAATAATAAAATAGTATCAGTGTTCGATCGCTAATATTTCTACTGAATTTGTGCTATGCATACAAATGATGCATCAAATGAAAGAGGAAAGCCAATGGAATTCAACAATGTAAGCGTTTTCATTTTGAACCGACACCACACTCAAAGACCAGCTGGCTTAAACCTTACATTCTACAGGGATGAGCAAAAATTTTTTCTTACCTTTGCTATTTTGTGATAAAAACTGTGTTTGAGGGTAAATCTGCACTGGCTATTGTTAGTCCAAGTGTCCATGTTATATTGAAACTAGATCTTCCGGTCTCCATGCATGTTTGTTTCCGGGTCACCGCTTCCAATAAAGTCAGGCCCAGAGCATTCTGCTTTCGTGCAATGTATTTTCTTCTCTGTGATTCGCTTGTGATCCAGTCAATTTGATTTTGGGGGTGGTCATTTGATTCTATGGGCTCTGACATTTCCAATGAGCCCTAAATCACCATAATCCCACAAACTAGCTTGAGATAGACCCTTGCATTCTCGGTGCATCTATTTGAGAGTCCATGCGCCATCACGCACATGCACTCAAAGAGCGCAGCAATATAAATGCTAAACTGGTGTATTTTTAGTATTTTTGCTATAGTTTTGCACTAAATATTTAACAGACGTCATTAAAGTAGTTTTTTGGGGTTGCCGGCTGACTCTTCATATGGCGATGAAGCATTCCAAGACGAGTCATTGGAGATAGCTTACTAGGTAAGTCATTGAGCTATTGTGCGGGTGACGGTCGTGTGGACCATTCTTAAAATCTATGCATGCCACGCATTCCAATGACAGAATGAGGCGTGACTAGCAAAACAAAGAATTCTGTTTATCACATAACTGAATTGGGCAATTTAATAGAAAACAAATGTAATTCCCAAAAGCACCTGAATAGTAATCTCCAATATATGTTAGCACTGAGCTAACGCCATCACTCTACTGAGTTACACAGCAGTCGCACTATATCACTTCCACGTTTGAACTAGCAACAATTTGTATTGATCACTTTCACGTCATGGGCTGGACTATGGGAAAAGTACTGCAGATTGTTACGGACAGATGTGTGTTCCAGAATATTTTGGAAGATTTGAATTTGGAAGAAGGATTAAATTTGAACAATTTATTAAATAACTGAGCGAATGAACATAGCAATTACTATAATACAGGAATGGATAAACAATGAAATTACTCATTTAAAGATAAAAATACTATTCACTAGCCCAAACTGTCCATCCTTGCCATGTTCTCACGACGATGGTGAAAATCCTCTAATGTCTCCGGTGTGGTGATCCTGATCACCGCAAAGTCCGTATCCAAGAGGTATCTATATAATCCAAAGTCCGATTGCACCCAGCAAAGCCAGTCTAGCTTTCAGGTGTAGCAGACCAGAGATAATTCAAAGTCCGATTGCACCCAGCAAAGCTGGAATAGCTTCCAGGTACAGCAGACCGGACAGGATCCAAAGTCCGATTGCACCCAGCAAAGCTGGAGTAGCTTCCAGGTACAGCAGACCAGACAGGATCTTCTAGTCCATTGGCTGCAAGTTCCTTTTATGTAGGCCTTGTACTCCTGTATGATGTCATAGAAGAATCATGCATGATGTCGTAAAGAAGAATCTTGAATGACGTCACAAAGAAGAATCTTGAAGGTGATGGAACTTTCCAGATGGAAGAATCTATGGTGTTCCCAGGCTAGTCATAATGTTTACAAGCACTCATGAATATTCATTACCCTTACATAAGCATATAGAAACTATTGGCTGAGCAAAATAATACAATCAGGTATTATAAACCGTCATAACGTAACAAGATATGTAATAGAGAAAAATACGAAAAGAATGCCAAATCATGGTTTTCTTCCACTGCCAACTGAGTAGCTAACTAATGTTAGCTCGGAGCTATCGTACTAATATTTTTTTAGATTTTACACCATGAAAAAATGCCCAAGGTGTTATCTTTATAATGATACCAAGATTATTCAAATAGACCATATAATATTGGAGATATACTCATTTCATTTTGGGCATGTCATTTTTGAGCATTTTCTGAGCCAGAGGCTCAGGGTGGAAGAGAATAATCAGACCTTACTTAGTCAGCGTGTATAGACATTAATGAAAAGTTGTTCAAATTTTGAGTTTTTGTTTGGCTTGAATGTGGCAAGGGGTTGAATTTCCATGTTTTGCCACAAAATTCAACTGTTTATGGTCAAATCTGCCCCAAACTTGACATGATTGGTAAGTCTCCAAACCGATGGACATGTACCAATACTAATAAATAGTAATATAATTCTGCCACCCTGTGGCAACAGGATTTAAGCCTTGTATGACAAACATCATTCAATTAAATTTGCGGTGCGCGGTCAACACTTGATATTCTGCAACATAATGCATGTTTGATTCATGTTCTCTAGCAGTGTATTGTGGAAACAGGAAATGATGCAAAAATGTGCAATACTTCATGCTTGCCACCACACACTCCATGCAGGAAATAACATCTTAATCGAGTGCGCAGTGCCTGATGGCTGTGAAAGTGCACAACAGCATCAACTGATATCTTAGCAGCGCCCCAGCATGCATGAAGGCGCATGGGCCTGATCATCACTGCGTGCAGATTTAATTTTCTTGTTTTGTTTGCATTTGTAAGCTTTTTTTGTCTTTGGGTGCCTCATGCCCTTGCCAGTTGAGGAAAGTTTCTTGTCTTTTGCAATTCAAAATAACTTTTACAGCTTAAAAAATTCAATATAAAAAATTTGGGAAAAAAGAAAAACAGTGGGGGTGATTATAGGATGGTGTTTTGGTTGATATATACAAGTAGTTCATTCTTAGTTGTATTCATTGGGAGGATGCTTGTGAACAACCATGTTTTTTCATCCCCAATGGAAATGATAAATATGACTAGGGCTGTGAGGCTTAACATATGGTTTCAATGTAAGCATTGTGTGTCATCTTGTAAAAATGGATGCAATTCTGTGATTGCTCATGTGACCAAGGGGGAGCATAAAAAGTCAGGTGCTAAAGTTTATGAGCAGTGCAGTGAATAGTATGTTTCTCCGTGGAAACAAATGAAACTATTTGAGAAAAAAAACAAACTGAGCTCAATTATCTCACTCTTATAATTACAAAATATCAGAAGTTGAAATTGAGAAATTCAATTGTTTTTGAAAAATATCTGCTAATTTTGAATTTAATGCCGTAAACACATCTCATAAAAGTTGGGATGGGGGCATGTTTACCATTCTTGCATCACCTCATCTTGACACTCTGTAAGTGTTTGGGAACTGAGATCACCAACTGCTATAGTTATGAAAGCAAATGTTTTCCTATTCTTGCTTAATGAATGTTTTCAGCTGCTGAACACTTTGTGGCCTCCTTTATCATATTTTTGATTCATAATGCACCAAATATTTCCAGTGTGTGACAGTTTCAGACTGTAGGCAGGCCAGTTTAGCACCCTGACTCTTTTACTTCAGAGCCCTGTTGTTGTAATTCATGCAGAGTGTGGTGTTTTGCATTGTCTTGCTGAATTATTACGGCCTTCCCAGAAAAGGATGCCTAGATGGCAGTATATGTTGCTCCAAAACCTGTATATATTGTTCAGCATTAATGGAGTCTTCATAGATATGCAAGTTACCCATGCCATGTGCACTAATGCACCCCCATACTATCATGGATGCTGGCTTTGTGTGCTGTGTGCTGATAATAAGCCAGGTGATCCCTCTCTTCTATAGCCCGAAGGATGCGGTGTCATTGAATTCCAGAATGAATTTCACAATTTGGTTGATCAGACCACAGGACAATTTTCCACTTTGCCTCAGTCGATGTTATCTCGTTTGTGCAAAACTGTAGACGCCCACCCAATGATGATGTCACGGTAAGCACATAACTGCTTGTGTGGAGCACGTAACTGTAGATTGAATATTGATGAGGAACTGGTGGCCCACAACTATTCAACTGACAGGAGTTCCTATGTCTAAAATGGTCAAATAAATGTTGCATTAATCATATCTCCCTATAAAGGCTGATCTGCTACCAGCCAGACATATGTAGCTACAGAAGCTAGCAGGTATTATTTCATTATATATAGTGATCATGAAAAATTTGTATAACCTCCTAGCAACAACATAAAGCCATGCATACTCATATGAATGTGAATACAGCACTGAAATGCTGCTTAGGGGAAAAAAAAACACACGATAAATTCCACAGTTGTCAGTGAACTAGGAAATTCTCCCATTTAATATTAATATAAATAGGAAATGTTGCAGGTGCTAACGTGTTGAGAGGTTCCTTTAACCTCTTAAACCCGAATGTCCCCGGTACTGGGGGTGGTCGTTACGCATAATAAATACAGCATGTTTCCTAATGGCAACATCCTCATGTGGCTCATGTTGACCATTTTAACCTCTACTGAACACAATTCAAGCACCAAGCAAGTAAATAAGCATGGAGCAAAACATAAGATAAAATCATATCAGTGCTGAGTCACTAGCATTTCTACTGAATTCGTGCTATGCATACAAACGATACCTCAAATGAAAGAGGAAAGACCACAGAATCCAACGATATAAGCTTTGTCATCTTAAACCAACACCACATTCAAAGAACAGCAGGCATAACTTTACAGTCTACAGAGATGAGCAACAAAAAATTTCTTACATTTGATATTTTGGAATAAAAAAACTGTTCAAGGGTAAATCTGCGCTTGCTATTGTTAGCCCAATGTGTCCGTGTTATAACGAAACTAGATCTTCCAGTCTCCAAGCATTTTTTTTTTCTGAGGCATTGCTTCAAAGATCTCAGCTCCTCAGCATTCAGCTTGCTTGCAATGTATTTTCCTCTCTGTGATCGGCTTGTGATGCTGTCCGTAAGACTTTGGCTGTAGCCATTTGATTCTATGGGTTCTGATGTTTCCAATGAGCTCTAAACCACCTTAATCGCACAAGCCTAGCCTGAGCTAGAGCTTTGCGTTCCCAGGGTGTCAAACTGAGTGCATGGGCCTTTCGCATGTACTTAAATAGCGCAACAATATAAATGCTTAACTGGTTTGTTTGTCGTATTTTCAGTATAATTATCTGCCAAATATTCAACAGACATTTTCAAAGTTGTTTTTTGATGGAATCTATGTGCAATTCCGCGTGAATACTTCGAGCACAACAGCACAAGCGGGGTAAGTGTCGTGTTTTCTTGACTCATTCTTTATACTGGCAATTTGACTTCTGGGAAACAGTCAGTTGGTGTAGCCTTGCGGTTAGGTTGAAGTGCTGCATCCCAGGTGATCGGGGTTCAATCCCTGACATAAACATGATAAATTCTTAGACATTACTAACATTTTACTTGTATAAATAATTTCTGGGGTTTTTGTTCTTTTTTAACCATTTTTTTTACCTTACCTTTGTATTTATAATTTTATTTATTTGCTTTTTTAAATAAATCTGCTCCAGTGGAGTCAAACTTCATTTTCTTTGTATGTATAATCTTTGAATGGGATATTGTATACGCTTCAGGACTGGCAGAAATCATAATAATAATAATAAGAAGAAAAACAAAATTAAAAATTCTAAAAATTAAAAAGTGGTTGTATTTGGATGGGATGTATGCCTGTAGTGACATATAAGTGAAATTAAGTGAGTTTTACAGTTTAGTAGCTGAAAATGTGAAATGGCACACAGTGTCAACTTGGAGAGGCCACCTAGACATTCCCGAATTAAAACCTCTCCAATTTTGCTCTGAGTTACTTGGTTAGAATAAACTTTGGAACAGATAATGGTGAAATTCTGTGCTGTAAATTCTTAGGGGTTTCAGACTGCAACTGAATAGTTTTAAGACAGATAAAAGTAAACCTTTGTTTGGTGCAAAAAAAAGATGTTTCATTTATGCAGTGTTCCATCTTCATTTACTCTGACTCAGTGACATATACACTGATTTTTGCTCCATAAAAAATCCCTAAGATGTAACCTTTATTATGATACCAAGATTATTCAAATCGACCAATTTCTTGCAGAGATACAGTCATTTCATTTTTGGCGTGTCATTTTCAAGCCAGGGGCTCAGGGTTTAAGGGGTTAAAAAAAGCATTTTTTTCCTCTCGTTTTTGAACCCCCAGGAAAAAAATATCATGAATTCGAAAAAAGAGCCATGACTGAAAATGGTTCCTCTCTGCACATCTTGTTCAGTAAAATCTTAAACATGGCTCTGCTAAGAGCTACAGCTGTTTAATCTGGTAGAAAACAACATTCATTTTTTAAAGGAGTATTGCTTTAATTATAATCTCATTCCTGAGGGGTCGTAAACTACCGTGTAAAGAGACCTTTTTGCCTTTTATTTGAACTCATTAGTGCATGCAGGATAATAGTTTTCAAAAGACATAGCTGAGGCAAAATAACATTATCCCATTGTCCATTCCCCACTTACCAAATGAATTGGAAGTTAAATTTCCCATTGTCATTGAGTATTAGCTCTTACATCACAAGTGATCATAAAGCCTGAATAAGATGCATATGACTGAGTCAAATGGTAAGTTGTTCAACTTATGTTTACAGTAATTTGCCATTTCAGACTGAAAAAATATGAAATGCATTTACTTCAGAGAGATGTTAGCAGACGTTGCAAGAAATACTGAACATACTGTATGTATCCTCATTTGATTAATTCCTAATCTCAGCGCTTGCATCGCTGGTAGTATGAATTTCAAAACTGAGTGCGAGGTATTAGTTTCTTAATTACTTTGGCACATTTTTTGAAACATTTTTAAAGTTCTGAGCACTGAGATGGATTTTCTCAAAGCAGATTGTACATGCAGCAAAACATTACAGTTAACCAACAAAAGGCTGTAAATACCCCAAACCCAAAAATAATTTACTCTGTCAATGAATAAGTCATTGCCACCAAAATAACACTGTGCGAAACCAAGTTTGTCAAAATGTTTTGATGTTTTGTCAGAATGACAGTGAACTCTGGAAGTGTGTTCCTCATATCCAAATTTCCAAATATTCTTGTCTGTCATGTTTTCACTGACATTGAAAGCCTACTGTACCAGACTTACTTTTCCAAAGCTAACTGACAGCTGTTGTGTATCACACTGAATACTCTTCTCATGCTAATTTCAAGAGCATAGGGTCTCACATTCCACTTTGCAAAGCAAAATTTAAAAGAGTTTATATTTGCATGTAATGTGAGAAAAAACTATTTTATTTTCCCTGCAATGGTCACATAACAGTATAATAAAGTAAAAGGAAAATATACAGAGCACTGCATAGAACAAAAACAAGTATCAATACCAAAAAACATACTGTGGAGAAAAAAAAAAACATAGGCTCACTACATGCAGCAGTATATAACAGTAACAAAAAAAAGTTAGTCCTGGGAATCACTGGACATCCTGTCACCTCAATTTGGCGAGAGATTCTCATCAATCTCACACCGAATGTTTTCCCTTGCAAAACAAAGGGGGAAGAGTTGTGTTTGCTGCACCCATCCCCAGCAAGCTTCTGATGATACATCATCACAAACCCCATCCATTGTGGCAAACATAGACCTCTGATTTTGTGGTGGATGATTGCATACTTTCCACTGCCATGTAGGAAAAAATTCCTCAATAAAATTCAAGAATGAAAAAATATGGTGGAAGGAGAGCCATCAACATTCTTAGATGGGGCCCAAACCATTCTCTGACAACATTACTGCGGTGGAAGCTGAAATTATCCCTGACAATGAATAAAATTGGGAAGCCATTTCTCGCCAAAGTTGTCATTCTCAGGAATAAGATCCATACAAAGGCTGGTTAGGAAAGTCATTAGGTGTTAGGCGTTGCATGGCACAATAGTGGGAATGTGTGTATTCACAACATTTTCAGAAATTTGGCACACATCATTATATTCTCAACTGTGGGGGTGCAAAGAATCTTTTTCCACCCGTGACCAACATCAGGTACCTACCAGACATTTGTTTTCTGTTTGATTAAGCTATAATTGCTTCCGCCCATGGTCCTTTCCAGTACATTCTGAAACAAGTGCTTTGGGAGCCTTAGGGCAACTGTTCTTGGTTAGAGAGGCTGGGAAAAAAGAAAAAAGTGTCTGTTCAAAATTTACGTTTCAGATGGCTACATCTGAAGAATGGTGCATTCTACACTCTATGTGATTGCATATTCAAAAACCTTGGGGCATAATCATCAAGAATACCAAGTCTGAGGTCTATATATTTATTTATAAGGACGTAATGGACCTCCAAAAATACTTTCCAACAGAAAAAGCATATTGCATGCACCAAAAGGAGGGCGGCACCCTATTTTAAAAGTGCCATAACTCTAAAACGATTGGTATCTTGGGCCTATAACTTTGGCTTCTTCATAAAACATTTCAAGATATTTTTAGTTTTTTTTCCAGCAAAATCCAAGGGGGCCACTGGCACAACATTCTGATTTTTAGGTGATTTGGTATGGAATGACTCAAATAGTATTTTGTAGAATTGCTTTATAATCACCTGATGTCTCTTCAGCACTCTGTTGTAGAGAGCCAGGCAGTTGATATTTGCAAAGATGCCACCATCCTCTGAAGTTTCAGTCTAGATCTCTGATTCTCATTGTTTGCAATGATCGTGTTGCAGATATCCTGTTCTTGGTGAGGTGTTAAGAGTGCTTGCCAGCCATACCATGAGATTATTGTGTAGTCAAATATATTGAAACTCACAAATAGAGCATATTACATCTATTGTGCTATAGCAGAAAAAAGTACGTTATTGCGTGATTACATACTGGTTTTTGCTGAAAAATGTTAGGATGATCAATGACCCCATGGACTGGTCAACATTTGGCAGCACTCGGCAACTAGCTTCTGGCATTGTGAGGCAATGGCTGATTACAAGGTCCACAGATGTGGCCCATATTTTATCTGGGAAATGTCTGTGTCTGTGCACTCTTCTGCATCTTCCTCTATTTTGCTGTTTTCTCCTTGGGACACCACCACACATACGTACTCCTTTTGCGCGGGTAGGCTGTTGCCTCTGTCCTGACTCTTTCTTTTTTTTTTCTGAGCGGGCTCCTGCATGTTAACAAATCGTAGTAACTCTGTAGCACACAAGCTCTTTGTGTTTTACAATCATGACTTACATCTGTTGGATAACTGGACAGCATGTGCCGTGGGTTCATCAAAGATGTGATTAACTTCCCACTCTTTATAAAGTTTGAGTTTCACTGACAATGGATTTATCAATTTAGGATCCTTTACAGCCACTCCATATTAATTAAATTTATGAAATTCGGGCTCAGCAGATTTTGACAATTACATGGACTATTCTGCACGTGACGACTTACACAATTAAAGAATTCCAATATACTTTGGATAGTAAAACTACTTAACTGTGAAGAAACATTATCTATTTTGATCACAAAACATACACAACCAGCAATTATTGAATTGTTGGCAACTGCGCTGAGTCATTTACCTAAATGTACTAAACAATTTACAAATTGTGACAAAGAATGGGAAATCTTTTATGTTGTCCACAAGTAACAAAATGTTGTGAAGAATTTCACACATTGTTTCGATGACTTCAACTCTCATTTAATAATTGAAAGCAACTGAGAAAAACTGTAATGTGTTCATTTTAAATGATATGCCAGAAATGAAATAGCCGTCTGTCAACCCATTTGTTTTGTATCAGAACACAATTCACCAGATCAGCGAGTGAAATGAGCTACACAAATTGCGTTCTCCTGCGTGCTTGCACTATTCCAACCGATCATATTAAAAAGTACTCTAAGGTTTTTGAACGTCTATTTTAGGGAGTTGAGTCTAAATACTCTTTTTTTTTTTCTTTTTTGAAGATTTCCGCTACAAATGTTTAAAAAAGTTCGTTTTTTTCTCTGTACATAAATAATTTAAAAGTCCGTTTTTCATTGGCAATGGCCTAAGATTTTTTTTTTTCTTTTTTTGCGCATTTAGCATATCTAATAAAATACGCTCAAGGATATTACACTTTCGTGACTTGTTCACAATATGTACCTTAACGCAAGATTTTACAAAACATATTTCCGGCATCATAATGTTTTGATCATGCTCATAACGTGTAAACACACGATCCCGCGCCACTATGCCGTTGTAAAGAGTTCCAAAGGTTAGAAGCTAAGACCGCTCGAGTTCAGGGGAACTCCAGTTAAGCAGCTTATTACTGCACTGCGCGTGCAATTTTGAGGCTGGTGTACCCATAATGCAATAGTGTGCACGCCTGCTTAATGAAGTGGCTCGAAAGGATGAGAGCAGTCAACACGGTGAGAGAAGGAAACTTGGCGGAGGCTCTCAGTCTTTACGGATATTGCAGATAATTCAGCCAGCTTTCTAATTTAATGCAAGTGACATTCAATTCGACGTCCAATGTGAATTATATGAATTGTAGCTTGTGAGCTCTCTAGGTACTCTTCGCAGTTTTAAAGAACCCGCTCTGTGTCTTCTACACTTCTCTCTATGTTTGAGTGTCTTCCGGCGGCAGCGGTGGCAGCAGCAGTAGCAGCGGCAGTGCCATGAATAGTGGGCTCCCAGCTTCAGCTGCTCCACTCGGGGGGGTCGGAATTCCCAGCGTCAAGGTGAAGTTCTGCCGATATTACGCCAAGGACAAAACTTGCTTTTATGGAGACGAGTGTCAGTTTTTGCACGAAGATCCGTCCGTGGCGAGCTTACCTCTGCATGGTGGCGGAGGTAGTCCCGTACCTCTCTCCATGGCTGGGGGAGCTGTGGCTGCAGCTGGATACCCTATCGGTGGAACGGCGGTAGCCTGTCCTGGTGGCGGGGGTACGAGTGGCCCAAAAAAGAACGAATCCGTTGGGCCTGCAGGCACGGGTCTGGATGGACAGCTGTTAACCAGTGAGCATGTTTATTTGACCGTTCTTGGTACCCTTAGAGGCCTAGTCAATGAACACCTTTGCTTTTGCGGCTATTTCCCGGGTTTCTTAGTGGCTTTGTTAGCATGCTAGCTGGTTAGGTATTTCAAAATTGACACCGAGGCTTCTTGTAGGCCTTATTTCCTACTATATTGCGGATGTATCAAATACATTCGAGTTTGCTCGCTGCCTTTGCTTGAATATAACGGAAAAAAAAGAAAATTATATTCTTAACGATAATTTATTTTACAATGGCACCTAAGAGTTGCACTTAATATCACTTGCCATCTTTGGTTTGCTGGAGTTAGCTTGTTAGCTAGCTGAACAGGGTACGCTGAATGGATTGCTACAAAACTTGTTTTAACTTTGCTGACGTTCCTATGCGCGCCGTGGTGTTAAATTGACATTTTGCATGTGCATTCTAACTAAAGTACAAAGTGTGTAGTTTAGAGTTGCTTTTGTTCTGCAGCTTATTTTGGTATGATTCAACCTGAAGGAACATCATTGTGTTGACTTGCGGTGATACTTAGACTGTATTTGGTTTGCGATCAACCAGTCTAGCTAACGTTATTGAGGTAGATTGGTGGGTGTCTATCTAGGTATCTCCTGCATGGTGGACTAGACTTTTGAGTTTTGAGGCGCTTTGTTTGGGCAATTGTTCGGAAGAGGACGGCATTCCGTCTATATCGGTGCGTTTGTTTTCGGACACAAAAGTTGAATACGTCTTTGTCGAGTCGTTCTGTGATTGGCTGAATGTCGGAGGACGTCTATGACAGACGATGCCACACTTCGAGACTGTAGTTTTGCTCTGCCTGGTGGCTAAAGCCGCTTTCACACTGGACGCGAAACGAATTTTTCGCACGACAGATTACATTCAAAGTCAATGCAAAAACGCGAACACGCGTGTATTCGCGTCTTTGCATTGACTTTGAATGTAATCTGTCGTGCGAAAAATTCGCTTCGCGTCCGGTGTGAAAGCAGCTTAACGCAGCGCATTTGATGTGAATGAAATTATTAATAAGACTTTTGTTCTTTTTTTAACGTCGGGCTCCTCAATCTCTTAAAACTCGGAAATAATTATTTTGTCCCATGCCTTGTCATGTAGAAAAAAATATAGAAATGGAAGCTGGTTAGTTGAACAGTCAGTACCATGGACAGAGTGACTGTGAGAGCGAAATCATTTCATTGTGAGCACAGTCCAATAAAACATCGGTATATTCACGAAAAACTGTTTTAAGTGAAAGTCTCAAAACATGAAATTATAACTGTGTGCTCCAGGACTTCTTCCTTTGATATGTTCTGCTGGATGTCAGACTCCAACAAGTATTAATGAAATCTTTGTAAAACGGCATAAATTACGGTCATAGCCACTACCTTCCCAGTGTAACCGTATTTGGCTGCAAACTTGCTGACTGGTACTTGAGCTAGCTATCTCACCTGCCTGAACAAATTTTAGTTTGTAAAACTGATACATAACATGTAGTTTTGCTCTTTATTGACTGTGACCTGGGTCTTGTATTGGTGCGTCTTGTACCCTCTGCTGACTTGGCAGTGCCTCCTTTTGCATAACGCTGAGACCGCTAATCATGTTCTGGTAGTGAACATTCTGAATGTGTTTACAGATTACATTATTGTATTGAATGATTAGAGGCCTTGAGCTTTTCTTTATATACATTCAGTGTGTCAATAACAAAAGTTTATATACAGTGAGCACCGTAAATCTTAAGTGACAGATTTTGTTTGTCTTCAAGCACTTTGTGTTTGAAAGTTTTTAATGGTACCCTATCATATCACCAGGTGCACAGCCAATTAGGTGTTACAAGTCATTTCTAAATCCGTTTCTTTGTGACATCACTTGGGGAAGTGACCGTCAGGAGGCAAGAAGGACTGATTAACTTCAGCCAACCCGTTAACCAGTTCCTTCATTATTCTAGATGGTCCCTCCCCCTTGTGATATCACAATAGACAGACTTGGAAATGGCTTGTCAGGGCTGTTCAGTGCGACATGAAAATTGGTCCGTGCGTTGAATGAACAAACTGTTGTAGCGCCGGTGCGATGAGAGACAGAGGCGTTGTGCGTGTGCAAGAGAGCGAGACGTGAAACAATGCCACCTCGCTAATGTATTTGGTAGTTGTAGTTTGTCATATGATTAAGAGACACGATCCCACCTGCCTATCCAACACCATTTCCAACAATACCTCCGCTTTCAGCTCCATTCATAGTTTCCGCCCGGCGCTACTTCAGAATGGGATTTCTCTCTCTCTTTTTTTTTTTTTACTCCGAGTTGCAGTCAACGAATGGTCTCCCGCTCTGTCTATGAGCGCGAGCGAATGGAATACTGCTAGAATGCAGTGATGATTCTAGGATGTGTAATTTGCGGGATCCCGCAAGTTTGACAGACTTGGCGCTAAACAAAGATTTCAGTGCGCCAGCAAGTACGCATTACATTATGATTTGGTGCGAATCCTTTGTTCTAGTGCGTAGATTGATATGAGAACATCGTCTATAACAAACCTCCGTGCATTTATTAAACAAATTTATAAACCTACTGCAAAGATTGTTGTCAAAATGTCGGCAGCAAGAGACTTCTATATATGCCTGTATATGACTGTGGCTGGATGAATGTTTCTGTAACTCCCTGTCACGCTCGAGTGCTGCTTTCCAGTTGGTAAAACCATGCGAGGTAAAAACAGCATCCCTCTCACCAGCAGTAACATATTTCCTGCAGGGAAAGCAAAAGCATGCATCCCGCTGAACTGAGTACTCCAGTCACGGTCGTGTACGATACCAGACTGGATTGAATGATCGCCATAAAACATGGAATGCGCGCTCTGGGTAGCTAGCTAATATTGGCTGGGATGGAGCATCGCCATTCAAGTCGCTAACCGCGTGAGGTAGGGCTGAGGCAGCAGAGAGAGGGAACTGGTTTGGGGCAGTCCTTGTGGAGGGCACTGGAGCCATAGCCATAGTCATAGCTTCTGATGTGCAAGCTACGGCATCGCCAGAGATGCCAAGTCTCACGCATTCGGTGTAGGTCTCACTCATTTTTTAGGCTTATTCAATGTAGTCCACAATTATTCAATGAATGCTTATTAATGAGATTCTCACGCGGAATTAAAATCCTTGTGCCTTGAAGTTTCAGTTTCACTTGCGTAAAGGTGGACCTCACCACAAGTAACATGGAAAGCGACTCCGGATTTCTCGTGCTTCTCTTTACTCAGGGATTGGAAACAATGCATGTGTTTCATGATTGTTAAAATTATTTAAATGAAATAAGACCATTTGAAACGTCTTTATGCAATTCCATTGCTTTCAATCCCTCAATAAAGACAAGCGTGAGAATTCCTGGGTCATAATCGATTTCCGTGTCACCAGTGGGGAAATCCACCGTAATGCACGTGAAACTGATTAATTTAATGCGCAATGAGTTAAATTCTGCGACTGAATTTCTTCAGTGCGCATTGATTGAATAATTGCTGACTACGGCACAGGTACGTGAATGCCACTAAGAGGCGAGAGGCTCACGCCGAATGCGTGAGACTTGGCATCTCTGCATCGCTTGAGGTTGAAGCAGCACAAGGCTTGCTAATAGGTTTTAAAAAACGATACATGGCTCAGAACTTGTTTGAATTAATAAAACGAAATGTAGGTAAAATTGTGAGTGTCTGTGCGCTGCTCAGCGTACGCCAATGAAGAGAATGGCTTCACTGCCTGGTGAAGTATCCGTACTTACAACTTTAGCAGTAGGACTTCGGTTTGGAGGCGGGCTTTAAGCTATGCACCAAATCAGGCGTTAGGAACTATTATTTTATGCGCTATTTTGTCATTTACTTTATAATTGTAATGATTGGCAGAGACTGTGAAAGTTTTCTATTGAAACTTTAAACTCAAACTGTCATTCATGTCTTAGTTTTGTCAATAAGGTGTAAAAACTGAATGTGTGTACATATAAATAAGTGAGCCAGTCAAGGTACTGTTTAAAAACTTGATATAAATGGCATTTTACCAGGTATACCCAGTTGGCCCACTTTTTTTCCCATTGGCCCACTTTTTTTAAGTCGGGGGGGAGTTGGCCCACTTTTGAAATTTTCTAGAATCATCACTGTAGAATG
Source organism: Gymnothorax javanicus (assembly GCA_029692085.1). Lineage (NCBI taxonomy): Eukaryota > Metazoa > Chordata > Actinopteri > Anguilliformes > Muraenidae > Gymnothorax > Gymnothorax javanicus. The sequence continues at coordinate 93,679,876 of CM056199.1, read as the reverse complement.
TCAAACGCTCCTAATGTCATGGCAACCACAACAGTGCCAGCGCTTTCTTATCATTTTATAGAATTTTCGAATGAGGTTAGACCACCTTACGTTAACGTTTCTGGAGCTGAAGAACAAGAAAAAAAGGTATATTTATTATGGATAGATAACATTAAAATACATTGAACTTAATCATAAAGCTGTAGTACTAGATAAGATAAGAAAAACCACTCTGCGTTTTGTCACGCTGATAATATGTAGCTAAACTGAATACGAAGTGTAAGTGTAGCGGAGTTAGCGCAATGCTAGGATGACTGCGAATTAACTAACATTTCCATTAAGGCGCTGACGGAAGTTACATCTGTATCCCAGATATGGTCGGGTTTTTGGAGAATCCTGTTTATGCGTTTGTCCGTGTAAACACCATATCCTTATTTCAGAAACCAGCATAAATGATTAAATATAGCCTATGTACAAATATATTTTAAAAAATGTAAAAATACATATTTTATAGTATATGTACACATAAATATGTTATAATATATGTACAAATATATATTATAAAATGCATAAAAAATGTTATAATACACAAATAAGTAAGTATTAGTACAAATACATATAAAATAAATGGTATTGATAAATATGTTCTAAAGCTTGATTTGCAGTCAAGTGTCCTTTTTAAACTTTTTAAATTGCTGATTGATATTCACACGGGCACACCATCCAGGGTACAAAAAAAAAAAAAAAACCTTTGACCCCGCTGCTGAAAAAAACCTTGAGGAAACACTGCCATTTTAAAAATGCGTTCAGCTGGGCTGGCTCAGGTTGATGAAAGTGATAACAGAACATGAAAAAATACATTACAGTTTTGAATAAAACCTGTTCCAAATGGGCCCGCAAGGATGAATCCGACACAAAGTTAAAAGCACAAACTGACGACGATGAAGACGCAAGTAACATTAATATGAACGCAAAAGGGAAAGTATACAAGTTCAACCCGGAATGGGAAAAAAAGATTTTCTTTGGCTCCTTTTCAATGAGAGAGATCGGTTGTTGTTCTGTAAATGGTGCACGGAGGCTCCAGAAAAAATTAGGAGTGATAATCCATATGCTTTAGGAAACAAAATTTTGAAGAGAGATAACATCTCTTATAAGAGGTTCTTAATATTTCTGTGAGTTATGTGCCTGATTTATATTTGAAGTGTACGTTGTTTGTGTCAAGACTGCTTGAAAAGCTCTGGAAATTACTTAAAATTGTATGAATTTAAAGAATTTCGAGACCTTGAAAGTACTTCAGTTTACAAAGAGATTATTAATATTTTATATGTCTTTAAATGATGAACTGCACTACTTGTGGTTGGTTTTAGAGATGTAACAGATGCTTTTACTGTGCTACAAGTTTTTGTCTTGTGCTACAAGACTATGAACCTCTGTAGCACCAGTGCTATGAGCAGAAAAAGTTGACGTACAGCCCTGCTTGTAATGGCTAATTGGCTGTGCACCTGGTGATATGATAGTGGGGTCATTCCATCTCAAATGACCCAGTTTCACAGAAATTTCCCCGGTCACCCCCTCAGATTTTCCTGAAAAAATTCACATGTGCTCCTATACCAAACTTATGAAGAAATCCCAAGTATTTGGTCTACATCTTAAATTGTTTTGAAGCTACAGCCTTATAAAATGACAATTTATTTTATGCATTTTGCCAAACTAGCCTTTCCGTCCAACTTCAGATATGAATAACTCTCATTGTATGAAATGTACGGCTTTGAAACCCTGTTGCATGGGCTACCTTTTATTGTTAATTTGGCAATTTCTGTCAGGTCTCATGGATCTGACGTAATTTTCCGCACACAAGGCTTTGAAAATGCAAAATTTAACAAAGCGTAACCCCCTTGGTGAGCTTTAAATCCACAAGTATGCTTGAGAAAGCACTCAGATTTTTTTCTCTATCATTTATGACATATTAGATCATGTTAATCAAGTCACCACATTTATTGCTGTGTTTTGGAGTGAGTGAATAATTTTCAGAAATCTGCTCAGTTTTTCGGTTTCCTAAAAAATTTCCTGTTTTCATGTCCACAAATGGTCATGTGGGCAGTTAAAAATCATTTTCATATATTTGCCATTGGTTGTTCTATATCTTAAGATGATGAAAAAATATGGTGGTGTTTTTGAGCTTCCCTCTGAAGTTTTGAATTTTTAATGTACAGTTACCTATACAGTGTGAAATACTATTTGTTTTGCTTTATAACTATTTCCAAGTATTATCTTTGTCTAATATATAACTTAAGTGCAACATTTGGATGGCTCACATTTATTTATACATGAAATTATTGAGAGAATTAGTTGTTTGAAGGCCACCATTTTAATCAATTTAGACATTGAATGGATTAAATAATTTCTCTCATTCATAATTATAAATTTATATATGTTAAACTTTCATAAGTTTATCGTGTTCTTGCTGTATGGCAGGGGTGTTAAACTGGTCCATAAAAAGGGCAAAGGGGCTGCAGGTCTTTATTCCAACTGAGCATACAACTACAACCCCAATTCCGAAATAGTTGGGACAATCAAAACGCAATGACTTCTAAATCACACCAGCCAGTATTTTATTCACAATAGAAGAGAGATAACATAGCAAATGTTGAAACTGAGAAGTGTTGCAATTTTATCCACAAAATGAGCTCATTTTAAATTTGATGGCTGCTACAGGTCTCAAAAAAGTTGGGACAGGGGCCTGTTTATCATGGTGTAGCATCCCTTCTTCTTTTTAACACAGAGTGGAGGCGTCTGGGCATCGAGGAGACAAGTTTCTTGAGTTTAGCCATTGGAAGTTGATCCCACTCTTTTGTTTAATACAGGCTTCCAGCTGCTGGAAAGTTTTGGGTCTCCTTTGACGGACCTTTCATTTAATTATGTGCCAAATGTTCTCAATCGGTGAAAGATCGGGACTGCTGGCAGGTCAGTTCAGCACACGGACTCTTCTACCACGAAGCCATACTGTTGTAATAGCTGCACTATGTGGTTTTGCATTGTTCTGCTGAAATACACAAGGCCTTCCCTGGAATAGATGTGGACTAGAGGGGAGAATATTTTGCTCCAAAACCTTTATATACCTTTCAGCATTCATGGTGCTTTTTAAAACATGCAAGTGTCCCACGCCATATGCACAAATGCATCCCCATACCATCAGAGATGCTGGCTTTTGAACTGAACGCTAATAACAGGAGGGGTGGTCTTTCACCTCTTTAGCCCGGAGGACACGACGCCCATGATTTCCAACAAGAATGTCAAATTTGGACTTTTCTGACCACAGGACACTTTGCCACTTTGCTACAGTCCATTTTAAATGAGCCTTGGCCCACAAAACACGGCGGCGCTTCTGGATCATGCTCAACAATGGCTTCCTTTTTGCATGATAGAGTTTTAGGTGGCATCTGTGGATGGCACGGAGGACTGTGTTTACAGACAGTGGTTTTTTGAAGTATTCCTGGGCCCATTTATTAATGTCAATGACAGAATCATGCCGGTGAGTGATGCAGTGGCGTCTGAGGCCTCGAAGATCACAGGCATCCAATAAAGGTCTTCGGCCTTGTCCCTTACGCACAGAGATTTTTCCAGTTTCTCTGAATCTTTTGATGATGTTAGGCACTGTCAATGATGAGACCTTCAAAGCCTTTGCGATTTGACGTTGAGGAACATTGTTTTTAAAGTATTCCACAATTTTCTTACGCAAGCCTTCACAGGTTGGAGAGCCTCTGGCCATCTTTACTTTTGAGAGACTCCGCCTCTCTAAGACATCCCTTTTATTGGCTAATCATGTTACACACCTGATGCCAGTTAACTTAATTACTTGCTAAATGTTCTTTCAGCTGATTATATTATTGATATATTAATTGCTTTTTCAGCCCTTTTTTGCCTGTGTCCCAACTTTTTTGAGACCTGTTGCAACCAGAAAATTTGAAATGAGCTCATTTTGCGGATGAAAATGTAAAATGTCTGTTTCAACATTTGAAATGTTATCTGTGTTCTATTGTAAATAACCTTGGCTCATGTGATCTGACAGTCATTGCAGTTTGATTTTATTCACAATTTACACTTTGTCCCAACTATTTTGGAATTGGGGTTATAATTTAATCAACTAATCTCAGTCTATGCAGTTGATTAGTTGCATCAGGTGTGCCTCTGCTCCGTTGGAATGAAAACCTGGAGCCCCTTGGCCCTTTGATGGACCAGTTTGTCCCCCGTTATGGTGTCACTAGTTGGGTTTCCATCCACCTATTTGAATTTGCATTTTCAATTTGCGCATTAAAAACTCGAATGGAAACACTGAAAATTCAAAAAAATTTCCAAATATCGCAAAAAAGTTTTTACGCTTGGGGGAGGTGGAAAAGTTGGTGTATCAATAAAAGGAAAATGCGAATAAGTGCTCTGGAAACGGATGAAGCGAATAAACGATGACGCTCATAATCACGTGACATAGGCCACTGCAAACTCTCTTTGTCTCTGGGTGCCTTTCGACCATATATCGAGGGCTTAGAACCAGGAATGGCTATGGTAGGAATTTGGACATAGCCACATCTGGGTCTAAGCCCTCGAGATTATATATATAATGATTGCTGATAGGGTTCGCCCAGAGACTCCCATTCATTTTCGCCTACTTTAAAGAGGAACTATGCAAGTCCGGTCGCTTTTCCACTGTTTTGCTAACCCTCGTCCTGGCCATGTGCATTTATTTACTACGAAGCCGGCGAGAAATTAATCAATAGAGCGGTAGATAATGTTATATATCATATACGATGCTACGACATGTATATTTGTGTAGTTTTATCTGCCATAAACGAAATTATGGGTTACGGGGCCCGTTTGTGTCGCGGTGCACAGAGACGAGAGCTGGGACACTGGGGCGGCGGCCCCAATCTTGCAAAGTTGTTTTTCAGCCAAGAGATGCAATAAGTGGAACGGAGGTGAAGGCAGAGAGCCTCCATTCTCCCTCGTAACAAGTTAAGCCATTTATTAAACCATCACAATTACTCCAAAGCTGTTTAATTAAGGTAAAAATGTAGCAGAGTTAAGCTACAAATCCTGCATAGATCCTCTTTAAAATTACATTTTCAAAAACGCTTGCGTGCAAGTCGGTGTTATTATGGTATCGCTGCGCAGAGCAACATTTTGTCTCCCTAAATATGTGCTTTTTGGAGGATGGAAAGCGGCACACTTAGTAAAGGGAAGATCGAAATGTGACTCGGTGTCAACGGTAAAGTGCGAGCAGAAAAGTTTTAAGGGGTCAAGCCTGGGTTCACTCAATTTAAGTACTTCTAAACACTAAAAACACATGAAAATTGTGTCAACTGAAAAAAGCTCAGAATGGAATTTGATTTTAGTCAAATTTAGTAGTTTGTTACCGTGAAAACCGTACATTATTGGCGAAAAATGTGAAATCTTGTGGTAACAATATCTCAGAAACTATACCATATTTTCCTGTAATTCTTTTTTTGTTTTGAAGCTAATATCACCAGCTATACAATGACATACTCATTCTGAGTATTTTCATGGGAAAATATTTTGAAAAATTATTTGGTCATAGAATTTTAGAAATGGGTAGCAGAACCTGCCCGGCAGATGGATCATAAATACACTATGTATCTACCTACCCAAAAATGGCTATGTCATTGTATAGAACATAACAAACTGATGCTATGGTGAAAATTTCAGAGCAATACCTTGAAAAATGTGGATTTTATGCCCACCGCAAGCCTGATAAACTATGAAATTTTGCGATGCGAGAAAATCGCGTTTTTGTCGCGAAACGAATGCACTAGAGGCGTTCACATGATAAATATCCACTTAAAAGGTAGTTTTTTGGTCTTAAAATCACCTTTTATGAATGTTTTGAAAGATTTTTAACAAAATGAAAAAAAAAATTCTTTCAAGTCTGAACCTAATCTTGACCCATTAAAGTTAACGTGACCAATCGAGCTTTTAATGACCCCTTGGTAAGACAATTGCTTGTACGTTTTCGTTGTTATGAGAAACATTGAGGAATGTTTGTATACGTTCTCAAATTACTGTCTGGTTTCCTCACTTCATTGTACCCTGGTTGAGCATATTTGCTGTCAACCGAATTGTTCATATTGAATCATGTGGTCAATGCCAACGTTGTTAAAAGGAAGCGCTAGTTAACTCTGGCTACTCCTTTACTTAGCTTCATCTTTGCCCCTGTCCCGTTAAAACACTGCTCTCAAAAATGATCACTGCACAGCATGGATCGAGGGGATAGAGAAAAGTTTTTTATCCTGATTTCTAATACAGCGAAGCCTTTCTCCCCTCCTTGTCTTTTGGAACTCTGTATAAACAGACAAAGCGACTTGCCCACTGTTTTAAATATAATTTACAGATAAGAAGAATTGTCGTTGAATATAAATTACAAGTAGTTGGCTTGTTAACCACCTTGTTAATTTTATTAACTGCTAAGTCAATGCAGTCCCCGCGACGGTAACGGTACCAAGGTAGCTCTCTGGTGACCATTATCAATCGCTAGCGTTCGCTTTCAGTCAGCGGTCTATTCAAGTCAATGGGACGGCTAATTAGCTAGCGAGCACGCGAACGCAATATTTTTCTATTAAAGTGACAAATTTGCGTTTCTACGCTAACTTCCGCATGAAACGTTTTATTACAGCCCTTCAAATGAGTACTGCTGCAAAAGGCAGCCGCACATCTCGGCATTTTAACGCTTATATTGACTTATTTGAAATTGGCCTCATGGGAAACCATTCATGTTTATGAAGAAGTTGGGCGTATCAATATGGCGGTCGGGTGCTTCAGTTTGGATAATGTAAATATGACATCATCAGCAATCTAGTGTTCTAAATGTATATATCTCTTTATGCTTTCAACACGATTACGAACGCGCACAGCACTGTACTGAATACTCTTGTAAGAGGGCATAATTGTGATATTTCTTCCATTTGGTCCATAGCTTTCTTCTGTTGCTGTTGTTTGCTTTGAGGTTTGAAAGACGCGCCTGTAACTACATCATCACATTGCGCCCTCTTCTGCAGTGGAATCCTGTCATACGGCTGGAGAATTGGCGCCACCTATTGCTTATCTTGATGAACCAACTCCAAATATTTGCATAACAGTAGTGGATGGAAACATGCATTAATTAGCATTTTGTTTTGCCAAATTTCCGAAAATTCGGTTAAAATTTGCAATATATTTGGATAGAAACCCAGCTACTGATGCACGTTGGTACTTATCTCCTTCCATCTGGCATCAGCAAGAAGAATTCTGACTTGGTAATATGGAGATATTGACTGACCTTATGGATCTTCTTAACAATGACCATTTAGAACATTAGTTCATGCTGTCGGTATTTGATACTGCTAATAACGTGTTTTGCAATTAATAAATGTTCTTGACTGGAAAAAATATTGTTTTCATCGTTTTGAATTTAACCTTGAATGAGTATCATGTTCCTCTTTTGAAAAGAATACTCATTCACACAGACTTAAGTTCCTCTTATGAAAATAAATCTGTGACAGTTCTAAAACTGTCAATTATGTAAAAAATATTTTTTGATTTAGTTGTATTACTTCAGCAACAGGATCATGGTTGTAATTTTATTAAATGAAACAAATAATGGACCCGCACACTGTCAAACTTGCAAAAAACTGTTTTATGATACAAACAACGTTTCGGTCCAGAGACCTTCTTCAGGAACCTGAACGTTGTTTGTATCATAAAACAGTTTTTTGCAAGTTTGACAGTGTGCGGGTCCATTGTTTGTTTCATTTATCTTTCTTGACCTATGCACCTGTCTCACACTAGGTGTGCATCAGCCCTATTCATACTCTGTTATTTCATTAAAAAAATCATCACTTCAGAGGGAAGCTCAAAAACCACTCCATATGTTATCACATCATCTTCAGATATATTACAATACACGATAAAAATATGAAAATGATTCCTAACTGCTCACGTGACCATTTGGGGACATGAAATTAAGCAATTGGGTCCTTCCAAGACAAATCACTGAGGGGGTCCCAGGTCACCCCCCTCAGATCCCCCTGAAAAAATTCATGCTAGCTCCCTGACCTAAATGATGGCAAAATATCAAGTATTTGGTCAAGATCTTTGAACATTGAAATGATAGGCATTTAGAATATTAACTGATTTTACAGTTTTTTCTGAACGAGCCCCTCAGACCAACTTGAGACTAGAGGTGGGGGGATATTGGCCAAAAAAAACATCTTGATTATAATTTAAAATATCCCGATAACGATAAGCTGACGATATCCTTTAAAATGTGATTTAAAAAAAAAAGAAATGCTCTTAAAACTCATAATAGGTCATGCCACGGAGACTGTAGCTTTTTCTGACGATATTCTCTATGAATGCTACAGATTCTCAGCTGAGGGAATTCTGTACTTATGCGATCTACTGGAGCCTAATGTTGGCAATGTAACAAAGAGAAGCACTTACAGTTGCACGAATGGTATGCATAGCATTGCGGTTTTTTGCCACGGGAACCTACAACATTCAGGTGGTGATGCAGAAAATCTGAGCAAGAATATTGTATGCCGTGCTATACATTTTACACAGCAGACCATTAAAATAATTATGAAAGCAAAGCAACATCGGGCCTACCACTTTGATAAATGTTCTTATGCTTTGTTTTAACTTGTTGGAATGTCCTCTTGACAGTGCTTGTACTGCAACTATTAAAGCACCAAGTACAAAATTAAATAGTATTTTATCATTCTTACCATTGTTTTGATATGCCACAAGACTACTGTAAATTTGCAATGGTGCAGCTGGTTAGGGTTAGTGGTGGGATATGATTTTATTAAAATCATGCTGTATAAAAGAAAAGTAATGGAAGAAATACTTTTAAACCAAAAACGACGAAATTAGTAAAACGGCGTTTACTAGCGGTATTTACCGCAGTCAGATAATTTTCAATCTATAATTTAACTTCACTTTGTTTGATTTTGCTGAGAAACTAAAGTGATTTCCACTGGTCCTTTGATGGCACCAGGCAGCAATTTGATGGCAGCAACACATCTCAAAAAAGTTGGGATAGGGCCATGTTTACCATTGTTCAGTATCCATCCATCCATCCATCCATTGTCCTCCGCTTACCCGGGGCCGGGTCGCAGGGGTAACGGACTAAGTAGAGAGGCCCAGGTGCCGCCCTCCCCAGCCACTTCCTCCAACTCTACATGGGGGACCCCAAGCCGTTTCCAGGCCAGCCGGGAGATATAGTCCCTCCAGCATCTCCTGGGTCTGCCTCGGGGCCTCCTCCCAGTTGGACATGCCTGGAAAACCTCTAAAGGGAGGCGTCCAGGAGGCATCCGGACAAGATGCCCAAACCACCTCAACTGACTCCTCTCGACGCGGAGGGGCAGCGGTTCTACTCTGAGCTGCTCCCGGATGTCCGAGCTCCTCACCCTATCTCTTAGGGTCAGTCCAGCCACCCTACGGAGAAAGCTCATTTCGGCTGCTTGTATTCGCGATCTTATTCTTTCGGTCGCTACCCAAAGCTCGTGACCATAGGTGAGGGTTGGAACGTAGATCGACCAGTAAATCGAGAGCTTCGCTTTTATGCTCCACTCCTCCTTCACCACAATGGACCGGTACAAGGCCCGCTTCGCTACAGATGCTGCAGCAATCCATCTGTCAATCTCACGCTCCATCCTACCCTCACTTATGAACAAGACCCCGAGATACTTGAACTCCTCCACTTGGGGTAACAACAGGCCCCCCACTTGTTCAGTATCCCCTCTTCTTTTAACAACAGTCTGTAAACGTCTGGGAAGTGAGGAGACCAACTGCTGAAGTTTTGGGAGAGGAATGTTGTCCCACTCTAGTCAGATGTAGGATTCTCTCTGCTCAACAGCTCTGGGTCTTCTTTTCTCCATATTTTCTGAATCTTTTGATGATATGATGTACTATAGATTCAAAGTCTTTGCAATTATACATTGAAGAACGTTTTTCTAAAATTGCTCCTCAATTTTTAGATGCAGTTTTTTGTAGATTAGTGAATGTCTAGTCTTTACTTCTGAGACACTCTGCCTCTCTAAAATGCTCTTTTTCTACTCAGTCATCTTACTGACCTGTTGCCAATTAACCTATTTATTTGCAAAATGCTCCTACAGCTGTTTTTTTATTAGTACCACTTACTTTTCCAGCCCTTTGTTGCCCCTCTCCCAACTTTTTTGAGATATGTTGCTGCCATGAAATTCAAAATGAGCTAATATTTTTCATGAAATGGTAAAATGTCTCACTTTCAACATCTGATAGGTTGTCTATGTTCTATTGTGAATAAAATGGGTTTATGAGACTTGCAAATCATTGCATTCTGTTATTATTTGCAATTTACACAGCATCCCAACTGTTTTGGAATTGGGGTTGTAATTAGTTGCCCTGCTGTGGAAGCCAATTGTTTCATTAATTATACAGTGACTAATTAAGACCACATTCAGCCCGCGTGCAAGTAATCAGCAATTAACGGTCTTTACATTTTCAATGAAACATGAAATTTTTTTATGTGCAAACATCTGACTTCCCTGAAGTGATTGAGATGCCTTGCATGAATACAAGGACAGATATTTCTCTTCCGCACCTGGTCTTGTCAATAAATAATCAATCAATGCTCACGTATTCATCAAGGTGCTGGTCATTGATAGCTGTATCTGTGTTTGAAGTCTCATTTTCGCATACTTCTACATCATTTCCTATCATCCTAGAGGGGTATTGTCGTCACCTGCGTGTCTGTCTGTCGTCTGTCCATGACTGTGTCCGGGTCAGTACTCCGCAACTAATGATCGCAGCTTCACCAAATTTGCTATGGTAACTCACCATGACCCATAGATGTGCAACGTCAGGTTTTTTGCTGGATTTGACCTTTGACCTTAGCGCTGTGACCTTGATCGTGGAAATCTTGTCCGGCCCAGTACTCAGTAACTATTGCTGGCAGCTTCGTCAAATTTGGTATGGTAACACACTGTGACACATAGATGTGCAACGTCAGGTTTTTTGCTGGATTTGACCTTTGACCTTAGCGCTGTGACCTTGGGGCAGGAAATCTCGTACGGGTCAGTACTCAGTAACTACTGACCGCAGCTTCACCAAATTTGGTATGGTAACTCACTTTGACACATAGATGTGCAATGTCATGTTTTCTGCTGGATTTCACCTTTCACCTTAGTGCTGTGACCTTGAGGCAGGAAATCTTGTACGGGTCGAGGGGTATTCAGCAACGCGTATTGTTTGGAGTATGCTGCATGCAACATATAAATATGCAACAAAAAAAACTTTATTAAACTGAGAGAACAATACAAGTTGTCGTAGGTTTTCATGATACTGTACAAGCACTGTACATTTGAACTGCACTGAACTAGACTGAGACAGCCATGTTCTAAAGAACACTGTAATTTTTGTCAGTGACACAGTTCGCATCACAGGAATCTGCGATCACTTGATGTCCAAACGAGTTTCATGGCATATACAGCAGTTCCAACTGCAAGTTGATCATTAGGATTATCAATTACAGAAAAAACATCTTTAAAACAACAATCCATGACTCAGACTGAACTTCAACTTTTAACTGGGAAAAACCAAACCACTAACTGACAATGTTTTTATGTTGGCAAGTCAAATCATTTGTCTTTATGACATTTACCATATTGTCTCTGGACAGTACTGTTTCTGCCAACACATTTGTTGCAGTTCTCATGCATTAAAGGGCATCTAAAGTCAACTTCTGAAAAACTTTATGACGCGGAGGAATTTTGCTCAAGGTCAAGCCAGACCCAGATGACAGAAGGGACATTGCCTTTTTTCCGGACAAACTCTTCTTTTTTGGTAGCGTATGCTACGATGTTGACATTTTATCGGCCTCTTAAGAGAAATCTCGGAGCAGGGGGTGTTGCTGTTGACTACGGTAGCTCGTTAACGGTTCTGCACCCTAATTGCCCTAGTTGAATTGAAAATCGATTTTTATTCCTAAACAATGACCTGAGTCATAAATTGGAATTGATAAAATTGATCTATCGCCCAGCTCTATCATAGGTTGAGCACTTGCTTTTTAGAAATGTGATATTGCAACTGTTCATTGATACAGACTGTTATTCTAACTTGGATTGCTAACTTGTTACTGCCATGCTGCCTTGACTGCCATTCACTTGCACATGGAGTCTACATTAGGGTCATTCCATATGAAATCAACCAATTTTCAGACAAGTTCCATGGGCATAGTCATGGATTTTTTTTTTTTTTTTTTTTTTCAAACTTTAATAGAATGTTGCTTTGGCTGCCAAATGACAAAATACCAAGTTTTAGTTCAATCGGCCCACTAGTTTTGGGGTCATTCCTTGTCAATTCAACAAATGCCTCCCACCTGACCATTTCAGATTTGTCTAAAAAATTATCACAGAAAAGTAATATACAGTGGTGCTTGAAAGTTTGTGAACCCTTTAGAATTTTCTATATTTCTGCATAAATATCACCTAAAACATCATCAGATTTTCACACAAGTCCCAAAAGTAGATAAAGAGAACCCAGTTAAACAAATGAGACAAAAATATTATACTTGGTCATTTATTTATTGAGAAAAATTATCCAATATTGCATATCTGTGAGTGGCAAAAGTATGTGAACCTCTAGGATTAGCAGTTAATTTGAAGGTGAAACTAGAGTCAGGCGTTTTCAATCAATGGGCGTTACTAAAAAATTCATAACTATTTAATGAAGAGTTGTACCACAACCACCTTTGAAACAAAGATAGCCAAGATTGTAAGCTTTAAGATGGTGAAGATTTCAAGAATTTTGTCACACCTCGACAATTTGATGTCAAATTTCAGGAAATTTTGGCTTTTTTAGGAATTTGCTGTGTATTTTCTGGACAGCCATAAAATTGACATGCTTGCTGTTTATTGTACCAATAGCACTATGTGAGGAGAGCTTGCCCAGAAAAAATCAGCTCTCTACCTGCATAACTTTGGTCATAATTGGCCTTCAAAGTTGGTGTCACAGACAACTTCGTTGAATAAATTAGCAATTTCAAACGGCCACAGCTCCCTAATAAAAACATATTTGCCATTGAAAATTTGTTTCACAAGTGTACTGGGCATAGCTGCTAGACTGTGGAAATTTTTGAGCCCATGGCATTGATATAACTAGAGATATTGCCCCCTGAAAATCCACTTTTATTTTACGTTGTAAAAGGAGTGCGAAAATCAGCGAAACGTTGCCATCTTTATTAATTTTTGTTGTCAAAACTAAAGAAGATATTTAACTGAAACGTTGCACATATCCTATTAAGTACATGGCCTTGGTGTGAGAATTTTTTTAAATAAATCTGAGATGGTCAGGTGGGGAAATTTTCTGAAATTTGATGGAATGAATGACCCTTTGACATGGACATGGAATGACCCTTTGATTTTCTGGGGTGGGGGTGGAGGGGGGGTCAAAAAAGTGGGCATGGCACTCTGGTTGGCAAAATTAGCATTTTTTCCATTTTTAACAGGCTGTTACTCTGGAAGTAATAAAGCTAACCCCATGATTTTTTCAGGACTTGTACTCTGGCAATCAAGGGTAGCACAGTGCCTAATCAAAGTAGTTTTAACCCTTTAATTGTGGTTTTATAGGCTCTCAAAAATGCAACTTTTACGAATCGTTATCGAAATGTACACATATAAGGGTACCATTTTCACATCCATCTGATGACATGAGAAAATTTTGGTGGGAAAGATGGCTAGCTTTTTGGAGAATGTTATGTTACACACCAACTCGAGTTTGTTTCAGCATTAAGTGTCACGAGGTGATTTAACTTTCATTTGTGATGATTTGTTGAAATATCTTGATGTAGATTTTATGTTGATAAGATTTGCCTCCCTCACACTTTTATCCAGACATAGGACTGGCCTGTGCTGTTGTGGGCTGCGGTGTGGAAAGTGAAATTTTGTACTACAGTGCATGCAGACAGATATCTTAAATATGATTTTACTTTTGCTCCAGACAGAATGAAATAAAACGTATCTACTGCTATCATCCACGATTCAGTCACAAGTGAGAAGCATCACACCTATCTACAAGACACAGGGTGGCTCACAGGCAATTGTTATAGGTAATGTTAAATGGAAATGTTAATACTTATCTAGGTGCAGGCAAAACATTAAGACAAAACTTAACTCAGAATTAGGCAAAAAGTTGTCGACATGCAAACGATATGGTGAAAACGGAAAAACTCAAACTTAATGACAACATCAAAAGATAACTGAAAAGTGAAAATAACGAGTAAGTATTTAAGGTCTAAGGTGACATGCAAGCAATTGAAAACTAGTGCAATCCTTAAAAAAAGTGACCTAAAATTGCTCATCATAGTGGAGCATTGTGCTGTTTTATTTCTATTAATTTCAGCCTTAGAATGCACCTGAATGCATGAAATTGCACTTTAAAATAATGCCTCCAGGGACTGCCTTTGGTGGCCATTATGTAATGCACTCGCCATAATCCGGGCAAGTGAATTTTTTATTTTATTGTTTTTTTTTTTTTTGGGCCAGTAGATTTTCAAATTTACAGGCCCTATGGGCAAGTGCCTTTTTTCTCGATGCACGTTTCGCCAGTACGCCGCCCCCATTGCAGAAATGTGCATCGGGAAAAAAAGGAAGCAAACATACAGGTCTGCATGCGTCCCGTGGACGCAGTTTGCTAGAGTGCTGAAATATGAACAAAATGCAAAGAAAACTAACACACGTGATTTGTGGATGGAGCGTGCCCTACGAGTAAGGGGGGTGTTGCCATGGCAGCTCTGGACCAACAACCATAGTATTTACTGGATCTGACCAATTGAAATCACCAAGGGTGAACATGATTACAATTCATTATGGAAAAATGGGCCATTACAGTTCACTATGGCTCTGTCTCTCATTTGCCAGGAAGCTTCCTGTCACCTCGGTGCCTTGTTAGGACCTCTGCTTATTAGGGACCATCTGTTAAAAAGGTCGATGAAAAGAAACACTTACTAGGAAGCATCATGTGACTAGCGCGATATATGTTGCAGTGCAGAGTCAGCTGTTCCCATGGGAAATGTTGACATTAGCTTTCTGTCAGTCTAGTATTTTGTGGAGCCTCAGCGCTGTGAAAACATTGGTGCAAGTTTTTAATTCAGCGTCCTTTCCCTCAAAAGAGCCGATACTCGAAATCTACGCGGTCCATTTCTGCTTAAAAATGATCAGAAATGAATTTTGTGATGATAACGATATGTGAACTGGATCAAATACCGACCATTGCCGTCCCATGTCTGTGATCTTTAAGGTGAATCCCCAGCTTGCTGCAAGGCATTTGGGATTTCCTTCGCTGTGAAGGAACCACTTGATGTTTCCTTAAAATTTCGCTGAAACAAGGTACCTAACTAGGATGTGTCTTGGACTTCCTACTGAGATGAGACAGTCCTAAGAAGCCATATTTCCTATAAATGCCACCAACTGAGGATGCTTCCTTGCAAATGAGACAGACTATAATGGATTCTAATATATGCTTAGTCTCACAAAGGTTCATTTGATCCTAAATGGCACGATGCGGCTGTCAGTTGCACATATCCTGCCTCCTTGACAACAGCATGTTCCATGTTGTTGCTGCTGAAGAAACGAACAGTTGTTTTGACCAATACTTAATGAGATTTTTTTTGCTTTTTCTCAAATAGCTGTGAAGTTCGCGCGGACAGGCTGTTAAGAGTACAGTAGCGAGTTGTTGCTGGCAGCTACGTCAGTGTTCGTCAGCAGCAAGAGATTTTTGTAAACTTCGTCTGGGGGCGACAAATATTTAAAATGTAATAAATATAAGTACATTTGAAGTAACAATATTGCACGTTTTTATCACAGAAAGTGCTTCAATACACTCAGCCCATAAAACAAAATTGTCCGCACATTTGCTGACCTTGGGCAGCATCATGTTAAGTTTTCTACCTGTGGAATGTGTAGTGGTAATCAGTTCTTTAATTTTTTGTGAATTTGCTGTTTCGTTCTAGTCCCCGGAATGGATGGTGGAGGCCTGACTGACTCCAGTCTTACAAATTCCTACTTCAGCAGCAGCTTCATTGGGGTGAATGGGTTTGGGAGCCCCACTGAGCCCAAGTACTCCATGATGCAGGTACTGATGTAATCTGGACCAAAAAGTACTCCTTGAGGCAATTGCTCCTCGAAAGGAAAAGTCAGAATTCATTACTTTGGTTCTGTAATTTTTAAAACTAATTCGCACATCATAGACCAAGTTTCATCATTTTGGTACTTGGTGTTCTGCTACTTTTTTGTGCGTCTGCATGGATCATTCCAT
The DNA here is from genome assembly GCA_029692085.1 of Gymnothorax javanicus. Taxonomy (NCBI): domain Eukaryota; kingdom Metazoa; phylum Chordata; class Actinopteri; order Anguilliformes; family Muraenidae; genus Gymnothorax; species Gymnothorax javanicus. The sequence continues at coordinate 93,663,556 of CM056199.1, read as the reverse complement.
GACACCAGACCTCCCCTGGTCGTTGTCAAAGTAGTGTAGCCTTTTTTTTGTCCTCTATGTTTATTGAAAACAATTTATTTTGGCTTCATCTCCATCATGTCAGGTTTTATAATGGTATTAAAAAGGGGAATGTCTGCACACGTTGCTCTCATTCTGTTTTATGCTCAAAAAACACCTGTTTGGAACATTCCACAGGTGAACAGGTTAATTGGAAATAGGTCAGTCAGTGTCATGATTAGGTATAAAAGGAGCATCCCCGAAAGGCTCAGTCGTTCGCAAGTTAGGATGGGGCGTGGTTCACCACTTTGTGAACAACTGCGTGAGCAAATAGTCCAACAGTTTAAGAACAACGTTTCTCAGCATGCAATTACAAGGAATTTAGGGATTTCATCATTTACAGTCCATAATATCATCAAAAGATTCAGAGAATCTGGAGAAATCTCTACACGTAAGCGGCAAGGCCTAAAACCAACATTGAATGCCTGTTACCGTCGGTCCCTCAGGGGCACTGCATTAAAAACCGACATCATTCTGTAAAGGATATTACCATGTGGGCTCAAGAACACTTCGGAAAACCATTGTCAGTTAACAGCGTTCATTGCTACATCTACAAGTGCAAGTGCAAAACTCTATCATGCAAAACGATAGCCAAATATCAACAACACCCAGAAACGCCGCTGGCTTCTCTGGGCCCGAGATCATCTGAGATGGACTGACGCAGAGTGGAAAAGTGTGCTGTGGGCTGCAAGTCCACATTTCAAATTGTTTTCGGAAATCATGGACATCGTGTCTGCCGGGCTAAAGAAGAAAAGGACCATCCAGATTGTTATCAGCGCATAGTACAAAAGCCAGCATCTGTGATGGTATGGGGATGTGTTAGTGCCCATGGCATGGTTAACTTGCACATTTGTGAAGGCACCATTAATGCTGAAAGGTACATACAGGTATTGGAGCAACATATGCTGCCATCCAAGTGACGTCTTTTTCACAGACGTCCCTGCTCATTTCAGCAAGACAATGCCAAGCCACATTCTGCACGTGTTACAACAGCGTGGCTTCGTAGTAAAAGAGTGCAGGTAATAGACTGGCCTGCCTGCAGTCCAGACCTGTCTCCCACTGAAAATGTTTGGCGCACTATGAAGTGCAAAATACGACAACGGAGACCCCGGACTGTTGTGCATCTGAAGTCGTACATCAAGCAAGAATGGGAAAGAATTTCACCTACAAAGCTTCTATAATTGGTGTCCTCAGTTCCCAAATGCTTATTGAGTGTTGTTAAAAGGAAAGGTGATGTAACTCGGTGGTAAACATGCCCCTGTCCCAGCTTTTTTGGAACGTGTTGCAGGCATCAAATTCAAAATGATCAAATATTGCCAAAAAAACAAAGTTTATTGGTTTGAACATTAAATATCTTGTCTTTGTAGTGCATTCAGTTGAATAAAGGTTGAAAAGGATTTGCAAATCATTGTATTCTGTTTTTATTCACGTTTTACACAATGTCCCAACTTCATTGGAATTGGGGTTTGTATAAGTTGTTGTGTTCTTTTTTCAAGATCAGTGGATGTCAGTGGGAAGGACTAGTATGGGAATGACTCCTTGGTATGGTGTTGTATTAATGACTTTCTCCTCATTTTATAGCGAATGGCAAGCAGCAGCAGTTCTCCCAGCCTCCTCAATGACAGTGCCAAGAGCTACACATCACATGGTAAGAAGCACGAAGCCGGTCAAATCAGAATAGCTTGGAACTAACTCTGACGGTGAATTTCCGCCAAACACAAAGCAAATTTTTGCCTTGTGTAACTTGAGTGAATATGGCCGCTGAATTTTTTTGTGAGGATTTAAAGATTTTTACCTTACGTGAATGTGCGAATGATGTGAATTCTGCTTCTTTGTTTTTCCCACCATAAATTTGTGTCTATCCGCATCTTTGCATTGACTTTCCATGCAATTTGGCCGCAGTCAATAAGGTTGCTTCACGTTTGTGAGTGCACACTCAAGGTCCATTTCCACCTATGTATGAAATTGCTCTCTATGAAATGGTACATGCTAATCCTGCCCACTGTACTCGCACTGCTTTCCTGCAGATGCAGTGAGCTCACCTGCGTCAACCCTCTTCAGCGATTTCACTGCACTGAGCCTTGCACAGAGGAGAAAGGTGAGTGGCCAGATTGCCTCTGAGCAGTTGGAGAGAGGTTTGGTCAGCCTGCTCGTGGTGCTGCCCTGACCCTGAACATACTGGAGCTGATGAGTGACACTCTGAAAAGCACTACAAAAACCATAGTCATTTAGGGCTGTTACTAACTTACCAACGTGAGGTAGGTTTGCTTTTGGTCTATGTCTCTAATATCTGGGGATTAAATTTTGCGAGGTGGTGATGAAGGCATGCATGAATGGATGCCACCATTATCATGGCATCGATTATCTGGGCCATTCCGTGTCAATTCACACAATTTCAGAAAAATCCCATGGTGGCCTACTCGGATTTAGCTGAAAAAATTACTAAAAATACTTTGAATATAATGAACAAATCCAAAGTTTTAGCTCCAAACACCCAAGTGTTTCTGAGATACGGCCCATTTAATTTTGAGGGCCACGCCCCTTTCCAAAACCCTCCAAAAGTTTTTGCGTTTTCGTGAGATAATATCTTTTCACCCAGAAGTAGAGACCTGAAAATGGCTACTCTTATAGACCTTTGCCCAGGCTTTTAGAATCTGCAATCAGAAATGTTCTATCTTTTCTACTGCCTGAGGTATTGGCAGCTGAATTCCTAATTTCTTTCATAATGAACAATTTTTTAGCATTTAGAAAAAATACGGCCACCTGGTGGCGTTTTGCAGTACTATTGTAGTTGGGTCTGTGGGGAGGTCAATATTCAGGGCCGCGCTGGATGCACAGTATGGGATTTTCACGCCAGCTACCAACCTAAAAAACTGCCGTAGGGTCTTTAGCTTTGGAATAAAATGCGTTTTGAGTGTTTCTGATAACTTTTTCATATTGAAATTTGTGATCCAATTGGAAAACCCGTGTTTTCTAAGCCGTTTTCAGTTGTGTGTACTCTGTGACCCCTGGTGACCCCAAACCAAAACAAAAATGGTAAGTTTTGGTGTCAACTTGTTCAGGACATCCAAAGCAACATTTTGGTATATAGACATTGATAATGTCTTAAGGGGTTGTAGAAATACTGCCTTTAGAATTGAGCCTACCCCCTATTTTCCAACAAATGGTGATTGTGGTGAATAGGTGGAAAAGGGTTCATACCAGCCACACCCACCACTGGAGACTGGCCAGCAGTGCAGTTTCAAATGTCCCAAGGTATAACCTTTTCAGAAATATGCATTAAACATCTGGTCATTTTGGGAAATAAATCGCTCCTGGCTCTTGGACTATATCAATCAGCAATTTAAAAAGTTTCAAAAAGACACTTGACTGCAAATCAAGCTTTAGAACATATTTATCAATACCATTTATTTTATATATATTTGTACAAATACTTATTTGTGTATTATAAATTTTTTTTATGCATTTTATTATATATTTGTACATATAACTTATTTACTTGTACATATACCGTAAACTATTTATCTTTACATTTTTAAAAAATATATTTGTACATATATTTCATTATTTATCCTGGTTTCTGAAATAAGGATATGGTGTTTGCACGCACAAACGCAAAAACGGGATTCTCCAAAAACCCGACCATATCCAGGATACTGAAGTCCATGAAACTAAACGCACTCATAGAGAATACGTTGAATACGTACGTACTCCTATCTGGGCAAGCAACTCAAGAGCCTACTATATGTTATCTGCAGTGGAGAATGACACTAATTGTAATTCTTTTTCATTTTGTCTGCCAGTTGTCCTATATTAAGCAGACTTCCACTGCAAAAGTGCTGTATTCTGCTTTGGTACTTGGGTTGTTGCACGAATGGCGACTGTTGCCTCAAAGGGATTTGTGTTCCATTTCTCTGATGCTTCCTTCAGGCTCCAAACCCATCGGCATCAGAGTTTGTTCCAAAGGGAACGCCGGGGTCACGGGTGGCATCCATTTCCCAGCCCAGCATGCCTGCCTTCTCCTCGCCGCTCTTCCCCCACCCTGCTTTGAGCAGCTCCTCTGCTGCTGCCCTCGCACCAGGTTAGTCCCGTTTCCTGGAGAAGTGTCCTAAGTTAAACCGTGACTCTGTCTTACCATGTATCATTGACTGCTGTTGTGTGCTCTGTCAAAGGCAATAGTTTAGCAGAATTACTTTCTTCGCTGTCTTCAAGTCTTTCACTGTCAGTCCAAGTTAAACTGATAAACTGCTTTGCTGTGGTCCCTGTCTTGTAACCTGCTACATGGTATCACCTTTAGCTTTGCAAAAAATTGAGCTAATTTTTAGTTGTCCGTATCTCCAAAATTTATAGTGTGCTGTCTGGATTAAGGTTGACCTTTGAGTTCGCTCTACTGTGGGATGTTATTTTTTCCAAGTTGTATATCTGAAAAATGCTTACAAAACTAAGAAACTGGAACCTTTTGATGCTGCTACACAGTTTAGCTAGGATGGGGCTTTCTGTTGGTCAGTCTGTGCATGACAAAAGATGCAGGTGGCTTAGACTGGGTTAGTTTTATGAGCAGGTGGCTTAAACGGGTTTGTTTTCTGGAGTTTTTTTGTAGACTGAATAAAGGATGAAGAGTTTTTGATCTTTCCTGACAGGAATGTCGCTTTCAGCTGGGTCCTCACCTCTGCATTCCCCCAAAATCACCCCTCACACTTCTCCGGCTCCGCGCCGGCGAAGCCACACCCCAAACCCCAATCCCAACCCTGCCAACTACCTGGTGCCCACCAGTGCCTCCACTCCACTGGCCGACCCTGGAGCCGCCCATATTATCCAAAAGGAAACCGTGGGTGGGACCACCTACTTTTATACGGACAACACCCCCGCACCCATGGCTGGGATGGTATGCGTCTTATAAGAAGTTGTTTGAACAGAGGTCATTGAGAAAATGGACACTGGGGTCTCCTTAATGACCCTGTGTGCGCTGAACATATCTGAAGTGCTTTGCTAGCATTATTTGGTCATTCATTATGAATAAAATAAATCACAAAACAAGAAGGGCAGGATATTATACAGATCATTTCTTTTGAGTAGGATGAGCTCAGGAAAACTACAGCAGTTGTATCCATCTTCTCTTATACATTTTCTAGTCCTCGTAATGGCATGTTTGTATGAAATTTATTTTCTCCCAAAGGCAGCATTTGAAGTGGGAGTCTAATGCATCTCTCAGGGCGAGGAATAAAAATGAATGCTGCTGAACCACTTGCATGCTCTGTATCTGACTGATCGGGCAGAAATCGTGCAACGGAGCAGCTTAAAGTAAATGTTTGTCTGGAAATTTGTCTGGATACATTTCATGTGTTTAACCATTTTAAGATTGCAGATTGTTTCAGCATTGTGGGTGTGAGGAGTTTAGTGAGTTTAGTTTAGCATTTAGAATCATGATGGATTTGTTGTAGTTTCTTAATTTGCATAATTGTTTCAACTGTATTATAATGATGTATACTCTTTAGGACATACCTATAAAGAAATGTTGAGTTCAGTGTGGGTATATGAAATATGAATATAAAGAAGATGTATGTAACGGTCATAATCGGACACACGAAAGGTTCTGCAACAGCAAGGTACGCTGCCTGGCCAAAAAAAGTGCCACTTGGATTTAACCCATTAAGACCAAAGGTGCCCTCTAAAAATGTATTCTAAAATGTAAGGTATTGTTTGAAAATGACCTCTGAAAACCCGAGGGTTTTCTGAAAACTTGACAGATTAGTCACGTTCATTAAAACCTTTTTCTCAGCCTGTGTAGTAGAAGGAAACATGAAATATAAACCATATAAGAGTTCAGAACTTTGGCCTATGTCCTAATGTTCTAATGTTTGCCCAAAAAAAAAAAAAATCAATAATCCGAAAAAAGTACTTGTCATAATTTGTGGTTATTTTTGTTGTTATTGTTGTCGTTGTTGTTGTCATCATTATCATAATAATGTAATACCATTATTATTCCCTCCAGATCATTTCATATTGATACTCCTCCTGCATGAGTGATAGTTCCCCATTTTCCAGTCATCTTGAAATCTGACAAACCTGCCTAAATCATCCTCCTCCTCTAATATGTCTTTCATCCACTGAGCCTTGGCTAGCGGGTCATGGTGTGAGTCTGAGTGTTCTAATGAATTGTTTTTGTCAGAGTAACTGTTATATTCGGCATCAACGTCAGTTCCCTCACTCCAGTCGTCAGCCAATTTCACTGTCTGAAATGCAGCTTTGGAAACTTTTTTTTTTTTTTTTTTTTTTTAAACAAATCCCATAATGGGTTTCATCTGCCCCATGTGTATTTCAACGAGTCGCAATGTATTGCTCGGTCACGTTTCTTCAAAATGATGATATTCTCTATAACGCGGAAATTTCACATCCAGTCTTAAAGGGAGAAGCACGCAGATGTTGCATTCACTCTTAAATGGTTATGCAAGCAAATTATGCATCCGGCCTTAATGGGTTAAATAAGCAAGTACTTTAGAGCCTATGATCGAATGGTTATTGCAGTGGTTTATGTTTCAGCTGGCAACAATTCTTTTTACCTTGACTGCAGTGTGTAGCTCCTTAACTAAGACTACCTAAGTGTACTGAATGACCAGGTCATCCCTTCAATAATTTTTTTAATCCCTGACGGCACAGGCACATTCCAGGTTGGCATTTCTAAGACTGATCGGGCTCAAATTAAAATTGTGGTTCAGCGAGCAGGAGGTATCATTTTCACACATGAATTGGCTCTCCACAAAGTCCTGACCTTAACCAATTAAGTGTTTTGGATGTGCTGGAGAATGCCTTACGGAGTGGTTTGAGACTCTTGTCATCGATACAAGATCTCAACCAAAATTAATATAACTGTTTGTATATAAATTTTGTAACATTACGTAAGATTGTCAATAAAATGGCATGATGAATTTGTGCTGTGATCAAGGCTTAAGGCGGTGCAACAGAATATTAGAGTGTGTGACTTTTTTTGGCCAAGCATTGTCTGTGTGCTCTCCTTGGCTGGAAAAAAGCATTAGAGCGGTTTCTGCTGATTTGGCGATTGGAGCGTGCTCTGAGGGAATGGTGACCATAAAATTCCATGTGAGCACCTTCATAACAAAACTTACTGCTGCAAATTATGAAAATTGTGAAGAATCTTTTTTTTTTTTTTTTTTTTTTTTTTTAGGGTTGCATGTCATTATGTGCCTTCTTGTGTATCATATGCGTGAACTAGCTTCATTCTTAAACGGTGTTCGAACGGGACTAGTTGTGCCACACATATCATCCTGTCATTTTCATCTGGTATACTAGTAAATTGTTCATGCCTGTAATTTTTTAGTTATCAGGAAGGATGAAATTATTCCACAGGTTATCCACCATTTTTCTGATTAGCACATTTCCTTAGACTGCGCTGATTCCAGATGAATGGAAATCTACGAAATGCAGTTGAATTGTGGAGCTTATCGTTTTGGAACCGTTCCATTCTAATCTTGGATTTGGTCCCTTGGGCTGCACAGTCATGAATCTCTTTCACTGTTGATCTGTATGTCTTTATTCTCTCTTTCTGGTCATCTGCTAACAAACATCAGACCTGTTTAGGGTCCTGCTGTTGAATCCCAAGGATTAGGTTGCTTTGTCTTCCAGAACCGCTGATGTCAACTTTACTTGCAGGTCTTTCCCCCCTATCACATCTACCCCCCCACAGCTCCGCATGTGGCGTACATGCAACCCAAAGCCAACGCGCCGTCTTTCTTCATGGCTGATGAGCTCCGACAGGTACCTCTTTTCTGTCTCATTTCAGTTCTCTTACTTGCCAATCAGGTTTTTCCCTGGCTATGTGAACAAATCTGGCTTAATTACAGTTTCACAGTATTCAGTGTATAGTGGCTAATGTTTGCCCGGAGTGACTGGACTGATCAGGAGGGAATAGTTAGTTTGATGCAATTTGCTTGCTGAACAGTGACCTGGCAGTAGATATGTTTTAGATTCTCTTATTCAGATTGACACTGGCACTTTGACATTTGACATTCTTTCCATGCAGTATTTTCACATTTCATATTGATGCAGTAAGGATTAAGTTCTTAGCTCAGGGGTACAATGGCAATGCCCCACCTGAAAACCAGTCCTGTCATTTCAGTTACAAGCCCAGATCCTGAATCGCAGTGCAGCCCCTCTCTCTCTCACCAAACGTCATGGTGCTTCTGTGTTCTGAATTCAGCCTGGAAGGACATGCTTTTTTTTTTTTTTTAAATGTCATGCCCTTTTGTGGTAATTTAGGAGTCATTTGCTTGGGCCATTGATAAGCAAATTTGTATTTAGTTGATATGTTGGTCACTAATTTACTTTGGGTTGGATTCTGGTGCTACGGTTTTATGTAGTAGTAGTAGTAGTACTAGTGGTGCTAGTAGTAGTAATAGTTATAAGTAGTAGTTGTAAATTTATATAGTACCTTTCATACACAAAAATACAGCTCGAAGTGCTTTGCATTCAGACATAAAATCAAAACAATTAGGAGGTAAAAAGACCATTTAAGAACAAATCATACAGAAGACCATGTAAATAAAATTATAATCAAGACTGTGATAAAAAGGAGGGATAATAATAATGAAGTAAAAAAATTAAACAATCAAAATAATAAAACGGGGAGAAAATAACAAAAATGTATAAAACAGTATTGCTAATTCTGAGCTGGATTAAAAAGTTATTTTTTTAGTTGCCCTTTAAAAATGTGGCATCTTATTGTAAGAATGAAAATATTTTTACCTTTTGTTGTGAATTTTGCTAGATTTAATGGACATCTTTTACCTGGACATCTCCCTTGTCAAAAAAGTGCCAGTTTTAATAAAAAAAAAAAAAAAACTTTAAAAGGCAAGTAAATGCCTCAAAACTGGCCAGTGGCCAAAGTTGTTTTTCTTATATATTCTGTATATATGCTATATATATTGTCTACCAAAATCCTTGTCTTGCATTAAAAATTCCGGAATTTCCCGGATGAGAAAAGCCCATGCAAATGTGGCTGTGAGTTTTGTCTAGCTATAAAATTTACCAGCATTTCACAGTTTTTTTTGAACCCTCATTGAGTTGAAGTTTTTCAGCTTGTAGTGTTTCAGGATTGTGGCACTGCTTCTTAAGCTGCCAGCTTTTTAAATTTATTACAGGTTTGTTGAACCAGTTTTTTGAAAAAAGGACTAATTTATGTCCCCTGAGTCCTCTCTCTTCCTGTTTTTCTTACTGATCTCTTTTTGACACTGCTCTTTGAACTGTAGCTGTGCATAAGCCTGCTGTTGTTGCTTTTTAACGCTTTCCTCTCTTCAGGGTGGTTGATGCCTGCTGCTGATTGATGAACAGCTTTAATGTCGTTTTCATCCCTTCTACAGGAGCTGATCAACAGGCACCTCATCACGATGGCACAAATTGACCAATCAGAAAATCCTGGTAAACTTTTCTATCAATGTCTCTGTTATTGAGTTTAATATTGTTTGTCCTTAAGAGGCACTACAGAAGTGTGCACTGGTCGACTAAAATTAGTAAACCGCACAACTACAGCTTTCATTAGCAATTGTTTAATGCTTGCATCTGTTAATTAAGCATTCCCTCAAATAGTTGTAAGGTATATAGCACTGATGAAGAATTCAAATCACTCAAAGTTTTATTAATCAAGTTTGAATGAAATGGATGAGAAAGACACGTGAGGACGTGTTGCTGTTTTGAAGTATATTTAAATTCACTGTTGCATATGCTTGTATACCCTCATTTACAGGAGGCATTTATCCATTGTGCTAACAATGCACTGCAACTCCTTTTTTGTGAAGCTTTGCCAATGGGCCATTTTGCTACTAAACATTCTACTTAATACCTTTCTGCTTGTGATTACACCGTTGGGTACAGTGGCAGTTACATAGTTATATTTTGGTTGAAAAAGTAAAACCTTTTTCTAGAACCTGGCCAGTCAATTGCTGGTACGCTCAGGTATTGAATGTCAAAATCGGGCTCTGTGATCCCTCTTTAAAATGGGAAAGAAGATTTCAGTGTATGGTAGTAATTTGTGACATTTAATGCTACATTGATGAATGATGACATCAGTGTCAGTCAGGAACATTTCTCTGTAATTCCAAACTGTGAGTGATGCTGTTTGCTGATGATTCTAGTCACTAAATTTTGTTGAAGGACAGATGTGGTTTTCCATTTGTTATAATATTGGTAAGTGGTGGTGCAGGCTTCTAATGTGCAAACTGCCATAATTTAGCAATCATTTGGATCCTTTTTAGTACCATGGACTTGATGCCCCAGGGTTCTCTGCCCTCACTGACCAGAATTACTATTACTTGTGAACAAAAAAAAATCATTGCTGCAAATACACTACTTTTAAATCTTACGATACGGATATGACTGGACAATTTTAGTTTCTCAGCACTGTTAACATGGATGTCACCAATGCAGTGCTTTGTGGACATGAACTCTGTACCACATCATCAGGATCTTATGCTCAGTGTGCTATTTTAAGGCTGTTCATATACTGTGAGGAATTGGACACTTTTTCTCATTCTTATTTGCATTATGTTTTTTTAACATCCATATGTTCATTACCATCTGGAGCTGTAGGTTTAACTCTGTCTGCGTGCCCTGAATATATATTGTATCAAATGAAGGGGTTTAATTCCGCCTTTTTAAAACCTTGTCAAATCTAGGTTGTGTAAAAATGAAGCCTTTGAAATTCAATTTTGAATACTAGAAAATAAACTGTAGTCTACTTTTTGGAGGAGGTATTTGTTTGAAATGGTGTAACTGCAGGAACTGTCAACTAAAAATCTTGAGAGGAAGGTCAGGCTCAACATAATCCCATGACTGTTTTTTAAGGAAGTACCATAAGTAGGGTGAAAATGGTCATCGTCGACCCACTAAAAGACTGTAAGGGATTTGACTGAATGTGTGGTTTCGTTTGATATCGGGAAATTCCATAATTTAGGTATTTACTGAATGAATTCATTCCTTGATTGTGATGAGCTTATTTCAGCTGTGTGCTGGTAGATATTGTGAGTGTCTTGTTGTCTAACAGGAGTTCCTACAGAAGTGGACAGTTATCACAGCCTCTTTCCTCTGGAACCCCTGCCCCCTCCTAACCGCCTGCAGAAAACTAGCAACTTCAGTTACATCACTTCCTGTTACAAAGCAGTCAACAGCAAAGATGACTTGCCCTACTGCCTGAGAAGGATACATGGTATGAGATGGACTTGTATACCTACAGCAACTCTTATATTCTGTATTTCAGTGCTACAGGAAAGGGTGCTGCTCTAAATTGTGAGTAACTGGGCTCCTGCTAATGAAAATCCTTGAATTTTGATGTGGTATTTTCAAGGTTTGGAAATGTTTGAATGTTGAATAAAGTGCTTAAAACTGTTTGAAACTGTAATGTTCATTGCATTACTCTCATAATAAATTCCAAGCGGACTGTGTAGTTCTACAAATATTTTATTTACCACATCTGTTAGGAAAAGCTTGGAAATGCATCTGAAAATACATGAAAAGTGCTTGAATCTGACTTTGGAAAAGGTGTGGAGTCACTGCATATGAATCTGCTGAGTTCTCAACTATGACAGCTACTGCGCGTATGCAGGCTTTTGCGCGGATCTAAGACATTTCATGGCATGCACTCAGACATGGAAGACATAATTTAAAATAAGTATAATTTTCCCCTGTAAATTTCAGTTTTTTGCTCTGTGTGTTATGATCATGATGGATCACCATAGGGTAGTGGGAGTGATGGATGCGAAAGTGAATTGTGCCCTCAAACGGAATGGTGTGAATCTGGTTTCGCTGATGGTCTCTTCAGGTTTCAGGCTGCTGAACACCAAGTGTATGATGCTAGTGGACATGTGGAAAAAGATCCAGCATTCCAACTCTGTGACTCTGAGAGAGGTCTTCACCACCAAGGCTTTTGGAGACCACTGTGAGTGAGAAAGTCCAGTCTTATTCCTGACTGTGTTTAGTCTGAACAGCTGTAGGTTCCTTACATGCGCACTGTAGGAAAGAAGATCTCAGAAACAAGCGTTGCCGCATAACCAGCTAATGTGCACATGTGCTGAATTCTCACAGAGTAGGTAACCCTGAGGGAGGAGGAATGCATGTCTTCCAAACTGGCAAAACGCCATTTGAAATTGTGTCCTTAATCCACCCCAGCGCTGGTATTCTCTTATGACTTCCACGCGGGGGCCGAAACTATGTTCACCCGCCACTTCAATGACCCGACCGCTGACTCCTACTTCACCAAGAGGAAATGGGGTGAGTGTAACAGAGATGTTTTTCAGTCATTGTTTGAATGCGGCCTAAGAAAGAACTGGGTTTCCAAGTGTTCATACATTCCCCGTAAAAATGAAAATAACTTGAGCATTCATGATTGTCTTCATATCTTTGAATTCTTCCATTATGTACAATACACTGTGTGGCTCAGGAGGTAGAACGTGTGGTCTAGAATTTAGACTGTTCCTGAGTCGATCCCTGGACATCCTCCAGAAAACATGCGGAAGTGTCCTTGAGCAAGACACTGAACCCCACACTGTTCCTGATGTGCAGGTTGGCGCCTTGCATGGCAGCCTCTGCCATCAGGGCGAATGTGAGGCATACTTGTGAAGCGCTTTGTGTCTGATGACTTGAAAAGCGCTATATAAATGCAGTCCATTTACCATTTTACACAACAGAAAAGGATGCAAGCTGTTCGATAACTCGTCTTTTCCCAAAGTCATTAGATTAAAAATATAAAGAAAAATGCTGCTTAAATTCACATAATGGCTTAACAGGCCTGAGCTTCAACACCACTTGCGATTATTAGCACTACTTTTTCTCTCTGTCATCCTGTACCTGCTATGACCTGCTAGTGTGTGTGTGACTTAAATAGGAGTGTTAATTACTTCTAAATTGGTTATCTATTAATCTTACTGTCGGTTGTGACTAATGGCTGAGCGTCATTAGCTCTTCATTGTTTGGACATTTTTGTCTGCACTTAAGTTGTTGTAGGTGAGAGCATTTGCTAGATGTAAATTGAATTGTGTTGCATCTGAAAACTCTGAAGGTTAGACCTAAAGGTCTTGTGCTGGAGGGTCGCGGCTCGAATATGTTGACACTTGAATAGGTATGTCTGCCATTGAAATCATCTTTGTGCACATACTAGTCCATTTTTCCATTCTTGGTGCATCTCTGAAATTGTTTTAGGTGAATATTTTAAGTAAATACTTGTGAGAGCTGGACGGTTAGTGGCAGGAAGCTGCTCTCAGTGTTGGTGATGATGCTTCCTCTATCCTCAGCAGGGCAGCCTGACCCTCCCCCTCCACGCCAGCATGCAGGCCTGCTGCCCGAGTCGCTGATCTGGGCCTACATCGTGCAGCTGAGTTCAGCTCTGCGGACAATCCACACCGCAGGCCTCGCCTGCAGGGTGATGGACCCCAGCAAGATCCTCATCACTGGCAAGACCAGGTACACACAAACACACATTTGTTTTCACGTTTTGTGGGAACATTCCATACACTTCCATTCATTCCCTAACCCCTTTCCCTGACCTTAACAGTAAACAAGACATGCCTAACCCTGACCCTAACCCTGACCCTAACCTTAAAGTAGACATGTATTGAAAAATCAGAAAATGGGAAAATTATACCTCTACGGAAAGCTAATGTCATGGAGATGATGACTAAAATGCTTTCTGTGTGCTCACTCAAACAGGAAGCGAATAAAAGAGGCATTTTGAACAACCTTTCAGCTTGCTCACATCTCCAAAAAGGCCGAATGAAAATGGCCCCTTTCTTATGATGTAATTTGTCGAAGACAGGGGCGCAAGGTGAAGAAGTCAAGGGAACTGATGTTGGGGCGACCCGGCAAAAGTCGCTGGCATCGTCGCCAGTCAGTCAGCAGGGAAAATCAATTCCACTTTTGTGGTTCTTGAGGATCGAAAAAATTATGTTGGCCTATGTGATCCCATGACAAATTCTGAAAGAAAGGATTTTATTGACCCAAACTTCGTCTTGCACCCGTGTTTTGAGTGAAGAAGTTATCAGGAAGACGTCACCTTTATATCACTCTCTCACTCCTCCAGAGCCATGTCAAATTCGTTTGCTATGTTGCTAGCTATATAGCTAGTTAATGCAATGTACGCCACTACAGAGGAATACAAAGTCATCTGAAGGAAAGACCTGTCTTTCTCTAAAATTTTGATGAACAAGCAGACTGAGAAATAATGAAAAACGCAAAAAACCAAGCTATTGCTGAGTCGCAGGAGAGTGGTGTTGGTTAACAGTTGAAATGAAAATTAGGCACTTTACATGTGATTGCCTTGTCATTAAGTCATAAAAAGTCCTTAAAACCAATAATAAAAAGGTAGTTTATATAATTATCAACATATATCTGAAGTTTTATGTACATTGGACAATTCCCAGAGTACTTTATTCGAATTCCAAACTCTGACTGTGGAACTGGTGGGCAGCTATTTTGCTGGATTTGGGCTTGCTAACTGCTCAAAATATCCCTATTTATCCCATAAATGATTAAAAATCAGTGTGGTGCTACCCATGAGATACAGTTTTGGTATCACGTAAGAGTGAGCCTGCTTTCTCGTGTTGCGATTAAGGTTAGGTTAAAGTAGACATTTATTGATTTGAAACTTTACAAAAAAAATTTTGTATTTGGTATCATCTGAAAGGGCAGGCGATACTCTCTATCAACATTTTCCAGTCGGAGATAATAATGGAATAGAGTAACATGGATGTAAAGCGGGTTTTTAGCAACCCTCAATATTGTCTTTGAACAGCATTGTGAATCAGGCCGAGAGCTGTGACATCACTTGTGTGAACAATTGTGACACATAGGCTATCATATTTGTGTTTCACATTGCAAGCAAGATGTCAAAATCCACTTAAAATGTCAGAATTATTTCAGCCTCTGCTTGACTGGGACATTGAATGTACATAGAGAATCTCCAGTGAGCGAGCTCGAGATATCAAATTTATGCAGCGAGCCTTTGATTGGCAGTCCATTCAAGTCAATGGTATGAATAATTTGCTATCTAGCATACTAACGCTTTTTTGACATTAAATGATTAAATTCAAGCATCTATGACTAGTTACATGTGTATCTTATTACTATACTGGCCAAAAGCATTAGCATGCTAGCAAACAAAAGTTACCTTTGTGAACATATTAGTTCACATTTGTCAATGAATGTTATCTGACTAACCTTATCCCAACCCTAACCTTAACCCCTAACCCTAAAATAGCTCTTTTTTTTTTTTTTTTTTTTTTTTTTTTTGTTGTTGGGACCTGAAAATGTCCCCACAAGTACAAATGAATCTGGAATTCCATATCTTGCGGAGACATTTGGTCCCCGCAAGGGTAGGTAAACATGGCACACACACACACACACATATATGCGCGTGCGCACATGCAAGTGTACGTACAAAGTATACAAAGCACGTGCGGAGTTTTGGAAATGTTCAGTGTGTATGGAATATTGAGTGCATGCAGTTTGTGCTGCCTTTGTTCTGGTAGTGCTGTTGGCTTGTTTGAGGATGTCCCCTGCCTGAGATATGGGTGTGCTCTGCTTTATTTTCAGGTTACGAGTGAACTGTGTTGGAGTCTTCGATGTGTTGACGTTTGACAGCAGCCAGGCCAACCCACTGGCCCTCATGGCGCAGTACCAGGTGATCCACTACTAAGATTAGGCATGAAGTGGTTTCTCCATGAGAATGCCTTTTTTTGGTGTATGGCTGGTTTTCTGTGATAGTGCCGATTTGTTTATTGTTCGACTGTTCCTCTGTGAGACTGTCTTGGTCACTCCATGGCAAATATAGGCAACTGCGCCACAGACTTACCTCTTCAAGCTGTATATACCCCCAATATGCAACTCTGTAACAGTAAAATATTGAAAGTTGACAGTTTAAATGCAACCCCAATTCCAAAAAAGTTGGGATGCTATGCAAAATGTAAATAAAAACCGAATGCTATGATTTTTTTTTTTCCAATCAAAAAACTTCCTCTGGGTCATTGCTATACTCAGTAAAACAACAACAACAACAACAAAAAAACACAGTTGGCTCTTTCCATTTAAATGCGTGCACTTGGTGAGGCTCATAATAAAGTCTTTAGTTGGTGAAAATGGCTAGAAATATGCATTTTTTTGTTTAAAATTAAGACATGCATAACTCAAAAACTATTTGGGGTACAACTTTAATATTTTACATTAATATCTCAAGGGAAAGTATCAACATGAATTTCTTCAAGAATGTCCTTGTGTTGAACTGGGAGGCTCTGGGTGACTATCAGAGTGCTTAATTTATTCTGAAGTCGCAGTATGTCTGACCTCTTTGTTTCCTTCTCCATGCGGCAGCAAGCAGATCTCATCTCATTGGGCAAAGTGGTGCTGGCCTTGGCTTGTAACTCGCTGGCTGGGATTCAGAGGGAGAACCTTCAGAAAGCTATGGAGCTTGTGTCAATCAACTACTCCTCTGACCTCAAGAACCTCATTCTGTAAGATCAGGTGTTCCACTGCCCCTCCATTTTGATGCTACCGCTCATTTAGACACTTTCTCACTCATACGAAATGGAGTTCTCATTCCATATAAAACTGCGTACCTTTTCTTTTTGAAGAAATTATAATTTTAGGGCTGTTTGGGTATACAAACATGGAAAACCAAGTTGTTACAACACAATTCACTATCCTCCCCGCACACATGCACTAACAGCTCTTGGTTTCATAGGTACCTCCTTACAGAGCAGAGTCGGCTTCGTAGTGTCAATGACATTATGCCCATGATTGGCGCCCGGTTCTACACCCAGCTGGATGCTTCACAGATGAGAAATGATGTCATTGAGGAAGACTTGGCCAAGGTATGGACAGCCTGTGCCATGAAGGGCAAAAATGATATTTTATCTGCATTAATGATTGAGAATGCCAGTCTTCGCCTTGTAGGCTTGGATATCTGAGAATCTTTTTCATTCTTGAATAAAAGCATAATTTTGGTGCATCACTTTCGCTACCCTGGAAGAAATCCTGCCTGTTACAGGCAATGTATCTGCCTTACTTGCGGCACGCAGCTGAGAAAGCCGTGCCACTTTTACTGACTGAAATGCTGTAGAATCAAGCAGGATACATTACAGTGATTGGTGGAAAATGCTATAAAATAGTCTCCATGGTTTAGTTCAGATATTAGTATCTACCAGACGGCAGCATCCAGCTGACAAACAGGCAGGACCTTGGCTGCAGGGACCTGCAGTCGCTGCAGGTGTGGTCCATTGTTTTATCAGTTTTTCTAATTAGAGGGTCTATATATGAAGCCTTCCCCGAGCAAAAAGAAAGGAGCTGAGTTTGAAGAGTCGTTTGGTTCAGCTCTTATTATTAGCTCCCGCTGCTCGCCGTGCGGGAGCTATGGTATCTGAGTGCGTGCATGTGTGCCGCGTGCGTCAACACATTTTGCTTTATCTCATCAACTATTTCAGTTACAGGCTCCTAATTCTTACTGGACATGCATCTCATAAAGGCCTACAAATGACATGCCTAAAGGTGACCTTGTCCTATTTTTCAAGGTCACTGGCCTAAAAATATCTCCAAAAACTTTGACATTTTGCTTTATCTCATCAACTATTTCAGTTACAGGCTCCTAATTCTTACTGGACATGCATCTCATAAAGGCCTACAAATGACATGCCTTAAGGTGACCTTGGCCTATTTTTCAAGGTCACTGGCCTATAAATATCACCAAAAACTTCGACATTTTGCTTTTTCTCATCAATAATTTCAGTTACAGGCTCCTAATTTTCACTGGACATGCATCTAATAAAGGCTTACAAATGAAGTGCCTAAAGGTGACCTTGCCCTATTTTTCAAGGTCACTGGCCTATCAATATCACCAAAAACTTCAACATTTTGCTTAATCTCCTCAACTATTTCACTTACAGGCTAATTCTTACTGGACATGCATCTCATAAAGGCCTACAAATGACGCTCCTAAAGGTGACCTTGGCTTATTTTTTCAAGGTCACTGGCCCAAACATGTCACCAAGAATTTCGACATTTTGCTTTATCTCATCAACATTTTCAGTTACAGCCTCCTAATTAGCTTCCGCCGCCCGAGTGATACGGGAGCTATGGTATCAGGCTCCATCCGTGTGTGCGTCCGTCCATGCGTGCGTCCGTCAACAAAAACGTTGACGTTTTGTTTATCTTAACGGCGGGAGCTTCTGGGGTCGCCAGTGCCCTATATTTTTGGATGGGTTCTATGGGCTTTCTGTTTAAATTTTTATTTTTCAGTTTTGAGGTCTTCGTTAACCCCTTTGTGCAGAAGCCAAATCTGGCTATTTATGTGTCTCCTTATTTAAGGCTTTATAATTCAAGATCGCAGCTTCACAAAGAGCAAGGGAATGGCTCAACTGGGTCAAGACACTTGAAGCATTTAGAATTACATCATATTTCAGTTTATTTTCATGATTTTGTTAGAGAAAAAGGGCTGCAAACATAAAAAATCTTCATGAAAATTCGGCATTGAAGTTGTAAATAAAGTATTACTTGGGATTGAAAAATGGCTGGGAGTTAAAACTATACATTTCTGGGATTGTAAGCTCCTTGACTACAAGTTTAATTCATCTGAGCATTGCATTCTAAATTGCCTACTCTCTAGGAGTCAAATAAGACAGTTATCCAGGTGGCTTCCCAAACTCTAAGATCCCTCAAAATGGTGCACTGTCAAATCATAAAATAATCATATTTAACACAAATCAACTTTTGAGGCAGAAATTCAGTACGAACTAATGATTTTCTGCATGCATTTAGGCTATGCAAGAGTAAAGAAAATAAAATTTGCGACACCTTTCAAAAATGTATGTTTTCAGTCTTTTTGTTTATTACCCATATTTTTACTGCCATATACTTGTAGGAATGATTTTTTTTTTTGTTCTCATTGCCTGCAATATTTTTCAATACATTTTCACCAAAAAATTTTTGAGAAGTGATCTATTACGACCCGTTTTAGACAACAGTGGTGGTGTGTAATCATCACTGCAGTGCACACTACTGTATACTGTCTGTTATTTTTTTCACCCTTCAGGAGGTGCAAAATGGACGCCTTTTCCGGCTACTGGCGAAGCTAGGAACCATCAATGAAAGGCCAGAGTAAGGATGGGGACCTGCTCTCCATATTGGACCCAAATGAATTGTGTTAACTGCCATATTTTTTAAAAATGGGCTAGTTGTTTTTGGTTAACCTTGTTAATTATTTTGGCAACAAAGCTCTTTTGATATTGCATTTGAGTGTCTGAATGCAGCTCACCAGCAGAATGCCAATTCTAAGGTTCGCTTGTAGCAGGGGTCTCAAACTTCTGTCTTCTGAGGCTGCATTATCTGCAGTTTTTCAGGATTATCATTCAATCTGTGGCTAAGTTGGGCCTTACATGCGAGATGTGCGGCATCCTTTGCCAGTCTATGACTTAAATTCAGTACTTAAGTGCAGGAACGTACCACAAATTGGCAGATGCGCATCAGCCCTTCAGGACTTGAGCTTGAGACCCCTGCTGTTCATGGCATGGAGTAGTTATGTAAGCTTTGTAGTAGGTCGCATATTGTACTATATTTAAAATGCTTTAATATTTTTTATTGAAACATTCATGTTTTTCTCTTATTCTTTTCATTTCTGCATGTTGCCTTTAAATTTTTTTTTTTTTTTTGAGATACCAATATGAAATGAAAACTAAATATGTGGCACAATATTTAAGGCTGTGCTGCCGGACAGCTTTTTGAAATTCCTAATAATTTCTGCGAGATTTCATTTTTTGTGGAAGAAAATTCCCATTAAAAGTTGAATGTTAGAATGTTGATTTTTGAGAATATTGTGATGTCACTATGGCCTCTTGTAGCAAATATATTATTGTTATGGTAGTTCTCCAATCACTGATCAGAAACTGTTGCTATTGGGAGTTAGAGGGTAAGCCCAATGCCTTTTCTTGCACATTGTTGTCTAAAAGCTCTTCTAGCTCATTTTGCGGTTTGCAGAAAGAGCAGTAAGTTTGTAATATTAACACCTTTGTGCAGAAGCCAAATCTGGCTTTACATGTGTTACCCTATTTAAGGCTTTATAATTCAAGATTTGAGCTTCACAGAGAGTGGGGAAACTGGCTTAAATGAAACAAGACACTTGTAGAAATTATAATTCCTTCGTATTTCCGTTAATTTTCCTAATTTTAGTACAGATTAAGGGCTGCAAACACAAAAAATCTTAATGAAAATTCAGCATTGAAAATGAAGAAAAGAAATACCGAGAATTGAAAAATGGCTGGGCGTTAAAATTATACATTGCCGGGATCATAAACTCCTTGACCACGAGTGTGCTACATCTGAGTGACTGCATTTGAGTGAGAGATCATTTGAGGCTTTAAGTGACCACTGAATTCTACAAGGGACGAATCTACATGTAAATCAATAGACGGGTATTATGTGTTTTTAATATCTGATGACTTTAATTGACAGTAGAATAACCGTATCACTATTGTGTAGAGTTTTTGCTTCAGAAAGCTGGTTTTTTTTTTTTTTCGGTACTTAATAGGGATATCTTTGGGCTATTGTAGCTGAGCAGGTTGCAACAAGGGAAAACATTTTTTGTCTGTCGCAGGAGATCATTTTTAATAACGGCTGGATAGATACTATGGGCAAATCTATTAGGCAGTTTGCTCATCAGGCTGGGCTGAGGAGTTAAATTCATACAATTCCTGGGAAACAATGATGGGACTTACAGTTGTGTTAAAAAAAATAGCAGTGCGACATCAATAACCTGATGAACCACAGTTATTAGTAGCGGTGATATTTCTGCATGGCAAATAATTTACTTGTAGCTATAGTAGTGTAATAGTAAAACAACAGACCCAACTGTAATGACATGCACGCTGCTCGTTCTGAGAAGTTGACCCGTTCATTGAAAAGGGTGTGTTCAAAATAATAGCAGTGTAGAGTTTAATTAGGGAATTTATTCATTCTATGAAGAAACAGGTGTCATTATTTGTCCTTTATTAAGGAAGAAGGGAAGCAAAAGTTTCACACATTGTTATAAAATATATTTCCGTCTGAATTGCAAAGTAAAATTGGCCATTCCAAATATTGCTCAGCGGAACAACTTAAGTTGATTAAAAAGTTGATTGGAGAAGGGAAAAATGTAAAAAGAAGTGCAGTGATTCATAGTACGCTCAGCTAAAAAATCTCAAATGCTTTAAAATGGCAAGAAAATCCTGGAACACGCGAAAGGAAATGAACAACTACTGTTAAAACGGATCAAATGATGGTCAGAAGGTCAAAGATTTCGTGAATCATCACCTCCATACAAATGAAAGATGATATAAAATTACCTGTAAGTGCTGTTACAGTCAGAACACGTTTGATCGAAGCTAAGCTATCAGCAAGAAGGCCCCGTGAAGTTAAAAAAAGAAAAACAGCATGTGCAGAATCGGTTAAAAAACCTTGATTGGCCTAAAGAGAAATGGCGTAAAATTTTGTGGGCTAATGAGAGTAAAATTGTTCTTCTCGGGTGTAGTTATTGTCAACAGTATGTCAGAGGACCCTGGGTACTGAATTCAAGCCACATTACAATGTGAAGACAGTGAAGCATGGCGGTGCAAAAATCATGGTATGGGGATGTTTTTCATACTATGGTGTTGGGCCTATTTATCGTATACCAGGGATTATGGGTCAGTTTGAATACATCAGAATACTTGAAGAGATTATGTTGCCATATGCCGAGGAGGAAATGCCCCTGAAATGGGTGTTTCAACCAGACAACGACCCCAAACACACAAGTAAGAGAGCAACATCTTTGTTCCAGACAAACAGGATTGAGGTAATGGAGTGGCCAGCTCAATCCCCTGACCTCAACCCCATTGAAAACTTGTGGGGTGACATAAAAAATGCATTTTCTGAAGCAAAACCCAAAAATTCATAGGAACTTTGGAATGTGGTTTGTTTGTCTTGGGCTGAAATATCTGTTTCTAGGTTTCCGAAATTGGCTGACTCGATGCAAAGCAGATGCGCCGCAGTTATCAAAAACAATGGCTATGCAACTAACTATTAGTTCAGTAATTTAAAGTGAAGTTAAACTTAGTATTTGAGTTTGAAGAGAAAATTGTTGACACTGCTTTTTTTGAACAGATTAATATTCCTTTTCTTTGCTTTCTGTAAATGAATAACACGGACTTGATCACATTTGTTAATGGTTTGATTTGGAATTGAATATATAATGACTCCACTGCATTTGAAATATGGAAATGAAGGCTATTTAAAAATATTCACACTTTATTCACATTTTTTAACGCGCTGCTGTTGTTTTTAACACAACTGTAACCATATTCTTAATCACTTACAGGCACCGCTTCCTTGTGAATATTCAATTACCGTTTCGGGTGTACGACCTATTGATAGGATAGTGTAACTGAGTGCATGAATAGAGCAGCTCTTACAGCATCTACGATCTGCGGATAGGGGTGAATTGAAGCACTGGATCTTGCACAGTTAATTTACACTTTTTGAGAGTGCAGAACATGAAAGAGCATCTGGAGGGCTGAGCTGATGCACAGGGGAATGTGTGCTAGTTGAGGTGTGGGCTGCATGAGTGTAATGTTGTTTTTGGGAATTTCCATGTTAAACCTGGCAGGTTCCAAAAGGATCCCACCTGGTCAGAGACAGGAGACCGCTACCTGCTGAAGCTCTTCAGAGATCACCTGTTCCACCAGGTGACTGACGCGGGGACACCCTGGATTGATCTCAGCCACATTGTCTCCTGTCTTAACAAGGTGAGCACTCATGGTCTGTCAGTGCGGTGTGCGAACATGCTATATAGCATGTTGTACAGTTAATTGTGGAATATTTTTAAATTGAGTAGTCATTCAAAAAAAAATTAACTTTTACCTGTTAAAAATCTTAAAGATCCCGTTTCATGCTGTTTTTTTATGGCAGATAATAATATTCTTGGATGTCCAAAAGGGAGGTTGATACAATTTTTATCAAAACAAAACAAAATCCACGATTTCTAGGCAATTTGATTCCTGTCATTTCTAACCCTCTGAAGATCAGGCTGTTCTGACAGGGCCATCCCCTCAATTAAATTAGCTCTGTTCTGATTAGCCAGTGAACCAACCCATGTCAATGAAGAGCAAAATCCCCCTGCTACTGGCAAATACGAAGACTGAATTAGTGTGGGTGGATAGTAGCTAGGTAGTTATTAAACTACTCAATGAGTTCAGAAAGGTAACGCCTACAGCTGAAGCAAGAGGGAACGCTGCTGAGGGAGACACAGGTCTCCAACAAAGTTCATTTTCTCCTGGTCTGTTGGTCTTAATGTCACTGGAGCGTCAGAATGTTCAGAAGATATATGGCCTGTAAAAAGTAAGTCCAATATTTACTTCAGTGACAATGTGACAAAATAATCGGTGATGATCTGCTTACGTTCACATCTCCCGTAGGAATGAATACACTCAGGACCCGCCGCTAGTCTCCTAAAGGGGCATGGCACTCACATCACTGATTACTCCTCGATGAAGGGTCTTGCTCTTCAGAGTCTTTGGTTGGCATGTCTCTCCTTAAACCTCGAAGTTCTGAAATCTAAAGCAGTAAAGATCAGCGGTGGTGCCTCGCGCACAGACAGCAGGGGAGAATAGTGGGAGTGGTTATCTGCAGCAGAGGTGACACAGAGGTGGGGATTGGGCATCCACAATTGCCCGACTCCTGTTGTTGCGCAAGAATGCGAGCCAAATGGCAACGACCATGTAGATGCACATTCCTACCCAGTAGGCAGACTGTGGAAACAAAACAGGGACTTTCGCTTTTCAAATTCTTGTAGTGTGCTAGGCTGAAGGATGACCATGAGTAAATATGTACAGGCAAGGAGAAACATGTTTATCTCCAGAGGGGACCTTTAATCAGAAAAGGTTTTAAAGGAAAGTATTCATTGTCCTGAAGTTCACAGGTCTTGTGAAATGGGTTTTTTAAGTGTCTTGTATTTAAGGTTTGTGAATCATCAGCATGCCTTGTGTCAGCCAGTCTGATCTGTGAAATCTACATTTCAACTATTTTTGCAGACTATTTCCCCCTTTCTCATTGTCTACGAGACAGCGAACCTATATCTATCCAGTTTGATTTGATCAATAATTGCTCCTAAATTTAATCTACCCTTTAATCTACCCTAACCTCCAGTGTATCTTTGTCTCTGTATGTACGTGTCTGTGTATGTGCATGTGTGTTTCTTTGCATATTTAGCTGGACGCAGGCATTCCTGAGAAGATCAGCCTAGTGTCTCGAGATGAGAAAAGCATCCTGGTGGTGACTTACTCCGATCTGAAGCGCTGCTTCGACAGCACCTTCCAGGAGCTGTTGGCTGCCGCCAATGGTCAGCTGTAGCCACGGTCAGCGCTCACCTTTGGATTCAGGTGGACGCTTTTAGCCAGGATGCCCTGAGGACTAAAACTGGAGCTATGCTGCAGCTGAGAAACTGAGGTCCATGGACTGGTTAACCAGAAGGGGAAATGCTACACCTCAGCCTGGTACACTTTTCTGCGTGGAGGGATCTTTTCTCCTGACTTGTTTTTTAAGTTTTGAAAACTTGACCCTAGAGCATCAGTACTGAACACAAGGGGCTGTGATGATTTTTTGCATTCGGGGAACAAAACCAGATGTTTCACTTTTCCTGCTTTTTATTTTTTTATTTGGGGTTTTATATTCCTGTGGTTGATGCACTGAATTTTATTTTATTTTTAAAAGTCTTTTTGTGTGAGGTCTTCGGAGTGCAGGGGAAAGCTGGCTCTTTCGTAGTCCTTCCTATTGGAGAGCAGACACAGTCTTTTGACTGATTGGAGAGCATAGACCTGGTCTTCCTGTTGAGGTGGAAAGGTGCTATTGTTCAACCTATTGGAGTTGAGAGATGTGTTCTTCTTTTCAGAATTAGTGGAGGCCCATGATCTTTCTTCCTATTGGAGAGGAGAGGCATGGTTTTTTTTTTTTTCCTGTTGGCGAGGAAAGGCATCGCCTTTCTTCCTGTCAGATGGGAGAAACCCATTTCTTCCTGTTGGGCAGGATGTGGCGCTTCACGGCCATTCTGTTTTGTGTTTCCAAGGGTTTGGCCAAATGTAAACTGAAAGCCTTCTGCTGCATCTACAACAGAATCAAGGTTGGACCATCAGGGGGGTTTAAAAAGGCCCAGTGGGTAAGAAGGTTCACTTCCTCCACCACACCACTGTCTACATCCTCACTGAGAGTTTAGTGATTGTTCTCTTCTCCCTATCTCACCACCTCCTCAGTTTCAGAACTGGTCTGATGTTGAGAAGTATTGATCCAGCAGGGGGTAAGAGCATTGGTCTTATGTGGGGGCTTGGATAATGCAAGGCATTTTGCCCTCAGTACACAAGTAATGTTTCTGCCTTTGGTCTTGGTTGCATTTTGCAGGCACTGGTGATGGCCAGGGGACAATTCTATTGAACTGCTGTGGATTTTTTTTTCTCTCTCACTGGACAGACAACTCCTCTGTCCTGGATGGATTCCAAACTCCTTTTGAAACCTGAACAAGCCAAGCTGGCTAAAGTTATCTCATTCTGTCATTTTGTATGTTTTTGAGAGTTCACGCCAATGTGATTTTATAGGAAATGGAACATTGAGATTTTCTCACAGCGGCCATGCACAGAGGCAACTGGGGATGCAGTGGGCCTCCTCCCTGCTATACCCTGTGGACTATTTATTTTGTGTCTGAAAATTCTCACTGTTGCAGGATTATGGGCTTTTTAAGTATCTCTTTAATGACCCAGGCTTGGAGGCAAGCAGGGCTTCTCCAAACGACATGGACAGTTTAACTGACCTATTGAACAGGGCCTTATCTTCAACTAAATTCAAAAGTGGAATGTGATTGGCCTATTATTATTCTGGAAAAGGGAAGGGGATTGGCCGCAGTGGCTGAATGGATTTCCCCTGACTTTGATTGCTGGCGAGTCGGGCCAGCCAAGGTGTGATTGATTCCAGGAGGTGGAGCCGTGGAACAGGGGATTTGAATCATGCATTTAATGGCTAGACCCTGTCTTTCACTTGCTCTCTCTCTCTCTCTCACACACTCATACACACACACACATGCACGCGCGCACACCTACACACACACACACACACACACACAAACATAATGCACACAAACATCATCAACATTTGCATACACACATGCATTCCATATTTACACACACAAACACACAAACCTGGATTACCACACTCAAGCAGCAAACAAGTGCACGCATGAACGTCCTCAAGCAGCTGACATGCACACACAACTGAGGCATGCGCATACACACTTGTGCACACACAGATCATATTCGTGCCACCTCCCCAAGAAACTGTTTGTATCATGACCCTTCTGTGTTTGTCTCAAATTTTTCAATATTTGTGTGTACAGCAGTATTTTAATAAAGAGTACCAACACTTTAAACACCAGATTTACTATAATTTGTGGGTTTTTTGTCCTCTGCATTCACACAACAAAGATGGATGCCATAATCATGGATTGCTGGGCATGTTGTGTGGGGACAACTTCTCAAACAAATATTGAAAATTAATTTCTAATCAACCGTGACGTCTCAGCAGGGTGGCTTCGGGGCACAGCGGAAGAGGGAGGGCAGGAGAACCGGAGTGCCAAATTTGAACGAGGGATGGAGGTACACAGCAGCAGAAAAG
This sequence comes from Gymnothorax javanicus, assembly GCA_029692085.1. Classification (NCBI taxonomy): domain Eukaryota; kingdom Metazoa; phylum Chordata; class Actinopteri; order Anguilliformes; family Muraenidae; genus Gymnothorax; species Gymnothorax javanicus. The sequence continues at coordinate 93,636,793 of CM056199.1, read as the reverse complement.
GAGTTGCAGAACTGAGCCAGGGAAACGCCTATTCGGCCCGAACGATTCCTATTGGTTGATTTCTTTGTGTGCCTGCGGCCTCCAGAGAGAGTGGATTTTTTTGGTTCCTTTTGCCATGAGTAGTGTGTAGGAGATACTTTAGAGCCATAACCATCATCAAACTGAAGATAATGATTTTAACCTTGGGAAAAATCATAGACTATAGCTTTAAATTGCTAATGGAATTTTTTATTTTTAGTGGTTGTAAAAGTGCACCGATTTATTTCAACCAAACCAATAATCAGGCCTGTCAGAAGACAGCATTTGTAAAATGTGTGCGGTGTTAGAATTAGCTGTGCATTATGACTCAAACATGCAATCGTGCTGCAATTGAATACCTGTTCATTATAATCAAAGTTCAGTAGCCATCTAATTTTGCAGCCAAGTGTGCCATCTAGTGTTGTAGACAAGAGTAAGTGTGCACTGACAATCATCCATGTAGGCGTAATCATGTGCATGAGAACACACTCTTCATTTCAGACTGGAAGTTTATTACCTCCGCCAACAAAGTTGGGGCGGAGGTTGTTTTTGCCCCGTTTGTCTGTCTGTCTGTGTTTGTGAACAACATAACTCAAAAAGTAATGCACAGATTTGCCTGAAATTTTGTGGGTGGATTGCTACTACATCAAGGATGGACCCTATTGATTTTCACCGCAATCAGTGAAACAATATGGCTGCCACGACAGCCATCTTGAAATCGTATGACGCGCGATAACTCAACTTTGCTCCCACTCATGAAGATTTTGATTGTGCTGCCTTGGCGGAGGTTTACACTCTGAGTGCCTCTAGTTTACCTTGATTATGAGCTGAAAATCAGTACCAGAACACTTGTGTTCAGGTGTTTAAAATATTACTAACATAATTCAATTTCATTGATGAACAGTGTCCTAGAGAAATTTCAACTCAAAAGTGTTCTGATGGTGCAGTTACTCTCAAGCATAAGCAAGGTCTGAAAGAGCTTACACATCAACATATCTTGTTTAACAGGAGGACTATCCCTGATGGAAAAGGAGAAGGAATAAATTGGAAATCACGGGAAGCGCAGCTGCTCATTGTAAGAAGTAGATTGTAATGACTGCCTTATTTCATAATTTTATTCGCATTATAGATTTGTCAAACAAAAAATGGTGGTAGCAAATATAAAGCTTGGTTTTTTACTGGTTTTGGGTGGACTTGGGTGTAACCTTGCTTTACAGGGCCTGACTCTGTGGTTGGCATCTGGCTCAACGAAGGGCCTGGGCTGGACTGTGGTAGAGACCATGATTAAGAGCTTTGAGTTTCCTAGACATGCCCCAAGCCCAGTCCGAGTCTGCAGAAAAGCCTAGTCATAATTTCTATTAAAAAAATGTTACGTTTTGGAACCAGCCCTAGAAAAGTATTTCTAGCTTTTTAGCTGGTTATCTAAGTTGCTTATTACTTGGTTACCGTGGGCTTAGGAATTATTGACACTCTTGAATGGAAGAGCACTAAAGAATACGCACTAAAAAAATACTATATAAAATAACATTGTAGGGACGAACTCAAAATGGCAACGAGAAACACCATTTTTCAATGGTATCAACCAAAATTTTTCATTATTTTAATTGAAAATCAGTTTCCTCCAAATCAAGGTTTCAGGATTTATGGCACACTCCTGGTTTAGTACATGGCTAGGATAATGACATGGATTCTTTTCCCGTGCTGCTTGATGAGGTTAAGGTACATATTTGGAAGGATTTTGGGCTATTTCTTGGCGCAAAATTCTTGCAAGATCAGTCACATTCCTGATTTGTCAACTGTCTGCTTCTGTTCAGCCCTTTTCAATTGGATTGATATCTGATGACTGAGATGACCATGAAAGAACTTTGATTTTGTTGTCCTGCATGTACTGTGATTTCAGATGTGCTTTAGGTCATTGTCTCGCTGGAAAATCGAGCTGTGGCCAAGTCTTGGCCATCTGGCAGAAACAACCGTATACTCTTCTCAGAAATGTGACATTGGATCTCCTTCGCCCAATACTTTTGCGCAAGATAACAGCTGTGTCTTCTCCTGTAGTGTGTTCTGAAGTTGGCAAGGGATCAGAGACAAGTCCTCTATACAGAATCTCTCCTTATCCTTCAAATAGTCTGCATTTTTGGGCTCTCTTCCTCCTCCTACTGGTTTTTAGTGCAGGGTTTATGCAGGGTACTTGGATGACCATGGCAAAATCTTCATTTTGCAGTCATTACACCATTTTTGTGCTGATTTCGATGCATGTTTTGGATCATTGCCCTGTCGGAAGATCCAACCACAACCCTCTTCTTTTGCGGAGCAGGCTGGTTTTCATTTAATATCCGATATTTAGTGGAATACTTGATACCATAAATTCTTACAAGTTGTCTAGATCATTGGGAAGAAAAATGGCCCCGCCATATCAACGATCCACCGCAATGTAGATGGGATTCTTTGTGCTTAAACCATCCTCCCCACAGTTCTGTCATTCAAAGTAGTGGAAAACATCCTCTTCCTGGCTGATTTTAAAATGCCATTTCCCTTCACCCATCAGGGCATTAATTACAGTTTTAAAGGGTTATTTATGATTTTTTGTAATTTTATTACATCCATTTCCACATTTTTGTGGCCTAACCACTTTGTTTATTATTTTTGTATTCTTTTGTCTTAACTATGGTGATGGATGACTAAGGGAAATTATCCTGTGTGTCCCCTCATATTCTTGACCGAAGGAAACGGAATATCACAGGTATCCATTTAAGTTTTCAAAATCAGTTTGTTGAAATAAAAAAAAAGGGAAAATGTGAAAGAGAATATACGCTGAACAAAAATATAAATGCCCCATGTCAAATTTTTGAGTTTTTATAAACAAAAAACTGGAACTGGAATTCGTCTGTGAATAGCACTCTTCTCCAGCGTGCCAAGGGCCATCGAACGTGTGCGTTTGCCCATGCGAGTCGGTTCCGACGCCGGACAGCGGTGAGATCCAGACCACGGTGAGGGCGCCGGCGTGCAAGTTGGCCTCGCCCAGGCGATTTACGGACTGTCTGTGGTATGATCGTCTGTTGTGCAGAGCAACGGTCTCATTCACTGTGCGTGTCGCTGATCTGAGCCGATCCCGTAGGTGGACGAGCTGGATGTAGCGATCTTGTGCTGGCGTGGTCACACGTGGCCGACGTGGATGAGGTCGATTTGCAGTATTGCCCATCTGTCAGAAACGAACTCTCAAACATTCAGCTGCACAGCGACCGTTCTGGTGGACATCCCTGCATCCAGCATGCCAATGGCACGTTCCCGCATGACCTGAGACATCTCAGGCATGATGACTTTTAACAAAATTTGACATTTTGGGGTGGCCTTTTATTGTCCCCAGTATAAGGAGTGTCTGGGTACTGCTCATTCTGTCTGATCACCGTCTGGAAATGCCACACCCATGTACTGAGTGAAATCACTGAGCAAATGCTCACTGACACAGAGATAGATTAAAAAATGGTACACAAATCAAGAGAAATATCCCTATTGTACAAGTAAAAGTCAGCATATGCTCACTAAGAGTTGTTAACTCCATGTGGCATCAATATTTGACGTGGGGCGTTTATATTTTTGTTCAGTGTACTTCAGCTAGATTTTTCTTGCACAATATTTGAGGGGTGCCAATGTGGCACTTTTTTAATTTTAATTTTTTTTTTTTTTTTTTACAAAATATTTATTAATTGATAGGAATATTTTCCTTCCTTGCAACTATTTTCTTCAAAATCAAGGTTAGATATTTGTTGATATTTTCAATGCATGATTAGCAGGATTAACCGCAATCATACTCTCTCATTGCCTTTTTACGTAATATTTGCCAAGGATGCCAATAATAGTGGAGAGCAGTGTGTTACTCCCAACACAAAATATGGCATTTAGCCAGACTGCCTAAATATTCCTAGACTGGCACACAATGTTACCAGAATAGCAATGCTCAGATAATGAGGCAGATGAGGCACTGACTCAGACATTAGGTGTCTTACATTGTGTGCTGTATGGAACCTGCTGCTCTTAGGCAACACAAAGTAATGTACCTCTGAAAGGGAGATGTAAGCCTGTGCACTGCTTTGCTGGTGGAATGTAGTGATCTTAACAGAGCATACTAGAAGTTCAGAAAATGTCCAATGCAGTGCTTTGTTGTTGTTGATGTATTTCAGGCAGTGCCTGACTGTGGGGGAATTTGGAGGATGAAGGGGGAAAATGCCATCAGGGAAGCAGAAGAATTATTTAAAAAATGAGCACAGAGAATAAAAGAATTATCAGATCTTGTCGCTAGAGAGCTGAATAATGCAATCCTAGCTGGGGCAAATGTTATCCCTGGTAGGGATGGACTGACCTATGAGCTTTTCAAACACCTTGATGATTTTGCAATTGATGAGGTTTGTTTAATACTGCATGGGAAGAAGGGAAATAACCAGCGCAGTGCTTTGGTTGCCCCAATTTAAATGACAAGCAATGAACCCACATTGCTATCGCATGATGGCATTGAAATCTGTATTGTGTGAAATAATGGACTGTGGTCAAAAATAGGCTTGTATATTATTTTTCAAAACAAAGATGTCTGTGCAGAATATTGAAATTGTTTTAGAACTGGCTCTTAAACAACAGTATTATTTACTATATTCTTTAGATGCAGATATTAACAAAGCAATAGTTACAACCTCAAATCAGAAGAAGTCTGGACAGTATGTAAAATTAAAAGCTGAAAGCTGTGATTTGTAAATGGCTGCATCTCTGACCTGTTTTACATTTAAAACAATTCACCTGTATATAATTTCATGTTGCACCACTTGAATTTTATTGATTTTTCAAAATAAATACCTTGTAATTTTAATTCTCGACAGGCTGCACCTGCACCACCATCTTGCGCACCAATGCCTTGGTAATACATGCAGAATGCGGTTTTGCGTTGTCTAGTTGTAATATGGACGAGCATTTCTGGAAAAGATGCCATTGTGAAGGCAACATCACACTGGGTTTTAACACTCCGCCATTGTTGATTTACGGAGAATCAAGCTAGTGGAAGAAAGTGTACCCTCTTTCCGGTTTGCACACCCGGAAAGGTGAAATAGGCCTATTTCGGCATCATTGACTGACCACCCGCAACATACAGTGGCTAATCGGGGGTAATGGCCTGCAAGGAGGGAGGGAACCTCTTCAACAGATAGAATTAATAAATAAAATAACATTTGATTTGAAATCAGTCGTCCTAGCTATTGCTATTTCAATAAGTTATGAGTACAGTTTTGGGGTTGACTCATTGGTTTTAGTGCAGTAAACGAACGCCCCTCATTTGCGCTACCGGGCCCCCTCCGTGCTGCCTTGCGCCCAGCGCCCCCCCAAATGTCTCAAAACGCCCAAGTAGAGAAACCCTAATTTAGAGCGACGACCACCCATCCGGCTAATGTCGAAAGCAAACAAACATGACGGGAAAGAAACACATGAAAGCGTTTCCTAGTAGAAGTGCATTAGGAGTCTCTTTTTTGCGAAATTGTCGTCCTGAGCCGTTATGAATTCCCCTTTACACCTTTCCTTTAGCTCATGACGTTTTCCCTCAGGGTCGAAGAAAAGTGGTTAGGGATTAGACGATAGGGTGTAATTTTATTTATTTATTTATTTATTTATTCTTTTTTACTATTCGAACGCAGCCCAAGTTAGAGTCCCCAGGAGCTTTTTATTTAGTGATGAAGCACTGCCGACTGGCGGCCCTCGTGTGTTGAGAAATAGACCTGAGCGCACCAAGGGGTGTGTACTCTGTACACCACGCTTTGCCGAGCTTTCTCACAGGACACACAGTGCACGTATTGTCCGGGTCGAGGAACAGTATGGCGGCAGCTGTGCTGAGGAGCTGGGGGAGAGTTGTTCTGAAAATTGGACCGGGACGAGCCGCGTGTCTGACATCTACACGCTCAGGCGGTCAGTCAGTAGTAACATGTTGACCTTTGGTGAAACGGTGGTCTTCATTAACTTTTCAAGGTGGTTGTGGGTGGCAGATAAGTTAACAAGAGTAACTTAACCTAGCTGTATGTGACGTTAGCGAGAGAATGATTAGCAAGGCCTTGGCGCCGCTGCTACCGTTAGCGGTTGCGAAAATGTTATGAGCAAATAAAGCTGTTCACTTTTTGTGAAATGTTTTTAGCTAGTTATCTGGCGAACTTTCGACTGGCTGACTTTCTAGTATCGCTTTCATTATAACAACTGAATTATACTGATTCGTGTTAAGCTATTTTGTTAATGCTTTGCTGGGCGCTGTCAGGTTGAGCAAAATGGTTTGGCGGTCATGTAAGTTAAATGACAACCAGGAGAGGTTGTGATTGAATTGCCTCGCTAATGCGAGGCAGAAATATAGCAAGCACATGCTTTCTTACTCTTCTTCCCTTGTTAGCTTGAACATCGTTGCTAATGTTTAGCAACTGGCTGAGTTTTGCTTGTTGGGTAATGACTGCAGCTCTTGCTGCAAGTCACTACGCTAAATTGGCAAGCTAGCTAGCAAATGCGTGATGCTTGTTGGTGACATCTAATTGGCAATGGCTGGAACTTACTAGTTAGCCAGTTGGCTAACGTTAATGCTGTAGAACATGCTAACGGTAGTCAGCTGTCTTGCTAACATTAACTTGGTTTACAGGAAACGGTACGTGAGCTACCAACGACCACCTGCAACCCTAAACGTGGTCGCTATTAGCTTAAATGTGTATTACAAGCTGGTTGCCACTAATTATCTCGTTAATGTTGGCTGTCAGTTTAACGTTATATCTGTCACACCCTCGTGTTAACGGAATTTAGGTGGTGAAATTAACATGGTCTGCATAGGCGACCTTAGCTAACTCAAAAGGACGAGCGTCAAACCCCTCTCCTGCTGCAGAGAAATGACCTACCTGGCTTCCTAGCTATCCAACGGTGCGAAGGACTTGCAACATGCAAGAACATTTTGTGCTGATTATCTAGCTAGCTAATGCCTCGGCTCTTGAATTGTTCAAGGTTATCATGGGTATGTTATCTGGGCTTAGCTTGCCATCATAGCAAGGTAACAATATTGTAACATGTGGCTTATGTTGGTGATTGGTTTTAGAGCAGTGCTTCGCAAACCTCTCCTGGAGTACCACTTGTCCTGCATGATTTGGATGCTTCCCTGCTCCAGCACAGGTAATTGAAATGATCCACTCATTATCAATCAGCTTTCGGGGATTGATGATAAACTGATCATTTGAATCACTTGTGCTGGAGCCGGGTGACATCTAAAATATGCTGGACAAGTGGTACTCCAGGAGAGGATTGAGAAACGGTGGCTTATGGGATGGTGGGATGATGGATCATAGCTAGTGACTTAGTGCTTACTTGGGATGAAACAGAATGTTGATCTAATTTGCCCCCTTAATATATTCACCAGTTATTTGATTCATTTCAACCAAGAAAATTAAAAGGCTAGATTTGTAGGGACAACTGAATCTGCCACTTGCGCTTTTTTATCTCCGAGTTGTTTCAGTTTTCTGTCGTAGGCTCCTGCGCTGGTATTAACCTGTGCCTTCGTACTGAGTGATACTAAATCTCAATGCACTGCAAGATTGCCTACCTGTATGGATTATTCCTCCATAAAGTAACTAAACTGAAATGGACCTGATGAATGCCTGGTTGTGCCTTTGCCTACTGGGGGCTGGAAGCATAAGCTGCATCTAATTTTTTTTAAAGCATCTGGAAATGTGACTTGAAATAGTTAAATAAATGTGTGATATCGAAGTTGAGTGTCTCATGAAGCATCCACAGAAATTCAAGTGAAAAAAAATCATAACTATTGAAACCCTTGCTCAGAAAGTTATTTTTTCTGTGTAAACCATTTTCTTGTGATGGTAAGTGTGGCAGATCACAGTTCAATTGTCATCTCTCTCACTCACAATGTATGAGTGTTTGTGACTATGGTCATTCTGCTATGATAGAATGTTGAATGTCCAATTATTGAGGTATGTATTCAACTGCCTATGGGTCATTCCATGTCAAATCAACCAAATTTTAGGAACTTCCCCACCAAAAAAAATTAATTTTTACTATATTCCCCACAGTGGAAGATTTATATATCTGGTGTAATAATTAAGAGCTGGTTTTTATAAGAGTCAGGCAGATTTCTATTAGAGGGTGATTCATGACCCCTTCGGATTTGTCCGAATTTTTTTTTTATTGATCGATATATGCTAGAAACGAACAAAAATCACATTTTCTATCCTTAATAGGGTCTGCTTTTTGGGGGGGGTCCTGGAATATCGGGGTCAAAATCAGCCATAATGGCAAAATCACTAAAATTAGGTTTTTGAATGCTTGTATTTCTGTGCACCCTAAGTGAGCCAAATTGATTTCCATTTGTGCAAGTCTCTTGGGTATTGACTCTCCAAAAATGTGAAAATTTTAGCAGCTGACTTAGGGCGCAGCCCATAGGTGGCGCTGCAAATCACTACTTTTTGTAATAATTCGCACTTTCCCAGGGGTTGTGTGGCTTGCGCCCTAAGTCAGCCAAGGTATTTTATGCATGTCATGATAGATCAGCACCTCTTATTTGGATTTGGATGAAAATTATGGTGGCTGACTTAGGGCGCACAAGTATAGGGGGTGCTTTTTGCCGCCGAAAGGTGAAATTACCACATTTTCGCACAGCGATTTCTCCATCAAATCACTACTTTTTGTAATAATTCGCACTTTCCCAGGGGTTGTGTGGCTTGCGCCCTAAGTCAGCCAAGGTATTTTATGCATGTCATGATAGATCAGCACCTCTTATTTGGATTTGGATGAAAATTATGGTGGCTGACTTAGGGCGCACAAGTATAGGGGGTGCTTTTTGCCGCCGAAAGGTGAAATTACCACATTTTCGCACAGCGATTTCTCCATGCGCCCCAAGTCAAAATTAATGAAATATGGCTCAATGTTCACAAGATCAAAGTAAAATTTGGCAAGGATTCATTAAATATACTGAAGTTATTGTACCTTATACTATGGTCTGGGTGAATTGTCTTTTCTGATTGGCTGGCAGGTATGTGTTAAAACCGTGGAACGCAGTTTGGCTACGGTAGTTTCACCGTTCGAAATTCATCCACTAGCCAACCTGTAACCATACAGTCAAACTGTCCAACTGTCAACTGTCGAGAGCAGAGCACAACAAAACACAAATGGATGATTTTAACATTTCTTTTAACTTATTTGGAGAGCACAAGAATTTTGATGAATGCTGGTAAATGACCATGGTATAAGCGAGATAATCAACTCGTAGGTTTGCATCACACGGTTTTAAGGCACTTTGCGGAGGCAACCGCCCTCCACTTTGCATCGGGTGGTTATTCGCTGTGCGTCGTGCTTTAAAACCGTGTGATGCACACCTACTATTTGATTATCCCTTACATATTGTACTATTGTAATATAAAAATCAGCTGATTCCTAGGGGGTCAGGTGAGAACTTTTTCCAGATTTGATTGATTTTGTATGGAATGACCCTACATTTTCCTGGACACACATCTTCACTTTGGCCCTAAAACTGTGAAGTTATGTGGAATAATTATTCTATCCCATAACAAAACTAGACAAGTGTTACATCAACAAACAACCAGAGTCATTTCAGGAAAAAGCTTTTTGTTTTGTTCCAGCATCCCAAAAAGTGAGAAGTAACGCACATGGCACGTGGCAACACGCGTGATACTCTTTGAATTGCAAAGAAATTGAATTGCAAGAAAAGCTGAAAGGCTATTTTCTAATGATATAAAGTATTTTAATAACGTAACTTGAAAATTATCATTTCTATATATAAAACAGATCACAAGTACTTGTAGGGCGCTGAGCAGAAGTAAACTTCAGATGAAAATATTCACTGATTGTTACTGCCAGCTCTGTCACACGTGTTACCTTGTTTTATTAGAAAAGGGTTACTAAACATAAATCTTTATCTGAGGTACAATCATGGTACTAGAGAATATCCAGAGGCCAAGTAAATAATGATGCAATTAGAACAAAAAAAAAAAACTTCATTAAAAATGGTAACACGCGTAAATTGGACTGTAGTGATGATGGCAGATTCTTTGTGTCCTAAGATCCCCTGGGTGAGTGGCCTAGTAGTGAAGGCAGGCTTTCTGGTGACCAAACAGTCCAATCCTTGATCTCCAAGCTTTTGAACACTTTGAGCAAGGGAACACCTGATCGTCGCGGGAGACTGGCTGTGCGGCTCGCTCTTTCCGCCGCCTACGTTTCTCCTGGGCAGCTCGTACTCTTTGCTCTTCAAAGTGTTGAACAGCTTGTCTGGTGGTGGAACTCCAGCTATTTCTATAAGATGCTAAAGACTCCCAATTGCGATGGTTAATGCTTGTGCGAACCATCGTTTTCTTCAGCTGGTCCTTGTAGCGTCTGCGAGGAGCTCCAACGTTGCATTTTCCGTCACGCAGTTCTTCATAAAAGATGATCTTTGGCATTCTGGAGTCATCCGTGCGCAAGACGTGGCCAGCCCAGTGCTGCTGTCGCAGCATCAACATAGCCTCCATGCTTGAGAGATCTGCCTTCTCCAGGACTTCAATGTTGGTGACAAAGTCCTGCCACTTTACACCCAGAATGGTACGGAGACATCTCTGGTGGAAGCGTTCCATGGGTTTGACGTGTTTCCGGTACAAGTTACAGACCCATACAGCAAGGTGTTTACAACAACTGCTTTGTAGACCTGGATCTTGGTGGAAAGTCTCTGCTGAATGTTATCTGAGTTTGAAATTAATAATTAAAAGGATCCATGCAAGCCAAATGGAACATCAAAACCCAAAAAAACTCTAATCTCCAGCAGGATATAGATCAATAAATAAATTGGGATTTTAAAAATGGATTTATCTAGTCATCTACTAATCAACCTCAGATTTTTAGGGCAGTCAGTCAAAATATGTAAAAATACTCATTGAAACATAAAACTTAAGGTTTTTCCGCGGTAGAATGTGTTATGGTGAGGTCAAATAAAAGCATCAGCCTAGCATGAAGAGGAGGCTCCAAATGGAGTGTAAAATTTTCGACCATTTGAACAATCGAAAAAAAACTGTTGGTCGTCCAAGATTTGTTTTAAGTCAGGGACAGCTCTACATTTGTTGGTTTGCTAGGTTCTAGGAGTTCTTGGAAAAAGATCTGGGCCTGGCACAGATCTCTGGGGCATTCAAAGTCCAAGGCTTTCTGGTTTAGATGCATTTTTTTTTTTTTTTTTTTTTTTTTTTTTTGTATTCCGTGCATGTTGGCCTCTATTTGCATTGCGATTTTGCGTCTCACTGAATTTTTTATATGTTAATGAAAAGTGTGTGCGCTCCGTTGATTTAGAAATCTAATTTTGTGTAAAAAGGTGTCCGGCAGAAGTCAACAGTGCAGTTTGCGACCCGACCTGACCAGCCGAAGCTGGCCTATCGGAAGGTGAAGGGAAAGAGCCCGGGAGTGGTCTTCCTCCCAGGCTATGCTTCCATTATGGGTGGGCAGAAGGCAGAGGCACTAGAGGAGTTCTGCAGGTCTTTAGGCCACTCCTATCTGAGGTAGAGTATCATGGGGCTGTTTGAACCATCATCATTACTCTACATCACTAGTCCCTGATTTGTCAAAACTAATAAATGAAGGTTAACTAACCCTGAAATGAATGAACTATAGTTCACTGATATATATATTTTGTATTTCAGTCACTGTTGCATGCAGTTGGGTTCAATGGTGCAAGCCGCATTAATCATAATATTTGTTTATGATGTGATTGATTTGTACTAATGTTTATGCTGTTCAGATGATTTATGTTATATGTCTATTTGTTAGGTTTGATTACACAGGTTGTGGGGCGTCGGAAGGCGTGCTGGCTGAATGCACTGTTGGAAGTTGGAAGAGAGATGTATTGTTTGTGTTGGATGAACTTGTAGATGGTCCACAGGTGAGCTCTTTCAAGATAGGATTTTCAAAGTTTATAGTCATAAACCATCTTCTATCTTCAAATGCTGCAATATGCATTTTATAAGCAATACTTTATTTCTGTCAATTAGTGAAATGTCCGCAGTGTAGAGGAGTATGATCATGGAATGGGATGTGCATCTGTATTAATATCATTTATCACCTATTTTGGGTTATGGGTGTACAGTTAGTGTGGAGATCCCAGAAATGGAACTAAAGGTTTGTGTAATTTTATGTGCTTATAACTCAAAATTTTCAAGTTTTACAGTAGCTGATTATCAAGATTTGATAGTGTAGCAGTCCCAAACCCATCATGCGTGAAATGATAAGTTTTTTTTTTTTTTTTTTTTTTTTTTTTTTTGGAGCAATCTGCTGTTGTTTTGGTTACAAGCGAAAGATGAACTTCGTAACTGTAGAAAAGTCAGCTTAACGAGTTCTTAAAAGGGCAAATGAAAAAAGAATCAGACTTTGAAAGCTGTTCAGAGACAATTCTATCTTCTATTTGTGAAAATACAGTTGGCATTATTCAGTGTAATTAGATGGAAAAAGAGGAATATGTTTCAGGTCATTTAAGGTGTGGGCCTCATATAACTGAGTTACTCACTGTTTCATGGAAATATCTAAACTTAAAAACTTTTCTGTTCCCTTGAATATTGTTTTATCTATATTACAACATGACTTCTTTGGTTGGAAATCAATTAACATTTATTGAGGATCAACTGCCTCAGCAGTCGTTGTCTTGCTGAAAGTCTTGCTGGACAGCATAGTGGCTCATGGGACTTTAGATGGTGATCTTCAGGCAGGGCGGATTAGGCTGATTTAGAGTGAAACGTAATCTTTATTTGTGATGATTTATATTTATGATTGAATAAATGATTTGGAATAAGAGATTTTTGATCTATTAATACAGTACATCTTGCAAGTGCAAACCATTGACTGTAGATGGATGGCCTGACATCAGTGTTCTGGCCATAGACCTGTATACATAGACGCCAGATTAACCACTTTGGTCCGTTGCTCCGATATGTCAGAGCTTCCGCCATATTAGGGAGGGCAAGGTCTGCATGTAAACAAATGCAAGTAAATGGGGGAGATGTGCATTTTTGAAATCTATACCGTTTACACTTCTCAAGCGATTTCAACAAGCTGTTTATACGGGGTTTATGATCTACCTGGAGTACGAAGAAAACGTTTTTATCTTCCGTTATTTTGAATCTCGGTAGTTAAGCTATGATTGCTGTTAGATGCTCGAGTGGACTATGGTATCAACGTTAGACTCATTAAATGAACTGAATTAGTTACGTGGTGGAAAATATTTCACTGTGAGGAATTATAAAAACTCGTGCAAGCATGGCTTTAGCTTCTGTCTTCTGAAAGCAGGAGAGCGTGAAAAAAAAAAAAAAAAAAAAAAAAAAATAATGTTAATATTATCCTGAGAGCAATCTCTGAACATGGCCATTTTAATATCTTTTTGAGCCGTAGTTTTTGCTTCATTTATTTATCAACATTTAATACTTTCGAGACTCCGTTAAAAGTCTCAGCTTTCAGAGCAAGCTAACACTACAGCTATCAATAACAATAGCTTGGCTATTAACTGTATGACTGATGGCCAGTTAGCTCTCAGCATAAAGCTATTATGGCCAGATACCACCAAAAACAAATATTCGGCTTAACTTACTTATGAAAGGTAATTCCCCAAGATGGGCTTGCAAGTGTTCGACGATTTGTGCAGCCCCAGGCTACCCAAGAGTAAGGCATCTTTTCCACTCCGCCTCCACACTGGCCGTGGTCGGCTGATGGCAAGGTGCCCTCAGTACTATGGCGGCAATGTTGACGTATGCCCAGCGGCTAATGCGGCGTCTACGTATGTGTCTATGGTTTTGGCCTCCCAAATTATCTTGGTTGCCCTCTAGTGGCTGGCTGCAGTACATGTTATAAACCTGCCTCCATGTTAGTGGACGGGATGCGGGCCTCACTAAACATTTAAGTACATGTCACATCATTTTTTTTCCATAGATGGTTTCTGTCATTTTAAACAGTTCTTACCATGCTGATATATGTTCAAGTGTATTTTTTTTTTTTCCAGACAAGTTTGGTTTTATTTAGTTGCTTGATACTACACTGCTCATCCAACAAAAAAGTCGCCATTTGGTTTTTAATGATTAAATACTCGAGCCTATGATTGAATCATTATTGTAGTGATGAATATGTTTTGGCTGGAAATAATTATTTTAATCCTGACTAGATTCAGTGCGTAACCTCTCATTTCTTGAACAACCATGTCAGAAAACGTATCTCATGGTCGCTGAAAAGTTGTTACTGTGCTTCAAGAGGGGCAAATTGTTGGCCAGCATCAAGTAAAGAAAACAGCAAAGGAGATTGCTGAAATCACTAGAATTGTTTCATGAACTGTCCAACAATTTACTAAAAGCTGGGAGGATAGTGGTGAACCATCAGTTTTGCGGAAGAAATGGGACGGAGAAAAATCATGACTGATCCTGATAGGCGATCACTAAAATGGTCGGTGAAGTGTCATTAAAAAAAAAATCAACAGTGGAACCGGCCAGTGTTCAAACCAAAGTTACGTCCGTGGTCCTGGAGGTCAAAGCCATTTTTTCCCATTTTTGATTTCCGTGGTCTCCTTGTGTAATAATACTTATATGATCTCAACCCTGTAACCCACTGTCAAGTTGTATACATCATTTCTTTCAGGACAACCTGGGCTATCAGAATAATTATGCTACAGTGAAGTCACTTGAATGTATACATATTTATATGACTATAAATATAAAAGGAAAAAACTTAACAGAAAATGTGTCAACTTTGGAAAGTTGTTCTTCCAAGTGCTGGCAATGAGGATAAAAAAATTAACATTTCAGCTAACTAACATCAGAAACGTAAAATTTTTTCCAAGAAGTTCTTTCTTTTTTTCATTGGTTTTTTTCCAGTTGGCTTGGTCTTGCCTCCCACACTCAAACCTGCACTGCAAGCCGATTGTATACATTCTGTGTATTGTCCCAACCTCCGCACTAAAGTTGTGGTGTAACCAACAGCCTGCCCGGATACAGTAGCTCCCCCCAACCCACCCACTGTGTGAAACAGGTTTCCGCCAAACAACAAATAAACAAATGAAAACCACATTTAAAAATATGTACGTCTGACATATGTTATTACCTAAGGTCCATTTTCATGTTGAAAAAGCCAAATGAGATGTGCATAAGGACTAACTGTATGTCCATGGAATACTCCATGCGCCCAAGGCACACGCCTTGCAATACTATCCAGTTGCACAAAGCAGAATCTTCATTTACACTGTTCTACTTATTTTGAGCTCTTGCCCTCTATGATATTGATCTACAAATCATAGAGATCTCATGTCATTTCACTGCACAATTTGTTACCAATCAGTGCTACAAACAAGCATGGCTGCCTGTCAGAAACACTGCCTTTGATTGCTCAAAAGTCAAGAACACAGCCATTTATGGGTCTACGGACTCAGTGCAAGGGAACATTGGATTGTAAATGCAAGACAATGGCGGTTTACAGGCTGGGAAATTTGATAAATAAGTTTATTTATTTATAAATAATATATTCAATGTTGGACATATGGATTAATTTTATAAATTCTCCAAAAAGACACTGGATTTTAAGGCAGGATTGCAAAGCTTCTGAAAGGGACGCAATGAAGGTGGAACTCTTGTTGAAACTAGCCAAAACTTAGTTCTGGTCAAAAAAAAGTTAGTCAATTGCTTGTAGCATTCTGGAGAGATATAATATTTAATATTCGGTGCACTTTGTCATATATGACCCCAGAGGGTTAAGCATCTATAAAAATATACTTAGGTGTAAAACCTTTAAGCGCATCAAACATGAATTTGAGAAATTTTCATATTTGCACAAAAGGGCCAAATGTACAAAAACCCAGCAAACTCATTCACGCAAGCGGAACAGCTGTTAGATTGCTAAATGAGCAAAGCTAAGGGGAACAGGGCGAGTGCATTTGTTGGTTAAAAGGCGTTCATCCCTCAGACCATGATGTAGCTACAATCAGTTCGTCTCTGGTAAACACTGATATCGATGGAGTTTATTTCCTGGAAGGATTTCATCTCTTGTTCTGTTGCTGTTTAAGACTGCATCAGGTATGATTAGTAAATAGGAAAAGGCGCACCCTGGAGGGGTTACCCCATGGCACTGAGTGTTACGCTTAAAATGATTGTGATTCAATTATTTGTGCAGCCCCATATGTGATTTCAATCTGAGAAACTCTGTAGAACATAGCCTGGCGGAATTGCTCATTTGGGTCTTATAACTCCAAATCTAGTCTCGGTCTGCTGTCTGTTGTAACTAATCTTATTATCTACCGCCACAAAGTGGATCGGGGTATATTGGAATGGCGCTTGCTTGTCCGTCAGTCCGTCCGGGTTCAATGGGGACAAGTTTTCTCAGAAAATATTGCACCTACGTGAATGAAATTTTATATGTGGCTAGTACTGATGCCCCTACTGAATGAGATCGACAATTGATTCCGAGAATTTTTTTTTTTTTTTTTTTTTACAGAGTTATGGCCCTTGAATCTGTTTGTGGACTTAAGTGTATGGGTGTTGCAATGGGGACAAGTTTTCTCGGCAACTATTGCACCTATGTGGATGAAATTTTGTGGGTGACCAGCAGTGGCGGCTGGCCAATAGAGGGCGGTAGGGCGCTGCCCCACCACTCACCACTCACCACATTACCATGAATAAGACAAAAAAAAAAATAAATAAAAATGAAAAAATAAAATAAAAATATTTCGAAATATATGTATATCAATTTTTAGATGAGCAAGATAAATATTATATAGTTAATGATGAGTAAAGTTGTTTCGTTCATCTGTGTTGTCTGATTGGTGACAGTTTCCGCCCTGGGGCGCAAAAATCTTTGCCTGTAGACTCTCGTTAAAAGTTGTACATGCGCAGTAGCTCGTCTTCAATACACGAGATTGGGCCATGTTGGGGCGCATCTCACCAGCGCCCAGAGCTGAATGCAGCTGGATTTACACACCACCACCCTCCCGCCAGCGAAATTTTTTTCCCCACTAGAGTTGCGGACACCAAAACAGAAACTCATTTGCATACAGCCAATCAGCAACCTTGTTCCGGACTACTGTAGGAGTGTCGTGAGATAGTGAAATTTTTCTGTCTTTACGAGCCTTGTGCCAAGGTACGGTCTCGGAACCACTGACTGCACAGTTCGAGCCCAGAATACTGCGGTTACATCGTACATGCCTGCCTTACCCTCAGCATAACTTTTGGCCAAATCATTCGTCTAGCCTGCCATTTAGATAAATGAATTGTTATGAATGTATTTGTTCAAATAGTGAAGCTGGTAAAATGAGCTGGTTATAATCAATGTAGTCTAGCAATACCCAGCTCGCCACTTTTTTATCCTACACTGATCTGGCATATTAACAATAAACTAGGTTGTGACACCGAACAAAATCCAATGAATATAAAGTAGAAATAACCGGGATTGCCTCAGCTTATTCTCGAAAATATGAATGCCCTGTAGGCCGATGAATTATTTTTATCTAGCCGCACTACTGAACGTTAGAAACATATCGGCAGGTTTGGCAAGTGGTGTTAATGAATTGTATTCGCACTTTGCTGTCGGCTGTTAATACAGGTTGATTATGGTGCTTTCTTTCTGCATCACAGAAACATAATTTTAAGTAGACGGCCATAGCTATACTCAGGCAGAGGGGTGTGGTACAGCTTAATGATTTTATACTTTGAAAGAGGTTTTGAATCATTAAATCTTTGTGTCCTTCATTTGAAAATGCAGTGGCCGTTTCCAAACCTGCCAATCATTTTTAATGTTTCCAGCTAGGATTGATAAGATCATCTGTTCAGAGCATTCATATTTTCTAGAATAAGCTGACGCAATCTCAGTTATTTTGACAATATTGGTGCAAGGCCAGTGAAGAGAGAAAAAAATTTAACTGTCTCGAGACACTCCTTCAGAAGTCCGGCACAAGGTCGCTTTTATGTAGAATTTATGAACAAAAAGTAGAACACTACATGACATTATAATGTTGCTTTTGTTGTTTTCATTTATGTAAATACACTGGTGTGATACCTTAGTACATGTTTGCTTGCTTTTTGGTATATGTCTATTTTGGAGTTATAGCCCCCCCTGGAGAAAACTCCACCACTGGGGAAAAAAAAAAAAAAAAAACTGAGAAAGCCGCCACTGGTGACCAGTACTAATGATCCTATTGAATGAGTTCGACAGTTGATTCCGAGAAATTTATTTTTACGGAGTTATGGCCCTTGTTTCTGTTCGTTGACTTGGTGTATGGGATTTGCATTGGGGACAAGTTTTCTCAGCAACTATTCCTTCATTTTATTATCTCCTTGCATATGTTTCAGTGGATAACGTCATTGCTCTGTTTTTTTTTTTTTTTTTTTTTGTATGAATATGGAATCTCCCGTGACCGTTCTTACCGTGGCGGGGGATATTGGTGACAATGTTGCCTTGTTTGTGACTGTTTATTGTGCCATGTAACTTGTATACGTTTCATGTGATAATTTAAATGTTATTCTATGTCCCTCTGTGGAGGTTTCTATTGATAAATAAAATAAATAAATATACGATCTTAGTTAGCGGTGTTCCCCTGCTCATCTGGTACAGATCCTAGTTGGCTCGGGTATGGGTGGCTGGCTCATGCTTCTGGCAGCAATAGCCCGTCCAGAGAAGATTGCAGCCCTGGTGGGGATCTCCACAGCAGCTGATCACTTTGTTACAGCCTTCAAGTCTCTTCCTCTAGAGGTAAAGTAAATTTCTCCTGTGCTAGTTCAAATCCAAATATCCATGCACAGCCTCAAAACGGGTGCTGGTGGGTCGCAGGATTATCTATAGAATCATAAAAGTGAATAACAGGCTACCGCACACCGTGTTGACTTTACTTAGTTTTTATTTCGAGCGAACAACGCGTTTCGCCTGTAGCATCATCAGGTTCACTCACCTGAGCGAACCTAATGACGCTACAGGCGAAACACGTTGTTCGCTCAAAATAAAAACTAAGTAAAGTCAACACGGTGTGCAATAGCCTGTTATTCACTTTTATATCTCCTGTGCTACTTTGCGTGATTATTCATGGATTAGTTCATCCCACATTGCCCTGTTTTTTCCAAGTCCCTTTCGTCTGGATCAAACTATTGCTGTATTTTGAAAACTCAGAATGCAGACACGTTCCCATTTTTGTTTTTGATGGTGAAATATAATGCTATCTGTGACACCCATCATGCAGGTGCACAGGATGGTAAGAATATTTTTTTGAATGTCATTGCTGAACATTGATTTTACTGTCGAGGAACATTTTTGTGCATTTTGAGGTGTGCTTAGGGTCATTGTCTTGCTGAAAGGCCTACATATTGTCAACTCTCAGCAACCACATTGTCAATTAAAATTGTGTGGTCCTTGGTGGAATCCAGTATGCCATTTATCTTAACCAGAGCTCCTGAATCTCTGGACTTTAAACAGCTTCTTAATATCACTGATCACCGCCATATTTCACCATAAGCACGAGTTGCCTTTCCTTGTGTGTCTCCAGTTTGACACCGAAGATGCTAATGCTGTATTTGCGCAAAATTTTCAATTTCTGTCTCAGCTGGCCTCTAAACCTTTGTCCAGTCATGCTTCACAAGACTTTTGGCATATTGCAGGTGCTTAGCTCTGTCTGGAGGTCGGAAAAGCTTTTCTTCTTGCTGGCCTTCCAAAGAACCAGTGGTTAAGGAGGTGGTGTTCAATGGTGCTTTGTGAAATTTGGGCGATCCCAAGATGCCAATAAGGCCTGAAATTCTTTCATAATGATTTTTGGTATTTTCTGTTTTTTTTTTTTTTATAACCTTCACCTGATTTGTATTGGTCAACAATCATTTGCCTTGATAGAGGTGAATGCTGTTTTCGTTTTTCTCTGGGTGATGTATGCCACTTCATTTAAAGGTTTACTCAATTAGAACAATTTTTGGCTATTTTTTGAAGAAATGGGTCATATGTAGCAAATTAATATGCATCACACATTTGTAAATGCTTTCTGTAACTTTTTATTATTATTTGAAAACTAAAATTTGGCTGGTTTGTACGGTCCTAAGCCCCGCCCCTCAAAGAAGTCGTTGCACGGACCTCGTAGTCATGTGACCTGTGACGTGTGAGAAGTAAGTTGCAAACGTTCCCAGCTGATCGACCTGTGGTTTGTTCTATACTGATAATTGATTTCGCCTTGATCAATCCTTGATTTCATTGATTTTGAGATAACATTCATCAACATGCCAAATAGGTGTGTAGTAGCAGGCTGTAACAAGACTCCAAAGGATGGTGTGAATTTACATCACTTCCCAATAAAGACATGCCAAGTCTCACGCATTTGGTGGAGTCTCTCGCCTCTTAGTGGCATTCACGTTCCTGTGCTGTAGACAGCAATTTTTCAATCAATGCGCACTGGAGAAATTCACTTGCGGAATTGAAGTCATTGTACATTAAGTTAATCAGTTTCACGTGCATTACGGTGGATTTCCCCACTAGTGACACGGAAATCGATTATGACTCAGGAATTCTCACGCTTGTCTTTACTGAGGGATTGAAGGCAATGGAATTGCATAAAGACGTTTCAAATGGTCTTATTTCATTTATACAATTTAAACGATCATGAAACACATGTATTGTTTCCAATCCCTGAGTAAAGAGAAGCACGAGAAGTCCGGAGTCATAATCGCTTTCCCTGTTACTTGTGTTGAGGTCCACCTTTACATAAGGGAAACTGAAACTTCAATACACAAGGATTTTAATTCCACAAGAGAATCTCATTAATAAGCTTTCATTGAATAATTGTGGACTATGGTGAATAAGCCAAAAAAATGCATAGGACCTACGTCGAATGCGTGAGACTTGGCATCTCTGAGATCCGTTCTTGTGCTTACTCCCCACTTGCTCAGCTTACTCCCCACTTGCCCAGCCCCGCTGTACGGCTTCGGTTTAAATGTCTATGTAGGAGTGCTGTGAAGACGAGCTGACAAGTGAGCTTGTGTTTACGTTGCTTTGTTTTTGTTAGTAACTTAGTATCGTTGATCATTGTTGTTGATGATGACATTCTAATTTTGCATTTGTGTTTGTTTCTGAAACACTGGCCATATTGTGATCCTAGTCACCGGGACTACCAGGACTTCGGTACGGCACATATCCGAAAGCGAAACCCAAACATAAACGAAAGCGACCGGTCCATGCAAGTATGAAGTTGCCGTGTTTCTCAGTCGCTTCTTTGTTCGAAGTCTAAAATTTGCACTCATTTTGTGTAGTATACAATACAAGAACGCGTAAAACGACTGTACATGCGTTTACGACCAATACAAACTTTTCTTTTTGCAATCCCAGATGAGATCAGAGCTTTGTTCACGGAAAAGTTAAAAACCCACAAAATCTGGACATTTTGTGTCAAATCATTTCACTGAATATGTAGAAAATGTATCGATAAGAACATTTGTCCCAAATTAGGTAACTATAACTTTTCTTTCTTTCTCAAATTGGCTGTTGCAAGTTGCAAGCTCTGGTGCAACTTACTTCTCATACGTCACAGCCAATTAGCCAATCGCTCGCGAGTTTTAAGGAGAGGTCTCAAAGTGTCTAGTTTCATTTTTTTTTGCCAGTATGACATACAATTATGAAAGTTAAATGCTGGATTTGTGAATTACAGGCAATAATACATGTCTACAGTGGTTTTTTTCCCCTAACTTAGTAGACCTTTAAACCTCGGTGGAACGTAAGATGGTTAAAGCAGCACAGATTCAGACTAAGGCCAAATTAAAAAAAAAAAAAAAAAAAAAAAAAAAAAATCTCATTCAGTCTCCAAGAATGTTTAGTTCATCTTTATTGGAAATGCTGATCACAGGCGTCTGCAACTTTGACCCCAGTTTTTTAGAGAAGATAATGCTGTTACTCAAAAAGTAATTATTTTATACGTGTATAAAGTTAGAGGAAATGCAAGATAATCACTTCACTTGATGTTTAAGTTGAAAATTTGACCCATTATATTTGTTTATACGTTTGTTTTTGCTCATTTCATGAATGGTGCCAATAATTCTTGAGTTGACTACATATTGGTATAAAAATATCATAGCTCACAAGTGTAAAGCTGTACTTAGACATTTGCCTCTGGTCTCTGATGATTAAACACAGTTTATTCCAGGACTCGATTATCCCTTTCTCAACCAAGGCTTTGAGGGAGGCATTGCATAAAAGCATTGGCAAAGTGATTATTTCCTGAACTGGAAACATCTTATCAAAGGTTCATGCTTTTTCTGAAGTTGAGGATGGCTTGACATCTACATATGAAAATATCCAGGGTCTGGCAACCCAACCCACCATGGTGTCTTGCGGCACCAGAGAAACTGTCATGTATGAAAGTGGTATTTGTGAATTTATCCATGCACTTTGTGAGATTTTGCAATGTATTATAACTTGGATAGTGGAATATATGTCAGCATATTGCATGTTCTCCTTTCCGCATAGAGGAGGGGCACTTGAATGTTGCTGGAATTGGTGAAATTTCTCCAAGGTTAGTTATTATTATCATACAACTGACTGTGTCTTTATGCTGAAGGTGAGGAAGGAGATTGCGGAGAAAGGGGAGTGGACAGTCGCCACCAAACACAATGAGGAGGGCTCATATACGCTCAGTACAGACTTCCTGCAGGAGGCCGAGAACCACTGCGTCCTGCAGTGCCCCATCCCCGTGACCTGCCCAGTGCGTCTCATCCACGGGCTGAAGGACCTAGACATCCCCTGGCACATCTCCATGCAGGTGGCTGAACGTGTGCTGAGCACAGACGTGGACGTCATCCTGCGCAAGCATGGACAGCATCGCATGGGCGAGAAGGATGACATCAAACTGATCGTCTACACTATCGATGACCTCATTGACAAACTGACCACCTTGGTCTGAATGGGTCGGGCGGCATTTGCCACAGTGACAGATAGCCCTCCCAGACGACTTTCTGTTCCTTCCCCAGGCCGGGTTTGACCTGATAGTGCAAGTGCGGGAGAGAGGAGCGAAACCAGGCTTCAGACTGTGAAAATATGCTTGTCTATGATGTACTGATTATGAGTGGATTTTAATTTTTTTTTTTTTCTTTTTTGTTCCTGTTCATCATTCAGTGTTGTCTTTGTACAAACCTTAGTCATGCTGCTATTTTCGGTCATCAGTGTATACATCCATCCCAGTGGTTTTGCTGAAATACCAGGTCGCAATTCCCTATCTGTGCCTTTTTTTAATATTTTAATTTTTTCTCACTTTCCTATTGTTAATTCACCAAATAAAACGTGTTTATCAGAGGTTGGTTGTCTCACGAATTGTTCTCCTTGCCGGCCATCTGTAAAGATATGTTCTTTCAGTGATCACGAAGGGAGTGGCTCTCTGTAATAAGAGTGATTAGTGATGGCCAATGGAGCTGGCTGCTGTAATAAAATGTGCTGCTGTTCGAAGTGCTGCATGATATTCAGAGTGGAGCTTTGTTTTTACCTGGGCTAAAGAGGTCCTTATAGCTCCAGTGAAACCCTCACCTTTGTCTTCAATTCAAGAACTTGATTTTTTAAAATGTCCTCTTGGTCTTGCAATCACTAAAACTTAGGCAACACATTATGCTTAAGTTGTTATCACATTTTTATTATCCCACAAGCAGTCCTGAGGTTATAACTTAACAGTTTTGTGACAGCCTATATTGACCATGCAAAGCTCCCTGCAGGTTTGAAGTACAGTACTTAAGACCACCACCCAATGTAAGCTTTATGCCACAGCTGTCCTAAATTAACAGTGTTGGTAATTACCAAAATAATTTTTGTTTCTTTAATGGTTAATCCACCAGTATATGCGAGCTCTTTAACTGAAATTATATTTTTAATGCTTAAATATAATTATTGTTATCCATGAATTTTCAAATTTACCGTTTTACAAAAAAGCAGAAAAAAATAGTTATGCACATTAATTTTTGATTAAGATGCCAAATAACAACAAAGGAGGCCATACAAAATGTATATATATATTTTTTCTGTTTTTATGTGTGAATAAGGACTATTTAGTGGTTTCAGTCTGTTATTTGCCAAAGAAGTAACAAAATAATTAATAGTTTTAAACAAGTTTTTGATAAATTTCTTAAATATTTGTGTTTTCTCTTTTTTTTATGACAGGTGGTGAAATAAATTTAAGCACTGTATATGTAAAGGGCATAAATTTAGGCAAGAAAACATGGATTTTGTGATCTTTTGCTTGTTAATGCGTAGTTTTTGAACCACGTCAATGCATTTGAATACATTCAAAAATATACTAGCATTTAGGTTTTAAGTAAAATTCTCACTTATCAAATGTATTTGCATTCATTTTTTTTTTTTTTTTTACATGGATTAAGTACATTAATTACATACAAGGAGGAGGACAAACAATTAGAAGAGGAATAGCTTTAACTTAAAAGTTTCAAAACCGCAATCACAAAGGCATCTGTTTTAGCCTTTTCTGAAAGTGTTATCCCTGTGCAGAAGTTTTGGGGATCGTTCAGACCAGCAGTTGTCAGGGTCTGCGCACCACTGCTGCAAACATTTTGTCAAAATGGCTCAAGAGCCAACAATTTTTCTCC
This sequence comes from Gymnothorax javanicus, assembly GCA_029692085.1. Lineage (NCBI taxonomy): Eukaryota > Metazoa > Chordata > Actinopteri > Anguilliformes > Muraenidae > Gymnothorax > Gymnothorax javanicus. The sequence continues at coordinate 93,612,182 of CM056199.1, read as the reverse complement.
TATCAGTTTCACATTTGGAGCAGACATTGCACTGGTGAGAGGACAAAACAAGTGATTTCCAAACAATTATTAATACTTCATTAATGGATAGGGCCCACTACTTTTAAACTCCTGATACTTTAAATTCTAGTCTAACTGGGCATTTAACCAAGATGTCAGAATAATTTAATGATCTGTGGGTGCCATTCTGGCAGACGAAGCAAGCGTAAGTTCCACCCTTTTGTATGCAGTAGGTGTGAGCTGTGGGCCCCATTTTCAAAAATGTGGTCCTCGAGGGCCGATAAGTGCTGGGTTTCCACCTTTACCTGAAAGTCCAATATGATAACAGTCTGGTCATTCAGTAGCAATACTTAGGGGCTGGGCAGGTTTTCTAGCTGATAGCTGGTATTCATAAAGATGAGACCAACTGGTGAAAATGTTGTTGCTTAAAGGAGCTGTGTCACGATTGCTACGCATGCTCACAATTTTGAACGAAGAAAATCTGCTTAACTGCAAGTTGAAATCTAGACTGTACTCTTCTATTATTATTGGCGATAGCAACCAGCTTACATTCTTCTTATCCCTTGGCTAACGCTTAAAATAGCACTTATAATCCTCGAATGTGTATAGAAACCTCCGTATTGTAAAAAGCATAATGCCAGAGTAAATAAAATATATAAATACAATGCCAAACAAAGATAGATTGGCAAGGATGGAATCAAATTATGACTTGCAGTCAAGCAGATTCACTTCCTTGGGATGTAATTTCTGAGCATGCGCAGTAATCGTGACACAGCTCCTTTTACCTCCACAGAATCCAAGTGCAAAGACATTTTGAACAGAATTTTCTTCATAAAAATTTCCAATTTTAGTATAACTAATCTCCCTTTTATTTTCATCATCTTACTTTTCTTCTTCTTCTACTACTTCCTCCACTTCTCTGCTACTGCTCAGCCCTGTCCCATTGCTGCTTGCCATTGTAATTATTATATTAATTACCTGAGAGGAAAGAAAACTGTGGTTGGATTTGGATTTGAAGGCCAGATTTGGGGATCCTGGCTCTCGGCTATTCAGTTGTCAGGACCAGATGGTGCATAACAACTGTTCAGAATGCAGCATTTAAATGCCATCTCAGCTGTAAACTGGCCTTATTAATTCAAGAATTGCTTATATAAAATGGATAGCATGAGCATTTATAAAAGTATTCTTTCAATGCCAAGAACTGGCATTGAAGTAGGCTAACAACAATCCAAAGGCATGCTCATACAGCAGAGAAAAACACTGCTCACAAAAAGTATTAGGAATTCATTAGCATTTCTAGCATGTTATTCCATAGTCAATATCAGTGATTAAATATGAATTATTTTGCATACAGATGCAAAACTGTATCTGTATTTTGGAAAATTACATACTATACGTCCTACAAAATGGCATATCACGCCTCTGAACACTAGACATTATAGGAGACCAAGCATGCCTGTTGGGATGTAGATGTCGCCTTACAAGTTATGTCTGTTACAAACCATACCTACTCAAATACAATAGGTTGAATTTTGTTAACAACCCACTCCTATTTGAATAACATTGCTTGAATTTACTGCCAATTTCTGACAAAGTAATCCATTCTCAAAACAGATGTTATGTCAAAAGCATTTAAGTTCTACTGGGATATTGACAAAAGTAGTGAGATGTTATTTGGCTTTACTGTCTATTCAGTCATCAATAGTATGTTGGCCATCATTTACTATAACACACTCTGCAGAGCTAATAAAAATTTTTTTCCTCATGGATTGAAAATAATTCATAGTGACCATTTGTATTGGTGTGGTTTCTGGACATTTGTATATTGTACACTTGTGGTTTCAGTCTACCAAAAATACATAGCGTTGAAATCACTTTGTAAAAGAAAATAAATGTAAAATGAATTGACGTTTTTTGTCTGAAACTATAAAGTATATGGTAACGTGCAACAGCGTAAATATTAATCTGATCGAGTGAGCCCCAAAATATATATTCGGAATGAAATCAGGTCTTCATTAGTATGAAAATTACTTTATAAAAATCTGTGCTGTAGACTCCAGTAGATGGCAGCATATAGCATAAATTTGGTCTTGACTCATGCGCAGGAATAAAATGTAACTTGGGGACCCTTATTGTAGAGGACTCACCCTTAATCTGTGAATAATCAGTGATATGATTCACATGCTGAAATATGGAGGATTCGGCCTGATCACTACCTGTGGTTGGAGGCCTCGGCCCTTTGAAGTCAATTATGTGCTCAACAATGAGCCTGCCTCTATGTCGGGCCTGATCTCTGGTCTGCTGTATGAAGAACAACCATAGTTTGCAGTTTGGAACCTAGGAAGTGTTGTTTTCGACATGCTAAAAATTTCAAAATCTGCTTGCTTCAACTCCAATCTTCTATCTGACGAAAATGTTTTTCAATAATTCACCTACTCAGCACGAAGGCGAATGTATGTATAGAGGGATGACAAATTAATGGAAAAATCAATATAAACAGTCTTAGTAAGACGTTAGCCCTCCACAAGTTGCCAGAATAGCTTCAACACACCTTTGCATTGAGTCTACAAGAGTAAAACTTCACTGGAGGGATTTGGCACCTATCTTCCAAGAGATATCCCCTCAACTGGTGTTTTGATGATGGTAATGGAGAATGCTATCCAACAAGTTCCAAAATCTCCCATGAGTTCAGATAATTTGAGATCTGGTGACTGTGAAGACGTTGGCAAATGCTCAGGATCATTTCCATACTCATAAAACCATTCAGTGACCCCCTTGTGCCTCGTGGGATTTGGGCCATTGTCATCCTGGAAGAGACCACTCTAGAGCTGGTGCCAGAACTGGATATTGGGGGGCACAGATACATCCCTTTAACACAATTTTTTATTCCTGACTTTGTTATGACTTGAAAATCACAACAAAGAAAACCAGCAATGACAACTTAAACAAATTTATTCTTCACTGATAAAAAAAAAAAAAAACTTCTACAAATAATCCACTGTTTAATCTTATAATAACACTCTAATGCCACTAGGTAACTCTGTTGCCAATACAAAAACTCTGCCCCTACTGACCAAAATCACAGCATCTATATAGACTAGCAACATTCTGGAAAGATCTACAGGATTCCTGGGTAATCCTGCCCCCTCCAGGCAGGAAGATGCCAGAAGCTTCTAGAAAGCACTAGTCTATTACAAAGAAGTGATATTACATCAGATCATGTTTTGCTACAGACACACCACCAGAGGGTGCTGATGAACAAAATAAATAGCTGACCAGCAAGGCAGCAAAAACAGCATGTAACAAATCTCCATTTATAAATGATATGCAGTGCTGTACATAAAATAATCATTCATAATACCTCCCCTCTTTAAGAAAAGAAAGGTTAAAATTAACAGTTTTATAATCAGTATAATCTTGAACTTTGCACAAAAGTATCATTGATCATTATAACAATCATATACATAACAAACAGTGCAATTTTCACAATTAAATAGAAAAGTAAAATTACAGTTTTCACAATCAAATAAAGAAATAAAATTACATGCGTGAAAGTGTTATTCCAGATGCACTATCTTTTCCCCTGATGTGAGAAATATCCAAATCATACTCTTGCAAAAGTAAACTCCATCTCAGTCATCTTTGATTCTTGTTTTTGATCCTACGCAAGAATGTGAGGGGATTGTGATCACTGAAGATCTTGATGGAAGTAGCTGAACTAGTCAAATAGACTTCAAAATGTTGAAAAGCCAAAACAAGTGCCAAACATTCTTTTTCAATTGTTGAATAGTTTTTCTGATGTTTATCAAACTTTTTGGAAAAAGTAACAAACAGGATGATCTACTCCATCAGTGTCCTCTTGCAGTTTTTGATCACTGGCATCAACAGCCAACTTGAACTCCTTTTTTGAAATTAGATAAGAGAACTGGTGGATTTTTGATAGCTTTCAGTTGGTTCAAAGAATTTTGACATTTTTCATCCCAAACAAATTTTGCATTTTTCTTCAGTAAGTTTGTCAAAGGTTCAGAAATGATAGAGAAATCCAAAGCCAGCCATCCTAGAAATCTCATTAGTTGTCAAGTTGTAGGCTCAAATTCAGTGATAACTCTTACATTTGCATCAACTGGTTTGACTTCTTGTTTAAAATTTCTGTCTGATTCAAATGCTGTTTTACGGGCTTAGCATTATCTTGTAGGATGACATCATGGTAAACCATATCAGTCCTTGATGGAACGTCGGGGAATATGTGACTATATTAAAATATGAGCTGCTTTAGCTGTTGTTGTTGAAAGGGTCCAGGTGGGACAACTTGCTGTCAATATTTTGAAGAATGTCTGAATTTTCTAGTTTGGCTGGACCAGGTTCATTTTCCAAGGGGCAGTCACAATCTTCTACAGAATTTTCCAGTTCAATTGTATTTATCACATTGACTGGCTTTTGCTCTGTCAATGTATTCTTTCAGCATGTTGATGTGACACATTTGTTTTTGTTTCCTCCTTCCAGGGGTTAAAATTATGTAATTTAGATCACTGACCTTTTTGAGGACAGTGTAAGGGCCGAAATATAGGGCTCTTAGAGGGTTTCCAGGAACTGGCAAAAGTGCAAGGACTTTGTCACCAGTTTTAAAACTTCTATCTCGGGAATGAAGGTCATATCTGGTTTTCATTTTGCCCTGAGCCTCTTTGAGATTAGACTTAGCAAAGTCAGAAGCCTTAGAAAGACAATTACGGAAGTCAGAGACATACTGAAGCAAGTTCATTGGGACATCATCTTCGGCCAGCAACTTTTCCTTCAGAAGCTTCAGAGGTCCACGGACTGTATGCCCAAAAACGAGCTCAAAAGGACTGAACCCAAGAGACTCTTGAACAGCTTCACGGGCAGCAAACAGAAGAAGATGGACACCTTCATCCCAGTCTTTCTCTGTGTCAAGGCAGTAGGTCCTTATCATGTTCTTCAGGGTTTGATGGAACCTCTCCAAAGCTCCTTGACTCTCAGGATGGTAAGCTGATGACTTATATTGTTTAATACCAAGCTCATGCATGACTTGTTTAAATATGCCAGACATGAAATTTGACCCTTGATTAGACTGAATAGACTTAGGAAGACCAACAAAGCAGAAAAACTTGGTAAGAGCCTTGATGATAGTCTTTGCCTTGATATTACGAAGTGGAATTGCCTCAGGAAACCGGGTGGAAGCACACATGATAGTCAGTAGGTACTCACAACCAGATCTAGTCTTTGGCAATGGTCCAACACAGTCAATGAAGATCCGACTGAAACGTTCGTCAAAAGCGGGATTGGGTTTAAGTCGAGCCTTTGGAATATTCCAGTTCGGCTTCCCAACCATTTGACAATTATGACAGGATTTGCAGTACTCCTGTACATCGGACCTCATGGAAGGCCAGAAGAAATGATTCCTGACACGTTGAAGGGTCTTCTTGATACCCAAATGACCTAACATAGGATTGTCATGGGCCAGACTAAGAGTTTCTTGACGATAAGACTTTGGAAGAACAATTTGATGGGTGAGCATCCACTCTTCATCTGCAGAAACATCAGGTGGACGCCACTTTCTCATAAGCACACCATTTTTGTAGTAAAAACAGACAGGAACTTGAGTAGCCTCTTGTTCACTTGCAGCCTGTGGTAGAAGATGCGCTAGATCACAAGCTTGTTGCTGCTCCTGAATAAGTTGTTTCCGAGACAGAATGTCATTAGAATGACCTGACAAGGACAAGTCTGAAGATTTCCCAGACATCTCAGGACTGGAAGGTTCCTGATGAAAAGACTGCCCAATGAAGGTGTCAGCTAGGTTGAAGTCCAGGTCAGCATCATCTTGAATAGCCTTTTTAGCCATAGAACGAGTAACTGCACATGAAGGATAGAGGTCTGGAATTTCCTCCTCTGTAGAGTCAGATTCTTGATCAATCAAAGGAGTGTCAGTTACAACAGGGTAGAGCACAACCTTATCCCAGGCAAGATCATTACCGAGAAGCAAATGAACACCTTTGAAAGGAAGAGAAGACCTAACACCAACAGTAACAGGTCCAGAGACCAAGTCTGATTTGAGATGAACATTATGGAGAGGTACACTTGTAAAACCACATTCTACTCCTTGAATAAGGACATTAGCCTGAGTAGACGATTTGTCCGAAAAAGGCAGAATATCTGCAAGAATAAGAGATTGGGAAGACCTAGTATCCCTTAGAATTCGAACAGGAGCAGATGAGGAAAAATCATGCGAAAGTGAGACAAAACCATTCGTGATGAATGACTCAAAACCCTCCATAACAGAATCAGACACAGAAGGTAGAAGATCAGGCAAACTGACCTTTGATACAAGAGATTCTCTCTTAGTGAAAGCAGTTGGCTTGGTTTCTTCTCGTTGTTGTTTTTTCTTGAGAGCATAACACTCAGAAATAAGGTGACCTTGCTATTTGCAGTATTGGCAAGACACAGAAGGTAAAGAATCAGAGGATTGCTTCTCACTGGAAGGTTTCCTCTCAGAATTGGCCTTAGAATCATTAGAAGTGTTATTAGAAGAAGCCTTGGACTGAGACTTGCTTTGAAATTTAGAAAAAGTGGATTTTTGGACAAAAGAAGACTTATGAGTCAATGCATAACTATCAGCCAGGGTGGAAACATCTTGCAAAGTAATAGCTTGTTTCTCGTCAAGGAAAGTCTTGATATCAGGCTGGATACACCTTTTGAATTCCTCAACCAAAATAAGTTGCCTCATTCTATCAAAATCTTTCTCATCTTTCATGGAATTACACCACTGATCAAACAACTGTTCTTTCAACCTGCCAAATTCAACATGAGTTTGACTGGCTTCCTTGCGAGAATTCCTAAATTTTTGCCTTTAAGCCTCGGGGACCAATTCATAACCCTACAGAATAGCAGATTTGACAAAATCATAATCAGAACACTGTTGGACAGATAACTGGTTATAGATTTTCCTAGCTTTACCAGTAATAACACTTTGTAACATCATAGTCCAATGCTCTTTTGGCCATTTCAAATTTTCAGCAATTTTCTCAAAATGGGTAAAGTATTAGTCTACATCATTTTCTAGGAAGGGAGGAACAAGTCTGATGTGTTTAACTACATCAAAATGATCAGAAAGTCCAAAAGATTTTGTTACAGTACCTGCTTCTATTTTCTTCATTTCCAATTCGTACTGCATCCTTTTTTCTTCTAGTTCTAGTTGTTTCTCTAAACTTTTTTCTTCCAGCTCTTTCTCCCTATCCAACCTTTTCTTCCAGGTCTCTCTCCTTCTCCAACCGTCTTTCTTCCAGTTCTAGTTGTTTTAGGCGTAGCTGAATCTCAAGTCTTTGCAGCTCTGTTGCAGACACTTCCACATCTTTAATCAATTCTGCTGCTTCTTCCCCAAAGATATCTTCATCGATGAAATGTTGCACCAAAATGTTCAATATTTCTTGTTTCTTCATTGATGATTTCACATCAGATAATCCAAGGGTTGAGGCTATTTGCAGAAAGTCCCTCTTCTTTGCCAGCACAATTGATTCCTGGGTTGGAGTTTTCAAAAAACTTTCAACATCAAAAGTCATGATTGCTGGTTTTTTTCTCAAATAGTCACAAGATTTAAAATAATAGTTCAGCTTTAATCTTTGGTGAATCCAATCGTTGATCCAATGAATGGTTTACCTCGGTGGGACCTCCAATTTGTTATGACTTGAAAATCACAACAAAGAAAACCAGCAATGACAACTTAAACAAATTTATTCTTCACTGATAAAAAAAAAAAAAAACTTCTACAAATAATCCACTGTTTAATCTTATAATAACACTCTAATGCCACTAGGTAACTCTGTTGCCAAAACAAAAACTCTGCCCCTACTGACCAAAATCACAGCATTTATATAGACTAGCAACATTCTGGAAAGATCTACAGGATTCCTGGGTAATCCCGCTCCCTCCAGGCAGGAAGATGCCAGAAGCTTCTAGAAAGCACTAGTCTATTACAAAGAAGTGATATTACATCAGATCATGTTTTGCTACAAACACACCACCAGAGGGTGCTGATGAACAAAATAAATAGCTGACCAGCAAGGCAGCAAAAACAGCATGTAACAAATCTCCATTTACAAATGATATACAGTGCTTTACATAAAATACTCATACATAACAACTTGTACTCAATCATTTTCTAAATTTGCAATATATTCACTCCGAAAACACTTCCCACTATTAGGCGTTGTTAGTTCTCCCCGTTAAGGTAAGACGACATCCATTTGGACGCCTAATTTGGTGCATTTAAATCAGCGTTATTCAAAATTGCATACTTGTCAATTCTCTCGCTTTTTAGTGGCATATCACGTTCTCACACCGCAGTCAACGGTCTTACACTTAATAACAAAAGTGATAATTGAAAAAATTTTAATTTGGCAAATAAAATGATATTTAATTGCCGAGTCCCACTTTTTAATCAACTCATGCTGCACCGAGAGTTAAAGACGATATGAGCGAAGTTACAAAAAATGGAGCAATTTCATCTTTCCAAAAATATGGATAAATAAATAGGGTTTTCAACATGATAATTTAGACTCTTAGGGCCCTATCTTGCGCCAGAGTCCCTAAACCCGTTATTTGGGGATTTCGCATTGCGTAAGAGGCGTTCCCCCGCGAAAGTTGCTATCTTGCACACCTGCCTATATGCCTAAAACACCAGCGCTACCCGTTATATTATGCATAGGCGTGGTTTGGGCGTTACGCCAGTTAAACCAATCAGTGTGCCAGGTGCCACTGCCTTTCGGAGCAGGCTGCGCTATCCCAAATCCTCAAACTGAAACCCGTGATGGAGAGAGGAAGGTTGCCACGTTTCTCCGTTGACGAAGTTAAATTGCCCGTGCATGAGGTCAAATCCAGTCAGGGGAGGATCTGTTTTTGTTAAGTTAATCATGAATTGTATTATTATTATTATTATTATTATTATTATTTATTTGACATTGACATATTGTTCAATGTTTGGTTTGTAGCAAAAAAATAAATAAATCAAGCCTACCCCTTTTGTGATGGAAACTTCAAAAAAAAAAAAAAGCGTTTCGCCATGCACTTCCAACTCCTTCTCCCGTCTGAAATGAAGCATAGAACAAAATCCCATTTTAGAAAAATTAAAATTAGGTATATGCACTGGCACTCAGCGACGTAACTCCCCCAGCGAGAGCGGCATTTCAGAACTCTTCAGCGAATGAAGGTAATTCTGGTGACAAGTACGTGGTTTCGTCCGTTTACATTTTCCAATCGGACAGCTGTCTATTTTTTTTTTTTTTTTTTTACAGCAAGTTGCGCGACCGTGTTGCAAAAACAGGTGTACATACTTGTCGCCGAAATTACCTTCATTCGCAAGAGAGTTCTGAAATGCCGCTCTCGCAGGAAAAAATTTCCGTTGCTGAGTGCTAATGCATAGGGCTCTTGTGAAAGCCCAAATGCGGGTAGCGCGTGGTTTTAGGACCCGCTATACGCTTTCCCTAAAGTGTGTGGTCAAGATAGCAATTTTAGGGAAAGCGCATAAACACGCCCACGGGCACACCTCCAGGCGCAAATAAAGGATTAGGCATAATGCATAGCGGGTAGTGTGGCCGCAAGATATCGTTTAGGAATAGTGGAAGCTGCTAAATGCGTAATTCACGGGCTGCGGGTAGTGGCAACGGGTAAGGCAGGGTGAAAGATAGAGCCCTTAGACTCTTTATTTGAAAAAAATGTATGGTCTTGACTTCTTGTAAAGTAAATTTTGGCAGGATTCATTGGTTTTTGGCAATGCAGTGGACAACTTAAGGTTAAAAAACGGACTATTTTTAACGTGTAATAAATTGCAGAGGTTTTTCTACACGTGAAATAATAATAGAGGATATGATTTGTGATGTCCCAGGTAAATATTTTTACGTCTGATGTAAGATTTTTTAATATGGAGGTCAATAGGGATTGTTTCCCTTTTTCAGCCAGCCTCAAATGGCAATTTGAGGAACTACGTGTTTTGGTACTTCGGTGTAGGCCTCTCTTTTCAGCCCTGAAGGTTCTAGACCAGCACAGCTGTAGAAGTTCCAGTAGATGTGTCACACTTGTGGTTCACTTCTTCTTGACCTTAGTGTCCAGCATGTCCCAAACCAGCCTGAATTTAATTCAAGTATTGGAAAATGGAAAGAATTTGTTGGTCTATTTTTTTTTTGCCAAATGTGACTGCTTTGTAGGACAGCTGTCCCTCAAGTGTGTTCCACTGGGTTTTTAATCGTATCCCTGTGTCTGGTGATTGAATGGAGACTATGGCATCTTCTTAATATGGAAGCATCACCACATAAATGGGAGATCATATGACCATAGATCACTGGAAGAGTGGCTCAACAGGTAAGTGGGAGGGGCACGAGGGAAGCCCTGTCACATTAGCTAACGTTATGCAATGTTAACGTTAAACTGGCCTAACTATCATTAATATGATCTCAATGTTTGACATGGCAAAGGTGCGTTAAAAAGCTAAGCCGAGCACCCGCTCATTCTCTGAAGGAATAATACAAACCCCAATTCCAATTAAGTTGGGACATAGTGTAAAATGTGAATAAAAACAGAATACAATGATTTCAAAATCCTTTTCAACCTATATTCAATTGAGTACACTGCAAAGACAAGATATTTAATGTTCAAACCGATAAACTTTATTGTTTCTTTGGAAATATTCACTCATTTTGAATTTGATGCCTCCAACACATTCCAAAAAAGCTGGGACAGGGGCAACAAAAGACTTGGAAAGTTGAGGAATGCTCAACAAACACCTGTTTGGAACATTCCACAGGTGAACAGGTTAATTGGAAACAGGTGAGTGTCGTGATTAGGTATAAAAGGAGGCATTCCTGAAAGGCTCAGTCATTCACAAGCAAGAATGGGGCGAGGTTCATCACTTTGTGAACAACAGCGTGAGCAAATAGTCCAACAGCTTAAGAACAGTTGTAGAATAGGTCTGTGTTTCTGTTTGTGGACAACTGCAACATTGCAACCATTTAGGATGCAGTCACTACACATTACATGTGAGCACTTTGTATGAAAAAAGAAGGCTGAGTTTGAAGATGGAGGTGCAGAGTATGCACTAACTGAATGCATTGTAATGAGGACTGCTATACTGAAAACAATAGCAGCATTGCTGTTGTGGCTAGCGCGATCCCAGGTGGTCTCAAGAATATCCTATGGTGAAGCATTTCTACCATGGTGGGAGTGTTTCAGGACTGGTGCTAGATCTTGAAATTGGGGGACACAGATACATCCCTTAAGTACGACCACTAGTCCTAGCTAGTTCTTAATTTCCTTTATTGACATGTTTTTCAATTATAGTAATAATCAATTGGCAATTAAGGACACGGCTTCTCTCCCCCATGCGATCTAACAGCGACAAAATAATTGCTGCAGTTATTTGACCCTGTCTTACTAGGTCTCACTTGAGATTGTAATCTCAATGTGACTTCCTTGTTAAATAAAAGTTATTATTATGATGATGATGATGATGATGATGATGATAAATTTGTGAATTGCAAAATTTTGGAGACTGTTCTGCGTGAAGTAAATAATTTTTTTCAGAGTGAAAGATAACAAAGGTTGAAACCTTACTCTGGCGGAAAGAGTATGACCTGGAGTTTCTACAGTGACCAACTATTCATTTCAGGCACATTTACCCACCGACTGGAAGGACTGGAAAAGTTATAGCAGGCAGGTTCATGTACGTCGTCATTTCGGCTGTGTAAGAAATAGAAAGGGGCACAATTCTGATCCTAGTGGAAAAGACTTCTTTATTTACTTGAGCAGCAGTTGTTTGAAATACAATGCACTCAGGGTTCAGTTTGAACCCTGATCACATAGTGAAAGCCTTCTATATACAGATACTGAGCTTTGATCAGGATTAGACAATATTTTAACAACAATCAGTTAAATCATCACTGGCCTAGTTAAAAGTACACTGAACAAAAATATAAACACATCAATTTAATCCTTTCAATATTTCACAAAATTTTTTCTGTGGTTGACTTGGTTGGATTTGATTACATGACCAAAGTTGTGTGCTACTGGTTTTGTGTTTTGCAGTCACCTTTGCCATACCATCGTCAATTTCACACCCCTTGTCAAAATTGGCCGGTCAGACGGGTGGGGCCTGAACCAGAACTATTGAAATCAGTGATGGTCAGCCCAGGCACACCCTGTCCTCTGGTCAATAAAAGGCCACCCCAAAAGTCCCGGTTCAGCAATTTTTCAAAATGCCACAGATGATTTGAAACCTCAGGTAGCATGCCATTGGCATGCTCAATACAGGAATCTCTCTCAGGGCTGCCGCAAGGGCTCCTAATGCCCATGTTTCAACAATAAGTTGCATAAGACGCCATTTTGAAGAATTAGGCCCAACACAAAGCTGCCCACATGTCACGATCCCCACGTGTGATGACCCCTAACCAAGACCGCCACATCCAGACTCTGCATCTCCATGACTGTCTGAGACCAGCAACTGCCACAGCAGATGAGACAGCTGGTCTCCACAATTGCTGGATTTCTGCCCAAACTGCGAGAAGTCATATACGGGAAGTCCATCTTAGCTCGTGTCGTCTTCTTCGTGGATTGGACCTCACCCCTGCTTGATGAAGAAATGATCTTGACTGGGTGAACAGACATGTCTGATGGCCCATGGCAGGATGGAGGACTGTTCTTTTTACGGTCAAGTCACTTTTCCAGCTTCACAGAGTGGACAGACAGCAGCGTGTCTGCCACTGAAAAGGAGAATGTTTATGCAGACATCAGTGTGTTGCATACGGTGGTATAATGTGGTGGAGGAATGCTGGTTTGGGTGGGAATATCCCCTGAATATTGCACCCAACTGCATTTCATTAACGGTAACTTCAATGCAGTGCAGTAAGATTGCGGTAAGATAGTGTGGCCTTTCGTCCAACCATTTGTTTGTCAGAACAACGTCATATTCCAGCATGACAACGCCAGACTCTGTGTTGCCGTGTATGCACAGAGTTCACCGAGGCTGAAAATATTTTTATGCTTGAATTCTCCAGATTTGTCCCCTAGTGAGCATCTTTGGAATGTCCTCGACCGACGAGTCAGTCATTGGTTCCCACTTCTCGCCAATATCCACCAACTCCATGCAGGTCTTGAAGAGGAGTGGGAACACGTCCCCGTAAGTCACCATTGACCATTTGGTACGGTCCATACAGCGGAGACATGTAACGGTGCAGCAGGCAAACGGCGGACACACCCGATATTGATTTGTGCAATGTGGACAATAGACCCCATCCCTTTATCATCTATGCTGCCGTGAGATCCTTGTTTGTCTTTGTCAATCAGTGATTGAAATGTATTGCAATATGGTCACTCAATCTGTCAACACAATAAAAGTAAAGCAATGTTTGCACATGGTCATCTCTCTCACAATAAGAAGTGTTGTGTTTATATTTTTGTTCAGTGTAATTCATTGGTTAAATACAGAAGGTGTGGTAATTGGACTATCCTTCCAAGCCAGAAAAGCTCTCAATCACCCATCACCAGATTTTTTTAGAGGTATCAATTGCCACAATGTCTAGCTGCGGCCAAAATGACAAGTGACGTCGTTGTACAAAACTGTGGCTGCAATGACGTCGTTGAGACTACTGAATACAGGTATTCGCATGTCTAAAACGTGAAGACGTGTGCTCTCTTTTGCTGCTCTGTGTGAGCTGGTTTCGGACCAAAATCTTACAGCTGTTTACAGCTGCATGCATAACGTTGATTGAGCTCCACTGCTCTCCTATGCAGGAAGCAGATATTCTATGAAGGCTTTTGAGCACAATGCAACTCATAATGTAGCTAAATATGCAGCAACCGTTGAAGTCACCATCACAAGGAACCTGAATTATGTTTTTCAGCATATCACTGCTATTGCTAATCACCGGTGAAAGGGCAAAGACATGTCTCAAAATCTAGGTATTAATTCAGTATTTTTATGCCCCCGGAATCGAAGATTCGGGGGCATATAGTTTCTCACCTGCCCGTCCGTCTGTCCGTCTGTCCGTCCGTCTGTCTGTCTGCAGCAGGGGGGACTTTAACCTGCAACACTTTAACTTGCCGCCGGGGGCATCAGTGTTCCACGAACACAGCTTGTTCCAGTTTTGTTTCATCTGAATGACATTTTATTATCTATATACAACGTATATTTGAACATAATATTTCCTCACCTTTCCTATTTCTTCAGCATACTCAGCATACCCAGCATACTTTTCTTCCTGCAAGACACTGACGACTGGCGTTGTCGTTGAAGATGCAAAAACACAGTCAAGTACGTCTTACTGCAGCAGCAAAGATCCAGTGGGCGGAGCTGTGTCAGATCCAGCTCCGCCCACAGCCCTACTCTATAGGTTAAAGTGGTGGAGTTAGGTCAGATCCACGGATTAAGGTTAAGGCTGAGCATAAAGGTTAACCAAAAGAATGGGGCTGAGAGTGGGCCCCTTGAGTGTTATGGAAAAACCTAGTAAGTAACAAAAAGCTGATTCCGAGAAAAAGACAGAAAACTGTATCCCTCTGGGGTTAAGCTCTTGTCCGACAATGAAACTGACATGGTAGTTATTTGTTCATTACATATTAAGAGATGTTTATGGAGGAGTTTTTTTTCTTTTTTATTAGCATCCCTGGCAATATCACTTGAGAAATTTTTCCTTCTGAAAATATAAAATGTCAAATCTCTAAATGATGGACAAAAACCTAACAATTATGCAGCTGCAGTGGCATTTGACAGTTTTTCAGTGTTAACTTCACCATCTGCTTCCCTCTGCAAGCCATTTTTCAGTCGTTATTAGCACGTGAATTGCGTGAATTACAAATTCTGACCATGAATGTCCTGCACATCCAATGCTCTGCATGGGGACTTACCTCACAGATCAGATAATATAGGTATGCTGCTTCATAACTGGCTAATTCACTGACCAGGTTTTATCATTAAAAAATAGAAAATTTTATGTGGAAGAACCAAGGAAGATCAACTTCCTTGATTTTTACTTCACAACTGATTAAATACCGATGACTTGCTTGGTTTTGCCACAGGAAAACATAGGAAATCAATGATTATTTTTCATGTATTTTACTGTATATGATGAGACAAAGCCTAATACGTACAAAAATGGTCCTAACTTAGTTTCGACCAAAATTAGACTTGCTAGGTTTTTCCATAACACTCAAGAGCTGGAGCTGGTCCAGCTCCACCCACTGAATCTTCTTTGGATTGCAGCGAAAACTGTCTCAACTCAGTTGGGAGAACATTGGATATTAGGTCACGTCGTTTTGTCAAGGAACAGACTACATATTTTAAATACTGGTCCTCTCGATAACAATGAGGCAAAAATACTGTGAGTCTTGCCATGAATTACGGTTACGTTCAAATCCAGCGTGGCCCGTGTTTCTCAATAATTGTTTTGGTCTGACAGATCTTAACATGGGGAACCTGTGGAATGTTAGTTTGATGGACTTAAAACTGTCTGTACTTGAATCATTTGTCCTATTTGTATATCCAGAAGCCACAAATTATGGAAGTGTGGTTGTGCCAACTGAGGTCTGCTTGTAAAGTTCTCTAAAGTAAAAATAAAACAACATATCTTATCCATTTGATCACATTGCATTGCCACCACTTGTCATTCTCACAGAGTACAACTCACATCACTCTGGGATTGGTACAGGGTTCTTCTGTTAGGTAAATGCTATAACATGGCTGCGCACATAGAAATGGTCCAAAACATTTTTGGCTCCTTTTACTGTCAATTTATTCAGTGAGAAAAAAATCTTTAAAAATAATTTTTGTACATATCGGAAAGCAGAAGGCCTGTTCTTTGCATTCCTGCGCGTAAGTTGTATCACTTTCCTTTTCCTTTGCCTAACTTGCTATTAGGTTATATGCAAGCCAATTCTCACTCACAGACAGGCCTGTTGACGCTTAGGCAGATAGCCTGGGCGTCCCTATACAAGGAAAAAGCAGTCCTTTCATGCCATTTTTTGATGCTGTACGTGTTCTCGTGGACTTCGATTCAAAAGCGAAGCGTCAGTATTTGACAACAACGATAAACATGCCGAGAGAATGCATGCTGTTATGGTGCGAAACCAGATCTCATTCCTCTAAGGCATGAGTGCTAACCAGTTCACCACAGACAATTTTGGCTGCTTGAACAATCCTCTTCACATTGAATGCAAAAATAGGCACAAGTCCTGTTCCAGGCATATTTCTAACATTGTCTCATATTTTAAAGCTGCTGTAAGTGATATATTTTTGTTAAAACAAGTGTTAAATAGCTCCACATTCCAACAGAGATCATTGATTTAGTGTACCTTGTCTGTGACACAGGTCGCTCAGTCACTCTCTTCTGCAGTGGAGCAGCATATAAAATCTTGGAGTCACCCACTGCCTCTATCCAATTAGGTGAGAAAATACCTTTAAGAGGCGGTCCGCTCTGCTCGTGAATGCACAGGGAGCTGAATCTGTGTTGTTGAAAATGGCGGAGCAGAGGAAGCTATCGATCCCAGCGCTCTGAGAGACAGCATGCACACTGAAATGGCCACAGTGCCAAAAAACGGTAGATGAACAGATGAGTTAAGGAGGAAAAACGGGAGATAGCCGAGACCCGTGTTTATATCGGTGCTGCTTTCGAGAGGTGGAGAAAACTTAAGGAATCCAAGGGTCTAAAAATGCTTTGCATAGCTCGCCTTGCTGCTACTGGACAGGTAAGTTATGTTTTACTCTGTAGTAGTTATGCAGTTTTATTAGTCTCGGGTAGTCCTGTTGGTGGTTTTTAATCCTGCTAATGTTAGTTTATAAATGTACAGTCGTCATTTGTGGCCAACTACCGCTTGATTAGCTGTGTAACAATAGCAGCAAAACTTGGTAATGACTGCTATTTGTTCTGAAATGCACTCTTTTATATAGCAGATATTGAACTCGTTCATGTGTGGCTTGGGGATGGGGTGCGGGGACTTCCAACTTCGGCACCAGACAGTTAGCTAGCTAAAAGGAACAAACCAGTTACAGCAGCTTTAAACTTCTGAATTATTGTTCTAATATTCACAATTAGTATTTTCAACTTATTAGCCATTTTCGTAAAGCTACTTGCCGATTTTTGCAGTTCAACTACTTTTTGTTACACACCATTGGGGCATTTCCACGGTGACTTGTGTTACATTTTAGTGCATTTCCAAATTTATATTTTGGCCTGTACTTTATAGTGATGAATTTTAGAACACCATCATGGGTGTGCTGGAAGGTTTTGGTAAAAGCTAAAAAAGGTATGAACAAATATTCATTTGATTTCATAACATGGCTTTAATTAACACTAATTATAGCATGACTCATGTTACATGAAAAGGATTTCAGTTGCAATTTCTCCTAAACATATACAAGATAGAAAATAATTAAAACACTGTGTTCGTACCACTAAATGTGGTTTCAAAGTGCACTGAAGGGAATTAAAATTTCACAACCAATAAGTAGAGATATTATGTAATGAGCGTGAATCACATTACCAACTTTTAATTTCCTGGACAGCTGCATATGAGGACTAGATATGCATATTGGGTAGTACAGTTTTGTTAAGTATGGGTAACTGGAATTTACAATTACAGCCTGCCAGGGGTTATTGTGAGGGAAGAAAAAATATATGTTTTTGTGACTCGCTTTACACCACCATCACCACCCAATTTTAATGCAGAATCCTGAAAAATCTGCAACACGCGGAGAATTTTAACTATCAAAATACCCTTGACCAAGGTTTCAAGATATAAAATCAGTTCAGTTGTCAAGATTGCACCTGAAAACATGATGCAGGAGCCAGGCAGTGTTTGAAGCCCAAAATTAATGAAATTTTGTCATTTTAAATCTGAAGATGTAACAAGTAGGATTCTGGCTGGCAATACTGAATTTAGTATTTTTTTCCTTGAAGTATATGATGTTCCACACCATAAAAAAACAGATTTCCATAGAAATTTGTGACAAAATTTTTGAAGGTCTTTGTCCCTATGTTCATGGAATTTAGCATTGCTGTATTCTTTTCTCTGAACCATGGTGATGAATGACTGAGGGATACTAGCCTGTGTTTCACCACATGCAGCAGTGTGCAGTGATGATTTTTCACCACCACTTTTGTTTAAAAGGGGTCCTGATATATTACTGCTCAATAGTTTTTTGGCTAAAATGTATTGAAAAATACTATTGTAGGCAATGAGAACAAATAAAATCATTCCCACAAGTATATTGAGGAAAAATATGGGTAATAAGCAAAAACACTGAAAACATCATTTATTTATAACAATTGAAAGGTGTCGCAAATTTCAATTTTTTGTCTCTTGCCTAGCATGAATGCATGTTTGAAGGCTCATGCAAGGATTACTAATGCTAGAAAAATAGTGTGAACTGGTTTGAGGCAGCATTGTTCCACAAAATTACCTCTAGTGGTCATTTGTTCCAGAATATGATGGGACATGTACTTTGAGCAGTGTCACAGTTTTAAACACAATGGCGCGACAGAAGGGGGTCTCTGAGATTGTTCGTAGCCTCATTGTGGCCTCACATGATGCTGGTTGGTCACTTAGAAAAACGTTGATAACGTTTTTTGAAAACGTTCAATGCTGCCATGGCACTGTAAAAAAAAACATCAAGTGTTTCAAAGACACCAGTTTGCTGAAAACTATTGGCAATAGAGGTGCAAAACAGAAGTTAGGTGCCTCTGACGTTTGTTATTTGTGTATGACCGAAAAAAAAAAAAAAATCGGCGATTGACAGCATGGCAACTCCATGGTGATATTAATAGCACCAGATGTCAAAAGATGAAAGTATCAAGATCTACTATTTCCCAGTTGCCTGTGTGAAAATGGTCTAACTGGTTGTGTTGCTGCCAAGAGCAGGCAACATCAAAAAAAGATTTTAGTTTGCCAAGAAATTCAAGGATTGGACACCAGTGGACTGGGAACAAGTCCTTTGGACCAATGAATCAAAATTCGAAATTTTCTCATCCAAATGCAGAACTAATATGCGCCATAGAGTTGGAGAACATTTCAAAAATGACTGTTTAACCCCTTCAGTAAAACAAAGAGTTCGTAATATCATGGTTTGGAGTTCAGTCTGCTTGAAAGGAGCAGTGATCTCATCAAAATCGACGGAATCATGGTTCAAAAGAAGTATCACCACATCCTTGTGAGGCACGTATTGCCATCTGGAAAGAGACTGATTGGTCAGGGATTTTATTTTCAACAAGACAATGACCCTAAACACACTTAAGTTGTGCAGGAATTATCTTAGTTTTAGAGAATCATCTGGTGACATAAAAGACTTGGCCTACTCAAAATCCTGGCCTTAATCCAATTGAGCAAATCCGGGATTTGCTTGATACCAAAATAAACAAATCTGTTGCAACATTGAAAGAATCTCTTTGGAATGAACTTATAACCATATGGAATGGTTTAGTGAGTGAGGAAATAAAAAAAATATGTGAAAACTATGCCTAAAAGATTAAATTCTATAATCAAAGTGAAGGGTGGCCTCACTAGATATTGACTTTTTCTCTCAAAAAGACATTATTATTTTTGTTTTTTTTTAAGATAGATTTATCTGTTTACTTATTTTCATCTACAGTATATGGTCCAATATTACATGAAATAAATACTTGAACTTGATTTTCTATTTATCTTCATTTTGTTAATTGTATAATCATCACTGCACACTACTTTATTTGTAGCCCTGGGAAACAGGATGTCCAAGGTGACCATTTAAGTTTTTCTCATCATTTTTGTGAACTTAAATTCCCATTTTTATTTCACTTTTTTATGTCGATTAGGTTTTTCTTATAAGATTTGCTCAGGGTGTCAATGATTGTGGCACATGCTTTTGGAGAAAAAAATTTGATTTGATATAAGAATAGTTTTCTCCTTTGGATAATTCTCTTTAACCCCTTTGCGCAGAATACAAATATTGCCAATTTTTCCTGTTGTGCATGAGCCTATTTAAGGCTTTATCAGTCAGTATTTGTGTCACAGAGACTGCGGAAAATTATTCCAGTGAAGCAAGACGTTTGTAAATTCAATCACAGAATAATTTAACAATTCAATTTTGGAATTTATGGACGCCGGCATCAAAATCTGCACAGAAGGATTCAGGGTTTGATTTTTGTTAATATTTTGAATAAATGATTAGGAGGATTAAGAGCAAACAATTTTTTTCATAGCATTTCAGCTAATATTTACTGAGGGTGCCCATATTATTGGAGGGCACTGCATGCAGTTATTCTGGGAATTTTTTTTTTTTTTCTTGTGCTGTAGATATACCTCTGTAGGGTATTTCAGTGTCATGAGGAATCTTAGTGAACAGTGTTAATATTATAGTGAGAAGGCTTGCCATGCTGCCATGTTTCAAGGTTGCCAATAAAAATGCCTAACTGACAACAAAAGAAAAATTGTATATCCTGTAGTGGGATTGTCATTAAATAATGAGGTATCACTGTTATTATACATGATATTGGCACTGTTTTCAATAGTCTGTGAAATCTTGTACATTTTTCTAAGCATTTTACTGTTTGGAGTACAGTTTTTAATCATGCCCTAAAACTCCATCTCACCGATTTTAGAATTTGAGTGTTAACACTGAACCTGAAGATTTGTGTCGACTTGACCATGTCTGTGGCATTAGAGTTTTCTTCATTTACGCGCATGATTGTACACTGGAATGGACGCACTGGGTTGAACATCACACTACTGCAGTAACCAGGTCTGATTCAAAGGTCATTCTGATCTGTTAACTGCACCACTGACCTTTCAGTGCTTGATGCAGGCAATAAGTCATCTTCACCTCTACCGCACAAACAAAGGGCATGTAAGCCATGATTTCAGGACACATATACACTCACACATTCAGAAATGTACATATTGTACTTATACCGGTGTTATCAGTGTTTCCTTTTGTTATAGGTTTGAAAGATTAAAATGCTTATTTTTAAGCTGACTCTTTTCAGAGGATAAGTATAATTTATAGTACAAATGTTTGGACTTGGATTACAGTGAAACTAAATATTCTCCCTGTACCAAAGAAAGTACTGCAATTGCAAGTGGCATTCCATTTATCTGACATTTGACTCACATTTTTTTCAGCCATGTTACTCCAGAATTAGCAGTCTATCCCATGTATATATGAACCGTACTCAGATTCCAAGATTTTTAAAGCTCTATCTTACACCCAATGTAAAATGGCGCCAAGCGTGATGCAAGTGTCTTTGCCAGTTCATGACAGAAGTAGTCACCGTTTTCCTGTCCAGTGCTCAGGTATGCATAAATAGCAAGTGTACTTGCACAAAAATGAGCACCCATGGGCGTGTTGGTGTTAAAATGAGGTGTGGTCAGGTGTATTGTTGGTGTATTGCTATCTCGATGCAGCAGGAAGTAATTGCACGATTGATCAACAAAAACCTGGGGCTCTGAGCCCTATTTTAATTACAACCTCAATTCTGAAATAGTTGGGACAAAGTGTAAATTGTGAATAAATCAAAATGCAATGACTTTCAGATCACATGAGCCAATGGGCTCTAAATTCGCTGACCAGTTGCAGGCGCGGCGAATGGGGGGAGCGCGGCGCCAACGGGGTGTATCCAGGCGTATTTTGCAATTTTGTGCCCGGCGCAAGTACTCCTCTGTTCCGCCTCTGTCCCTCCTGCTGGCGCAAGTGGCAAAGAGGGAGGAGAGAAGGCGTGAGTGGGTTTAACATAGCCGAGTCAAATCTTCACCAATCAAATGAGCTCCTCTCCTCACCTTTAAAATGTTGGAATAAAGAAGCCTCTGTCCTATATCTGCATGATGCGTTAATGTTGCATTTTCCTTTGCTGTTTCAGGCATGTTTTCTGCACCGCTTACGTCTATATTAAGCATTACGAATATGAGTTAGCTGGCTAGCTAGGGCATTCGCGAATTATTACCATTAGCAAACTTGAATGGAATTTCAAAACGAAACTACGTCAGATCATTCAAACTTATAAAGTTGGAATGAAATACGAAGGTTGCTCATTTATTTCTTATGCCTGCATCATTAGGAAGAGAAACGATGGATAGCGTGTTCTTATTATTACACCCTGTTGCTGCTTAAAATTTTGGGATTAACATGCATGGACAACAGAGCAAGATACATTACACATTTATTTTCAATATGTGATCTTAACTCAGCACGAGATCATAGCAATCAGGCTGTATTCCTTTCCCCCACTAAAAACGATAAAACCTAAGTGACAATAATAATATTAAGCCGCTTGCACACTGGACGCGAAACAAATTTTTCGCACGACAGATTACATTCAAAGTCAATGCAAAGACACGAATACATGCGTGTAATCGCGTCTTTGCATTGACTTTGAATGTAATCAATCGTGCGAAAAATTCGTTTCACGTCCGGTGTGAAAGCAGCTGAAGGACACATACCCACATAGCCTACACATGCACTCACACGCCCACGTGCGCACACATCTCTCTCTCTCTCTCTTTCTCTTTGATCTGACATCAAGACAATTGATATAGATACTATAATTTATGTGCTGATTCAGATAGTTACATTAAATAGTGGTTGCTGGAATTATTTATTGCTTTGAAATGTGCCTGACATTCTGGAAACCTGCCTGTGAGGTTTCGGTGAGTTGTGCGCACTGTGCGCCAGTCAGCCAAATTACCACTGCACAGAAAGTAAACCAGGTTGGAGCTGGCGAGCTCTCTGAGCACTTTCAGCAGAGCCTTTTGCCACGAAATTGTCACTGCGTCATGATGAATATGTGACACCTCCCCCTACTACGCCGCCACACCCATCTCGGCGCACGTCCATCTACCAAATTGCCAAAGTGGCTGCGCATGGTGTTGCACCGCACGAAATTACCACTGCGTGGGCTGCACCGGGCGAAATTACCACTGTGTGGGCTGCGCCACGCTGCGCCACCCTGCGCTGCGCCAAGAAATTAGAGCCCAATATGTTATTTACAGTAGAACATAGATAACATTTCAAATGTTGAAACTGAGACATTTTACATTTTTATCCACAAAATGAGCTTATTTCAATTTTTCTGCCTGCAACAGGTCTCAAAAAAGTTGGGACACAGACAAAAAAGGGCTGAAAAAGCAATTAATATATAAGAGAATCAGCTGAAAGAACATTTAGCAAGTGATTAAGTTTACTGGCATCAGGTGTGTAACATGATTGGCTATAAAAGGGATTTCTTAGAGAGGCTGAGTCTCTCAGAAGTAAAGATGGCCAGAGGCTCTCCAACCTGTGAAGGCTTGTGTAAAAAAAATTGTGGAATACTTTAAAAACAATGTTCCTCAATGTCAAATTGCAAAGGCTTTGAAGGTCTCATCATCGACAGTGCATAACATCATCGAAAGATTCAGACTGAAAAAATCTCTATGTGTAAGGGACAAGGCCGAAGACCTTTACTGGATGCCCGTGATCTTCGGGCCCTCAAATGCCACTGCATCACTCACCGGCACGATTCTGTCATTGACTTTACTAAATGGGCCCAGGAATCCTTCAAGAAACCACTGTCTGTAAACACAGTCCACCGTGCCATCCACAGATGCCACCTAAAACTCTATCATGCAAAAAGGAAGCCATTGTTGAGCATGATCCAGAAGCGCCGCCGTGTTCTGTGGGCCAAGGCTCATTTAAAATGGACTGTAGCAAAGTGGCAAAGTGTCCTGTGGTCAGACGAGTCCAAATTTGACATTCTTGTTGGAAATCATGGGCGTCGTGTCCTCTGGGCTAAAGACTAGAAAGACCACTCCTCCTGTTACCAACGTTCAGTTCCATAGCCAGCATCTCTGATGGTATGGGGATGCATTAGTGCATATGGTGTGGGACACTTGCATGTTTTAAATAGCATCATGAATGCTGAAAGGTATATAAAGGTTTTAGAGCAACATATGCTGCTCTCCAGACAACATCTATTCCAGGGAAGGCCTTGTGTATTTCAGCAGGACAATGCAAAACCACATACTGCAGCTATTACAACAGCATGGCTTCGTTGTAGAAGAGTCCGTGTGCTGAATTGGCCTGCCTGCAGTCCTGATCTTTCACCGATTGAGAACATTTGGCGTATAATTAAACAAAAAGTCTGTCAAAGACCCAAAACTCCAGCAGCTGGAAGCCTGTATTAAACAAGAGTGGGATCAAATTCCAATGGCTAAACTCAAGAAACTTGTCTCCTCAATGCCCAGACGCCTCCACTCTGTGTTAAAAAGAGGAGGGGATGCTACACCATGGTAAACAGGCCCCTGTCCCAACTTTTTTGAGACCTGTAGCAGCCATCAAATTTGAAATGAGCTCATTTTGTGGATAAAATTGTAAAATTTCTCAGTTTCAACATTTGCTATGTTATCTCTCTTCTATTGTGAATAAAATACTGGCTGGTGTGATTTGAAAGTCATTGCGTTTTGATTTTATTCACAATTTACACTTTGTCCCAACTATTTCAGAGTTGTATCTAATGGCGCTTTTCCACTACGTGGTACTGGCTCTACTCTACTCTACTCCACCCATCTTGGTACCGGGTACTTTTCTGGGGGGTCGTTTTCCATTACAGGATAGTACTGCCTCAGTGTAGCTGGTTGTCATAGCGGCGCAGCATGAAACTGCCGCAACGTCATCCTCAACACAACGCATATAGCTGCAGTTATATCAAGTTTACATTTATTTAGTCGATTTTGTCAAAGATTTATGTGTTCAAATCACGGGATGCGCACTACCGTCACCACATTATGGCACTAAAGTCCGGCGAGTGTTGAATAGTATTTTCTGTTTAACATTGTCCTGATGCATAGGGATAGCAGCCGGTGTCATGTCCGATTCACTTGCACATTAAATTATGTACCACCTAACAATCCAAAGCAATGATATCCGTGAAAGGCATAGAGAGCGAATGTACATTTCACTCTGAATTTGACGGCAAAACAAACGGATTGTAAAAGCATGGGATAATTAAGTGATCATTGCAGAGCTGAGTTCCACGTTGCAAATACGCAAATCGCAGGAGATAGCAGAGAATAAGAATTAATCGCTTTATGATGCATCATGTCATCTGTGACAACTTCAAGAGCAAAATGATTTGTCAACACCCGCAAAGTTATGTTTCTGTGCAATTTTCTTCAATAAGGCATGGCATCACATAATTTTCTCTAGAGGAATTAGTTAGGAAAACAAAACTGGACACAACACTGTTTCTTAATATTTCCAGGAAAGGGGTCACAGACAAAGAGAAACGCATTTCATAAATGGAGTAGCTTTGGTGAATAAGCAAAACCGTGTTTGAAAGGAAAGGCAACGCACAATATATTGAATAAGTTGCCTAGAACAATACAAGTTTCAAAAACGCCACAATTTGAAGACCTTTTTCAATTATGGCATGTGAAGCCATTTTCCCACCGACAATGTTGGATTTGTCCTTTATTATAGCGATGGTCGATGATCTAATAACTACGCTAATAATCTTGAGACTCGTCAATCTAACTTGAATGAGATGTCCCGAGGTCGAATACAGAATTGTCTTTTACAGTGACGATTCTATCTGACTAATCAGTGGAATGCGGTGTTGTCACGTCACATTTTAGTACGTACTAGTACCCGATCGGCTTTTTTTTGGAACCCCAGGAGAGCAGGTACCAGAAAAGATGGTTCCAGGTACCAAGTACTAGGTACTTTTTCCTAATGGAAAAGCAAAAAAAGGTGAGTAGAGTAGAGCATAGTGGAAAAGTGCCATAAGTGCACCATCTGAAGTACGTTGCGCAAGTGAACTTAGTGTGTGTCCAAATCCATTTTTGCTAGTTTAATAGCAGGTCATCTGGGCGCAAAATAAGCAGCATGGTTCAAAGGGGTGGCAGTTAATCTCTTAATTATTCTAAAGACATATTTTGGACGTAACATAAAATAAGCCAATCAGAGTGTCATCTCCCTTTCTCTTTAAAAGCTAAATGGCCTTCCAGTTGGGTGAATTGCCAGTATAAACGTGGATGTGCCAAGTTGGAAAAAACGGTTCCCTGCTGGAGAAATGGATCTGATTTTGTGATGGATGTAGACTGTACCATGTACCAAGGAAACCATGTGTCACAAACATCCAGAAATGCTACCATCTTCTCTGGGCTTGAGCTCATCTGAAATTGACTGATGCACAGTGGAAAATGTGGTGTTGTCAGACCAGTTAACCTTTCAAATTGTCTATAGCAATACTGGACATCGTATTCTCCAGACCAAAGAAGATGAACACTATCTTGATTATTACCAACATGAAATTCAATAGCCAGCTGCTGTCATGGTATTGGGGTGTCATAGTGCCCATTGGCATTGGTAAACTGAATATCTGTGTGGATACCATTGGTGCTGAAGGACATTAATGCATTTTCGAGCATCTAATACAGTCCTCTAGATGAGATCTTTTCAGAGATTGCCCGTGCATATTTCAATAGTCAGCCACATTTTGCATGTGTTACAACAGCATGGCTTCCTTAATCAGAGAGTGTAACTGCAAGACTGGTTGACCTGCAGTCCAGACCGTTTCTCATACGCAGATCAATGAAGAATGGAAAAAAATATTATTAAACAGGAACAATTGCTGTCCTCAGCTCTGCCAATGATTACTTGGAGGACAGTTATTAAAAGTGATGCAGCATGGAGGGAAACATTCTCTTGTCCCAACTTTTCTGGAAACTGTTGGTGGCATACAATTTGGAATGAGTGTTTATTCTCCAAAAACAGTGTCGAAGGATAAAAAGAAAATTTTTTTTCTTTGTATCGTTTCATTTTCTGTGCCATCAGCATGTTTAGAATTCACGTCTTTGTACTATTATACTTATTTTTTTGAGATGCTGATAAAAAGTCCAATCAAAAAGGTCTCAGACTTCTGCTTTTCATCAGGGGTTAGCTAGGAGGCAGTGAGTGTTAATCAGCGTTCAAAATAGAGTTCCCACAAATCAAATGCATAAAATTCCATATAAGAAAAGAAAAAACAACAACAACAACAAACAATTGTATCTCTTGCCCTTGTTGAAATGGAAATGAATAAAAAGTTGGGCAAAGTGTGCACATCACATTTTGTCTGAAAAATGTGGTCCCACACAATTCATATTCTTCCATACTCTCTTTTGCCCTATCTAACATTTTTTGGTTCCAAAAGATTAAATAAGTTTAAAGGAATGAAATTTGATGACAAACATCCATAATAATCTCAAATTCAATCTTCGTTATTTAATAGTGGAAGACATTCAACTTTGGATCTGTGAAACAAGTATTAATCAGCCGGGGAAATTACTTTGAATGAGTCGCATTTAATACAGTTTTATGTACACCAGCCTTCTACGTGAAGTCTCATATTATTTATTTTACATTGTATGCTGTACCTAGAATATATAGTGCCTGGCAGGGGTATATTTAGACCTGCAGGTATATGTATTTGTGTGAGTAATTCTGCAGTTTGGCTATGCACTCGGACTATCTAACAAATAAGTTAATGAACTTTGTGCCAAGTATTGCCTTGTGCTTCCAGTTCTCCCCATTAAACCTTTTTATATCTCATTGCTTTGTATCTTTGCCCTACTTTGTAAGAAAGAATGTCAGCTTCCACAGTGGGATCATGTGCTTCCTTACAGCAATTTCTTCATACAGAACTTCATGCTTCTGGCTCTCACTCCCGCACTCAGTCTAAGCCCTGTCCGCAGACAGCTTGCCGAACACTCTGCTGCACTGCAGCAGCTCTAATGATTCATTAATATGTTCTCTCTGGCTTCACTTCCTCTGGCAAATACTGCTGTTAGTCCTGGCAGCATCTGAGACACTTATCACTGAAAGTTTAATGTAAGTCTTAAAAAATTGTTTCTCTCCATTGGACGGTAACCCAGTATCTTATCATTTTATCTCTACACACAACATGTTTGGTTGATTGCGTGCTTTTATAATATAACATCAAACCTCTAAAATTGGTGGCCCATTGCGGCAAGGTTTTATCCTGTAAGCTGTATGAATGTTACATATCAATTGCTCTATTACAGACCCTATTTTTTCTGTGGTTGACTGTAAAATATTTTGTATCATGCCCCCTGCATGAACCTTTAATTGTACCAGCTGAGTGCATGGCCAGCACTGAGATTTGGAGCAATCAATCAGATATTTCATTGAATGAATATAGCTTGTAATGCTCATCCATCCATGACAGCCACTGAGCTGGAAAATCAGGATTTCACAAAAAGAAATGCGCCCGACAATGGTACCCCCAAATTCAATTAAGGTTCATTGATGAGCCTAGAGTCCAAATGAAAGTATATAAGACAGCTTTAAAGCTGTTATTTTCATCTCAGTGAGCACTGTAATATTTGGGACATATTAAGGTTATGAAAATTAATTTATTTATGTTACGTGCAAGACAATGATCCTGAATATACTGCTAAAGCAATAAAATCATTTTTAAAAGAAAAAAAACCCAAAGAATTCTTTACTTGGGGAGTCATCCACCCAATATTGATATAATTGAATAGCTAACATAATGAAGATTAAAAATATCAGCAACTTGTCCCCAAGGCAAGCAAGAACTTATACTGTACTATAGCAATTCACTGTTGTACAGGCCAGGCAGATCATTACCAGAAAGGAGACACGGCCCCTGTAATATATGCGGGACACTGACTTCAAGCATAATTGCATGGAGAGGATACATATCTGAGAACTAAACATCACTAGTTCATTTACATAACATGGTTATTAAAAAAAAAAAATAAATAATAATAATAATACTAATGTTGGAGCTCAGAATATATTAAAATGCATGGCCCATGCTCTGTGCCAGATATTCTCTTCCAAAGCATTCTGACAGTTAGAAATATTACTTTTCACTGAAGACGCAAGGAATTATTGTACCAACTTGACCCAGTTCATGAGCCTATTTACCTGCACACAAGGCTGCATCACTATCAATTAGGTCAAATTTGAATAATTCAACCACATTACAGGATAATTGAACCACATTACAGGATGCACATTTTGAGTGAAACTCACTCCTAGATGTTCTAGATATGAATCACTTGCATGTGAATTATACTTCTGGCTTCTTAGGTATACTAATAATGTTACAACTGCCTGCATCCTGAGGAAATCAGAATTCCAAAGAGCAGCCTACATTGACTAAGTTTTAATGTTTCAAGGAAATATTTATCCATTTGGACAGTTTGACCACGCAATTTTTTTTGCAAAGTGGTAAGTGTCAACCAATCCTCGCTTGCAAACTCATAGGCTTTTGTTGGATGCTCTTTTTTGTGCCCAATCATAATAACATTTCCTTTTCCACACCTGTTCACCTAGTTTGGTAAATATTCTTGCCCTTTATCGGTCTTTCATTGCCTCAGTCCGAATGTTTTTGGAATGTGTTGCAATGTGTTCTAATCTAGAATGATTGAATATTTACAACAAAAGCTATTGAAGAGTCTATTGCTGAAAGTACTTAAGTCAAATTTTCACACGCTGTGAGATAAGGATGGTAAAATATATATTATAGTTACGTCCACGGTCTTGGTTTCCCACTACATTAGGTCATAGTCGTGTCATGATGTACACAGGGTTAAAGTCTCTTTTTTGCATAATTTTGGATGATTACCTCAGGTTTTCATTGATGAACACCTATGTTAATGTAATTATAACTGATTTTTTGACAATTTGGTCAACTCTTCCTATGTAATCCTGTTTGACCTAGTTTCCAGACTTTCTGCCAAAAAGGGGTCTCAGAATGGCTTTTTGCGTAAAGTATGTTCATTTAGAAGGAGGTTGATTATCAAAGTTTTTATTTCATTAAATTAATGTTTAAATATGTATACTTGTCTCGTATAAATGCCTTACCATCGTCCAGGGCCCATGGGATCATCTGGGGGTCTGAAGTCTATGGTCTGAAAGGGTCATTCCGAAGTGGATTTCAGACCCCCACAAGTCCCCCACCAATGGTACAATTAATCTAAAACTTAGTTTGGTAGAGGGAAAGTTGCCAAATATGAGGGAGAACCACATTTCCAACAGTAATATTCACTGAACTGAATCCTAGGGACCCCCAAAAAGTGAAAAATCACTTGCCGCCTAAAAAAATTAGGATTTAGGGGGCTCCTCTCTCACCCCTCTGATGTTTCATGGTGATTCAGGCTGCAGAATCCTGATATGTGCGCCAAAATGCACCAGTGCATCAAATTTCAGCTTCCTATCTCTATTATGTGAGAAGTTATGGTCCTTCCAAAATGCTACAAAACAAAGTAACCAATTCACATAAGTCAAAAAGGGGCATGGCACCCAAATTTCTAGAGGGCGCCACACGAAATTTTTTATTTAACCCTTATTTAACCAGGGAAGTTCCGTTGAGATTGAAATCTCTTTTTCAAGGGAGCCCTGGGGGTAGAGGTGGGGAGGGAGAGGGCAATTTGCACAGCCAATTAGATCAGGGGATGATTAGGTGGCAGGTTGAAAGAGCCAGGTTGGGACTTTAGCCACGACAACAGGGAACCCCCTACTCTTATCAGAGAGTGTCATAGGATCTTTAATGACCACAGTGAGTCAGGACCTTGGTTTAACGTCTCATCCGAAAGACGGCGTCTCCTTCAGTACAGTGTCCCCGTCACTGCACTGGGACATTGGGGATTATTCCACCAGGGGGAAGATCGCAACCTACTGGCCCACCAACACCTCTTCCAGCAGCAACTTGGTTTTCCTAGGTGGTCTCCCAACCAAGTACTAACCAAGCCCACACCTGCTTAGCTTCAGCCACGCGGCTGGAGCAGATCGAATAATGGTATGGCTGCTGGCCATAAGAAAACCGGTAGAGATATTGACACGGAACTTGGGATTCTTTTGTTTGGTACCATAAAGTATTTTTGGACAAAGTTTGAGCAAAATCTGAGAGGTTTCACAAACTGTGGATACCCCGTGCACAGCAATGTGTCCTGGGTGCCGGCTGGTGCAGGAAAAATTAATAAACAATAAGACAAAATACCAGCACACACCAGGATACTCTTGGCAGCACTTTTATTCAAAAATACATTTTAAAACGGGGAACGAATGACGCGTTTCGCATCAGCTTAATCAGATTCGCTCTATGCTGATAAACAGCAAGTGCGTCTTTTTAAAACCATCAGGCGGGCAATTCCACATGAGAATTGCTAAAAAAGCAATTTTTAAAAAGTGTTTTATATTAGAAATATATATGTTTTCATGTAGATGACTCATTACCAAATCAGACACTGAAAACCGTTTTGAAATATCTTTGACGGTCTTCTCAAAATTTAGATTTGAATTTTGTAATTTTTTTTAGCTCCAGAACAAGGATCAAAGGTTATTTTTCCAAAGCTGGCAACTCATAAAATATATTTAGCTATTTCCTGGTATTTACTGTATTTCCATACATTGGTAGCCAAAGTATTTGAAACTGTAAGTCATTGCAGGAAATTGAAACACACAATTCCAGTGGCTCATTGTGAAATTTGTCATTTTTCAACGTAATTCCGTTACCGAAATTGCAATATAGTTCTCTTCATCATCTTATTTCTGCATTTATTTTATTGTTATTAAGAATTATCTTTCTTCTTATGTCTAATCTGAATTTCAGACATTAATCTCTCTAATACTTAGCTGTAATCCTGGAAAATTTGTGGTGACGGAATTACATGGTAACGGAATTACACCAGTAACGGAATAGCAGAATTATTCTGAAAGCCAGTGAAAAACAGAAGATAGCACAAGGTGGCATGAGGAATTTATGGAGCATAGTGGTTCATTGTTTTGGACATCTATAGTTGAGTGTTTCTTCCTGTGAGTTAAGTTTCCATAACCAGCGCATGAATTATACCACGGCCTAACGGCAATTGCCGTGGGTCCCCCCCTGTGTGGCCGTCATGGCCGACTACCCAAACAGCCAGTTTGGCTTGCTTTTTTTTCAAGTGGCTGTGGTGCCCTAAAATTGCCAAAAGTGGCGATTTTCGACACAGCGACTGAGCTGTGCAGCTCCTATCGTCACGCTGCGCTGGACTTCTGAGCACAAAGAGCCACAGATGGATAGAAGGGACAGGATTACATTTGTATAAACAGTGTTTGTCTTCTGCCAATAATGGATAATACTTATGGTTCATTTACTAGTGTTTAATGTTAACATGTTCATTTTGAGCTTTGAAAGTTTCAGGAGTTGATATTTTATACATTTTTTTTTGTGTGAAGAGACTGCCATTCTGACAGACTGAGAAAATTTAGAAAGAATATAGATATTGCAAGCAATGACACATTTGAGATTTGCACAGTGCTTTTGACATTGGCTTTGTTGCCGTAATTCCATTACCGACTTCATTACTCACAATATTTACCCATTGAATGATGCTGGAACACTGTTACAAAGTAAAAACAAATGCTTCAGGATCCAGTCAGTGAAAGAACAACAATTTTCATGCATGTGACCCCTGATATTCATTATAAGCTCACATTTTGGTTCAGAAATGAGTTATTTTCATCAATATCATGTATTGCTTTCCTTTTGCCCGGACTTATTGATCAAAATTTTGGTTCAGCAGGAGGTCAGCAACACAAACATCATTTATGATATCAATTTTCAATTGCTTTGTTGTTTTGAGTATAATTAATTTAGTAGATTATCAGAAAATGTAATTCTGTTACCATTTTGTAATTCCGTTACCGCTGTCTCTTTCTTATAAATGGCATCCTACGAAATATCTGTGAACATACCAGTCAATATAAACTTACCGTGGCCTGGTCAACATCCTAGGCCACCAACTTAAGCTTAAACCTACTGCCTATCATTGCCAGATTTCAGAGAAATTCCTGTCAAAGTAAAGGCAAAAAGAATTGCATTTTTTCTTCCATAATTCCATTACCGACACTTCTACAAAATAGATTACCCCAAACTTTGTGTTATACAGCTCAGTAGGCATGCCAGTGGAACTGATAAAAGCACAGGCAAGTAGCTACTGCGTCAGAGTAATAGATGGCAGGTAAAAATGACATGAAAATTACTCTTGATCATAATTCCATTACCATGGAATTGCCCAGGTGCTGATTGACAGGAAATGGAAACAGACTCCATATCAGAATACTTAAATATACAAATACAAAAATACAACACCGCAAAAACACTAATAGGAGACTCAGAAAATACTCAGGGCCAAAGGCTTTCTCCTCTCCCCTCCCTTTTGTAGAAAGGTGGATTCTAAATGTTTTTTTTTCTTTTTTCTACCTCGTGATTATAGTCTTATTTATGGTATCAGCATATCCTCTGCATTTTTAAAGATGAAATTTCCAGTCCCTGTTCCCTGTGCAAGCGCTGTAGTCCTGACTCTCCCTCTCTGCACCGCCTCCCGATAGCATTTGGGTGGCAAGTCACTAATTACTTGTTAGTTTACTTTCTTATATATTGCCATCTCTGCAGTTAAGCCAGCTCAGACTCCTCTGTTTTAGGTTTATGCTTTCATCGCAACTGGCGTTTTAAAAGGTGCTTGATTTTCCGCAACATTTCCCCAGTTGAACACCTGCTCCTGACAGAAGGTTGTTGCAGGGAGATTCAGGGGAAATACTATTGGGTCATTGCATGCCAACTCAGCCACCCATGTACATGACACCTCTCAGATTTTGTGGTTTCATGGTTCTGCTGCTTCCCTTAAATTTGTTGGGATTGAGAGAGTTACTCCTAATCCCAGGGGTGGTAATATCATAAATCAATTATTAAAAAGGGAAGCTTATTGGATATAACCTCTCAACTCTTTGGAGCTGCATGGGTTGAATGAGACACTGGATTTCAGTTCATTTTTGTAATTCATGTCTAACTCGATTATTCTTTGGTACTTACAGGTGACTTCTTTTGCAGAAAAATACTCAGCCACTGAAACCTTTCCTGACACAGCCCATTCCTGCCCCTCCCTTTTGTAGAAAGGTGGATTCTAAATGTTTTTTCTTTTTTCTACCTCGTGATGACAGTTTTATTTATGGTATCAGCAAATCCTCTGCATTTTTAAAGATGACATTTCCAGTATGTAGTTTATCTCTTCGCATTGTGTATCTACTCATCCTCTGTGTATGAGAATTCTATTTATTATTATTTATTTATAAAACATTTTGATATTATATTTTGTGTCTACATAATCTCAGGTGGAAAATGTTGATAGAGAGAGTACTGCATGCCCTTTCGGATGATACCAAATATGCCAATTTTTTATTGAAGTTTCAAAACAATACATGGCTGCTTTAATCAAGCAATCTAAAACAGGAACAGTTTGAAAGCAAATATGCATCTGAGGGTCAGAGATTCACGGCATGCCATTTAGAATCCTGTAACGCATGCGTTATTGCTAAGGTTGGGCTTAAGGAAGTTAAAGACACCAATTTGGCTGATCTGTGATCTGCACCTGGTTCCTGCGTTCTGAAAAGTTGTGACAATACCTTTGTCAATGCCCAAATATTTATGGATTTGAATGTATATTTTTAAAGCTTAGTGTCTTTGTCTCTGTCCATCAAGGTGAGCTGAGGAATTTTGTAAACTTGTTGTTTTCTCTTGGATTGGACAAGATAGTATGTATTGCTGTGAGCAGCTGCTGTAATGTTGAATATGCTCATGCAGATATGAACGGGAGTCAGCATAGACATTGAGTGGTTTTTAGGACCAAGAAACACTGTAAATGTGAGGCAATGTCCCTTATTGATTGAAATACCTTGTTGAAATGCACATGCATGAGAAGGCTCACCTCACAAAGTGCTGCCACAGGCCATAAAAACTGCCATTACAATGGAATGAAAAAAAAGACCACAAAGTTTATATGACTGGCTGAGTAATGTGCCACTCTGAATTTTTGTATATTGGCATATTTGGTATCATCCGAAAGGGCATGCAGTACTCTCTCTATCAACATTTTCCACCTGGAGATGATAATGGAACAGAATAATCATTCATGTAAAACAGAATTTTAGCAACCCCCAATATTGTCCATGAACAGCACTGTGAATCGGGCCAAGAGCTGTGGCATCACAGGTGGGAGCAATTGTACATTGTACGTGTATTTTGCAAGGCAAGCAAGATGTCAAAATCCAATAAAAATGTCAGACTTATTTTAACCCCTGCTTGGCTTGGACATCGAAGTTGAAGAAGATGATTCCAATGCAAGTTCAACAACTGCGGTTAGGTAACCGGCAATTGGGCCCAAAAATGGAATTCACATCCCATCAACACCATCTTCAATCATTGGCAAAATTGAGCAATAACATTTTAAAAAACCCTAAAATCCCCTAAAAGCATTGTACAACGTCTAAAAATTTTTTTGACGATTGTGCGATTATAGAATGTATTACATAATGATACTTTGAGCAGTTAGCTAACCCAAATCCAGACAATTGTGATGCAAAATAGCCACCTACCAGATCCATCATCCGAGTTTGCGATTCAAATAAAGCCCTCAGGAAATTGTCCAATGTACATAAAACTTCAGATATACGTTGATAATTACATGAACTACCACTTTATTAAAGGTTTTCAGGACATTTTAGTTTCCATGAGGTAAAGTAACTTTTACAACCCAGAACTTTGTCAACGAAAGTTTTACACCTCTGCTTGTTGCACAGAAAAGAATTGATAACACAGGGACGTGTGCTCTGCGTCATCATCAAATAACATACTTTTTGATAAATCTAATCCGCTAGAAATAAAAAAAGAAAAGAGATCACAAAATTAAAAAATTATGATGGGCAGAAAATGGTCGATGCACTTGACTTCCTTACCGTGTGTCCCTGTCTCCCATTAATTACATCATCAGAATGGGGCTATTTTCGTTTGGCCTTTTTGGGGATGTGCGCGAGTGGAGCAGGTGTTCAAAATGCCTCTTTTATTCATTTCCTATTTGAGAGTGTCCAGAAAGTGTTTTATTCATCATCTCTACGACATTAGCTTTCCATAGAGGTAAAATTTGCCCATTTTCAGATTTCTCAATACATGGCTACTTTAAAAATCACTGTTACGTACTCGCATCCAGTCGAGTGAATGGTAGTTTTTTTTTGGCTCTCTCTCTCTCTCTCTCTCTCCCCTCAAGATTCACCGCCAGTGTTGCCTCCTTCCCTCCCTCCCTCATATTCGTGAAACATCACTTCCACCTCCTCAGCATTCGTCAGCTCTGCAGTCAATCAACATTCATCCGCCACGCCCTGCCCTGCTTCCCACCACTCCCGGACGAGCCCCCAAAATATGTTACGACCCCCGTATTTATGAAAATAGTGAGTGCGCAACAAAATGAAAATAGCCGGGAACAACCTGCAGGAGTGTGAAATGGGAAGGAGGGGGAAGACAATGTGAAGAGCGGACAACGAAATAAGGTGAACAAGATCCTTTAATAGGTGCAAAATATATATACAGTGTGGACTGTAAATATTTACATATAGGTGAAAACACGAACACACGGACAAAGCACACAGCCAAGGATCAAGACTACGAGCGTTGCCAAATAAATGAAAGCAGTAAAACCAAATGACACTAGCTATATGGGAAAATTTACTAACTACCTAGAGAGCAACTAAATGACAACGAAAACCTAACTTACTACACTATTCAAACAGAACATACAGTGGGTGGCAACCGCTCCTACTCTAGGGTGGCTATACATATCCACGTAGGTGTACGTCGTGAAGTGATAGTAGGACATTAATTTACTGATGGCTAAATAAACAAATATCTAACATTTGCAGAGCCTCTTGACTCCATTTTTTAAAATGTCTGGTTACATCCAGCATTGTACTGGATTACAAATGACACCTTGAGCTCATGCACAATATATTGGGCATAAATAAAGCATATTCTTATTGTGAACCATATGGTAATGTAAATTATTTGGAAAAGCCAATCAGTCACATAATCTGGCATCTATCCAGCTGACGCTGGACTGCTTTTTGTTATGTTCTCTGTAGGTTTATCTAATCCATCAAACGAATGCCGGGAAAACAAGGTTTATGACATCAATTTGTCCATATACACTAACAGCTAATATTAACAGGCTAAAAAAAGAGAAAATTTTCTGAATTAAAGACACAATCATGTGTAAAAACAATACATTCTGATAAGTAGACATCGATACCAATGTACCGATTTCCAGAAAAACTAATCCTGATGCAAACATTGATTGCTCTGGGAGCAAGATAGTTGTGATCTGGAGGCAGGACAGGACACTAAAAAGTCTGACATGCACCTGGTACCACGCAACGATGCAGATGGAAAGACACTTCCTCCACACTGAAAATAATGGAATTGGCTAGAGTCCCTAGAGTCAGGCAAGCACAGCTAATAAGCTATGGCTCTTCACGAAAATGAGTGAGAGGATACCACCGCTAAAATCTTTTCATTAGGCCAAAAACTTGATATTTTGACCAGAACAACAATGTGGTTATCAAGAATGGATGTCTCTAGAGAATACTGAATGATAATATTGATGTGTTTTGCTAATTGTGTCACTCCATAGTAAACTGTACAAATGTGTTACAATGGTGATGAAAATTCAAATACACCTTTTCCAAAGTTTTTCATTGCAGTGGTGAAACCCCATCCATGGGCATCACAAATAAGCAAGCAAGAAGATAAACTGAGTGATCACTTCATTTCAGTGACCCCATAATTTGCTAAGGTGGCAGGCGTTGTGGGTGTAACAAGGACACAAAACAGATATTGAATTCCTGAAAATCAGGTACATTTCAAAGTCAATTCTTTTGTATGATAAATGGCCTCAGTCTATCAGTAACATTTATGGACAATTACGGCCAGTCAATGTTTTTCATGTCTATTCTCCTCAATGTATGTATTCCGTTCACCTGGCTTCAGTGCAAAGCATTGTTAAAATTTTGTAACTGGTTACCTATTGCTCTAAATCACCAAAGGAATATATTATTTTATTCACAAGAAGGCATCTCAAAGAATAAAAATGAAATAAATCAGGTGGCAAAGTAGGGTCATTTTCTCATAGACTTCAGTAGCATTGAACTTTTTTCTGCAACCGCCGACGTCGCCATCTGCTGGCCATTAAATATAATGCAATTTTTTGAGATTTCCGTATCGGCCTCACTTTTTTGACCCTGGTGCTGCGTCCATCTTTTTATACAGTCTATGCACAGGACACGATCTACGCATATTTCTTTATGCTGTTATGGTCGTAACACGATATCAGGACACGGAAAATTTTTCTTTTTTCAATCATTATTTTTTAAAGCATGGTATATATGATTGTCTGACACCTTGTGAAATTTTGATGCAGGAAGTGAGTACCTTAGTTTGCTGAGGTCATCTTTACGCCATTTGCATACATTATGCAAATTAACCCACAGGTTTGGATGTAACACGTGAGGACGCGACTGGTTACACCCATGACGGTCATTTCAAATTGCATTTCTGATCAGACGAGTCCCGATAATTTAGTGCACACAATTGAAACCGTTATTATGGGTATTTCTCTGCAATATTTCATTTCACTTTCTTTCAAAGTATCAACAGACATGTCATGAGCATTTCATGAAGTTGGCTGCCAAATTTTGTAACAAAATATGGCTTTCACAATGCCTTGGCTGACATCAGGACACCACTTTTTCTGCTGTGTTGTTGGACCGATGACTCTGTTTTTTTCTTATGTATATTTTCAATCTGGGAGTGAATAAATATGAACAATGCAAATCATGTAATTCTCTTAGAAAAAATTTTATTAACCATTCTTATACAACACAGTGAATTGCACAGTTTAGTATGGAGTGACCAAATTATATATTAGTAAATTTTTAATTTGACTGAATTATGTAAATCCTGTAGCACCCATGCTACTGCTAGGGGGCGTTCTGGTTTAAGAGGTTAGATTGGAACACTATTTTATTTTTATTTATTTAGATTTATTTAAGCAGGGGGCCTGACTGAGACCATGTCTCCTTTTCAGCAGGGTCCTGCATTACAAACAATTAAAATAACACCGTTTTCAAGGACATTTGTAGAACCAGAGAAAAGAGAGAAAAAAAAACAAAGCCATTATTAAAGGGAAAACATTAATTAAAACAACAAGTCTCTTGAAAAAATGATTTGATTGAAGTTTTAAAATGTCCGAAAGGAACCAGTTCTTTCAATTTCAGTTCAGCTTGCAGCTGATTCCAGGTGTGCCGGACATTACAATAAAAAGCTGTCTTACCGAGCTCCGTTCTAATACGAGGAACATTCAGACACAATGAGTCCTGTGACCGTGTCCCATGGCAACCCACTCGCCGTGTAATTAGACTAGCTAGATAGAGAGGGATTTTCATTAAAACACATTTATAAACAAATAAAAACCAGTGGTAGTCTCGTCTAGCTTTCAATGACCCCCACCCTACTGACTTGTATAAGACACAATGGTGGGTGCGGAAATCAAGACCAGTGATGAATCTAATAGCAGAATGATAAATAGAATCTAAAGGTTTTAATGCAGAAGTAGATGCATTTCTATAAATCACATCACCATAATCAAGCATGGGGAGTGCACAATCTTCTTTTTACTTTCAAAATTGAAACAAGCCCTATTTCTGTATAAGAAGCCTATTTTACTCCTTATCTTTTTTTTTAAGTTTTCAATATGCATATAAAAAGTCAGCTTGTCATCCAGCCAAATGCCCAAGTATTTATAATGGGGGACATGCTCAATTTGGCTACCCTGCAGGGTACAAATTTGAAAATCAAGGGGGTCTTTTTTTCTAGCTTTGGTGAATACCATGAACTTGGTTTTGTCCTCATTTAAGACAAGCTTCAAATCAATTAGAGATCTTTGAATAGAGTTAAAATCATGCTGCAGATTAGATATGGCCTGCTGAACTGAAGAAGCAGTCGAGTAAATTATGGTATCGTCAGCATATAAATGCAGTTTACAATGATCCAAAGATAAGCCAATATTATTAATATAGATAGTGAATAACCAAGGGCCAAGAATTGAACCTTGTGGAACTCTGCTGATTTGAGTACTTAGTCAAGGCCAATGTTTGATAACCTTTTCAAAAGAAGGGCATGACCAACAGTATCAAATGCCTTAGACAGGTCAATGAAAAGGGCTGCACAATGCTGTCTGTTATCTGGAGCTCTTACAATGTCATTTATAACTAAACAAGTAGCAGTAACAGTGCTATGCCCAGACCTGAAACCAGATTGGTGAGTATTCAAAATGCATTTTCAGTTAAAAAAGACTGTAAATGAGAATTAACTAGGGACTCCAGAATCTTAGCCAGGCAAGGCAACCTGGATATTGGCCAGTAATTATTTAAATTACTTGCATCTCCCCCTTTTAATAAAGGGAGCACATTAGCAGTTTTCCGTACTTTTGGTATGTTGCTTGTCATAATAGACATATTAAATATATGAGTCAGAGGTTTGGCAATGAGTGAGGCAGAGAGTTTCAAAAGATATGGATCTAACAAGTCATCCCTTGTAGACTTATTTACATTAATTTCATTAAGAGCTTCAAGAACTTCCTCAGTTGAAACGCAACGCAAAGAAAATACGAAAGATGGAGACAACCAGCACAGGGGACACAGAGACCAGGAACTTAAATACACAAGACAACAATGAAAAAAGTGGGCAGAATGTGTGAGCACAGGAACGGACACATGGAGGCAGGGGAGAAGAACAAGACAATAATTGAATGATGAGAAGCAATAAGGGAAACAAAAGAAAAACTGATAAGGACATTACATAACTGAAATAATATATGAGCACAGAGTGAGTTTGAGCCCTAATTTACACCCAAATTTGGTGGATAGTGTGGGAATTACAACACTTTTTTAATTCCCCTTTTTTAAGGAACTGAAGGTTATTAGACAGCAGGGTGCTCAGTTGTTCTATGGCCAGATGTGCATAATTATCTGATTATTCAATTTGCAAGAATGCGCAAGAAAGGTTAGCAGTAGATTTCAAGTGTGGCAGTTGCATTTAGAATCTGTTGCTGTCAACTTCAATATGAAGTCTGAAAAGCTGTCACTGCCGGTGACTCAAGCCATCATCTGAAAAATGCTGAAAAATCAAAACAAACTGATCAGAGACATAGCAAAAACATTCTGTAAGACCAAATCAGCTATTACATTCTTAAAAGAAAAGAATACACTAATGAGCACAAAAAATCACAGAAAACCAAGGAGAACAACGGTGGTAAATAGCAAAAGAATTCTTTCCCCAGTGAATAAAAAACCCTTTACAACAGTTGGCCGGATCAAGAACAGACTCCAGGAGGTAGGCATATCTGCATAAAAAATAAAAAAAAAATCAGGATTTAACCTGATTTTAATTAGTTCTCTTGTATTCATTGATGATACGACTGCTGGAAAAAGCAGCAGGATGAATTCTGGATTGTATAAGGTAATTTTATCTGTTCAAATTTGGCCAAAAGCTTAAAAACTCATTGGTCCTCATTTATCAAACTTGCGTAGGATCTGGTGTAGATTCTGGTGTAAATATCAGCGTTCTCCAGGTGTCACGTCTGATTTACTAAAAGTGTGTACGTCGCTGATTATGGTGTAAAACTGGAGTGGAGTTGATAAATCTGGCGGCAGAAACCATCGTAATTTATATGACACGCCCCTATAAAGTCATGCTCCGGGAGGCATAGTCCTGCCCACTTTACGACATGGACTCTCGAAAGACGGCAAAGAAGAGAGAGCTTCACTGAGGAGGAAATATAAATTATCACATCTGAGGTGGAGAAAAACTAAATAATTTTGTTTGGAAGCCTTAAGAGTGGCATAAAGGGAGCTCAGAAGGCTGCAGTTTGGAAAACTATTGCTCCTGCAGTAAACGCCGTTGGGGTGGAAAACCGGAGTGCAGCAGAGGTTTGATTTAATTCATTAATAAATCGAATTGACTTTTCGCACTTATTTAAGTGCGTCCAAGCACAAAATTGAT
The DNA here is from genome assembly GCA_029692085.1 of Gymnothorax javanicus. Lineage (NCBI taxonomy): Eukaryota > Metazoa > Chordata > Actinopteri > Anguilliformes > Muraenidae > Gymnothorax > Gymnothorax javanicus. The sequence goes on along the minus strand of CM056199.1, from coordinate 93,570,237 downwards.
CGAAATTCGCGTTAGACACACTTATAAGTGTGGCCAAGATGCACATTTCTCCATTGCCCACACTTATTTTAAGTGTGTCCAAAGCTAAAATTTTTTTCTTGGCCAAACTTATTTTAAGCGGTAAGCGGCACTGGAATGGTCATCAACTGGCGCACTTATAAGTGTGGCCAAGAAAAAAATTCAGCATTGGCCACACGTATAAGTGCGAATAACATCGGCCTTAATAAATTCAATTTATAGATCCATGATATTTCATGTTATATAGCCTACATAATTGACAATCCAAATGCTTTACATGTAGGTAAAAAAAAAAAAGTGGTCCAATTTTAAGATCGCGCTCAGGCGCAGTAGCGCACGGACCGGTGGAGGCCAACCAGACATGAACCTCCAACTGAAACCGTTCTAGGAGCGCATGGCAGCAGGGCTCCTACTCCATCGTGGGAATACGAGGCGGTGGGGACACGGATGAGTCTGCACCGGCTCGATCAGAGCTGCATGAGGGTAATTCTAAAAATACAGTCTACAGGGATCACTCTTCATTGTACTTTTATTAATATTACTCCTTGACATTTTATTGGGTGCCACACAAAACGAGCAGCCACTCGTCACTTTCCCGGAGGAGATCTTCTCTGTGCCGAAAGTTCCTCTCACCTCGGACAGAAGCTTATTCCTCTAACAATAGAAGATCTGCCATTGTCAAAATGTGATCACGGTCAAAGTATCCGAAGGCTGAGCAACAAAAGAAACGCAAGTTAGCTTGTTAGTTAATGTACTCTTATGGTTACTCAGTCAAAGTGACCGCAAAATAAAGAAAAGTTTTATGAAATGAGTGTAAATGTGCACGTGCTAGTAATAAATTTGATTTTCTAAACTTATTTTCCAGTCTGCCTTTAATTAACTTGCGTTTCTTTTGTTGTTCAGTATGTATCTGCCTGGATGAGCATCTGACATACCACACTGCACATCTGCAAAGCCGCGCATTGCGCTTAATCAAATTGATTGTAATTGTCAGCCCGTCTGGCCTGACAAGCAGGTTGTCTCAAAATATGTTTAATTAATTTCTCAACACAGGCTTCTTTATTATTTATTCATTCATTTATCTATTTAGCCTATTTATTCATTTTACTAATAAGAGCAACAACAACATCGCTGCATATGGTTTATTACTCATTTTGACAGCTGCCCTCATTCCTGCATGTTGTTCGCTGGTTTCAAATCTGCGTACACCTGGTCAGACTTCGCTCACATTCAGAATGATAAATGCCAATCCTTGTGGGAGATTTGGCGTACACCCATTTTTTTGGTGTACGCAAGTTTGATAAATGAGGGCCAATGAGCGGTGCTTCACAGTGCAGATGGATAGTGACCCAAGGCATGTTGTGAAAGCAAACCAAAACTTTTTTAAGGCAAAAAAGTGAAGTGACAATGTCAATAACCTGACCTGCATCCAATTGACTATGAATTTCATTTACAGACTGGCAAAATCAAAGAAAAAACACCCCAACAAATGGGGGGAATTAATGACTGCTGCAATGAGGGGGCTGGCTGAGCACCGTCAAGGAGTGAACCCTGAATCTGGTGATACTTATGGGCAGTGGCGGGCGGTGGACAGAGAACAAGGAGGGCGATAAACATGTCTTTAAACTGCTTCTTAGTCTTGATCTGTTTTCAGTCAATTTCCCTGCTAAAAGACACTTGAACTCTCCCCTCTCAAGTGTAGCTAATTGTCTTCGTTAAGACGAGAAATCTAACGCACCAGTTGAACGCAAAAAAGAGCGCATTTCAATCTTTTTCAATTAAACAATCATTACGCACAGGTTTGACGACTGGCTTAGGATGTGACAAAGTTTAACGCGGAAAATCCACAGTGGTTTTTTCCTGAAGAGTTGCCTATTAAGGTATGTGAATTAAACATTTTATAGAAGTTATTATTCACTCGCATAAACATTTCATTATAAGGGAAACTAACATGTTGACCAAGAACAATGATTGAAATCGGGTCACTAATCTCATCTGTTTTAAGGGATGTTTTCTGCCCCCCCAGTTTTCCGTCCACCGCCCGCCACTGCTTATGGGTACTAGATTTCAGGCAGTCATTGACTGAAAAGAATTTGCAACTACATGTATTAAAAATAACTGTGTAAGTGATGATTATGAAAGTATTGGCAATTACTTTTGAGCCTCAAAAACTGAGCAGCTGTGAATAAAATTGGTTGTGATTCCTACTCAGTGTCATTATCTGCGTTTGTAAAAAAAACTTCTTTTTAAAGCAGAGGATTTATTTACACTGTGTACGCTGGTTTTCATTCCAACTGCAACTGCCTCCAGTATCTCAAAGTTCCTCGGGTCACAGGAAAACTGGAGCCTATCCCAGTCTAGTATGGACAAAAAAGCAGGAACACACGGGGCTGCTCGACAACCCATCGTAGGGCTCAACACACATTTATGTGCACACTTAAACTTCTGGACAATTTAAGCCTCCAATTAGCCTGGCTGTCTGGACTTCTGCCCATGGGGAGAACAAGCACTCCAAATAGAAAATTCCCAGATTGTATTCGAGCTGACAGCACTAATCACAGCACAAACGTGCCGCCCCCTCATTACCTAATATCTGTATATATCTATGGTCAAAATGTCCAAATTCATTAATACTCTTGTGCAAAATAATTGCCTTTATGGAAATTCCTGTGGTTAATTACATACTTTTTAGTATTATTAATGCACAGGATAGGCACAGGATAGGAAATCTGTGACTAGAACTGGTGCTCTTTGGAAAATTTGCAAATTATCTTATGGTTCCTTGACCCCTTGACATTGATAGTTAGATCATTGAAAAGAGCAATCATTCCCTCAAAAAAAATATAAACACAAAGAGGGAGTCGGGTTTGTGAGGCACAAGTTGCATTCAGATCCACAATAGCACCAGTAAGTAATACAGCGCAACAAATACTAAGAAACACTTGTAAGTTGCCAAAGAAAGGAAGGACCATCATTTTAATCAATGTAATGGTAGCAGAAATATTTCAAGAATATAGCAAAAAGTTGTAGGCTACTGAGTCAAGCAACAGCAAGCTTACTCATACATCCCTTTGGTGTATAGCCCACGAAAATTTACTGTATGTAAAGATTGAGAACGTTAGAGCTCCCTAAAAGTGAGGCCAAAAGATCTTCTTTGCCGTCAAGTGGCTGGCTGCAGTAAAAGTTACAAGCCCGCCCCCTCTGAGTTTGTGGATGGGACATGAGCCTCCATAAAATATTTAAGTATGTGCCAAATAATTTTTTTTTCCAAAGATGGTTTTGGTCATTTTAAATAGTTCTTATCACGCTGATGTATGTTCAAGTACTAATTTTTTGGATAATTCTGGGTGTATTTAGTTATTTGATACTATAAAAGGGTGGCGTAAAGTCATGATTGACAGTGACTGTAAGGGAGGAAATTGCCAGCTGGCTTATTTTTGGGAATTCTTTGGCACTGGAATGCAACTGTAAAGTATAAATATAATGTAACATTACACATGTGAAAGTTGTTAGGTCTCAGTACAACTGAATATGACCCATAGTGTTTGAAAGTCCAACGAAAATTGACAGTAGAATTGACTTGGCTCTGAACATAGCATTATGTTTTGTTCACAGCAGTGCAATCCCTAATAAGTAAAGCCAGTTCACTGGCTAGCTAGCTAGTTTAGCAAGTTTCTATCAAAAAAAAGGTCACTGTAAATAAAGCAGCAATGGAAATCAATGGTAAAAATCTCTTAACTAAGAACATAGCATATTGCACTGTTGGCAGCTATACTACATTCAGCACAAAGAGCTTTTTTTTACCAGCAATTTTTCTTGCTAATGTTAATTTGAGTGACCTATTAGCTGCTAAATGTTGCTAGCCGGCTAAAAATGGTTAGCTAACCAGTAACTCGTGATCCAATAACAGGTCATCTAATTAGCAAGCTAGCAACCAAAGTAGTTGGAATTAACGTTCAAACTCAGCGGGGAACAGGGAGTCCATTTACACACAAACTATTTATTTAGTTACCTTGTATGAGGTAACTTAACTATAGTCGATGTATTGCCTAGCTATCTAGCTAGTAAATAGCTATCAGTTGGCACAAGTTTGTAGAGACTGGCAGGGGCACTGGAGATCGGCATGGACGTCTGACATAAATAAACCTTCAATAAACTTTAATTTGTGGTAGAACAGCGCTATATTTCCTCACAACACAATATAGAGTATATTAGGCTAACAGTGACGTTTGTTGTGACTTAACACACTCTCTTTCAGGAGTAGCCAGGCTACAAAAAAAGTTCAGGGGATGAGTTTGCGACTGAGTAGGGCAGATGTATGGGCGGGACCTTGATACCAAGGCGCAACCCTCGATTACTACTTCGCAGACTCCGGCTCCAAATGTGCAAGATGGCAGCATCGGTATGAAGGATATTTTGGGTCCATTTTTGTACAGCACGAGGAAGTGGAGATGCCCCGTTCATCTTTAAATACAGTCTATGCCTACTAACAGTTCTGTTTATTGGAAGTTATTTTATCAGTTTTGTGAGGAATGAGTCTTGGAGAAAACAAAAGGACCTTTGAAGATGCTAAGTGACCCCCAGAAAGGCCTCCTGTGATGTCTCATTGAACATCCATAACTCCAAAACAAATACAATACAAATGCAGCTTGAATCAATTTGAATCTTTTTTTATTACTATTATTATTGAATTTTTTTATTTTAATTTTTTTTGCTTGCACTGAAGGTTAACCCTTGACGGCACAAAAATCAATCGCAAAATGCCTGGTATATGATGCCAGTACAGCAATATGCAGTGTAAAATAAAAAAAATCAGAAAGCATCTAAATAATTTGCATTAAGCAGCATGTTCCAAGCATGTGAATTTACACTGAACAGAAATATAAACGCCCCATGTCAAATTTTTGAGTTTTTATAAACAAAAAACTGGAACCGGGATTTGTCTGTGAATAGCACTCTTCTCCAGCGTGCCAAGGGCCATCAAACGTGTACGTTTGCTCATGCGAGTCGGTTCCGACACCCGACAGCGATGAGATCCAGACCATGGCCAGGACGCCGAGCGTGCAAGTTGGCATCTCGCAGGCGGTTACGGACTGTCTGTGGTGTGATTCGTCTGTTGTGCAGACCAACGGTCTCATCCACTGTGTGTGTCGCTGATCTGAGCCGATCCCGCAGCTGGACGAGCCGGATGTAGCGATCTTGTGCTGGTGTGGTCACACGTGGCCGACGTGGATTAGGTCGATTTGCAGTACTGCCCATCTGTCGGAAACGAACTCTCAAACGCCCTATCGTCCGATAGTTAACATTCAGCTGCACAGCGACCCCTCTGGTGGACATCCCTGCATCCAGCATGCCAATGGCACGTTCCCGCATGACCTGAGACATCTCAGGCATGATGACTTTTGACAAAATTTGACATTTTGGGGTGGCCTTTTATTGTCCCCAGTAGAAGGAGTGTCTGGGTACTGCTCATTCTGTCTGATCACTGTCTCGAAATGCCACACCCATGTACTAAGTGAAATCACTGCATCACTGAGCAAATGCTCACTGAGAGAGAGATGGATAAAAAAATGGTACGCAAATCAAGAGAAATATCCCTATTGTACAAGTAAAAGTCAGCATATGCTCACTTAGATTTGTTAACTCCATGTGGCATCAATATTTGTCATGGGGCGTTTATATTTTTGTTCAGTGTATGTTTATGATCACAAAATACATTTTCTATCAATCGGACGAGCTTAAAATGTGGATACAGAACCTAAAATGTAGGTTCCATGCAGATCCAGAATAACAAGACTTTCAATTTGATTATGTAAATTCTGGCAGAATATCTGAAAAACACATTATAGTGAGGCTAAAATTGTACAGCCACGTTAAATGTGCATTAATTAGCCTACACTTGTTTCTGGTCACTTAATCCAAGGGTCACCAACCCAGTTTCTGGTCATCTATCGTCCTTTAAATCTTCACTCCAACCATTACAATGCTCACCTGATTTTACTTCATATGAGATCTTGTTGCCTGTAATTAATAGAGTGAGGTGTACCAGAATAATAGAAACAGGGTTGACTACTCCCTTGATGTCTTTCAGTGATTTCGTGAAAATGTACTTTGCGTCATCCATGAAATTACGTGATTGTATGTTGTATTTTAAACCCTGTCGCCCGATACACACGCTCGTGTGATCCAGATTTAATTCATTTTCGAAGTGCTGTGGCTTTATTCGCTGGCCCACGTTATATTGAAAACACAATTATTGGGTACAGGCTAGGAACTAGTAACAAGAACGCAATAGGTGGTCGAATCATGGAACCGATGCACCCCGATGATATTTGACCTGAATCACTTCCTGCTGTATAAAAGGAGCATACCGTTTGTTTAATAAATAATGTCGACTATTTCAGAGCAGCATCCTGCATATAAAACGAGGAGCTGTCCGCCTGCGGACAGTGAGATCATAGCCTCGCCCATACACGCGCCCTTGCTCAGCCTCTTCAGAAAGTGACTGCAGAGTGGATCGAACGGAAAGCACCGACTCCTCACTGACCCAATCTCTAAAATCCTACCGTAAGTGAGCAAATGAAAGTTTTGAACGCATGCATTAAATTAAAATTATGATTGTAGTTTTGGGATGCATTAATTTAGATAAATTATTCAGAAAAAAAGCAAAGTCAGTACATTGATGCCATGCTATCGATATTTTGGGAATTTGATTTTTACATTGAAATCGTAGCCTAGTTGTGCTCTTACAAATTTTCTTTTTAAATAATGTTTTATTTCTTTACGATTATCATGCATGAAAAAAAGTTGCTCATTGTCTGCCTATATAGGCCTAATACAACAGAAAAGTTAGATTTGTACCAAAACCAAAATCTGCACTTTAGAATTGAATCTAAAGGATAGAAATGGATTACACTGATACTACAAACAAAGCGACGCAGGAGCTTGGATTGCAGTGACAGAAGGCGTTCATATTGCTGACTTGGATTTACGCCCCGAGCCACACCCCACTCTGCACGATCGCTGGAAATTAGAGGATGCCTGTTCCGCAAATTCTGGCTTCGTGTGGCAGAGGAGATTTTGTCAATGCATTTTTGCATTGAAAATCATCCTAACTTCCGTTACAGTTAGGCGTGCCTTGTGAAAACGGACATAAACGCTATTGATTTTCCTCGGGGCAGAAAGAAGGTTTGGATGTTTACTGAAGCGTTGTGTTAGTGCAGCATTCACCCGCTCCAAATGTAATTTATGTTTGACTTATGTTAAAAATCTCATTTTCTCCATTTCACCACAATGTCTTGTAGTCTAACACATAGGACAGTACTGAGGCATGCCTGAAACCCTCCAATTTAGATATGCTAAAATACAATATATCAAGCACGTTAAATGGATCTCTCTGCATTCCAATAATTTATTGGGATGCAGTGTCACGAATTAAAATAAATGAATAAAGTGAAGATTGCATTTGCATCATACGTTTTCAATTTTTTAAAGCTATCCTCCTTGGAACCAAATTGAACCAATTATCAAACTAAGATTCACACATTTAACACAGAACTCAAAGTTAATTATCAGCATTGTGTGTTAGGCTCTAGTTTAACCCAAAGACCAATTAATGCCCTGTTGAGGAAATGTAAAAATCCCTGCAAACGGTGTGTGTGATGAATCTTATTCAGGGTGCTTCATATTTGGAGGGCAGTTGCGCTGAGTGGACGGTGTTCGCACTGAGCAATACAGCAGTGATGGCCAACAGAGGACCCAGCTATGGACTTAGCCGGGAGGTGCAGGAGAAGATTGAACAGAAGTATGATCCTGAACTGGAAGCCAAGCTAGTAGACTGGATCATTGCGCAGTGTGGGGGCAACGTGGAGAGGCCGCAGCCAGGAAAACACAACTTCCAGAGCTGGCTAATGGATGGAACAGTAAGTATATTTACCTCCCTCTCTACTGCCAGTCATGGATGATTATGTGTCAATAATGCAGACTAGAGACTCTCACTGACCCTCAATGAAAAATGGGACAGCTTGTGATCTACGGAGGTGCTTTAGGTTAGGGCTTGGTAAACTAGTTTGCAAGGTTGTATTGAGACCGTTGGGTGGTACTTGGGATTATTCTTGGGACAGAATAGACACTGAAACGAAGGAGAGCTTTGCAGCAGACTATTCAAATGCTAATAAGAGATTTTTTTTTTGATTTTTTTTTTTTGCAAATGTATGGCACCACCTTGTATAACAACCCCAAATCAGGAAAAAGAAGGGACATTATGTTAAAATTAAAACTGAATGCAGTGATTTTTTTTAAAAATTATCATTGACTTGCATTTCATTGAAAACAATGCATCAGCACCTTATTTGATGTTCCTGCACATGCATTTAATTTTGATTTTTCAAAATCAACTCATTTGAATTTAGATTTTTGTAAAGTATTTATTTCTTTGTAAGGTTGCCATTCCTTTTCACTACAGTGAGTAAATGTTTAGAGACTGAATAGGGCCAAATTTTTCCTATCATACATAATATGCACAAAGACCATTGCAACCTTTTCTGCGGGCCGTCACTGGGCATGGTTCTAGTATATTTAAACATTTGCACGTTTTATATAGTGTATAGCGTTTTACATGTATACATATACAAACCCCAATTCCAACGAAGTTGGGACATTGTGTAAAACGTGAATATAAACAGAATACAGTGATTTGCAAATCCTTTTTAAACTATATTCTATTGAGTACACTACAAAGACAAGATACAGTATTTAATGTTCAAACTGATAAACTGTATTGTTTTTTTGGAAATATCCGCTCATTTTGAATTTAATGCCTGCAACACGTTCCAAAAAAGCTGGGAAAGGGGCATGTTTACCACTGTGTTGCATCACCTCTCCTTCTATCAAAACTGAATAAGCGTTTGGAAACTGAGGACACTAATTGTATAAGCTTTGTAGGTGGAATTCTTTCCCATTCTTGCTTGACGTACGACTTCAGTTGCTCAACAGTCCGGGGTCTCCGTTGTTGTATTTTGCGCTTCATAATGCGTCACGTATTTTCAATGGGAGACAGATCTAGACTGCAGGCATGCCAGTCTATTACCCACACTCTTTTACTACAAAGCCGCTGTTGTAACACATGCAGAATGTGGCTTGGCATTGTCTTGCTGAATTAAGCAGGGATGTTCCTGAAAAAGACATCGCTTGGATGGCAGCATATGTTGATCCAAAACTGTACTTACCTTTCAGCATTAATGGTGCCTTCACAGATGTGCAAGTTGCCCATGCCATGGGCACTAACACATCCCCATACCATCACTGATGCTGGCTTTTGAACTTTGCGCTGATAACAAACTGGATGGTCCTCTTCCTCTTTAGCCCATAGGACACGACGTCCATCATTTCCAAAAACAATTTGAAATGCGGACTTGTCAGACCACAGCACACTTTTCCACTTTGCGTCAGTCCATCTCAGATGAGCTTGGGCCCAGAAAAGCTGGCGGCGTTTCTGGGTGTTGTTGATATATGGCTTTCGCTTTGAGTGGTAGAGTTTTAACTTGCACTCGAACTGTGTTAACTGACAATAGTTTGCCGAAGTGTTCCTGAGCCCACATGGTAATATCCTTTACAGAATGATGTCGGTTTTTAATGCAGTGCCACCTGAGGGACCGATGGTCACGGGCATTCAATGTTAATTTTAAGCCTTGCCGCTTATGTGTAGAGATTTCTCTGGATTCTCGGAATCTTTTGATGATATTATGGACTGTAGATGATGAAATCCCTAAATTCTTTGCAATTGCACGTTTAGAAATGTTCTTAAACTGTTGAGCTATTTGCTCACGCAGTTGTTCACAAAGTGGTGAACCTCGCTCCATCCTTGCTTGTGAATGACTGAGCCTTTTGGGGATGGTCCTTTTATACCTAATCATGACACTCACCTGTTTCCAATTAACCTGTTCACCTGTAGAATGTTTCAACCAGGTGTTTTTTGAGCATTCCTTGACTTTCCCCGTATTTTGTCGCTCCTGTCCCAGCTTTTTTGCAATGTGCTGCTGGCATCAAATTCAAAATGAGTGAATATTTCCAAAAAAAACTATGAAGTTTATCAGTTTGAACATTAAATATCTTGTCTTTGTAGTGTACTCAATTGAATATAGGTCAAAAAGGATTAGCAAATCATTGTATTCTGTCTTTATTCATGCTTTACACAACTTCCCAACTTCATTGAAATTGGGGTTTGTAATATAATACGTAAAACGCTTGAGTGAATTTACTTACCGTGATCCAAAACAGTCCTTTGGGTAAAACTGCTAAAGTATGATGTGTCCATGTAATTTAATGCAGTACTGGTAAATATTTTGTGCTGTATGTGCCTGAAGTGTTTCAGTATATCAGATTTGTTTGGGCTCAGTGAAAATTGCTGCATTACTATGTTCGGTGTGCAGGTCAGCCAGTTCAGCTCCTGCACCCTCTTCTTATGCAGACATGCCTTTGTAATGCCTGCAAAATGCAGTTTTGATTAGTCTTGAACTATGTATGGCGTCCCTGAGAAAGATGTCTGCAGCATCGGTTGCTCTAAAATATCAGGGGACCAGAGCGTCCCTGGAAAAGGTCTTTTCTTGAAGACAGGATCAATTGCTCCAAAATCTCAGTGTACTCATCAGCATTAATTGTGGCTTCACAGAAGTGCAACTTACCCTTGCCAACCATACGAGAGCATGGCTTTTGGACTTGTTACTGGTCACAGGCCAGATGTTCCTTTTCTTCTTAAGTTGAAAGCACACGGCATCCATTTCTTCCAGAAAAAAGACCTGAAATTTTGATTCATCTTACTGCAACACACGCTTCCACGGCGTGGTAGTCCATTGCAGATTCCTCAGAGTATACAGAAATTGACGGTGTTTCTGGAAATTGTAAACTTGAGGCTTCTTTTTTGTACAGTAAAGTTTTTACTGGCATTTGTGGATGTAACTTCATAATTTAGTCCCTGACAAAGGTTTGTCAAAGTAATGCTAAGTACACAAGGTTATTTTGCCTATTGGTAAATATCCTATGAGGGGTAGGAAAGAGTGTTTGCTTTGCACACCATGTATTCTCTTCCTTGCAGTTGGTGAATGGTGTTGTTGCCATGGATTTTGGGACATCCCATAGATTCTCCAGTCTCTGACTGTTTGATAGAGATGTCAGTCATCAAAACTGACCAACTGACTCCCGAAATATTGCCTTGCATACCGCAAAATGTGCAACTAACGCTGAATGCCAAATACGCATTAGCGCGCTTGTGTGCATAGTTCAGTTTCTGTCAATTTCTTTGAGTTCCTGTATTGTTATTAACTATTTCACTGCCAGATCTAATGGATACTTCATTGCAAATATATTTGATGTTCAAAGTTTTTGCCATCATATTGTATCATTGCAAGGTGATTGTTTCTCCTCGGTTTTTAATTACGTTTCTACATTTTGATTTTACCACAAGCATCCTTGCAAATAGGTCTGCTCCAGTTGGAGTCAAAATTCCATTCCTTTACTTGAATCGGGAGCTGTAGATGTCTGGTTGATTTTTAAAAAAATGCCAAAACAGTTGCATTTAGATGGAATGAATTCCTATAATAACATTAGTGGAATTAAATGAGTTTTACAGTTTGGTACCTAGAAATTTTAAATGGCATAGATACACCCCCAGTGTGCCCAAATGGCGAATTTGGAGATGGTGCTCATACATGCCACTACTAAAGCCTCTCTAACTTTGCTCTGCTTCAGTTTAATAGCATGGGCCTTTGCACAGGTGATGTTCAGATGTGCTATTGTTCTAATGAGAGTTTGTGCTGCAACTGCATCACTAATTGGACATTGACTCTAAACATGCAAAATTTTGTTATGCGGAAATAAAAGTTTTAATTTATTCTGTGTTCTATCTTCGTTCACTCTGACCTAGTAACATACAGTATATACTAATGTTTGCATCTCTACAAAAATCCCTAAGGTGTTATATTTATTATGATGCCAAGATTTTTCAAACAGACATCGTATTTTCAGAGATATACTCAACTCATTTTGGGCCTGTCATTTTCAAGCAAGTATTGAGTCCGAGGCCCAGGGCTTAATTGTCTTTCTTGTGTATTAAAGTTTCTGGTTTTTGTCTCCCCTTTTCTGGATTTTTGTCCTCTGTTTCCAGTGTTTTACTAAGGAAATCAAGTTAACATTTATTAGGGAAAGTCTTCCTAGTGCCTGCAGTGCTCTGGCAAGAAGCACTTCTTTCAGTTCCTTCTTCACCCAAATATGAGAGTGCACCTCCCCAGCATGCCCAGTTCAGCTTCAGATCCAGTTACTGACCTCAGATCAGGTCCTTCAACTATGCTCAGCCTGACCTTCAGTGATCCTGTTCCCTCTTGCCTGACCTCAGACTGTCTTCTGATTATCTTTTTTGTTTCTGTATCGAAAACTCCGATCCTCTGTTAATTCAAAATACCTATACAGCTCGTGAGTGATCTGGATGTGGTTCCTACATTCTGAAATTTGATGCAGGTGCATGTTTGAAAAATGTTACTTTTTATTCATGTAAACGGTACGACTGTGGTTTTTAGGTTATCTGAATGTTCTTGGAATATAGATATATTTGCCCAACAATGGGTAAAACTAACTGCCGGATAATAGGAGGTTATGATCGGCATGTGTTAACACGTCTACATTGTATGTAGCTGGAACTATAAATACAAGTTTCACTCCCTTTCCATTCTAACTAAAAAGCAGTTTGTATGTTTTTGCCTTTGACATGTATATAGGTGATATATATACTCAGCAACGAAAATTTAGCAACAACCAAATTTCAATCATTGCTGAAAAAAAGAAAATATAATGAAATGGCAAACTATATAGTCTTCCTAAACAGAAAGTATCGCACCAACACACCAAATTACGCTGAATCCCAGTCACATGTTCATTTAATTGTTCCTGTCAAGCTCATTAATGTAGATGAGGAAGAGCAGGAGTCCCAACACCGATCCCTGTGGGACTCCACTTCCCACATCTTCTCCACTTCACAATGCCAAGTTCAGATGAGATCCCTCTGACTACAATTCTTTGTGTTCTGCCCTGTAACCAGTTCCAAATCCATTCCAGAATGCCTCCTACAATTCCAACAGTCCTCATTTTAAAAATTAGTCTCTCATGCGGTACTGTATGAAATGCTTTCTGAAAATCCAGGTATATGATGTCATAGGCCCTGCTCTGATCATAAGTCTTGGTGGCCTCTTCAATGAATTCCTAAAGGTTTGTCAGGCGTGACCTCCCCCTCATGGAAACCACGTTGGCTATCGTTCTAGATGATATTATGTTCAAGAAATAATTCCCACTTGTCTTTTATGATAGATTGCTGTATTTTGCATGCAATGCAAGTTAAACTGACAGGCCTGTAATTTCCTGACTCGGTATGGTCCCTTTTCTTATATATTGGTATTATATTGCCCGGATAATTTGGCCTTTCTCCAGTTTCTAAAGGCCCCCTAAAAATAACTGACAGAGGTGTAGAGAAAATCTCACTAACTTCCCTGAGAACTCTTGGGTATAAGCCATCAGTGCCCGCTGCCTTATTAGTCTTTAGTTTATGCAATTTGTCTCATACTTCATTATCCCAAATCACATTTTCTGCAAAATTTTGTGCATTGGAAATGCCCTCTGGCCAAAAAAAAAAAAAAAAATCCGCATCGTGGTAAAATTCTCAACAAAGTAACTATTTAACGCCTCAGCAATATCCTTATTCTTATACAGCAGTGATCTATCTTTATTTTTTATACACTTAACCTCCTCTTTGACTTTCCTTTTGCTACTACAGTACTGGAAAAAAAAAAGCTTAGGATTCGTTCTTGCCCCTTCCGCAATTTGCCTTTCATTCAGTCTTCTAGCATTCCTCAGTTCTTAGTATTCTCAGTAATGCCCTTTATGCGTGTCTTCTAAAGAAGCCTCTTTTCCCTCAAACTCTCCCAAATCGCTGTAGTCATCCACTGAGGATTCTGCTTTTTAAACTTACTTTTGCACACCTTCGGAATGAATCTTCATTGTGCATGAAGTAGAACTCCCTTGGTTCTACCTCACATTTACAAACTTACAATCAAGGAGTATCTTCCAATTTATTTCACTTAAATATGAGTGCATCCTGTTAAAGTTTTCTCGCCTAAAATTGAGAATTTTGATTTTCGAAGATAACGTTTTAACTTGTCATGAAACATCAAACTAACAGTAGAATGATCACTTGTCCCAAGCGGCTCCATCACCTCTACTATGCAAATTCTATCAGGGTCTGTACAGAGTACTGAATCTAAAATTGCCCTCTCTCTTGAAGGTTTATCAACATACTGCACCAAAAAACTGTCATTTATAATATCTAGAAATTCTTCCTGACCTTTACCCTGTCCTTTTACTATTTCCCAGTCGATAGCAGGACAATTGAAGTCAACCATAATAATAGTCCCTCCTCCTCTACAAGCTTGCCTAACATACTTAAAGAGTATTGCGTTTACAATACTGTCTGAAGCTGGCGGTCGATTGCACACTCCGATGTTTAGACCTGTCCCATGTTTGTCTATGAGCCTGACCCAAATAACTTCACTGGGCAAGAGATGTTTGATTTCAGGAGTTTCCTGCACATTGAGGTTTTCATTCACATAGAGTGCTACACCCCCTCCCCTCCTATTGAATCTATCCTTCCTTAAGAGATTATAACCTACCATATTATACTCATCCCTATCCTCTTCACCAATCCCCTTCTCTGTAATCTCAACTATGTCATAACCCCAGTTAATCATAACAGCCTCAAGTTCTGAGAATTAATTTTTTATGCTTCTAGCATTTAAATAAGCACATTTCAGACTATTACGTCTGCACCTTCCCTTCCGTTCCTCAGCTGCCTGCTGCTCTAAGGTCCTAACCATGCTATTTTTGCTTTAAAAAGATTTCATGACTAGTGCTTGTAGCCCTGTCAGCTTCCATCAGGGCAGTCTGCATTTCCCTATTCATATCACTCTTTAACCTCCCTGCTCCCCAAGTCCCTAGTATGAATAAACCTGTGCTACTCTGAACATTCACTGGCCCAAAGCAAAGGCACCCCTACAGTTGAGGTGTAGTCTGTCAGGCG
This sequence comes from Gymnothorax javanicus, assembly GCA_029692085.1. NCBI lineage: Eukaryota > Metazoa > Chordata > Actinopteri > Anguilliformes > Muraenidae > Gymnothorax > Gymnothorax javanicus. The sequence goes on along the minus strand of CM056199.1, from coordinate 93,555,104 downwards.
TGTACAGGTCACCCCTGTCCCTAAAGAATTTCCAATGCCCCATAAACCTGTACCCCTCTGACCTGCACCAAGTTTGTAACCACGTTTTAAACCTCCAGATAAAATTCTGCTTCCCTCTGCTTGCAGGTGGTACACTACCATAGAGGATCTGCTCCTAAGCGTTTCTGCTAATTCCACAAATTTGTCTTGCACAACCTAAAACCTACCCTTACCCATGTCATTTGTCCCAACATGGAACACACCCTATCTTACATTAAAAAATAAACTGCAGCCTCCTTGTACTAAGTTACTGCTATGGGTAGTATTGATGAACCAGCAATGAGCTTTCTTCTGAGTTGTTTTAGCCTTTGGCTACAATCCGGCATATTTACGTTTGATGTTCATTAATATACACTGACCCTTTTTGAATAAATAAATAAATAAAATAAAAAGAGATGAATGAATGAATTCATTGTATCATTGGAATTAGAGAGGCACTGCACTGGGGAAGGGCTATCAGGTTACTTCATTACATCAAGACCGATTTTATATGATATCAGATTCAGTGGCAGCAGTTTTTACCCTTGTACATGGGCCAAATTTCTGAATAAACCATCTCGATCTGCACTAAACACACTTTTTGCCAGAATTTGGCTGTGAAGTAATTTGTGGTACTTGTCTGCATTGAACTGGTGCCTTCTATCAGGTTGTGGCGATCCCAATGGGGATTGACTCCGTGTTTCTTCTGACCTGAGCTATATGACTCAGCACTTATACATCATGATAGTTGCGCAGTGGGTATTCTAAAGACGAGTCCTCCAATAGGAGCAATATTCCAGTATTTCATATTTACTTAATCATACAAACACTAAAATAACTTGGAAAAATATGAAACATTACCACAGATATTTTTCAGAGGCACCACAATTGCATGGCCCACATTTATCTTCTGGTTTGGGTGTATAAGAAAGGCCAAAATGCAAAGAAAAAATGGCTAATAAATAAGTAATAGTCCTAAATCATATACAGTGACAAACATTTGCAAGGAGAGAATTCATTATAAACCTAGATTTCATAGAAAATGCAGAAATAGCCATAATCAAGTAATGAGATGATTAGCCTGCTGGAGGATGATTTCTCTGTGCAGCTGCATTTTCTGAACTGTTTCATCCGGCCACGTTCAGTTGTGACTCAGCATTCTTCTGCTATGCAGCTTCTTTGCAGACTCATTAATAGTCTGTACCCACGCGGCAAGGAGCCAATCAAGAAGATTCCAGAGACTCAGATGGCTTTCAGGCAGATGGAGAAGATTTCCCAGTTCCTGAAGGCTGCTGAGGCCTATGGGGTGATCACCACTGACGTCTTTCAGACTGTTGACTTGTGGGAAGGTAGGTGCACAGGGTGTTTTTATTATTCTTGCTGTAGCTCCCACACTCCATGTGAAATAGTAGACTCCATTCTACACAAAAATGGCATCTTAAATGCAATCAGAGCCTTATTTAATCAAATTATTTTTTACACATGCTGTTATCAATATAAACTTGCAGGTTGTAAGTTGGATCTCATTTGGGGACATTTGCTCCACTGCTTCTCTGCAAGGCATCTGTGTGGCAGTTCGCCCGTTAAGAAAAAAGCGCCATACAAATTAAATTTAATCGAATTCAGTAGCAATTCTTGAGACCAGCCATTCCATCTATCTAGATAAAACTATTTTGATACTTTTTTTTTGTGAAATACTCAGATCCCTAAACCTACATCATGACAAAACACGGTTGTTTCATGAGCATTAGATGTTGCAATTAATGGGTACTTTATATCTGTATGCGTCAAGTCCTAATGTCTGTTTGATTCTATTCATGGCCACAGGAAAAGATATGGCTGCAGTGCAGAGAACCTTGATGGCTTTAGGGAGTGTGGCCATTACAAAGGATGATGGCTACTACCGTGGTGACCGTGATTGGTTCCACAGGTGAGAATGCCATAACATTTAATGGGCTCTATTTTCTTGCCTTCACAAATGGAAACGCTTGTGGCGGTAGCAGTATGCACTGATAATTTGTCGCAAATACCACATTGACCCACTTTGCCCAGAGTTGTAATTTTGTGCTCTGATAAAGCTGTTTGCATCACAATACGTTGAACAGCACATTAGGGGGTGTGTCTGTTCATAGAGCTGGAGCTGTGCTAATTCTTCGACACAGACCATGTTTGCATTTTGACTCACTCTGACCACCTTTTAGTGCAAACGCTGCTGATCTCTGGTAGTTTTGTAGGACTAAATCCCAGCCAGTGGAGCTGTTTGCAAATAAATGCATATCATTCATATTGCTCTCCTTCTCTTTTTAAAGGAGGAGACAGCACCTCAGCAAAGTATATTTCAGCGGAAAGTAGAATACTTGAAGTGTCTAAAACACATAGTTTTATAAATTTTAATTTGGTAATGATCCTGTGCAACGCATTTTTAAACCAGCGAGTCTTCAAATTGGCTTCAATACCACATTCTTATTTTGGGAATCTTCTGATTTTGAATTCTTCAGAAACCTCACCTTTAAAAATGCTTAATAACCTTAACCTCTCGCAGTTTTCATCTCCCGATTAGCCACAGTTGTTCAGACTAATTGGTAAAAACCAACGACAGTCTGATTTACTTTTGATAGCATTGTTATGCATTGCACCACAAAATAATGAGGCGTCTTCTGTGCATAAATGACAACGTAAAATATCAATATGCCTTCATAATTTCAGTGCTTGTTAAGTGGCACAGATTTGCGGAAATTAGTCTGCGTGGCTGCGGGAATTCGTTCTTTATTTTGAATGTTGTCACGGCTAAAGGGCGCTGTAAGGTTGCACAGCTGTGTGACAATCCCAAGGACAGCGAAAATGAATGGTGCAAAGTCAGCGAAAGTTTTGGATTTACAATGCCATATCAATTATATAAATGTAGGCAATGGGAATTCACATTTCATTACCATTTCTAATTATAGGTTATGTATTGGTCTTGGTTGCTCAGTCGATAAATTGTTTGATTGTTAATCAGGCCAGCTTAATTAAAAACAGCTTGCGGGCAGCCAAGCTGTAAAGGGAGAGCTTACTGAAGGCCCTTTGAACTACTCTATGGCCCGGATGAAAGGAAAGAGAACAACTGACGTCACGTAAGAGAATAACTGACGCACAAGCACCGCGGCACTGGCGTTTGATTGGATAATGCATTCGAAATGCACACTCACCCACTATATAGGGCACTGTGTAGTGAATGTTCTACATTGAAAACAATATAGAGAGTGAGTGAGCGAGTGGACAAGTGTGCATTCCGAACGCAGCCTTAGATTCCCCAAGTAAAAATGTCTGCCCCCTGGTACTGACGCCGATTTGAGGACTTTTCGGTTTAAAAATGCGTTGCACTAGATCATTACCAAATTAAAATTTATAAACATATGCGTTTTAGACACTTCAAGAATTCTACTTTCCACTGAAATATACTTTGCCGAGGTGCTGTTTCCTCCTTTAATTTTCACTTTAGTTAGGAATTCATTGGACAAAATTTTGTTGATAAAATCCTCAAAAAATATACAAAAAAAATCTGAGATGCATTTCTGAGCCATCTGACGTCTTTGAATAGGCTACAGAGTGAATAATCAGATGATGGGAAAGGTAGGCTAGCCAGCGTAACAATTTTATATGTGATTACTTCAGATAATATTTTTTATTTATTTTGCAGTTCATTATTGCACATTATCCCTCATATTTTCCCGATACAGACTCACATCTAACAAATAACAGCGAAATTACACAAAATGTTTTTTGTGCAAATATCAGCTTTATGTTGAGTCAAAAACATTTTCAATATCAGCTCGCGGGGGAGTTTTGCAGCACCCTTACACCCCATGGCCTTGGGTGTGGCCTAATAGGAAGGGGAGGGTGAAGAGGTAATTTTACGAGTGAGTATTTTTTTTTATGTGGGAAAAATATAAATTATTAACGGCAGTCTCACCCTTGTTCGAATACTACAAGTGCAATTGTGTATATGATTTACTGTACATGGCCCAAATCTTTGCATATAGAATACATTAAATGCACAACGCGGGGAGGGCAGAGGCAGCTATTTCTGTCCTACCTCTGTCCTCTGCTGGCATGAGGGGTTCATTGTTGGATGCCCTCCTTCCAGTGGATCTTGTCTCCTGCCTACTTGATGCTGCTTTCACTTTCCTCTTAACCTTGCATCACTACAGTACTTACTTTGTTAGAGCACAGTTCACAGAGGATCAAAGGGCTTACGGTAATAAGAGCTAGGCGCTTGTTCATCACCTGACAAAACTGCCAGTTCGCTATGGCATTAACGCACTGGTTTTAAAGGGAATGACTGCTGCTACTTTGATTGGCCGTAATGGAGCCAAACCACCTCCGCACCCACAGGTAATTAATTCATTTTAGATCAACCCTTTTGACGACTTTGCCACAGTTTGACGATCACCTCGTGTCACAAAATTAACGGAATGGAGGTGGCTGCACCCAGTTTCGATCTGCAACACCGTTAGCCCTTGCATTAAGGCCCAATGTCATTTAGTGCAATTTGTCAGCATGCACAAGGGATGCTTTTTGATGTTGCATTGTGCCTCACAATCTTACTATGTGAGTGCCTGAGTATACAGCTTTTGTGCATAATTGGCCACAACATTTGGAGGCATTGAGGGTGTCAGCTCTGGTTGAACAGTTGCCTTTCTGCTGACTGAGCTTTGCATTTCCTCCTTAAATACATTGATGGCGTGCCTGTGGTGGACGGAGGAGTAAATATTTTGAAGCTGCGCACCTATTTTCCTGCGCATGCTTTAGTAGATGGGCAATGTTTCACTGATATGAAAAGCCTGAAAATACAATGGTTGTTGATAAAAAAAAAAAAACTCCCAATTTCCAACAAAACCTGTATCGCGTTAACTTGTGCTTTTGCCTGTTCTGTTGCACCTGTACAGTTGCCTTTTCTTTTCCACCTGAATGTTGCTCTATTCTAATGTCGTTGTGCCTTCAGAAAAGCCCAAGGACATCGGCGTGAGTTTTCCGAAGAGCAGCTTCGTCAGGGCCAGAGCTTGATCAGCTTGCAGATGGGCAGCAACCGTGGGGCATCTCAGTCGGGCATGACGGGTTATGGCATGCCCCGCCAAATCATGTAAAACCGCTCCCCTTAGACCCCTTAGCATACACCCATTTTCCTTGGACCCCATTACTCCATATACTCCCCTGCTCTCACTGAATTCCCCTGTGACCCCTTCAGTCACAATGCGGAGGGCATCCTGCCACACATACTATTTAGGAACGGCGACAGGCTGGAATGTGGCCGAACACGAACACTAGTGCGTATGAAACTTTGGGAAGTATTATTTATTATTATTAAAATATAATTATGTATTAATTATCTATGATAATGCATATATTTATGTCATTGTTATTTATTTGTTTTGATTCTCTTGTTCTTGTTTTTTGATCTGTTTTCAATGTGGAAAAAAAAATTTGGCTGAAAGCGATGGCATGTAGGTTTTTTGCCAGATGTCATAAAGTGCTACAAATGCGGAATGATTAAAATTTTTATTTGAAGTTTGACCCAGTGTGAGATGTAGTTGAAGAGGGAATACCATATTTATGGATTGCATAAAAGAATTATTTTAATTTGTCCTGTATGTTAGTACTTATTTTATAGATTTAATTAGAACATAAATGGTACATGAGGATGTTAATGTATTGCATGTTTGGAAAAGGTTGTTTATTATGTGGCAGATTTGCCTTTGTATATGCAGCATTTTTGTTTCAATGTATTTGACTGTGCCTGAACTTAAATTTTCAGGTCACATGGGAGCAGTATGGGACCTGGCAACTTGCTTGTTAAAAAAAATATTTTTTAATGGAAAAAGCTCTTACATGTCCATTTTTTCTCCTCTCCTCATGATGTAGCAATGCTTAAATTTAGTAAGAAAAATCTTTAACATGCCCTCCACCTTTTAAAACTTTGAGGTGGGGAACAAGCAACGCGCTTAACATTATTTTCAGAGCCATGTTGCTTTCATATTATTGTGGAGATTTTAGGGGGTGAATTGCTAAAGCAGGGGTGTTCAACCTACTCCAGAAAGGGCATGTGTGGGTGCAAGCTTTTGTTCCAATCTGATACTGTTAAAGGTGCAGTCAGCGATGTGGGAGAAAACGAGTAGAGAGGTTGTTGATATTTGAAGTGTAAACGAATACAGATACACCCCTCCCTTCATACTCTGCTCCGGGGTCCACCCCCGAAGTTCATGGACGCGCATTGTCATGTAAACTGCAGTAGACACTGCGTAGCTGACCAATATGGCGGAGGCCGGACCCTCCAATGCTCGAGGGTAAGTTGGCGAGGGGAAGCCGTATTTATTGCTTTGAAAATACATGTGACGAGTTTAAGTAGTATTGTGGCAAAAGTGATAATAAGCCTGTCATATAAAGAACTGCTAAAGCATGCTTGTCAGCGCAATGCCTCAAATAGGAGTCTGTGTCCACGAACAGACTACGGTCAGGAATGCATTTAAAAATCGTTCTCGCTAATTACAAGCTGAAAAAGTGAAAAATGGATTCGGAATTTTTCCCGTTACAAGTTATCGATTCGCGAGCTCCACACAAGCAACGCTTAGACCGTTTGCGTGTTTCTGCTATGAACTCATTTAGTAGCTTGCTGCCGGAATTGTTTCGTTTTGGAAGAAATGGTTATCAGGAGCTTATAGCAAAATTTCTTCCTGAACAGTAGGTATATAGCAGTACAGTTACAACCGCAAGCATGCAAAGCGAGACGGTACAAGCAAAACAATAAGCGGAGACGAAGGCGGTTCATTTCATTCTATCTAGTCGCACATATGTAATTACAGCATTTGATTGCGCAATTCCCCGTCGATTCCTTACATAAGATGTCAGACATTCACAAGAACTCATAGCCACAAGTTCAATTTGCGAAGATAAGGTTAGCTGACCCGTCAGACAGCTGTACTCACAACTCGACTGCTATTATAAATAGATAACATCACAACAACGGTACATTTTGGCAGATTAGCCAAGATGATGAATGCCTGACGGCTGTTACTGTTGTGTGAAGCACCGCAAAGCTAATGTTGCTCACCTGTCCAGCATAAAGACGGCAACCTCCGCGTTCATTTTCAGACCCTTCAATTCGCGGAGTTCCCTCCACCGTCGGAAAGCCACACCAATGTTGACCCGGGTCTTCGCCCTTTCATGGTCGTAGCCCTTCTTTTTTAATTTATGTTCCTCCGACCGTTTTCTCTTGGGCTGTTTTTCAGCCACCGCAAATGCTGCAATGCCGTGTCTCTCTACTGTAACCGCGCAGGCTACGCGACCTGCTACTCCCGTCTGACCTGTGCACGAGTATGAACCCATCCCTGGGCATGGAGGGGTGGACCCATGTTCTGGTGGCTCGGTCCGAGCCACAGATTTACCTGCTTAAATTCAGAGCCCAGGCTGTGTTTTGAAATCAGATTTTTTTTTTTCCAGCATGCTCTCAGAAGTGACAGCTTGCAGATAGTGAGGAGAAATATCGTGATTTTGACAAAAAGTGTGTGGATTATGATCGCTAACTATACCTTTAAGTCAGCCTTAGAGTCTTGGCTGGGATTAGAAATGGATTAAAACAGAAACGGACAGTGATGATAAGGAATCAGGTGTATAGCTGCCTGATTTTAATGAAAGCCTGCACCCACACCAGCCCTTTATAGATAGGATTGAGTGCCCCTGCCCTAAAGGGTGGTTCACCAGAATAATAGTAGGCAGCATGAAAAACAGTGGTGGATATTATTATGTGTTTGTTCATCTGTGCCATTAATGCTACAACGTGATAGGATATTCCAGATGTTGAAAACCTGGCCAAAAGTCTGCATCTTTCATTATATTATAAAAATTTAGGTTTTTATTATGTTCATAGATTTTCTGTTTTGAATTCTTTAATATTGAAAACATGCCTTGATACTTTGTGCCTTCCATAACTGAACACGATTGTTGAATACAAGTAAATCTACAATAATTAAAAATGTTTATTGTAGAAATCATTCACTAACCTGTATGACTGAAAAATAACTGAGTGAATGGAATTGCATCAGCTCTGTGATGTCACTTTTCTCTCAGTGCCATGGCATTAATATTTCTATATTCAGAATCGATAGATCAATCAGCCCAATTATAGCTTGATTGTCATAAATATTGACTGAACAATGTGCTATATGGAATGGGTAATGCTGACATTCTGCCAATGAACCTGTGACTCACAATTATTTTTTGTTGTTCTTTTCTTGTAATTTGGTGTTTCCGTATAGTACTGAATGTATGCTCTCATAGTCCATTAAATGGTATTTGGAAATGGTTCTGCAAGGCTCTTTAAATTTAGGGATTTTGGCTTGAATGTAGCCCATATGAATGGTCATTGATGTCAAAAGTCTGTGCGTCTTCATCAGCCAATGCCTTTATTTATCATAATTATTAAACAAAGAACTGCTGTATCTTCAAATTCAATGCACTTAAAGCTGCAGTTGTTAGGTTTTGTAAATATATTTTTTTTCATATTTGCTGAACCTGTCACTCTACACTGACTGTAGCACGAGACAGGAAATTGTGGGAAAAAAAAAAGGGTACATTTGGCTCCTCCCAAGTGCTTCTAATGCCTTTTGCAAGAATCCCCTGGGCCCGAGCAAAATTGACCAATCAGAGCAAAGAAGAGTTTCTGTCAATCTCTTCTCGTGCACGCGCTGTTCAGTCCCTATTCAGTCTCTTCCGTGCGTGCTCTCTCCCTTGGTCAAGATCATTATCTTCATCTGGTTTTTGGAAGAGCTTAAATGGCAGAGAAACAACAGCTTGAAATGAAGAAATTTCCCATCCCTCCATTCCCAGCTACTGCTTACACAACAAATACAAGCAAACAGTAGAGGACCTAAGAAAAGCAGGGAAAAATCAAGGATTTAAACCATGCCAAAGACAAAACCGGAGTTAACATTAACTGTTATGCTGCAAAAACGAAATCTAAGCAAGCATTTTAATCTTGTATCTTATTAGTTCATTATTATTATTATTATTATTAGCTCACCTGGATCCCCAGGTGAGCTATTGCCATTACTTGGCGTCCATCGTCGTCTGTCGTCATCATCGTCCGTCGTTAAGTTTTTCAAAAATCTTCTCCTCTGAAACTACCCAACAGATCCAGACTAAAAAAATTAGCCACAAGCATCCTTAGGATGTCTTCTTGTGTCAATTATACCCGCTGTCTGAGTAACATGGCCTTTGTTACTAAAAATAGAACATAGGGGTAAAACCACCTATTTTCAGCTTTATCTCAGGAACTAAAGCAGCTAGAGAAAAAGCGGTTACCTCAAAATGATCAGCTGATGAAACTACAAAAGTCTCCATAGCATCGAAATCATACAGTGCCTCCTTGTAGGAGTTACTGGCCTTGAAATGTCAAATTTGACGATTTTGCGTTTTTTTTTTGGCCTATATAATGAAAACTATAAGAAATGGAGAAAAACTTTCAATTGCTAAAATGATCAGCAAATAAAGCTCTACAAAAGTCTTCATTACATTGAAATTGTTCTGTGGCTTTTTGTAGGAGTTATTCCTCTGAAAACATCAAATATGAGGATTTGTGTTGTATTCCACTATAGCATCTGAATAAACCATCACATTCAATTTATTTTTATTTATTTCTTTTCCATTTAAAAATCGATTTTGCAAAATTATGGGACAAGGTCAGAATCGTAATCATGTTCTTTGGTATTTCATTAAGATCCTGTACCTTGTTACTTGTATGCCGCAGTAGATTATGTTTCTGTAATTTTAAGAATTAGTTAATTTTTATACAGATCCAGTTGAGCGATTCAGGCTCTCTAGAGCCTCTAGTTACTCATTATTGTCACCCTTTTTTCAGGAAAAAAAAAATTACCACTGAATGTGAGAGCATTTTTTTACTCATTTCTTGATTTGTCCGTGGAGTAAGATGATTTTACTTGCTCCATTGAATAATCTAGAAATAAGTCTAAATTCTTTCATGTTCAGTGCAGTACTTTTTTGGGGGGTTGGGAGATAATCAAAATGAGAGTTTTAGCTCTAAATGCAGGATTAAAACTCCTGGTAGTTTTTTTTTTTTTTTTTTTGCAATGTAGGGTGGCTTTTTTAAGGTGGAGACTGGTTATGGGACCTGAAATGCTTTAGCTAAAACTGATGCGGAGTTGGCAACATTTCTGGTGGACAGGCAATTACTCCTACTTGACTTCAGTTTGATTTGATATCCGAAACGTGCAAGCATACTGGGGGGGTGGTTGAGAGACCTGGAGGTTCTACACTTTCAAATTCTCAGGGAAATGCCACTCTTTTCAATCTTAATGACTGCAGCTTTCAATGATTTTGGGAATGTCTTTTTTTTTTTAATTCCTTGTACAGATTTCTTGGGTTGAAATTAGCTATATTAACATAACCTCAGGTTACTTTCCCAGTGAGTTTGTGAAATTTGGTTTGTTCCAAATTTTGTGATCGGTTCAATTATTTTTTTAAAAATCTTATTTTCTCTTCATTTATTTTTTAATCTAATGACGAATTGGATGGAATGTGGGGGGATAAACATGCATGTAAGAATGCAGTCTCATTCTCCTACATTTTTTAAAGACTGGCAGATTAATATTTTTGGCATTATTGCTAATTTAATGAAATATTGCAAGGTGTTTTATTACCTTTTCAATCTGACTCATGCAATAGGAGGGCCGGTACTAAACATGGAGAAGGGCAGATTGGATGAAAGTCGTTTATATGTAAATGCTTTGCTGATTTATGGGTTCAAAGCACTGGTTCACTCAAGCATAAAAATAAACAAGCAGAAGAAGGATAAATTAGCATTTAGTAAAATATTGACCGTCTATTTCTTTCAGTGGAATGATGCTGGAGTCACTGTGGTTGCCAGCTCAAGTGATTAGTTTTAATGGGGCGAGTAGAGGAAGCTGCCTACTTTACCAGTGCCTCCCATTAAGTTATATATAAATTAACAATTAACTTATCTAATAAATAATTTGAAGATTTTTTTTAGAGTTCTCCATCTAGGAAATCTAAGTTATTGCATGGCAATGGTCGTATTTTTTTTTTCACTCAGTCGCTAACATTTAATCAAATATTTGTGATGACTGTTGCAAGTTGACCAGATTTTGCTGCATCTGAATGTGAGGGCATGACATGCCTGTTATTTTCTGGGTTGCCATGACTTTCAGATACTTACAACACATTTCAATTATAATGCACAGCTGAACATAAAGACTTCACAGAGAATACTTGTATTTAAACTGCTAGGTTGAAATGCCCTTTTTTACAGAGCAAAGCTCCACAAACTTAATGGTGTGGCTGTTCTTATGCCGTTGCTCTGAAACTGTCTCGATAAAGCAAAAGATTTCATGAATAGTTGGAGCTGGATGTGTCAATTATTAAACTTTGAAAAATAACGTTGTTGGCCAAAATATTTGTGGAGTCTGAATAAAGTTTGACAAAAAGTGAAGCAAGCTTAGTAGCAGTAATATGTACATTTCTGGGATAAACATTTTATTGCATGGCTTTGACAGTTCAGACAGGCGGCTCAGAAAGGACAAAAGACTCTGAAGTACTCTTTGCCTGTTGAGCTAAACTACAAATTTTTTTTATCCCCAGTTGAAGAATGGTAACCATTTAGGAAAGAGTTCTTACAGAGAAGAGCAGAGCTTCTATGTATTAAATCTGGACTTGAATCCAGTTGCTGTTTGGATGTAATAGTTAATTTAGTTAATTGGATGTAATAGTTAAGATGCACATTTCCCATCGCAAAGCCATTGGCACAATTTCACGGATGCTATAGTAACAGCTATGATTACATCACCTTTGTTTGTGTAGAACTAACGGGAGGAAAACACGATGTGGGCTTATCATTACCTACATGCCACAGATCTGATGAAAGTAAATAAAGTACTGCAAATACCTAATCCAGCAGTGGTTGAGCAACTGATCATCGACCAATATGTAACCAAGTAGAGTTGGCCTTCTTTGTATGACCAATAGGGCAGGTAATTTGTGCCCTGGAGTTGCCACCAGTGTCTTGACTCCGGGTTTGATCTCACTCTGTGTGAGCCTGGCTGTAGTTCCTCGACTGCACTGTGGACTGTGCACAGCTTGTGGCTCACTGCTACAGTGCGTATGTGCTGCAGTGTTTACTTTGGGTGTTTGAGGCCATGCTACAGTTCATCGGGCTTCTCCTGCTGTCACTGCTGGCAGTGGTGGGCACAGTGCAGGAAGGCAAACGGCAGGAGAACTGTATGTGTGGACACCCCGGAATCCCAGGTGACCCCGGCCATAATGGGCTGCCGGGCCGCGACGGGCGAGACGGGGCTAAAGGAGACAAGGGAGACCAAGGTAATACTGGGGGGGATGGGATTGTTATGCAGAGTTATCTTGCAGAATATCCATTGGTGTGAATATTTCATCTTTAGGTTTTTTATTCCACTAAGAGGATGAATGAAAATAAGATGTAACACCATAAAAATGGGCTGATTTCGAAAATTGGCGCTCATGTCAAGAGTGTTCATTAAAATAAAGTTATATAAGAATGTTATTTTTATGCTAGGACCTGTTGGTACTTGTGGTGCAGCAGGAGAGATTGGCTCCAAGGGGGACAAAGGAGAGCCAGGTGGGCCACAAAATATATAAATACACAGACGTATATAAATACACATGGGTACAAGCATATTCAGAGTATATTTGCGTTGGTCAGCTCTCCCATATAAAATGGCCATTTTTGAACATCGATATCTTCACCCCAAACCACTATCACAAAGCATGTGTTTTTATCATTCATATTGATTTGAATTGTCATTAGCATTAAGAGATCTAACCCGCAGCACTTTACTGGGAAAGCCACCAAAGTAAGATGAGGTTTCAAGTTCCAAAGTGGCCAAAATGGCAATTTTTTTTTTTTTTTTTTTTTCCAGTTGATGAAGCCATTTTGTTACGCCAAAGCTCGCCAACAGAAAACAATGGTCATGTAGTTGGATAGTTTCTAATTACCACAGAACGGCGGCTTGAAAAATTTCTGCAGAATATAATCAATCAATTTCTGAAGCAGTCTCCAGGAAAATAGTATGTAGGTGAACTTCAAATTATAGCACCATTTCCAGTGATCGAGTTTATGGCCTCTATCTTACACCCAGCATAAAGCGTAAAGCGCAAATTTTTGCAACTTTCCGACAGACGCAAATACCATTAATCCGCCCAGCGTTCTGTCTGCCGAAGTAGGGAATGCATTTGCGCCAAATTGAGCACCCATGGGTGTGTTGGTCTTACTATGAGGTGTGGTCAAGCGCATTGCTATCTTAAAACCGCAAAAAGTGATCGCGCGATTGACCAACAAAACCTGTTCTACAGTCAATGGTCAGGTTTTGACTGCTCATTTCATGGCGCATAGTCAGATCGTATTATGCGTCTTTGCAGGTGAGTGCAGAAGGCACGTACACTCTGCATGTTGCATAATACCCATGCAGGGACGAGCAGCAGCGCATGCAACCAATTAAAAATAAAGAGATTACGATGTGAAAGATTTTTGTCAAGATATGGCAAAGATGCATGTCAGAATGGTTAGTGCGATCGGCGTCCTCACATCAGGGCATGCTGTGACACAGGCTGTTTAATTTGTCAGTGAACCTTTTCCATCAGGTAATATGCGATTCAACATTTGCGATTATGTATGTAGGTTTCGCAAATTCTTCGGTATACAGTCACGACTTCTTGATATTGGTGAGCTCCAGAAGATCCCTCCTGGAGGGGTGGCTGTGTGGGGACAATCATTGCGTGACACATCGTCTAAAACAGTGTCATGTCATAAAACTATGACAGAACTAATGTTAGAAGTGCTGAAAATGCGCTTTAGATCTTTGGATAAGTCGTGCATGGGACGACCCATTGTCCACAGTTATCTGAAAAATCAATTTTGAATCCGACCTAATTCATTAATACAGTGCCTGCAACCCATCTGTCTCGCTTATATAATCAAATATAAAACCCTGCATTTCATTTGAAATGTCTTCATTATTATTTACTGTTAGGCTGAAAAAACGACCCTTTTATTAGCAGCAAAAGCAACGGAGAAATTGTCACCGTGTATCATTAATCCGAATTTCTTCCATGTATCTGATCTGACCTTCAATCGTCAGCCAATCAGAAGGAAGTTTTTTTTTCACTGTTATCGGATATTATTCAAGGGGTTACGGTAGAGTAGCTAATCAAAATAACATTTCCGTCTCTTTCTCGCATGCTGTTTTCCTTACTCGTTTCAACTTCTGTCGGTCGTCCCCCACTAGCGCGTAATTATTGTTTTACCTGCGATCCTAAATTGTTTTTTTTTTTTTTTGCTTGTTTTATCCACAAGTTGTAATGTGAAGTTGAAATGCAGCCTCGGAAATTCGCTATGATGATTTTTATCATCAAGGTATGAATAAAAAACTTTTGAACAATATTTTAAAAATGTTTTTATTACATTTTTGGAGGTTACAGTGTTCCGGTTTCCATACTTCAAGTAACGGTTTACTTGTCTTGCGCGCTTCGCAGACCCTTTCATCTGCAGCGTAAACTTTTTTTTCCCCTGCACCAGGCAAGTGCGCCCTTATAATTGTAGTTCACCAAGGTGCAAGGGCTTCTGGCTTTTATAGGACATGGGAGATGACACTCTGATTGGCTTATTTCGTGTTACGCCCAAAACACGCCGATGATTAATTAATGGATTAAGTAAGACCCCACTGAACCTTGCGTCTTGCATTGCGCCCGGATAACCCCCCATTAAACTAGCAAAAATGCATTTGGACACAGCCTGAATGCACTTGCGCCACATGCTTCAGACTATGCGCTTCGTAAAAGTAGAGCATTTTATTTCTTTGATGTTTCAACAATATGAATTTACTTTTGCACTCACAACTCCAGGGAAAATGGTTATGTGAGTACATCATGCACCAAAATCGAGAGCAGGTTAGTAATTATCACCAACGTTGTAGTTTTACTTTAAACCTTAGAGAATTGCCACCAAACACATGGGATCATGTGAAAAAGGCCAAACTGCATAAAGTCATTCAGATGCTCAAATTGGTATAAAAAATAATGTAAGGCATTGTTCAATGCTTTAGATGCAACATAAATGTTTTCCTCATTGATACATCACAACATTGACCCATTTATCAATTTAATAACTGACAGAGCTAACTATATTTGAAAAATTTACAAAGCAGCTCCCCTAATGATTTACAGGCGCTGCAGGCATGGCAGGCATGAAGGGAAGACGGGGCGAGAATGGCGAGCGAGGCTTTCCAGGGAAGATGGGGCCACAGGGTGTCCCAGGGCCCATGGGCCCTGAAGGACAAAAAGGAGAGCTTGGTCTGCCTGGCCCTCAGGGGATCACAGGTGTTGTCGGTCCTCAGGGCCCCAAAGGCCAGCGAGGCGACATGGGCCCTCAGGGAGAGAAGGGCTTTCCTGGGCCCATGGGCCCCACTGGACGGCAGGGCCCAAAGGGAGAAATAGGTCTGCAGGGTCAGAAGGGCAGCATTGGGTACAGAGGGGAGAAGGGAGCCAGGGGAGAGATGGGAGAGAAGGGGGACCCTGGAGATATGCCAAATATAGGAAAGAGTGCCTTTTCCGTGGGCCTGACTGAACACAGCAAACTGCCCCCTGTGAACACACCCATTCGCTTCGACAAAATCATCTACAACAAGCAGAGCCACTATGACTCCCAGACTGGCCGCTTCACTTGCGCCTTGACAGGGACTTATTACTTCACATATCACATCACTGTGTACTCCCGCAACGTGAAGGTAGCCCTAGTTAGGAATGGGGAGCGCATAATCCACACCATGGACAACTACCAGAGCAGTGAGGATCAGGCTGCGGGGGGCGCTGTGCTGCATTTGATGGCCGGAGACAAGGTGTGGCTGCAGGTGACTGGTGGAGAGCTGTTCAATGGGCTGTATGCTGATGAGGACGATGACTCCACCTTCACTGGGTTTCTTCTGTTCTTGGACTAATACAGTAAAGTTCACATGCACATGCTCACCATGGACCCTGCATGAGTATGAAATACTCTACAGTGTGCTTCACAGTTGAAAAAAATAATAAGTCTCAAGAGTACTTTATGCTGGCAGGTGAGTCCCTATTAAGCCTGGGTTACATTTTATACTTGGCAAATGCCGTTAATCTGATGAATTACTATTTGAACTCCAAAGGAATGGAATAGTTTTTCTGGATAAATTTTTTACACAGTATTGAGGGGAAAATAGTGAATTTTTTGTGATTGACTTGCTCGCCATTGAACATTTACATTAGTGAAGTTAAAATGGTAAAAGTTATTAAAGTATGAATAAAATTTTCCTCTAGTAGATGATTATACCAGTAAAAGCAAAGATCACACATCTGATAGCGCATAAAAAAAGTGCACAATCAAGATTCTGATCAGTCAGATAGCTTTCTCTGTAATATCTTTTTTCACATATTCAAGAAAAATTTACGCCAAATCTGTCATTCTAACTCACAAAAAACCAACGGTCATGGTGTATACGCAATAAAAAGACCCATAATTGAGATATCTGCATTTGTTTACTGTTCCGTATGTCCTTCCATTTCTTTTATAAATAAATGATTTGCACCGAAAAGTATAACCACACATTTCGAGGGTTGAATGCAGATGAAACAGTTTTAAATATGGGCAGTTCACTCCTCACACATATGCAGGCCATAACATCATGTTAAGACAGTGTAGGGGGGTAGAATGTTAATTAAGATTATGCATGATAATTTAGTGTCATTTCACATATGTACATAACTGATTGAGACAAAAATGTTAAATTGTATACATACAACCTTGGTCATCACATATACATACACTGTAATTTGTAAACACCAGTAATACATATTGCACAATACAGATGCTCCAGGCTTAAAACTCATATATAATGCGGCACATAACCGCTCAAACAAAGACAGTAAATTCAATGTTGCTGAGCGTTTTGCTTATGTGTATTCACATTACATGTCTTCTCTTTTCTCATTATGACTGATATCTGATTAAAGTGGTTCAGGCGGATAAAAATCCCATTTCGAGTACATTAACTAATTTCTGCTGGTAGTATCGGAATTTCCTGAACATAATGTAATTGCTCATAAGGGCGAAGACTTAGTGCAAGTATCTTTATCTAATGTTACCTTATTATTCTTACCATCAAACATTTACTGTATGTAAAAAAAATAGAAAGAAGTGAGCAAGTCTGTAAAAGTCTCTTATTCTCTGTGAACACTGTCATCTTAGGAAGTGCTCTAATGCTGCTTCCCAAAAATAGTTTATTGTCTACGCTGTTGTGCAGTCATTTGACCTGGGCATGATGGGCAAATAATCTGTGAGCAGATCTGAAGTGTCCTCTTCTCCTGTAAGTGCCTTGTACTTGATATTTTTCAGAAAACAGTCACCAATTCTTCACCACTCTCTGTGTCTGCACCATCTCCCTGTGGGGCAAAGCAAGACAAATGCACATCATTTCACTCTCTTAGTGTCACTTGCTGTCCTCTATGGAATCACCACTTCTGCAGATGACATTACAGCAGGTTCGCCACAACTTAAATAAAAGTTGCAAGTGTTCATTTTCATTACTTGAAAAATCAAGAGTATATCTCAAAGGCTTTACTTTGCCAATGGTGAATACATCTAACTTCACTAAGACCACTCCATTTCATGTATGTCCCGTTTTAAAAACCCACACAGTAAATTAAGAAGGATTATGCAGCAGTATACATAAGCTACTTAATACAGCAGTCTACTTCTTCAGGCAGACGTAGGCAGGTCTGGAAAAGGAGCAAATGCAAACAATGACTGATGCGCAGATGATCTGGGGGATGCAAACAAGAGATGGGGGAGGCAGAAAGGCCTTGCCTGGAAGATGAGGGTGTAATGAATGATGAGGTCGCGCGTGAGCCGGGCCATGTTGGTGTTCATTGCCTGGCCCTGGAACAGCGTGGGCACGAACACCAGGGCGAGGTTCTGAGCCGTCATCCGGTTCTCATGGCTGTAGAGCTGAACTCTGTACCAACAACAAACAGGCAAACATGCATGAGTTCTTGCATAGGCTTTCACTGAATCAGAAGAGGCATTTAAATTCTACCTAAATTACCCCCAGTGCTCACAGTTCTATAAACCAGAGCACTGCCATACAAAGCAACTGCTTAATCACATTTTTTAATGATGTTAGAACCTTTATACAGAGGACAAATCTTAAAGCATTTTTCTTAATATGAAACATGGGTTTAAGTTAAAATCCCTCACAGCATAAGTCACCACATCATTTCTCAGTACAATTAATGATGGAACATATTTTTTCCTTTCAGCACAGCAAGTGCCAAGCACACCGCTTGTCAGCGGAGTTGTGTTGAGTTCACAATAAGCACCCTGGCTTACAGGTAGAGGTGTCCACAGAGGGCATTGAGTGCAGCTCTGCTGTCGGGGGGAAGGCTCTCCAGAATCGTGCGGTATGTGCGCAGTCTCTCCGCCTCATCTGAGCAAGCTGTGTGAACAGAGGGCAACCGATGGGATGTGAGGGAAGAAAGGAGAACCACACTTTAGTACAATTACACTGGAATACAGCTGGTGGGCACTGGGGTTGCAGTGCCGAATGCGGCACAGCAATTACAGCCAGAGAGATAGACGGGCTTCTTTCAGTCATATGGAAACACTAGAACCTCCTGTAATGTCGTGAAAAATTATTTATCCCCCTCCTGATTTCCTCAGAGTTCGCATATTAATCGCTCTATCACTCTAAATGATATCAGATCTCCATGGAAAACATAGTGTGAGACAAGGAGAACACAAGGAAACACAGAATAGTTTTTAAATGATTAAATTCATTGAAGGAAAAAGGACATCCAACACCTATACTATCCATATCAAAAAAGTAAAGCCACCTTAAACTTTGAGCATGAACTGCCCATTTAAATTCCCTCGGAATACAGAATCAATCTTTAAAATTGATGCCATACTTCAAAATTTACTTTGTTCTGAAGCATCCACCAAATCTGAACAGAAAAAAATATTCATTTTATTGCAAGCATGTACAATAAAAACAGCTGAAAAGACTCATCAAGGACTGTATGGCCTTAATGAATGTTTCAGGAGGGCAGGGCGATTCATATTAGCTCTGTGATTGGTTGTGGTCCTAACTGATGAAGTTGAGTGGATTTCTTGAGTACAACGTGATGTCACCTGAAATGAGATAGCTGATGTCCCATCTGAATCCAGCCACTAGAAATGGAAAATCTTCAGATTTGTAAATTTATTTAGGGAAAAATATTCTTCTCGTACTTTGCATATGTATACTGTATACCACTAAGGTTCAAAAAAGATAAATAATCAATTCTTTTTAATCTAAGTTCCCAGGAGCTCTACCTCTCCAACCACACCATGAGGATGCAATCAGGACTTGGACTAGAGCGCTCTAAAATCCTAATTTTGTTTATTTTATGCCATTCAGCAGAAGACTTGCTTTTTTTGCTCGGAACCCTTGTCTTGCTGCATAGCCAAACTGTGCTTAACCGGGCATTCTCTTCAGGATTTTCTGGTAGAAAGAAGAATTAATGATTCCATTAATTATGGCAAGTTACTCTGGCCCTGAAGCGGCAAAGGCTCCCCCCACCACGATTTACTGCTGGTGTGATGTTCTTATTGAATAGTGCAGTGTTACCTCCATGGCAGATGGAACGCATCCCATGCCTTCCAAGAAGTTCCACTTTCAACTTGTTCGCTCAAAAAATATTATCCCTAAAGTTCAATTAAGTTGTTTTTTGGCAGATGTGAGATGGTCCCAGTGGTTTTTGCCATGCAACTCCTAAATAGACACCATTTTCATCCAGTCTTTCAAATTATTTCTGTCTAATGGAGGATTCGTGAACACGGACCTTATTTGAGACAAGCAAAGCCTGCAGTTTCTTGGATGTTTATCTGAATCCTTTTGTGACTTTCAGACGTTGATGCAATTTTGAAGGAATTGTGGTAGGTTGGCCACTTCTGGGAAGACTCAACACTGTTCCAAGTTTTCCCCATTTCCAGATAATGGCTCTGACTGTGGTTTGCTGGAGTCCCAGAGCCTAATAAATGCATTTGCAACCTTTTGCGGCATGAAATATTTCAAGAACTGTTTTTCTCTTTTCACTCTCGCCTACTTCGTTTTGATTGTGGCATAGTGTGCAGCATGTTGTGACCTACTTCTCCTTGCAGGCAAGGTTACGTTTAAGTTATGGTTAGATTCAACAGGGCTCGCAGCAATCAAGCCTGAGTGTGACAATTCTTATTTAACCCAGTTAGCAATAAAATTTGGTTAAATGGCTGATTGAGTGACTATATAAGGGGCAATTACTTTTTCCCACAGGGTCAATTGGTGTTGTATTGTTCCTTCAATAAATGATATGGTCTCTTAAAATATGTTGTGTTTACTCAGGTTGTCCTTCTCTTAAATTTGTCTGAAACAATAACGTGTGACAAACATGCAAAAGTAGAACAAGTCAGGAAGGAAGCCAATACTTCTTCACAAGTCCATGCATGAAAGGCTTAACGAACATGAGATCATTTCACGATCTTTACTGCGCTTACTATTCATGACCCACCACCATTACGGAACTGCAACGGTAGAGATACTGACTACAAGCTATTTTACCAGGCGCAACAACTCTATATCCGAGTCAAAACACCTCATCATACACTTAGCCAAAGGAGTGTGATGGTGCGATGGGAAACATACCTGCTGCATCTACCCAGGACCCCATCTGTGCTGCTGGGATGAGCACCACCTGCTCACGGAGGATCTGTTTGAGAGCACCAGCCGCGTCCAGCACACCCAGCTCATCCTCCTCCAGCTCTGCTGCGCTCGCCGACCTGCTGAGTGCCACCACCAGCTGGCTGATCTTAGAGGCGGAGCCACAGCGCCGGTAAATACCATCCACCATCAGCCCTGGTCAGGGAAGCCACCATTCTTAAATAGTCTGATTTACATCTATATATTTAAATCATTTTTGTTATCTTCAAAGACACGAGCAGTCATGGTTCTCTAATCAGACGGTTGCAAAATGGACTGTAAAAGAGCCTACAAATACTGTAGAGGGCTACTGCCAGATGTACATTCTCATACAATAACCAGTCATAAAACCACTTCAAACACACTGTGACATTCATGCACCACATTAACAAACACTACCATAGTTGTGTGAAGTGACGGTGCTCACCGTGCTTTGTGATGTGAGAGATGCATCTCTCTAAAGCTGGAGGTACTTTTCCACTGGCAGCAGGGGGCAGCTGATAACTAGACTCGTGACGTGTTACTTGCAGGACTGGCCCTGGCAGTTCACTCTTCAGCAACATTGCCCAGGCGAGGCAAGGACTATCCCGCTCAAACTGCATGGACACAGTCCTGTAGGAAAGGTGTGAATACACAAACATGTGTCACGCGCACACACGCACATATACCAGGGTTCTCCACGCTTCTGAAATCACCTGTCTGTACTGTAAATTATAGGTGTCCACCGAGCACAGTGCAGCGAAGAATTAATTACTAAGCAAGCAATAGTCCCATTTCTTTTGGTCCCTTAAAAAGTGGGAACCACAAAGAAAAAATGCTGTAATTCCTATATTGTTCACCCAATATTGTGGTGAATCCTGGGACATTTAAGCTGAATGTATTGTTTAATTTAATCTCCCACATGCTGCGGCGAACAGTTAAAATAAAAATGACCTTGTAAATGGCAAAATTTTAATGGAACCTTACTGTATGTGTATTTGTACGCAGATATATAGACTAAGCATTTTAAATATGATGATAGAATTTACAGCAGTAGTAACATAGCACTACCACATGCCAAGGTAACCTTTGGCTGAGAAAATAACTATCTGTATATCTGGGACAATTTAATCAAATATATTTTATAACGAGGTAAAATAAATCCAGAAATGCAAATGATTTACAGAGCTGCGCTGTGAAAGAGTATTCACATCCTTGTTTTCTTCTATTTTCGCAGATTCGTCAGAGACGTCTCACATCAAACTAATTTTAACATTAGACACAGATAACCCGAGTGACCATAAAATGCAGTTTTAAATGATGACTTAATTTATTGAGGTAACAAAGCTATCCAACCCAAATTAATTATTTCTAGGTGTAAAGGTCATTGCCCTCTAACAGCTAAAGCAGTAAGTTACACAAATTTAATTGGTAATTTGGTTCAATTTCATTAAGCAGGCGCGGGAATGATCCTGCTGCCCTGTTGATTCTAAACATCACTTTAATACAACCAGTCTGGAAATGTGAAGCAGGCAAAAAGCAGTCAGCACATGACGCCGCAATTTAAAGAAATTCAAAAACAAAGGAGAAACAGTTGCTGACATCTATAAGTCTGGAAAGGGTTACAAAACCATTTCTATGGGTCTGAGACTCCAGCAAACCGTGGTCAGAGCCATTATATACAAATGGCAAAAACTTGGAACAGTCGTGAACTGTCCCAACCAGAATTTCTCCAAGAGCGCGCTGACGACTCATACAGTGGGCCACAAAAGAACCCAGAGAAATGTCCAAAGAACTGCAGGCCTCTCTTGCTTCAGTGAAAGTCAATGCTTATAATTCCACCATAAAACTGAGACTGCACAACAATAGCATCCACAGGAGAGCTGCAAGGTGAAAAGAACTGCTGTTCAAAAAGAACACGAAGGCTCATCTCACATTTGCCAAAAAATCTGCCATCTTGATGACCCCCAAGACTTTTGTGATAATAGTTCCACTTTGACTCAGTAATCAAAGTAGAACTATTTGGAGCATTAGGGTCACATTAAATTTGCCATAAAGCTAAAACAGCATTCCACAATAAGAACATCATACTAACAGTTAAACACTGGGGTGGTGATATT
Organism: Gymnothorax javanicus; assembly: GCA_029692085.1. Classification (NCBI taxonomy): domain Eukaryota; kingdom Metazoa; phylum Chordata; class Actinopteri; order Anguilliformes; family Muraenidae; genus Gymnothorax; species Gymnothorax javanicus. The sequence goes on along the minus strand of CM056199.1, from coordinate 93,532,153 downwards.
GTGACAGTCTAAGCCTGTTTTGCTGCTTTGGGACCTGGGTGACTTACCATTATTGATGGAACCACAAATTCTCCATCAGGAAATCCTGAAGGAGAATGTCTGGCCATCAGTTTGTGACCTGAAGCTCAAGTGCAGAAACACATCGATCCAAAGCACACAAACAAGACCACCTCTGAACGGCTCAAAAGAAACAAAATGCAGGTTAAGTCAAAGTCCTGACTTGAGTCCACTTGAGATGCTGTGGCATGACCTTATACAGGCAGTTCATGCTTGAAAACCCGATGTGGCTGAATTACAACAATTCTGCAAAGAAGAGTGGGCAGAAATTCCTCTGCAGCGATGTAAAATATTTGTTGCCCGTTATTACAAACATTTGACTACAGCTGTTGCTGCTGAAGGAGGCACAACTGGTAATGAAGTTCAGGGGGCAATTATTTGTTTCTCATGGGTAATATAGGTTTTTAATGACTATTCAATGAAAAAAAAAAAAGATCATTAAAAAGCTGCATTTTTTGTTTACTCACATTGTCTTTGTCAGACATTAAAAATATACTTAGTGCCATATTTGCTGCAAATGGAGGAATCAATTGATTTTTATTGCTTTTACAGTGAGATAAGAGTGGAAATAAAGAAAAGCGCGTGGTATTGTAATCCTGACGCGCACCATGTGGACGCGCTGAGCACTTCAGTAATAACAAACACTGAGCTGTTTTTCATGTGTACAGTGATGCTGGACTTGTTCTTTTGGGTGTGTTCAATGGCTTACACAGAGCCAGCAACAACAACAACAACAAAAAAACGAAAAATGCTGTGGCATTAAGAAAATAGCACGGCTTGTGACACAAGAGAGAAAAATTGGCATGTTATGGGTCGGTGTCAGCTGCTTAGATATGGCACGTCATTTGCATGGTCCTTGGTCAACAATCAGTCAGCTGTCTGTCCGAGAACGGAAAACAGGCCCTGTCGCTGACCAACCCCCCGCTTAGGGCAGCCACAAATAACTACTGTGGCTGAAGAGCGCCACAGCCGGTTACAGCATGGATGTGACAGATTCGGTACAGCAACCAAAACTGGTTGTGAGATGAGGGGTCTGAGAAATCCGAGCATGAGCACAAGTACCATTTCACGCCATCTACGTGAGCAACACGTGTGTACACGTGCCCTACAGAAAACGCATTTGTTACCCCTGGGTTTTTAATGGCACTAAGTATAGTTGAATGATCTCAAACATTTGAATATGACAATTAAACACAAAAAGGAGAAATTGGGAAGGGGGCAAATAGTTTTTCACAGCACTGTATGTAGAACACATACAAAATACAGAACACAGAGGTTTAGTTTCCTGACCTCTCTGAAGTAACCAGCTCAAGCGTGTTCTCAGATAAGTCCAAGTCTGTGGATACAGATGAAGTTAGTCAGCATTCAGAAAACAGTGTAAGGTTTCCTCAGCATGCAGCATCAACATCACATGGCACATCCCGATCCCACAGCCTGTACTCAACCAAGCAACCGACATCAAGGTTTAAATTTTCCTTGCTGACGTTCTATTGCAGAGACCATTCTTTTACATATTCCCAGTCACTTGACCCTCTGTCAAATGGTGACACTCAAGCCCCATTTTAACTGAAAGAGCCAGTTTGAAATTTATCAGTGCCCACTACATAAATACTTCACACTGGAGGCTTTTAGATGAATTGCGGAAAGTTAATTTTTAACTGTACAAGTATTACATTTTTCCACAGTACTGTATGCCAAGGAATGTCAACTGCTCAACTGGGAAATTAGAGCATAACCTCCATCAGATGTAGAATATTTTTGGCTGGCCGCTGAATCCATTCTGATGCAGTATGACTGGGCAACATTACTTCTCATTACTTCAGAGGTCTTGCATGCTGTAGCAATACTCACTGCCGGCAGTGCTCTGTGTCAGCAGAAGCTTGTCTTTTTTCTGCCCCCCAGTGGGAAAGAAGAGTATCTCATTGTTTTTGAGGGCCGCCCAGACTTCAGTGTGCTGCAGGTCTCCTCCTTCTCGCATGGCCACTCGGGACACTGTGAACATCCCCTCCAACTCCTCATCTGACGGAGGCTCGGGCAAAACCACCTGGGACACGCCAGAAAACTCAGGTGAGCAGAGAACGCGTGGCGAATCTAGACTTGTTCCAAACTGGTCATTCCAGATTTGACGATAATGCCGTTTGCGTGCTCCGGTGTCGTGCGGTTCTACCACTTGCTCTCTCCTTGGCAATTATCTAGAAATATTCACCCTTAGTTCACTTCCCCCAACACAGGATGCTCACGCAACACCATACTCAGTGAAGCTGTGCGAATGCAGGTGGAGTACTATCATGTCAAATCCATGTTTCTCCTTAGTGAAGCAGCACATCAAATCCAGCAACTTATCAAATACTGACTGTATTACATTACAGAGGATGGCGGGCTAAGACAACAGGAAGCAGTCAAACTTTTTTTATATCTTAATGAAATCAGGACTGCCTGTCAGAAGAGCAGCATCTGATGTCCTATGAGACAATCTCTCAGCTCACACCAGCATGATGCAATGAATCCTGGAAAGCACAATTTTCCTCACAGATCAGTAGGGTGCTGTATTATTCTTGTACAAGGAAAGTGGTTAGTGCACCTTGAGAATGTGTAGTAGGTGTGTTAGCAGTGCCTGTCGAGTGTCGGCTTGGCACACAAGCTGGTCCGTCAGCGTCAGCATCTCAAACTTGTGGGTGTCTCTGCAAGAAAAGCGGTGCACCGGCATTAAGCCCTAATGCACAACCATGTAAGTGCACGCCATTGAGCACATGATAAGAGTTATATAGTGAGAGTCATAGTGTAACATCCCTACCCGCTGCATAAGTCAAGTATGGATACAACCTCCCTCAGATCTAATACATCACAGGCAGCTGCGTCATTCTCCTGGGAGAAGAGGAATCGATCCTCCTCCAGCTTCCCATGAAGCTCCTCCTGTCCTGCTCGTCACACACACATACACATACACACACACACACACACACACACACACACACACACGCAGACTGAATTTCTGGATGACAAAGCTTTTTCATGAGAACTTTTTATGCGATGGAATGTTAGATACAAGTTAAGTGCACCTGATATCTCATAGGAAATTACAGGTGAATGCATGCAACCCACTCCAGACAGCTATTCTATTCTATTAGCCATGTAAGGCTATCCGCAGTACCTTCAGTCATGTCCGAGTCTGGGACTGTTGAGTTCGATGACAGCGCTTCCCGCTTTTTTGGACCATATGCAGGGACCTCTGTCAAAAGTGGACAAACACATAAAGCATATCGGGATGATTAAATGGCTTAAAGCAAATTCTGCTGGTTTAATGTTTTTCTAGGACCTATTGATATCCTTACCTTTGTAAGTCCCATTTGATGCACTCATATATTTTTTATATCCTTGTATATCCTATAACTACACTATACCTGTAAGAAGTCATTGAAAATCTTAGATGCACACTCTTACCCGTTTGATTTCTTGGAAAATCTAAAAATGCACAGGCTGTTTAAAGTCTTTTTAAATACTACAGATACACTCTCAGTTTGATGTATTTGTCAATGCCCTAGATAGACTCCACCTGTTTGATGTCCTTGTAAGTCCAGTAGAAACTGCGTACTGTACCTGTATACTCATTGTGTCTCAGTAGCTCTGTCTGCATGGCCTGGCCAGCTCGCTCAGCCAGTGAGATGGGCGAGGGGCACTGAGTGTCCCCAGAATGGCACAGGACCCGCGCTCCTGAGCACAGCAGAGACATGGTCTCTGGGACATCAGGACCACACACCACCTCACACAGCCTCTGGAACAAAACGATGCACGTGAGTGATCAACACTCCACAGGCAGACCTCCATCTGAATTCAAACTGCTCTTTGAGTGGCCAACGATATTTTGTGGTACTCTTGGATTGATGCTAAAGCCCAGTTCAGACCAAAATTTGCGACGAGACGGGCTGAGACTTGCAACTACTTGCGAGGCGCCGGTCTGCGACGTTCTGAAACTTGCCAGTTCACATCGATGCAAAGAGATAAGACGGTGTATCGTTTCCACAGCAACGACTCTCTGTGCTTCAGTTCTAACTACCGGCTTTTCAGGCCTTTTGTCCAGTTGATACATTTGTTGCCGCGTTCGAAAATATGGATAATAGTGATGATGAGTTATTAGGCGGAACAGTTGCATTTCTGCTATTAAAAAAGAGCGAGGACACACAAAAAAAAGAAAGGGGTGAGAACTTGGCACTAAACATCTCTTTAAAACATTTATTCGTTCTGACTCGATCGCTGTCATTTGTTCTAATTAACTATACATTCAATCCGAAAACGCTCCCACAATAACAGGTGTTCCTTGTTCACCTCGTTCAGGCAAAATGACAATCATTCATTTGGATGCACAATTTTGTGAATTTCAAATCAGTGGCGTAGCCACACCTGAAGATTGAGCGGCCACACAACATCGCTTTACTACAATTATTATACCTAACTTGTTCTCAGCCATTTTCCTTTATGAAAACAATTTCCATTGATATGAATAATCAATTGACAATTAAAGACACGGCTTCTTTCGTGATGCAATCTAAGGGCGACTAATCAATATGCATAATTCAGTTCAGAAAAATAAGTTACTCTTAAGTTGTACTTCAATACTTTTAATAATACTTCTTGAGAGGTAAACTGCTCTGAAACTTCTGCGCTATCTTTTCGGCTCATCAGGCGATACCTGTGCTTCAAGATTGATTGAATTATTCAAATTGAACCAAAGACAGAGATTTGAGATGCACAAAATTGCGCGTCCAAATGAATGATTATCGTTTTGCCTGAACGAGGTGAACAAGTAACACCTGATGGTGGGGAGTGTTTTCGGATTGAAGGCATAGTTAATTAAAAAAAATGATTGCGATTGAGTCAGAACTAATCATTGTTTTAAAGAGATGTTTATTGCCCACGCAATTTTAAGTTCTGGCTGCGCTACTGGTCCATGGGTGCCTCAACAAAATACCCAGGGCGCTTATGCCAATCTGTGCCGGGAGCTCGCAACGGGAGACCTGCCCTCTTTTGTACATTTCTCTCAGTTATTCTTGGCGCAGTTCCGACCAGCTGATAGTTTGTAACTCCTGAGACCAGCTGAATTCGCAACGAGCTGATTGGCTGTTGAGACTGTTTAGTGCTTAACGATCTAAAACCAGCCTCTTGCGATTTGACAAGCTGAATCGCTGGCGACGCCATCAGCCGGCTTGCAACCAGCTGAGACGGGCCAGTTCACACTGCTGCGACTCCTCCCTGCGACGTTCTAAAACGGTCTCATCGCGAATCTTTGGTCTGAACTGGGCCTAAGAGTGCAAGTTGATCCCGGAGCAGGCAGCCTGATGGTCGACTCAACTCCATGTATGCGGATCGTCCGATTTCTGCACCATGAAAACCACTTTCCATGGAATAGTGCTGCCCTCTCCTGGCAGCCTGCAGTAGTACAGGAGTCTCACCTGGTTGAGTAGATCCTGGCTGGAGGCCAGAGGGTGAGCTCGCCTGTACAGCCCCCTGCAGTATTTGGCCTTGATGAATGCGTTGCGCTCATTCGGCGCAGCGTCTGGTAAGATCTGATCAGCAGCAGGCACGTTGTGACCCCATATGTCATTGGCCACTTTGTTCCCGTACAGCACAAAGAGCTGAGAAAACAGGACCAGGCTGCTCAACAACAGGCCAAAACTCTGAGAGAAAAGACAGGGCTCCAGGATCATTTGGAATATACTGGGAATACAGAGATCAATGCCTCTTACCTGAATTAGAGGTTCTGTCCAAACCTTACTGTCCATCTTCAGACTGCGGACCTTAGACACATTGATGCCCAGTGATCGGTGCTGGCCTGAACATAAAAGTTGAGTAATCAAGGGCTGGAACACCAAAACAGTCCAAATTTAGCACTTCTTTTTTAATAAGTTTGTTTATTCAAGATGTACAAAAGAGTGCGATAGACCTTAACAAACAGGATATGCATTTTAGTTTCAGTTAACACCAAAGAGGAAAAATACAACTGAACAAAAAAAAAAAAAACATACATTTTTGTGAATAATAAAAGAAAAATAAAACATTTTAGTGAAAATAAAAGTAAAACAAACAAATAAATAAATGAATACATGCTAGGAGGGGAGAGGAGCTTATTCAGATGGCAATGTTTGTAATTGGTTGAAAAGGGTGGCAAAGGGCTGCCATTTATACATTTAGCACATCTGCTAGTGCAGTTATTGGTTCAGGGCATGCTCACCTGCGCAGGCGTCACAGATGACCACCAGCAGATTGACAGAGGCCCATTCAGGGCTGGCCTGGCCGCAGTCAGCACACACCTTGTTCCAGGGGCTGGCCCACAGGCGCAGCGCCACCTCGCTGCAGGACAAGGCACTGCGGATCACCTGCAGCAGACAGCCCTGCCACAGCGCCAGCTCCCGGGAGGAGTCTGCTGAGAAACTGGCAAACAGGGGAGAGCCGTTGATGCTGCAGTAATCCGTAAAAGTGGAGTGCAGTGTTTAAAGGGGCAATGCAGTGCAGTTCTGCAGTCCCATCACAGCATTCACATCGAGCTCCATTTACACTGCACTACACTGTAGCAAACGTTATTCCCATCCAAACATTCATGCAGAGCTCTGTTTACATTGAATTAAACTGAAACAAACGGCACTCCCATTACACATTCATGCAGAACTCTTTTTATACTCAGCTACACTGGACCAAATGCCATTTCCATCAGAGCATTCACCAAGACTTGTTGTCAGTAGTGGTGACAGCTGAACAGAAAATGGGGGGGCATAAAACATCCCATAGTTTAAATGGATAATTACTGACCTGTTTTCCTGTTAAACTATTTTCTTTAATGCAGTTCCAATGATACAAATAATCCACTGAGAGTAAAACACACAGCTTCCCTTTTAATGCAGGGTTAGGGCAATTAAATAATAGATTCGATAAGACATATTTTATTCACTTGCCTTAGGTGGTTACGCCTTATGAAAAAAAAAAAAAAAACTACTCAGGATCATCGGCATTAAATTTTGGCACTATCTGCAAAGCAAACCCGTGCTTAGTGAGTGTTTAAATGAAAACAAAGAAAACATATTAAAATACGCACAATTTTCAGCCCAAATGAAGCGTTTTATTTCTCCTGTTACCTTTGTGAAGAGAATTGGCTACAGCTAAGATAGCTTAATGTTCACCTGAGTTCATTATTATCATATCATTGCTATCATCATCAATCAAGAAAAATGAGTAAAACAGATCAAGACTAATCATCAGTTTAATGAGATGTTTTAGCCCCCCCCCCTTCTCTTCAGCAGCCGCAACTGGTTTTTGCATGACGTCCACATCACAGTATTTACAATGAATCAGAAGCCACAAAGGTTTACTCAAAATGCGGAAATCACACCAAATTTCACTGCACAGTATCTCACAATTCAACTAGTTCAATGCATTGCAATTCTATCTCACAGCACAGACATTAGATCACACAATTCTCACTGCAGTCGACTGCACAGAGACGCATTTACATAATTTACAATTTAAGCCGCTTTCAAACCTGACGCGAAACAAATTTTTCGCACGACAGATTACATTCAAAGTCAATGCAAAAAGCGAATTCGTGTCTTTGCATTGACTTTGAATGTAATCTGTCGCGCGAAAAAAAGTCGCTTTCGCGTCCGGTGTGAAAGCGGCTTTATTTTGTGAAGTCATCATTCAGCTGCACAGGCAGCTTACCTGAAGGTCTTGTATGGGGTGATGAGAGTGAAACTGTGACGGCCAGTCTGCTTCACTGTGGCCACGCTCATGGACACATAGGTCATCCCCAGCCCCAAACCATAGTCCTGTCACACGCAGTCAGTCGTCGTAAATTTACGGTATGTTAGGCAGCCATGAAGCCAGTTTATCCAAAACAATGACAACAGAGAACATGATCAATACTGAGGACAAAAACCTACCACAGCAATACAGGGACATCAAACCCCTGATACTTAACTGTATGTCAAGAGGCTGAAAATAATAAACTGACTGCAGTCATAATTCAGCAGAAAACGGCGTGTCAGAGAAGGTCCAAGAGCTTGCACGAACCTCTCAGAGCCTTCGAAGGCTCAAACTACACCGTCCAGGGGTGCGTTTCCCAAAAGCGTAGTTGCTAAGTAAGGTAGCAACTTACATAGCTTGTTCATTCACAGTCAATGGGTCCGACTATATAAGTTAGCATCTGAGATTTCGGGAAACGCACCCCTGAACCAGAGAGCTACACTTACGTGGTAAGGTACACGTTAGGGGTCAGATGGAGAGAATGGTTAGGCCGAAAGGACAGTACTCATCCATGTCTCGCTGTGTCTTATCAGAGCAGAGACCCCCCACCCCACCCTCCATGGTCCTACAGTGGCGACATTCCCATGCTCCCTCCGTACCTCTTTGCTACGATAGATCCAAAGGTTGTGCCCGAGGATGGCGGCGTACACCTTCGTGCGGGGGTCCTTCATGACGAGGGGCCCGTGCTGCTCGGGTGGGGCCGGGGGCTCCTGTCCCCGGCAGGCCAGAAGGGAGCTCACCCAGCCCTCCTGCACCGCTGTGAGGGACAGAAGACGCATTTAAAAACCATGGCAGACAGGAGAGGCCTGCCAGTCCTTTGTCATCTCCCAGCCTCGGCTCACCCTGGCTGTGCGCCATGAACGCAATGTGCTTCTTGCCAAAGTAGATGGAGAAGCGCCCTCGCTCCTGAGTCCGGACACTGGAGATGCTCGACACGTGGAACACCACCTCTGTGAACTTGTCCTGAGACATGCAGCGACAACAGAGGGCTACGTTTCAGCTTCTTGAAATACTGCGCAACAGACCAGAAACCTCTGAAATGCTACCAGGGTTGAGGGAGTATTTACTTGCTTGCTAGAACATGCTTAAACCCAAGTATGCATGACACACACAGCCACACATAGACACACTCACATGCAAACATAAAGAGCACTGGGATAAACAGCTGACTGTTCCGAGCAATTTTCTTGGTTAGGTAATGCTGCTAGTTTGCTTTGGCATCAAGATGGAAAGGAAAAACAAATAAAATACGTTTATTGATCTTTAGGGAAGCTGAAGAACTCCATCTGAAGGAAAGCTGAAGATTTCCCCGCAGGAGATCCCCAAGCAACCAGAAGGAACCGGAACTTCTTTACAAGAGCTACTCCCTTGTCTAGGTGTGAATAGAGACTTATTCACAATGACTTGCCGCTGTTGGCAAAAATTTGTTTAAAAAGTTGGCTCCATACAGCATTAGTCAGTCTTATGTAAACATGGTGTCTTAAAGCTTCCTGATCATTTTTCTTCTTGAATTTAGTTTGTTGGATGGTCACATTAATCATGCAAAAAGTTTGACACCAATTAATTTCTGCTCTACATTTAACCCCCGACCCCCACTTCAATAAGGGTGAGCAGAAACCTTATATCTACTGCATGTAGAGCCTGACATGCTCTTTATTTCTTTTACAGGGGGCTCCTATTACCTGTGCGGTCGCAGAAATCTGCAGCCCAGTCCCTGATGCTCCTCTCGCTCATGCCCATACCTCACCACCTCCTGGAACTACACACACATCTACATGCCTCTACAAACTGTTGATAAGTTTTGAATGGTTACAGTGGACCACTTGTCAAACTTTTTTTTATATCTAATTACCATTCAACTTTTTTCAATCAGTAGAGGATGGGCATCCCCTCTATTACTGGGTCGCTTGTCAGATTCCTTCCCTTTGGGAGCTTATCTGTTTTCTCCCAGTTGGGAGTATTTTTACCTCACTTGCTATTTTGGAGGTTAAGACCACATTTTTGCCTTTCACAAACACCAAAAAGCATCTGAGAGCTACTCTTTTTCTATAAAGCAAAGAAATAAAATGGAATAGGATTATTTGTGGAATAGCAGGCCAAAGAAACAGCTCACTAGGAAAGGAAGACTAGAGGTTCAAGGAAACTGAAAACTCAACTGGTCTGCTGCCCGGCCATGCCCATTTGGGAGTGGGGTACAAGGCTAAAATGAAATAAAACAGTATATGACCTCGAGACTTTGTATGCAAAGTTTAATCAAATCTGACCAACATTTGTGTCCGCTAGAGGTAATGGGTCATGCAAATAGCTGACTTTAGGTGAAGAAATGTCAAAGGTCACACAATGGTCATTTTTCAAAAACCGGTCATTGACATGTTGAGACATGTTGTTGCTACTTACATACAAAGTTTCAGCACTTTATATATTAAAGAAAGATCTACGTTGTAAATGGACAAGCTCAGTTTTTCAATATGATCACCCTGTCACTCCCACTTTGGGGCTGCGACCCCAACAATGCAATCCCAAAGAAGCTTATGTGCTAAAGATGTTGCACACAAAGTTTTGTCAAATTTGATCAATATTTCTGACCACCAGACATTGCGGGTTAAAAATTTATGGATTAAATTGTTTACAGACAGCGGAAAATGGAGTTTACACCGTCGTAGTGACTCAGTAGTTCAACGACCAGTCAAGTTAATAAAAAATAAAGTGCAGAAAAGAGCTGTACAGATGATCAGTGACATGACAAGACTGTCAAACCAGAGGGAAAAAGAGGTTGAGATGATGTCTCAGGCTCATATCTGTCATTAGGTGACAATTTTGCTATTCAATTCTTGATCAATGTGCAAACTCTTGAGGATTCCAAAAGTACTAAGGCACTGCTTTATCAGTCATACTACTGGTTGTGACAACAAATGACTAAGCAGCAGCTGTTTCCTGGATCTTCTGGTATGTAATTTTGTACAAAAAATCTTTTAGATGCAAAATTCACTTCAAAATGTACAGATAAGTGGTCCAACTCACCGTACGTTTCTTCCAAAGAGACATCAGCTGCCCATCCATTGTGGCCCACAGAACATGGTGCCTTCGGAAAACACAGGTAAATGCATATCAGCGAATGCAGCAAAGAAAGATTTAGACCTTCACATGCCAAAAAAATTTGGTGCCATATGAATTTGATACTAAGTCCCTTTGTAAAATCGTACCTTCGGCCTTGCCACACATCCAGCCAGCTAGAGCGGGACACTGCGCTCTCCCTGATGGGCGTCTCACCAGTTTGAGAGCCCCCACCCCACTGGGCTAGGCTCTGCTTCTTTCTGCTCACTCGAATCGTGGCCGCACTTCAGAGAAGAGTAGAAATCTTTTATTGAATGTTGCAGAAATACACTGAGTTAATGTTTGGCACAAATATATTTTTCCTGTTTTAATCAAATAATTCAGACATGACGAAAGTGCAGGTTCTAAGCTTAATATGCTTTGCAAGCAATGACAGCTTGACCCACAGGCCAGGTTCTAAAAACCCTCTCTGGCGAAATTGAAAGCTGTATTAAACCTGTTCCAAGGAAGCAACTGAACATACCAGACTAAAAAAAAAAAAAAAAAAAAAACCTCATATGACCTCATATGATGCTCTCTGTTCCAGAATTTATGGTATCCTGGTAAATTGTAAATGACTGTGAGCATCAAACAGTGGAAGGGCTATAACAAGCGGTAAATGGAGCTCCTTGTTCTAGTTGCAAGCGAGAGGTAACCCCTCTTGTTTTGAGTTAGCATAAAATCAAACTTCAAAATTTAGAGTCTTCCTAAAATGTTACTAATGGTGGCAATATAGCTAGCACAGTGAAATTGACTGTAGATTGTAAAAAATACGCCGTTACATTATGCCTCAATACAGGCGCCATAGGCAAAAGAAATTAAGAGGATCCACATAACATTTTTTGTAATTGGCTGGATTTTGTATCACTTTATTCTAGTATTGTTTACTAGTCTGCAACTAAAATGCATGCCTGTGGGCAACGGCACCCGATGGTCACCATTCTGATTCAAGTAAGGATGCTACAGCAACAGGTCTCTGATTTGGTAACATGGGGCAGCAAGGAAGCTGTATGGTAGGTTGCTTGACTAGTTAACAAAGAGTTTCTGGTTCAAGTGCCCAAGGAGGCTTGGGATTTTGACTAGATTTGCAGAGATGAAGTTGGAAAGAACTCTACAGTTGGAACCCTTGAGAGCCCTTAGTCCTAAAATTGCTCCAGGGTTTTTCCTCTGTTTCTGTCCATCCCTACCTAATTGCAGCTGCCCTATGAAAAAAGAGAAACTTTATCTCAATGGAACCCTCCCTAGGAAAAAGAGGTTAAACATAATACCGGGGAGACTTCTGCTTCAGGGGCTTGGTCAGAATGAGTGGCACATTCTCTGGCTGGGGGGGCTGCCCAATCCTGATGACTCTGGCTTGGCTGTCGGGCCCCTGAGAACTGAGGTTGAGATAACACATACATGGGCAGACTGAGATGAAGACGTACAATCGCAATTCTGTAAAAGTAAGACAATGAATTGAAAATGCAAATAAAATAAAAAAGGAGTGAGTTTACAAGTACACTCATACCCTACTTTATTGAAAACCCCACAACACATTATTTGATGTTTTAACATGGAAATTTAATTGTCTACTAAAAAAAATGCACTTATTACAAATATGATGACTGAAATAAACAAAAGTTTGTATCGGCGTAGTTTAGGGCAAGCCATGATGTGACAAGTTGCAATAATAAGGTGACGTGATTCAGATGGTGTCAAACAAGTGAGCTAATTGCATGATTCATGGTTTTCACTCATGTGAAAAGAACATTGACAATGGTTGATATTCACCATCTTTGAGCCCCTCCGAAAAAAAAAAAAAAAAAAAAAAAAAAACAGGATTACAGTCATCAAGTGGGAGATTTCAGGAGACAGTTCTTCGTATCGAGGTCAATTGTGGGAGCAAAAGTGCTGAGCATAAAGTAAGCTTCAGTTTTATAGCAAAGATTATTACTGGTCAAGGAGAGGAGGCGGAAGAATTAATGATAGAGATAAGAAATTGTTGGATTTCAGCCGCGAGTCGAGGTGATACTGAGACAGAGCTAATTCTAGCTATAAAGTGAGTGTATTTATGGTTGCAAAGTCATTTTGGTGAAGCTCACAGCCAGCAGTTATAACAAGACTTCACTGTCATATGACTAATGGATATCATGACATACACTGGGAAATACAGCAATCTTTGTCAGTCAGCGCAATTCGTTGCTGCATCTATAGACGCAAGTTTCAAGATCAAGATCAAGATAAACTTAATTAACCCACGAGGGGAAATTCATGTGGTCATAAACATCCCGTCTAAAACAGAGGTACACCATGCGTACACTACATGCACTCACAAATCAACAAACACACCCACGCACAACCTCAAAAACAAACACAAACACACACACAGAAACATATTAACACACACCTCAATGGAAAATATTATGCATATTGTGCAAATATACATCATATACAGTATACAATCCAAGTATACAGCATACACAATCAAAATACCAAAACCTGATAATATAGGTGCCCATCTATCCATCCATCATTTAGCAATCAAATTGCTGCGTGCACAAATGATTTGCCCTGACATACTGTGGTAATTTTCTGCAGCAGGATTCTGCTATTTGACCTGCTACTCCTTTGAAATTACAGGAGGGGAGGACCAGTGGGTTCACTGAGGATCTGATCAGCCTTTTTAAAAATAAGGTCATGGAATAGCTGTGTTGCAGACACCTGATCGAGCCCAGTGATCTGACTTGCTGTCTTCATCATGTGCTACAATTTGGCATGATCTTGACTCGAACGCGTATGTTTCCAAAGATGCAGATCAAACCGAAGGACAGAACGCTCTGCAGAACAGATTTGTAAAACATCTAACGGATACGACAGTCTGCTGTAAAGTGATTCAATTTCCTTGGAAAGAACAGCCTCTGGAGTAGTTTCTGAGAATTCATCCGAGCACATTCATTAAATCTAAAATTATCCAATTCAACCCCAAGGTATTTGTAAGTTGAGACTCACTCAATTAATTCACCATTACTCTTGGAGGGAGGGATTATTGTTTTTTCCATCTAAAATCTATGGCCATCTCTTTCATTTTCTTTACATAAACCTCAAGTAAATTATCTATACACCACTGAAAAAAACCCCATAACTCCCTTGCAAAACCCTCTATCAATGAATTTTCAGATTTTAGGAACCCTACCAATGTTATGTCATCAGCATATTTAAAGTAAGTGTAAGTTAAGGCTGAGGCCTCGTATTCATTGGTATAGAGGGTATTTAAAATACGGGACAAAATGCACCTGTGGGGAGCTCTTGTGTAAATGGTTTTAGGGCATGAGGTGCCAGAAAGGAATCTGACTGCGATCAGTCCACAAAGTAAGATTGGGATTTACACAGAGATCCAAAACTTGTCCACCATTGAGTGGAGTTGAATAGTATTAAACGCCCTGCAAAAATCCAAGAACCCAATTTTGACCTGGCTCGGACCCAGATCGATGTGCTCATAGATACCTCTCTCACAGTAGACAAATTGGTTTGGATCCAAATGAGGTGAAACCACAGAGAAGTTGTTTTAACCCAAACTTTTCTGAACACCTCATTACAACTGATGTTAGGGCAACAGGGCACAGATGCTCATAGAGCCCTATCGCTAATGCTGTCTGGCCCAAGGGCTTTGCCTGAGTTTACACATTTAAAATGTGATCAAACATCATCAAAAGAAATCACAACATCCACACTCATCTTTTGTTAGAAATATAATAACAGCAAAGAGGCCTGTTAGTTTATTCAATAGCTTGATGTTTTCTTGTGATAGACACAAATACTCTACACGTCAGTCATCAGAGAGGAGATTTCTGCTGCCTGCTGATAGAACAGGGGCCGGACAGAGAACACTGCACTACAGAGCAATGGTAGCATGGAATTCTTTACCATGTTTTTTGTTTCATGAAACAAGTAAGATGGCCTTTAAAATCAAATTGAAATTGTATTTGTTTACACAAGGTGTTACATGATTTTTTTCTCTTTTGAAAGAGGCTATGTACCTTTTCTTTTGGACCTCATAAGCACATAAGGGCTCTCAGACTATGAGTTGATCAGAATAACCAACTTAAATCAAGTAATGATTTTCATTTCCTCTTTTTATTTAATGTTTTGTTTGTGCTGTATGCTGTATGAATGCATGCTTGTGTGTCCAAAAATGGATATGCAATTTGTAATTTTGACCTCAGGAAGAACAGCACTCGTCTGTGTACGAGATAGCTGATTGTGGATCAATAAACAGTTCAATTCAATTCAATTCAATTCAATCATATGCCTTAATTTCATAATGGCCTTGGCCTGGTCCAATTTAAAATCCTGTGTATCAAACCTACAGAAAAAAATTATTGATTCATTTGCCATATCAAATTCATTAACATCTGTCAAGCAGTGACTCTTTGGCCTATATTCTGTTATAATGCATAACCCTTGCCACGCTCTCCTAGCATCAACTTTACAATTTATCTTTGCGTACTACTTTATAATCAGCAATCTCAAACCTCTTTCTGCATTCTCTTCTTTTCCTCTCTGCTACAACTTCACTTGAACAAATATTTTTTTTTTCCGAGCAAAGCCTTTGAAAGCCAGCTTTTACTAAACCAAACAAAACTGCTCAGCCCAAGTTAATGAAGACTAGATATTGGATATGCTCAAAGTTTCTCGTAAATTCTGAGTGAACCATTGCATTTCAAGGTATGTAATAGCAAAATTAAATGTTGCTTATACGTTGTACATTTCAGCACAAGTTGGATGCATTTATTTACAGCAAAATTCAGCAGATTTTACATACTGAGAGCAAATATTCAGAGATACATGATCAGTTTGAATTTGAATCTTTGCCATTATCAGCATCAGGACTAAAAGCCATTGTCTGTCATGCTGTGGTGGTGTGTCGGTGCACATGGCACGGCTGACTGAATTGCAATGCAGAAAGAGATGTGTGAATTTTGGAGCAACATATCCTGCCATATAGACGCTGTCTGTTCCAGGGACATCCCTCCATTTTTTAGCGAGACAACGCCAAACCACAATCCACACAAATTACAAGTGTATGGCCATGCAAGAAGAGAGTGCGGGTGCTAGACTGGACTGCCTACAGTCCTAATCAGTCTCCAATTGGGAACGAACGGTGTACTATGGAGTGAAATGTATAGAAACAAAGGCTCAGTACAATTGTGCAGCTGAAGACCAGCATAATGGAGGAATAAAGGAATAGGGGAAAATTCTGTGTGCTAGACTTGACCCCCTAGTGTATCAAAATGATAAATGAATGTCATGAAAAGTCACAGTGATGTTACACCCCAGAAAACACTCGACTGAGCCAAATTTTTCTGAAATATTGCCGTCATGATATCGTTAATTTTTAATATACAATTGAATCCACACATTACAACATAAAATAATGTGTTGTTGTACCATTTTAAATATAGTAAAGGGTGAACTGAATTTTCAAAATAATTATTATTATATAATTATAATTATATAATTATAATTATAAGAATCTTCTATTAAGTGTCACTTTTTCAGAATTGCATTTTTGCAATATATGCATAAAATTAGAATGAATGATCTTACATCTACGATGCTAGCACATTTCTTCCATTACTTTGCCATTCTTATCATTTCTATGATAAAGTGCACAAACAATATGACAAAAGGACCAGGAGTTCAACAAGAGCTGTTTTCAACCTTGAGCCCGTTCATGAGAGACTTACTCATTTGTGCGCTCATGTGATTCTTGCGGGCTTGGACTCTTCTCATCCTTGACAGTGGCCTCATCATCTGGTTTTGGAGCCTCGGGGGCGATGAGCTCTTCTTCACTCGATCCATACCCAGGCTCTGTGGCCCATTCAGCTAACTCCTGCTGCTCAGTGGGACTGGGTGGAGGAGAGGCAGGACAGTTCATGTGGTTTTGAGAACAAGCCGGGTCACCGGCAGTCTCGCTGTCCGTACTGCTATCTTCAGGGGGGGCAGAGGGTTCCAGTCCGCCATTGTTTTGGGAATGTCCAGAGTTTTCCTGGCTGAGAAGAATGTCAGAGTGTGACGGTCCACCCACACTGTCTGCACACCAGACAACCTTCCTGGCATCGTCCAATGAGTCATTAGTGCAAAGAGCTCCTGTGGACCCAAATAAAAATAAGAAAAATAAATGCCCAGCTCACAATCAAGACAAGCAAAAAAAAATTACAGCAGCGCAGTAGTAGTGAGGTATGCATTCGCAAGCCAGGAAAGTAAGGTACTGTGGAATTTTCTTTTAGCATGACAAGCCCATCTTCAGGAATGTTCCACCTTAGATGGTAGGTCAACCCAAGATCTACTAAGATCTAAGCCGATGATTTCCTTGAAGGACTTCAAAGAATGAACTATTAAATGTCTTCAAATAATTACATGATACACATCTGCTTTTGTATTTAGTCAACAATGCTAAATCAAATGAAAATACATCCATGGCATAGAATGACAAAGTTCCATCCATGGAAATTGCTTAGTCATACATTGGCCTAAGCGGCAGCAAAAGATACATGACAGATACCATAACAAACTTCCTCCATTTAGTACCTGTGGTGGCAGGATCGTCCATTAGGACCATTCCGACGGTTTTTGACTGATCCCTACAAAAGCATACAGGTTGGAATGATACAAGCAGCTTTATCTGAAGGGAAAGTAGAAAACAAATACACCCAAATGGATATGGATAATCCAGACATTTCAAAGTGAAAATTTTAGTTATCTCACCCGCCTGAAGACAGCCGTTGCTGCACGCTTGGGTCGAGTGCATAGCGGGTTCTGGGTTTTGGTTTTGGTGCAGACATATCTATGGTAATGGGAAGTGGTCTTTTAATTAAGTGAGAACCATAGATAATGGAAAACAACTCTCAATGCCACCATGCAAATCTCTGACAAAATTTAAGTATTACTGCAGGCCATGACTGCGCACATTGGTAATTTAAAAGATTGTGCAAAAACAACTGAAAAAGCAAACTATTCTGATGCGACTTGAAACAAACATTGACTTTAACACCATTAACAGATAGACGCAAACATAATAGAATGCTGTGGACACCTGCAGTTTAGCGGATGCACAGTCGCCATTTTGTAATTAGTCACCTAACGTATACCGAAGGTTAAGGACCCTAATCCTAACCTCAACCCCAAACCCTAACCCCTAACCGCGCACAACAATGAAAAGCTGCTTTCACATCGGACGCGAAACGAATTTTTCGCACGACAGATGGCATTCGAAGTCAATGCAAAGACGCGAATACACGCGTGTATTCGCGTCTTTGCATTGACTTTGAATGTAATCTGTCGTGCGAAAAATTCGTTTCGCGTCCAGTGTGAAAGCGGCTTAATACTGGCCTGAGCTTGGAAGTGCGTCCACTAAAATGCAGGTGAGCCGAACGCACTCAACAAGCTCACTATTGAAATCTATCAAGTGACCAATTTATATATTTGCGCTGTCTGAATATTCGTCAACACTGAAACAATCGAGGGCAATCAGGTAAAAAGAAAAACAAAAGGCGGCACTACCGGCTTCAATAACTAAAGCAACGTAATTACCTGTTATTTCCGGCAGCCCACAAAACATGCCATTGATCAAAGGTACGAACTTCACGTTGTCTTTCGCCTCTTACATAGACTGCGTGTGCCATGAATATCTGATTCATTATGTATGCAGTTGGTAATCGTATTGTTTAACATGTTTAAAATTAATAACAATAACATCTTAGATATTCTCTCAATGCAAACACACGAAAATGAGGCACCCAACCTGAACTTGAATTTGAATCAGCGGCTACATTCGCTTCGGAGCCTGATATGTTGCGCAAGTCCCGCGTCGGAAATCACAAGGCACCTCATTATTGACGTAGAGAAAATATTATTTACATTTTCTTAATCCTAACTAATTCGTTATGCGTAGATTACACCATCAATAAGGCTTAAAAAATTGAACTTCTAAAAGTCTGCTTACCTGGCAGGTGACTCGCGAGGCGTTTGAAACTGTCTCACGAAGCAAATTGAAGCCAGTTAAGGTTGTGTAAAACAAGATTATCTCCGACACAGTTTACGAGAGGCAGTGGTTTCACTTGTAAGACTTGTTCAGTGAGTGTTTGAGTGGGTACAGTGGGCGCGCCCGCGGAGTTACATGAAGACAAAAACACACGCGCGCACTAAACCTCAAAGCGGCATTTAAGCTAAATGACCTATTATAAATCAAGTTGGCATGTGAGTGAAACGAATGGATAATTTCGCCTCGAGTCAATTGAGTGTTGTACATTATTGTACGAGTTTAGTATCCTACCAGAGGACGCAGTCAGGGCCATAATGATTTGAACAGTGATGCAATTTTCATAATTGTGTACACACTACAATATGTTTGACATGAAATAAGATGTACTTGAAGTGTATTTCAGCTCAAGGGTTTTTCCAATGAATGTTGTTTGAATTTTTATACACAGGACACCAATTTTGGGGGCTAGAAAGTAAATGGGCAAACTATCATTATCATAAATTAAATTGCAATTTTTAGTACTTAAATGCAAATCCTTTGCTGTCAATGACTGCCTGAAGTCTGGAACCCTTGTCGTGTTGCTTCCCTGGTGATACACTACTAGGCATTCACTGCAGCTATTTGTACTTCCTGCATTTTTCTGGGATGTTTTACCTTTAGAAGGTGTGCCAAACTTGATGGGAATTAAGAAAATGCATAGTGACCTTGGTATTATAAGGTTCTATCTGCCCCAGAAACGTATATGTGATAGAACCTTGTAATACTGCGGTCACACCATTTTGACATTGACATGCCACAGAGGAAAGGGCTACTCAACAAATGTGTTTCAGACAATTCAGGAGCTGTGTTTTTGGTTGTAGAAAATAACTTCCTTTAGCGCAGACTTTAGGCTTTGTAACTTTGTGACACTTTAAATGCTCATAAAACTACATAACCCACTTGAGGAAGGAGAAAAACCAATGTAGCATAATATGATCCCTTTAAAGTGTTTTGTTGTGTTTAAAATATCCATTGACACTATTTCATATTATGAGAATTTGTTTAAAATGTAAACTCTGGTATGTAACCTAAGTGCCACGTGGTGTTTTAGCAAAAGCTTAGGCCACATTAAGTTCTTCCACCGCAGTCATAAGCACCATTGGAAATTAGCAGTGACCCATAAGAAAAAAAACGGGCTTTTCAGCATGAATAAATATTCTGCTAATGATACTGACTAGAACGTAAAGTAGTCAAGGCCATCAAAATCAATTCGCAAAACTGTTTATCATAGGCCAGATTCACAATCCAAAACTGAGACAGCGCAACTAAAAAAAATCGCACCCTTAACAAATGCATACAAGTGCATGAAGTAAAATGCAATCAATCATCCAAAAAACATTGATTTCAATCACCTTGTTTAAAATATTGTGAAAACCACTTGCTCTCTGAGCAACCAATACGAGTCTATAGCTCAGGGATATCCTGAGAACGTAGGTTCAGCAACTGAATCAAATTGGACCCCCTGGTCCATTTTACCTTGAACAGCTTGTCCCTGACAACTGACATTGAGGACAGAATACCTAACAAAGCAGTTTTTGCATCAGCCATTTGCTTTTGCCTGTCAACAAAAAGGGCAGTTGCAACATGAACCTCACTGAAACATCACAAAGTGATGAAGGTGGTTGCGCCAAAGAAATAAAGTCAATTTAGTTTTGGCAGGTTTGCAAATTTGGTTCATTCTCTCATTTTTTTTCACTGCGTTTGAGTTTTAGCTTACTCAGTATTGCTATTCTATCAGTTGCCAAATGTTGTCAAATGACACACACAGTCACACTAACGATATATAACATCTTAGCATAACTTGCTAGTTTGAAAAATATTGGCGATGCAGTTAACACACAATTAACATCAACCTTATTGTATGTCAGAAGCAATTCGTCCTGCCATAAGACAACACGCTGACCTATCACAGCAGATATTTCTCTCAGGTAATTCTAGTCTGACAGAAAAATTATAAGAGAATTATAAATAACAGCCTTTACAATAAAGATTAGTACATTTTTACAGCATGAATCAGTAAATGAAACAACAGTACGAAATGTAATACTGAATTTATTTGAATTTATACAACCTTTGATGACAGCATGCAGATACGTGGTATTCTGACCGATGTCGTTATATGCGAGATATTTGACAATAGGGCAATTCCGTGAAAATATCACCCTCAAGTGATTTTTTTTTTCAAATTGATGCTACATGGTTGAAAGATGTATCATTTAGGAGGGAATTATGTTGCATTTATGAATTCAAGTGATTCTAGTTAGAGCAGAACTTGGTTTTTGGTAGAATTCTGTAAAATTAACCCCTTCATTCCGAGTCCAGATTTTTTCAACTTTTTGCCCATTGTGTATTCTTTGTCATTTTTTCCAGTATACACGGACAAGATGATTATTACAAGTATATTCTAGTCATTTTGGTTCTTTTGGGTGGTGATATGTAGAATAATAGAATCATTGCCCCAAGGTTTTTTCACAACTGCGGTGTGAAAATTGGTGTGCTACCATTGTTACCATGTTGCAATGGAATGTTTTGCACTGATTGATAGGATTCCAAGAAATTTTGCAAACTTTGATATTAATTATCTGTTTCCTTCTGAATACCACAATTAATTTCACTTTCTAAGCTGCATTATTGATATATCTTGGTAACGGTCTGACAGATTTTCAGTAACGGACTGACATGCTAGATATAACAGGTTCTCGCTTTTCTAACATGCAAAAGCCACAGTATTTAATTCAGGTTTCTGCCACAAGATTTCACTTCAGTGCAGATTTCATTTTGCAATGAATTCTGGGGAACCAGAAGGGATCATGGAGGGAATTTTGAAATATTAGGCCGAAATGAGGCACAAATTTCATCCTGTCCCATCCTGAAGTAACCCTTTATAAATCACACCAGGTAAGTACTTTTTTTTCACAAATAGTTCAAGTTAAATAAGAATATATGATCATTACATATTTCAGTGCATGCCACGAGACGGGCGCAATTGCGCCGGCACCCGTAAACGCCCATCCTCCTCACGGGCGCAATTTAACACACCCGTCAGTCACTTCAGGGGCGCGTCACTATTTAATACAAGTGTTATCCCATTTGACCTAACCCAGTAGACCATGAGGATGACGACAGTGTCATAATCAAAACCAGTAATGCAATATTCTCTCAGATCGAGGCAACCAGTGCCTGTGAGGAAGCATGCTCATATTCAGTTCGGCATCTGACCCATCATCATAGCCGTAACTAGCAATCTCAGACCTCGGTAAAAATTTCGGAGAGAAAAAAAAAATTCAACGTCTTTATCATTCAGGTTTTGTACTAGGTAT
Organism: Gymnothorax javanicus; assembly: GCA_029692085.1. Lineage (NCBI taxonomy): Eukaryota > Metazoa > Chordata > Actinopteri > Anguilliformes > Muraenidae > Gymnothorax > Gymnothorax javanicus. Next base: position 93,509,830 of record CM056199.1, on the reverse strand, counting down.
CTTAAGTATAACCCGTGTGAACGTGCAATGATACATTTCACCAAAAATCAATTTCTGTTTGCATATTATTATTCTTTTCCTCTTATCTGTGCATATACTGTTTTGGGGAGTTTTCTTTAGTTCAGTAGAATTGTTATATTAATGCTGTTTGATCTTTGACATTTTGGTGAAGTAACTTCCTCCAAATTCTCAGTATTCTCCTGAGTATTGAGCTCTGCTGTGGAGAGGTAAGATGAAACAAGTGCTCTACAGTGGTTTTGTAAAACGCAGTAAAAAGCTAAACGGAGGCGAAGATACTTCTTTGTAGCAGTCAAAGATTTTGTTCATTATTGCTTCAACGGTTACTTTGGTGTTTATACATTTTTAGTTTATCGTGTACGGCACTTTTGTGAAGCATGCTAATTTACCTATCGTAAGTCCAGGCTAATGGAGCGTTAGGCGGTTTTTCATGCGGTTCGCCATTTCTTCCATCTCTAGTTCAAAATGTAGAAATGTGACATGTGAAGTTGCTGTACTGACATTAATGCGTTGCACGCAGGTACGTGAGCTCCCCAGTTCTAAATTACCTCCGCCATCAAAGGTAAAAGGAGGTTATGTTTTCAGTCCCGTTAACTGGAAAATGTTATGACATGCTGTATACTCAGCTAGAATTAAGCTCTGCTGTGGAGAGCTGTGGATGTATCTTGTCTTGTTTTAACATGTTATGAAATAAAAGAATGTCATTTGATGAAAATTAAGTGTCATTTCTTAGTCATTTTCAGAGATGTCAGTCCATTACCACCAGAAGTCAGTCCATTACCGGTCCATTTTCAAAGCTGACAACAAGATCAAAGCAGCCAGATGCAATCAGAAATGTTTATGTTATAGAGACAATATCCATACATGCCTTGGTAATGAATATCTGTCCACTATGTAATCGACTTCAGAAAATTTTGGAACTGAAAATGTCGCTCTTTAAATTTTAGTATTTCTGGTCAGTCCGTTACTGACGGAATTTTCACCAATAAAAAATGACTTGATGGGACAAACCTTTATTATCATAGTTGTGGATGAATAACTCCCTCTACCCCTTTCTAAACTCACAGAACAGCTGCATTTTCCATTGCCTGTAGACGGTGTGGAGGATAAAATTCCATTATTTTTCTCTGAAATTTCAGTCCGTTACTCACGGAATTGCCCTATATTAAGCAACCTGATGACATATTAGTCTTAATAAAATGGTCTAACGTAATATTAATGCATATTGAGCAAATACAGTGCAGTTGTCTGGGCCGCCTGAAGCCCAGGACCCTGGGACCACTGCCCCTGTTGACTCACCATGGTCACACCTGCAGGAACCAGTTCCATTGGCAGCCGTATATAAGCCCTTTTATGAGCACCAGCCTCAAGGGCGGCCCGCTAGGAATTTCATACTGTGAAATATTGTGCTAAGTCGCAGACCTATGTATCGTTTGAAAGTTTTAGGACTTGGCATTTTAACTGCGCAAGCCGTTTTATGATGCAAACACAATAGCGAAAGTAGGATTTAAAATTGTGTCATAACAACCCTCAGCCTGACGATGTAGTCCTATATGTTCAACTGAATAGCATTGGTATGATATGTCAAAATATGTTGAAATAGGTGTTCTTATCTTGATAGCGGTCCAGAGATGGAAACTTGTCATAGTTTTACATCCACAAAAACAAGCAATCTTGGACAAACGTCACTGAATCGATTTAGCCATTGAGATAGAAGCTGCGCTTCTTTGTGAATTCCACTATAATTAGCATTTCTACTCATGATGCAGTGCTGTAGATTGTATTGTAGCCCTTTAGGAACAAAATATGTCCACCTACTGGCTATTATGTGCTGGTCTAACAGAACAGTAAGTTTTAGCCTATCAGCCCTCACTGATATAACAGGAAAATCAAATTCTTTCAAGTGGTCTGAAACTTTCAAAAGATGGATGTGTATGGTCGCCAAGGGATTATTATAAGGGGGCATTGTTTCAATGCTTTCTGACAAGGGAAGATTTTGTCAATGAAGCAAAGGAGTTTTGGAAGCTACTTCAAAGCGCATATCCAATCGTACATTACTGTAGGGAACTGGAAGGATATATTAAAGTGAGAATTTGGCTGCATATGGTTAAAACGACCTGAAATATGGTCGTTTTTTGGAATACACATGAACATAACCAAGAAAAAAAAAATCTGTAAAACATTCACTTTCGGTGACAGAATCATATTTGAACCCACAGTTGTTCAGGCGTCTGGCTGTGGCAGTATAATTTTTCTAGAGGCTTGGGCACAGCACTACATGGACAGAAGAAAGCATAAAATCTTTTTCTGTCAGACAAAAACTTATAGTTCCAGTGTTGTTGCTTAATTTTAGTTATATTCTCAGCAGTTCTGACTATTTTAGAGCAATCTACTGAGTATCACCTTTCAAACAAGACCATGATTATGCCTGTTGTCAAAGTGGTTCAAGAGCAGTAAACATTTTAGTTTGGGAGAAAATTCGCTCAAAAAAGGACTGCGCTTTAAAAGGTTAAAGGGGTCAGATCATGCCCATTTCAGTTTTATATTTTTATTTTTGAGGTCTATTTACCACCATATTTTTAAGGTTTAAAAAGCATCTAGTTACAGATGTTCAGGCTTTTTTTTTCTTTAAGGTCCCCTCCCTTGAAGCCCACTTTGTTGTGATTGGCCAACTTTGGTTCAGGAATCAGCCCTTAGTTAATCCAAAGACACTAGAGGAAGGAAGACCTCTCATCCCCAATAGACCCCCACTGTAAGAAATTGGTCACACTTCCAGTCTCCCGAGTGGTCACAGAAGTATTTTGAGTGTTCTGCTCGCAGTAAATGTTGGAATATACAAGCGTCTCTCTTATATCTGCATTATGCATTTATATTTCATTTTACTTTGCTTCTTCAGGCATTTTTTCTGTGCCGCTAACGTCTATATTAAGCATTGCGAATATGAGTCAGCTGGCTAGCTAGGGCGTTCGCAAATTACTGTAACTGCCATTAGCGAGCTTGAAGGGCATTGCAAAATGAAACATTAGCTAGTTCATTCAAACTTATGAAGCTGGAATGTAATACGACAATTGGTCCTTTATTTCTTACCTGTCTGCATTCTTGGGAAAAAGAAAAGATGGATAGCGTGTGCCTACTATTACACCCTATTGCTGCACAAGGTTTCGGTATTTTTAACATGCATGGACAACAACGCAAGATACGGTACACATTAAATGTTTGCGCCTTATTTTGCTGCTTTTTAAATATCTGATATCAACCCAGTACAAGATCACAGCAATCTAATAGGTTATATTCCTTTTCCCCTCTAAAAACGATAAAACCTCCATGACAATAATAGTATTACTGAGCATAGAAACACAAGCATTATTTCAGTTTCAAATTTTTATTCATGGTTTCCCGTAGTCAATACTGTATTTCTGTATTGCCAGATGTTACATGAGTGCTGCTGAGAGAGACGCAGGTCTTGAACAAAATTCATTTTCTCCTGATCTGTTGGTCTTAAAAATGTCATTGCAGTGCCAGAATGTTCGGAAGATATGTGGCCTGTGAAAAATAAGTCCAATATTTAATTCTGTGACAATGGGGCAAAATAATCGGTTATGATCTGTGCTCATGTTCACTTCCCCCCCATAGGAATCAATACATTTAGGACCTGCTGCAAGTCTATCTAAAGGGGCGGGGCACCCATGTGACTGATACCACAAATTACTCCTTGGTGAAGGGTCTCATCTTCAGCGTCTTTGGTTAATCTGAGGACACACAGTTAAAGGTTGGGGTTGCATTGCTGAGCAATAGCGGCAAAAAAATGAATTTTAACTGCTGATTATTCACTTTCTCAGGAATTCCATATAAAAGAACTTTGCCGTTGCACTGAACAATACAGCACCTTCTCCATGTGGCAGTATGCAAGAGTTGAACTCTTGCCTGCCTCCGCTATACCTACTTTGAAGGCATTCCAAAGTAGCCACTAGATAGGAATTATGCAAATGGTAACAGGGTAACATAGACAAACTATGGAAGAATAGACTGAAATATAAAGGAGCCATTTTAGGCAGTTCTGGAGCTGTGTTGTCTGTTGGAGAGAATAACTCCCTTTGGACAGAATGTCGGGCTTTGTAACTTTGCAGATGTTTCACTTGTAGAAAACGCTATATAGCACACTTAATGGGAAAACCCAAAAACCATAATATGACCCCTTTAATGCATAGAACAGGCGGGCATAGTATGGAGATTTAAGTTTTTGTGTAATAAAACATTATTTTGGTAATACGCATGATCTAAGTATACCTTGATCATGGCGTGATTGCTGGTAGACTGTGTGGTGGTTCCAACATCTCTGAAACTGCAGCCCTCTTCGTATTTGCATGCAGTCCAGTGTCTAGATTTCACAGAAAATGTTACAATAAAAAACATCATTTGAGGAGTAGTTCTATGACTGAAAACACATTGTTAATGAGAGAGATCAGAGGAAAATCGGCAGACCTGCTCAAGCCACCAGAAAAGTCTCCAGCACTCAAACAATCGCTGTTTACAGCATGTGTGCAGCATAGAATCTCTGAATATGCGTCAAACCTAAAAGCGGATGCGTTACAGTGGCAAAAGACCATGCCATATGCCACTCCTACAAGGTTAGAACAGGAAAACATGCCTAAAAGTTGGCTGAAACTGAATGTTTGAAGATCGGAAAAATGTTGCCTGCTGGACTAATTTCTATTGTGACATGCGGATTGTAGGCACAGAATTTGGTGTAAAATGTGCAAACCATGGACTCATCCTGCCTCGCTTCAGTTCAGTTGTGCTATGGTTCTGATAGTAAGGGAAAACTCCTTGGAATTCATTAGGCTCCTGTTCACCAACTGAACATAAGGTATATGTGACGGTATACCTAATTATTGTATCTGAAAATGTGACGGATTTAGGGCAGGTTTGCCTTTAAACTGGTCTTGTTTACTTTCTGAGCGATTTAGTTACTGGCTTATCAAAAACAATATGTTTCCTAGAGTGATTGAGAAATGATTAGAGGGATGAAAGTGATAACAATAGCCTACATTGTGAGATCATAAGGATTTTATTTATCTTGAATATTAAAGAAGTCTGATATTTCACAAAATTCCATCTCTTGTAGAAATGTTTTTTTACGAGATAATGAAAGAGCAATCTAAAATTATTGGATTTTTTGAAAATGACACAATGTAGTTTTCAGAGTTAAAAAATTATGCAAACTGAAAACACTGTGTTGAGCATATCAAATCCTGTGTTGAATGCCATTAGCGCAACAAAATTTTAAGAGGCTTCCCAAACAAACTCACAGAAATCTGTGTCCATTCATGAACGTTTAAAGTTTTATCAGAAGACATATTCATGTCGCATGTCGTCGCATGGGTAGGAAACTCCCACAAAACTTTAGAAAACAATGAACAATAAATCGGTCTAAATTGATAAATCTGTTTGGCCAGTTGTTCCACTGATTAGTTTTAGTCATTGCTAATTGCTAATAAAGCAACTTAAATGGGAATAGTTTGTGAGAGATCGTGTGTTAAAAGGTTGAGGATACCAATACTGCTGGCCTTGGACAGTTTGTCCCTGTTATGCCTGCAGTCTTCCTTCAAATGGGCACCACCAGCAGTATAATACTCTGTGTGACGAAACACTCGTCATGTCAAACTGGGTCCACAATCATGAGTGTTTATGTGCGTGATGTATTTATTATAATCGCATAATATCAAATCTTTGTCTTGCTTATTCTCGTGTTTTAAAAAAAAAAATCAAAACCACTGAGAGCAAAAGAGTAGTCCAGCCCTTAATTCCCCCTTCATTCTCTTATAACCTGTAAGGATGAGCCCGTGACTCACTTGACAAAAACATATTTAGTCAGCAAGAGCCTCGAAATGGGAGCTATGAGTCACAATACTCTGTTCCGTTTGACACCATTATTTTGCAAACTTCCGATTGTTCTCACACAACCAGTTCTACTGAATCAACGATGTCAGGTCTCACCTGAGACGTTTCACTGTGCAAAGGCCATGACAGTCTTTTTCTTTTTTTCATGCTATATTTTGTCTTATCCCAGTACTCAGCAATATGTACTGTGGGCCCCAGCATTATTGGCACCCTGACTGGAAATGCACTAAAAATACTGCTATAAAGATAATATACTGAACAAAAATATAAATGCAACACTTCTTATTGTGAGAAATATGACCATGTTCAGAAGCTCATTGTACTTTCATTGAGTGTTGACAGATTGTATGACCATACTGCAATACATTTCGATCAATGATTTAAAAAGACAAACAAGAATCTTGCGATGGCGTGATGATAAAGGGGATGGGGTCTATTGTCCAAATTTCACAAATCAATATTGGATATGTCCATCTTTGGCCTGCTGCATTGCGACACATCTCTGCTGTGTGGACTGTAACAAATGGTCAGTGGTGACTTGGGGGACATGTTCCCACTTCTCTTCAAGAGCTGTGCGGAGTTGGCGGCTATTGGCCGAAAATGGGAACCAATGACGAACTTGTTGCTTGTGGACATCCCAAAGATGCTGGAAGGGGGACAAATTCAAGGAATAAGCCAGCCATTCAAGCACACAAATCTTTTCAGGCTCAAGGAATTCTGTGCATACACGGTGACTTGGGTCTGGCATGGTCATGCTGGATGGTTATTGCTTTGATGGATGAATGGTAGGACGATAGGCAGCAGCATCTCATCATGAAATCACACTGCATTCAAGTTGCTGTTCATGAACTGCAGTTGGGTGCAATGTCCTTGGAATATTCCCACCCAAACCAGCACTCCACCACTATGTGCCACCGCGGGCGCAGCACCACGATGTCAGCATAACGATCCCCGTCCATCCGCTCTGTGAAGTTGGAAACGTGACTTGTCTGTAAAGAAAGCAGTCCTCCATTGTGCCATTGGCCATCAAACGTGTCTATTCACTCAGTCGAACCAACTTTTTCATCGAGCTGAGGAGACGTCCAATCCACAAAGGGCAAAAGACGTAAAGATATGGACTTCCTGGAGATTATTTTTCTCGGTTTCGGCAAAAATGAGGTGATGGTTGGGACCAGCTGTCTCATCTGCAGTGAGAGTTACTGGTCTCAAACGATCACAGAGATGGAGAATCCAGATATGGCGGTCTTGGGTGGGGGTTGTCACACATGGTCGTGATGCATGTGGGCAGTGTGCTGTCTTGCCTCATTCCTCAAAAAGGTGTTTTATACGACTTATCGTTGAAACATGGACATTAAGAGCCCTTTCATCATCCCTGAGAAACATTCCTGCATTGAGCATGCCAATGGCACGCTCCCTGATGGCTCGAGTCATTGATGGCATTTTGAACAATGGCAGAACTGGGACTTTTGAGGTGGCCTTTTATTGCCCAGAGTACAGGATGTGCCTGGGCTGACTGTACCTGATTTCAGTAGCTCTGGATCAGGCCCCACCTGTCTGACAGGCCAGTTTTGAGAAAGTGCATGAACTTGACAATGATATGGAGAAGGTGACTGAAATGCACACAGACCAGTGGCACACAACCTTGGTCACATAAATAAACCCAACTAAGCCAACCTCAGAAATAATTATGTGGAATATTGAAAGAACTAAACTGTTGCGTTAATATTTTTGTTCAGTATAATAATACATATATATATATATATATATACAGTCATGCCAAAAATTATGATACCCTGCCAATGTTTGTTTTTTGGGGATATGTTTTTGACAAATCTGAATGCTTCACCTTTCTTACACCAAACAAAAGCCCCATCTCTGTACCTAAACAGTTCCATCTTATCTCCATAACATTGACTGCTAGAAACTTGTATCTTCATCCAGGTGAGCTTTTGCGAAGGCTAGACTAGTTCTTGTGTGTCTGTGTTAGAGAAGTCAAAGTGGCATAAGAAAGGTGAAGTGTTCAACCTGAAAAACACGGTCCCAACGGTCAAACACGGTGGCGGCAGTATAATGCTCTGGGGTTGCTTTTCAGCGAATGGGCCCAGAAGCCTTGTTAAAGTGAATGGCATTATGAAACAGGACCAGTATATCCAGACCCTTAGTGAAAACATCAAGCAATCCTCCGAAAAACTTGATCTTGGGCAGGAATGGATCTTCCAACAGGATAATGATCCTAACCACACGGCCAAATCCATCAAGAAATGGTTAGTGGACAACAAAGTGAACGTTTTGGAGTGGCCAAGCCAGAGCACCGACCTCAATCCTATCAAAAATCTGTGGAGGGAACTGAAGACCAAGGTCATGGCAAGGAGACCCTCAAACCTTAAGGATCTGGAGAAGTTTACAAAGATGAGTGGGCCAAAATCCCCCATGGAAACCGTAGACACCTTGTGATCAACCACAGGAAGCGTTTGGAGGCTGTAATTGTGAATAAAGGCTTTGCCATCAATTACTGAGAAAAGGATATGAATAATTCTGGACATGGCATTTTTTGTAAATCTGTCAAATAAAATACCAAAAAAGTATTGTATTTCATGAAAAATTGTTAACTGTACTTCTTACAGCCTTATGTCAACTTACTGTGTCATTTGTGCAAGAATAAATTTGATCTGTCAAAAAACATCTGGAAAAAAAACAAAAATTGGTAGGGGTATGAATAATTTTGGGCATGACTGTGTATATATATATATATATATATATATATATATGTAGCATTATGGAGATAAACTCAAAATGCCAAGATGCAAAAATATTGTAGTTTATTAATGTTTCAATTGAACCAACTAAAGTAATGCATTTCTTCAATGAATAAACATATCCTCCAAAATTAAGATTTCATGATTATTGGCATCTGTGGTTTAGTACTTGTTGCAACCTCTGCTGGGAAGGAGCATGGAACCTTTTTCTGTGCTTTCTGATGAGGCTGAGGCACATATTTGAATGGATTTTGGTCCGTTCCATCTCGCAGATCCTTTCAAGATCAGTCATATTCTTGTGTTTGCATGAGTTACCTGCCCTCTTTAATTTAATCCACAGGTTCTTGATTGGATTGAGGTCCAGTGAGATGGTCGTTTTTCAATTGGATTGAGGTCTAGTGATTGAGATGGCCATTACAGAACATTGATCTTAAATTTGCAGAACCATTTTGTGTGTCGATTGTGATATGTGCATTGTTTTGCTGGAAAGTCCATCTGCGGCCAAGTCAACTCCCTGTTACACACGATCAGATTTTCAACTTTAATTGCTTGTTGGAGTCCATGAAGTGATTGACCTTAACCATTGCACCTGCTCCTCTGGACTTAAAACATCACTGATCCACCACATTTCACTGTGCGTATGTGGTGCCTTTCCTTGTAGATGTCTCTGTTTTCATGCCAAACACTCTGATACTATATCTGACCAAAACATTCAATTTTTATCTCATCTGACCATAGCACCTTTCTCCTGTCATTAGTGATTGTTCACCAATTGCAAGCAGTTACTTCTGTGTCTTGGGGTCAGAAAAGGCTTTTGTCTTGCTACTCTTCCAAAGGGCCTGCGGTCATGGAGGTAGTTTCTAATTGTGCTTTTTGAAACCTAGTGACCTCACAATGCCATCAAGGACTGCAATTCTTTCATTATGGATCATTGATTCATTTGCCTTCCAATCCAGGGTAGGAAAATGTAGTTGCATCCTCTACTTGCAATATTTTCAGTTTGACCACACTTCTTAAAATTTTGAATAATTGCCTTGACAGTGCTTACTGGTCTATTCCTTTTGTGTATCTTCTTGTAGCATCACGGGATTTATGAAGGCCGACCACCAGCTGTCTCTTTTGAGCTTCCGGTACTTTTGTTTTTTCGTGGTGCTGGATGACAAGGAGATTTCAATATACTTTATTACTTTGTTGAATCCCATGAGGTCATTTGTCCTGTGGATTTGCCCAATCCTATAGCAAGGAGCAGTGGGCAGCCACAGAGCAGCGCCTGCAAACCAATTCCAGTTCTGAAGCCGGTTCCTTGGTCAGGGGCACTGGTAGGAGTGCTCTTATAACACGTTGATAATCTAGGGAGAATGTTAGTTGCAGAGCTTCATAGCTCACTAAAATGGTATTTAAGGGGACCTATAGCTAAGCAAAATGCCAATTTGGTTCAAAATTTTAGTTTTGAGGTAAGAACATGAAGTGGTCCTTCAAATAGTCCGTAATATGGAGTCATGTTACAAAGGAAACATTCGTCACGAACACAGTCTTCAAGGCTGGAACAGCTATGAGTGTGGTGACTTTCAATGATGGCCAACGAGGAATTGCCTCCATTCTTATGAAACTTGGCATAAAGGCAGGGGCTCACTCAATGAACAGCTATCACGAAATGGACAGAAAATATGTGAAACAGAGTAAAAAACACGCACTAGAACTAGGAAAAAAAGAAACGAAGACGCTTGACAAGCACGTAAAACTTGGGAAGAAACAGATTGAAGAGGGAGTTACATAGGAGGCTGGTGCCTTTTAAGGAGGTAAAAAAAATCATTAAAACCACTAAAAACAAAATACTAAATGTATTCCTCCTGAGAACATTACTGTCAAACTTCAATCACATTATTACTGCCGAACTAAAATCATGTTTTTCTAAAAATACAGATTTTCATCAAGAAAATTGATTTCTCAGCAACTGTACATCCAATTAACTTCATATTTGGCGGTTTCTTCATTTTGTGATGACCTATGTCTGTACAGAGCTCTTCTTGCAGTATGTAACTCTGTATATGAGTAAATCAAAATATGCATATTTAATTAGCCGTTTCCCGCCGAAATTGATTTAGGGGGTCAAAATCAATACTAGAATATAGAAACCTGGAAAAAAAAAGCTCTGTAGTGACATTAGGTATGTTTTTTCCTTCAAATTACAGCTGAAATTATAACCAAACACTGTTATCTCAATGACTGTGTTTCTCAAAGTATCTATATATTCATTAAAACAGCAGTTGCCATGACAACCACTGATGTGATGCTACAGAAACTCAGTGTTTTAAGTTGCAATTTCTAATAGAATTATTTTGATAATAATTCTTAGTTTAAAAAGTGAATATCTTGGAAAAATGTTTGCTTAACTATAAGTCCCCTTAAACAATCTGCTTGATTAAATTTAATATGGTAATGATATATTTAGGGAATCATGAAGCGACTGGAAAACAATCATATGGAACAGCATCACCTTACCTTATTACCAGCATTACCTTAATTGAATTTTGGAATTAGCATTAGCTTCAGGCAAATGGTGATCAAGATGATTACCTTTAAGACAGCATCTAATAGAACCAGTAGCATGCCGTCAGGTGTTCTGAGGGCCTTCAATAATCGCATCCTTTACCGCTCGATTGCCCTCAAGATGTTCTCGTTTAAGTTTGCCTGATTTGACAATCGAACAATTTATCAGCTGAACAACCAAGACCAATAAATGACCTCTTAATAAGAAATGATAATAAAAAAGTGAATGCCTATTGCCTATATTTATATAATTGATATGGCATTGGAAGGATGGAAATATAAATGCAAAAAATAAAACTTTAACTGACTTTGCAGCATTTATTTTCGCCATCCTTACAATTGTCACTCAGCTCTGCATTATGTCTAACAACTCCCTTTTGCAGTCACTACATTCAGAATATAGAACGGATTCTCGTGGCGTATTGCTTATTTAGCCTCGTAAACCAATTTTACGCAAATCTGAGCCGTTTCCCAAGCTACATGAGCGCAGAATTTATTAAGACATATTGATATTTTAAGTCGCCATTCATGGGCGGAAGAAAACGCCAAATAATTTTGCGGTGCAATGTATTAAAATGCTATCAAAAATAAATTTGACTGTCATTCAAGCAATTAGTCTGAGCAACTGTTGCTAATCGGGAAAAGTAAACTGTGAGAGGTTTAGGTTATTACGTATTGAAAGGTGAGGTTTCTGAAGGCCTTCGTTACTGCCGAGGGACCGCCTCTGAATAGAACTAGTGACAATTGTTTGAATTTAACGCGACAATCACCATGTGTTCTTTTAACCCTAGTCCTGCCTCTAGGCTAATGCTTATCGAGGACCTGCATACAGGGAAATAGCTACCGGAGAACAATATATCGCCAACTAGCACAAAGGGAAATGAGTTTGGGTCCTCTATATATTGGCGACCTGAAATATGAGACTTGGTTTCTGATTTATGGCAGTACACTTGGCTCCGTGTTTTCAAACTTCAGACAGAACGAGTGGAGGCTACTCCAGTGGTTGTGTAGAAATGAATGGAGGGATATGCAGCTGAGTTGAAGATTAATCTTCCAATATTTAACAAATTTGAAATAAAACCTACAAAGGGGGTTTGCAAGCGGTGATGGAAATGAACCAATTTTTTTGTCCCTTACAGAGTAGGAATTACATTTCTGGAGTGTTACGGGCTAGGCTGAACAGCAACAAATGCAATAACCTAGCTAGAGTCAAAACATGCCAATGCTGTATCTGACCGAAACATGCAATTTTGGTCTCAACTGATAAAAGCCCCTTGTTCCAGTCATAATTTAAATGACATTTGGCAAACTTCAAGCGCTTGTTTCTGTGTCTTCTGCTCAAAAAAGGCTTTCATCTGGCAACCCTTCCAAAGAGCCTGTGGTTGTAGAGGTGGCATCTGATGATGCTTTTTGAAACCTGGTGACCCCAAGATGACACCAAGGCCTACAATTCCTTCAGTGATTCTTGAGGATTTTTTTGCTTCTCTCACTATCCTCCTCAGTATCCTGGGGGGCAAAATGCAGTTGCTTCCTCTACCCTTGAGGTTTTAACAGTTCCATAGCTTTGGAATTTTTAAATAATTACCCGACAGTGCTCTGTGACATACTCAATCGTTTGTCAATCTTCTTGAAGCCATTACCAGATTTATGAAGGTCTATGACCATCTGCCTCTTTTGAACTGAGTTTTGTTTTCCTCATGGTGTTGGATGACAAGGGGATATTGCATGCCTGTTACCTCATTTATATACCCTAGTGAAAATGGAAGTGAGGTAATGGCTAAATATAGTTCCTTAACACTTACATAAAACTTAAATGAATGGAATGCAATACCTGGTTCAATTTTGGTAGACATTAGTTACAATAATCTTTAAAGGTGCCATAAATTGTGAAACCTTGATTTGGAGGAAATTGATTTTTAATTAGATCAATAAATGATTTTGGTTGGTTTCATTGGAACATTAATATTGTAAAGTATTTTTCACTTTATTTTATATTTTCTCTATAAAAATACTTTGTAGAATTTTTTTGAAGTATTGTTTGTGCACTGCCTGCCAGGGGTGCCAGTAATTTTTGAACCCACTGTTATTTTTCATGGTATCTTTTTGTGAATTTCCAGTCAAAGGTATCAATAATTTTGGAGCCTACTCTTTATTTTAAGTGGTCATCTCAGGTAAAAATCTGAGCAGGAACAGGAAATTGTCTGTTTTTCATACCTGAAAAATGGGTGTGGGGCTCTGAGGCAAGCAGCCCAGTATTAGGTTTTTTTTTTATTTTACAAATTCTTTCAATACAATCCAGGTGATACCATTTGCCTTAACCCTCCAACAAACTGGAGGATGCTTTAAGAACTATAGTGGGGTGCAAAGGAGTGCCATTATCATTAGCAATTAGCACCCAATCCATAAACTCATGGACACACCTGCACATTTAGCAACCATTTTTAATGCTCAAACAGGCTTCTTAACAAGGCTCATGGGCATAATACATGGCCATTCTTATGCCCAGACATTTCTTAGCATTTATTGAAAATGAAACCAGTGTCTTGGATGATAAAATCTTTTTGCTGTGAACACATTAGGCATTATTGTACAGCAAGTTTCATTAAAGAAAAAAAAAAAAAAATACTAATGAGAGTAACGAATTTCCCCATCGAGTGAAAAATTATTTCCGGATCATTGGTCATTAACTGCACTTTTACAGCCCTCAGTATTTCAGCAAAGTATGGCACTTTATCCTTATTGGCTTTTGCCTCCTTTTCCTGCATTTGATTTGGATTTTGTAGAGAGGTCTACTATACTTTGAAAAGAGAGAATCATCTCAAAAATGGTCCACAAAATAGGCAAGCAAGACATTATGTGAAATTTTACTTTTTATTTCATGATACACTTCTGTTTTTGTACAGCCAATAGCAATAGTACATTGTTCACACACACACTTTGCTAAAGACTAGTCAACAGCATGTTTTAAATGGACAGACACACTCCAGAATAGCAAAGGAATGAGTGTTCAGTGACAATAGTAAGTGACCTATTCAGGCAGAGGGCTCTTTCATTCAAGGTCGTCTCAACAATTATGTACAATTTTCAAATTACGAGTGCAGCTCCAACAAATGGATACATACGTGTGTGTTGGTGACCGTATGTGCATAGCGACTGTTAGATAATGATTAAATGAAGAGGTCTCCTACCTAGTCCACAAATTCTACTGACTAAATCATTGCTTTGCAGTGTAAAAAATACCACAAAAGAGAATATAACGTGTTCAGGTATGGTAAAGTGGTCAAAATAACCAGGTTCCATAAATGGTTGAGCGGAGGTAAATAATTATTAACTTCCTTACTCAATGTTCAAAAGCAACATTTTCAAATGATTTGGTTAAGCAAACAGTTGCATTCTAACTGATTTGGCGAAACTAACTGGTATTCAAACTAATTTGGTGAAGCACACCGCGACATTCGAACATCAGGTAACCAAAATAAACATTCAAGCAATAAACTCTGATTCTACTCTTTAATGATATATTTGCATTTCTCTGCCCTCATCAGTTTCACCAATTCAGAGCTCCATCTCAGAACCAACTGCAACGGTCTCTGACAATAATGAATCAAATAAGGCTTCTTGCATCTAATATTCCACACTCAAACTCCTTCCGATACATATGCAGGAAAAATGGGGGTTAGGGAAAAAGAACAATCCAGCCCTTCAACTTCATTCAATGATCTCTGCATACCAAGTCATTCTTCCCTGCATTCGTGTGATGACCATGAAAAATGCTAATCATGGCAGGAGAATCTTACAATTCTGCTAGACGTAGTACAGGATTTATCCTATTGGAAACAAGCAAAATTCTACTGGATAATGCAATACTACATGAACAGCAAAGGCAATTAACCTCCAGTGACAAAACAGAGCTAAATGATACTGTTCTGGGGAACACGTTCCATTTTATCAATGCTAGTTCTGATATGCATCGCATAAAGCCCATCTTTGAGATCAAGTATCATTTCAGGACAAAATGGACATTACATATTCTGTTCGATAATACACCAATTTAATTTCAATGCAGCTGGCTTTTGAGTGGAATGACTAATTGAAACAGGTAATGTTTAGCCCTCAAAAACCTCCACAAAGAGCAGTAAATAATTTGCAACCAACTGCTACTTTTATGCTCGAGTAGAGCCAGACACCCGAAAAGCAAACTGGATAAAATGCATTGGTGACAGAAGCTTGGTTAAGTTTCAGTACAGCTATTGCAAAAGCAGTTCTTTGCATTTCCCACTTAAAATAAAAACCAAAAACCACAATCCAACTGAATAAAAAGCATGTTTTCAGGAAAAGCAGAGGCCTTCACTGGTGTCACAATATGTGCATGTATATATACACTCAAACTATACAACAATGTTAAGTGTGACGACACTGATTTCGCTCCAGAAAAGTGCAAGAACTCAAGTGTGGTGGCAGAAGCCATCTCAGTCTCAATCCTATATATGCCATGCATTAGTAGATGAAGAGTTTGAGCATATCAGCATTTAACTTATCCTGTGATTTAGCTAGTTTACCTTTTTTAACTTTACTTTTTTTGTCTTAAGTAACAGCACATCCACAAGGTTACTCCAAAAAGTCACTGAATCAAAAGGGAAGGGTCTTTAGCCAATGGCGTTTGAACGCGGTCGGTGCAAGTTGCCACAGCGAGACGAGCCGTTGGAATTGAATGTAAGAGCCAGGCACTAGCAGGAGCAGCTGCTCTCGGTGACCGGCTGTTCTGGAGGCTTCTCTAGTTTTATGTCAATCACTGAGAAGATGTTGTAAAGGATTGCAAGTAAACACAAAAATACATCTCCAACTATGCAGTTCACATTATTTGTCCTCAGCGTGAATACAAAAACAAACTGTAAGTATAAACTATGTTCAAAACTGTTAAAAGCTTGTTCATCAACTCCCAAGTCCTTAGCTTTAATTTGAGGAAACATTTTCTAAAAAAACTCAACTTGTCAATTTAGTTTCAGCAACTACAGCACTATTTTGGCATTGTTTCAAAGTTAAGTCTAAGTAACAGAGGGAGAGGGAGGGAGAGAGAGAGAGAGAGAGAGAGAGAGAGAGAGAGAGAGAGAGAGAGAGAGAGAGAGAGAGAGAGAGATGTATACTTTATTGAGCCCCGTGGGGTAATTTATCCCCTGCATTTGACCCATCCTATAGTTAGGAGCAGTGGGCAGCCACACTGAGCAGCGCCCAGGGACCAACGCCTGTTCTAAAGCCAGTACCTTGGTCAGGGGTACTGGCAGGAGTGTTCCTATAATGCATGTTTTTGTGGCTGGGGGAAACCGGAGTACCCAGAGGAAACCCACGCGAACACGGGGAGAACATGCAAACTCCACACAGAGAGGCCCCGACCTTCTTGCTGTGAGGCAGTAGTGCTAACCACTGTGCCACCGTGCCGCCGCGTAGGATGGACAAAAGCTTTTTTGGGCACTTATGGGCATCCACCATACTGCTATTCTGTAAAGTGTCTTGATGACAATTCCTCTGCAAAAAGCACAATACAAGTTCACTGAACTGAACTAAACTCATCAAAATCTACAGGTATAATCCTGGCCAGGGTATTTGAAATTTATCTTGCATTTCAAAAAGACAGTATAACATGACTAGTATATGAGTAAAGTTCAAAATACAAGTGGAGAGATACAAATTTTACTTGAGTATTTTAACCCCACCATGACCTTTGCCCCACCCAAATTAAATGCCTTAGAAGGATACTGTCCTCTTTACTTTTCTCAGGTGTGCTATCCATGCCTGGCAAGGCTGCAGCAACTCGGCGGAACAGCTAGAAAATGGGGGTACAACGAGAGACGAAGCGAAGAGGTTAACAGAACTACTTGAGTTTAAAAAGTTGCATCGTCTTAATCTTCAGAACAGTGTTATTAAATAACAGAAGTTATTATAACTCAACTTTTCTATTGCAGCAACAGCCCTTTCTCACAGTCCATTTAAAATTCTAATTTTAATTCAAGTAAAGAGAAGTATAACAGTTCCCAGAACATCATTTTGAAGTAAGTTCATATCAATTGATGAGAAAGAACGCCAACAAACTATAAAATATTCTCTCACAAACTTCAACTGATGTAGCAATAGAAAAATGGTGCTCATGCCAAAAGTGCAGCATTTTACAAAATACACTTGAGAGTACAGAAGATAAACTGAAGTAAGCAGCTTTTTAGCATGGGTGGGAACATCGAGTATGTTACACAAGCATGGACACACTGACACAAGGGCTGCGTCCGAATAGTCTTTTTTGCCTAGGAAAGTTCCTAGCTCCTAAGAAATGATCCAGAAATAATTACGTGGCAGCCATAAGTATATTTGAATTCTTTAAATGTTAAGGAAAGGTGTCTCAGTGCTTCCTAATTTACCTCCTTTAGCATAGGGTACACAGAACCATCCTTTTCGAAAAGAAAGGAGGCAATGCTGTCCCACAATTCTGCGCAGCAGCAATATGTCAAGCGGCGACCATTCATCCGGCCAATCGCGTAAAGAAACGTATACAATGGGCAGGGGACTCATGATCACATTGCCTAGTGTAAGTGCATTCGGATTCTCTAATTAGCGCGGTTGTCTTCCTAAGTCGTTAGGAATTCCCTTTTACACCTTCCTTCGCCTTATGACGTTTTCCACAAAGGTTAAAGAAAAGTGGTTAGGGATTAGTGGATAGGCTGTAATTTTTTAACTATTCGGACGCAGCCAAGGAGACTTAACAGAGGAAGAGAGGGAGGTCGTGTAAGCTGGGCAGCAAGAACCGCAGAACGAGAGAGGAGCGAGATGTGGAGACATCACAGCACAGTGGGCATAAGACTATATCTCTACCTGTTTGACATTGTAGCCAGTCTTTGCGCTTGTCTCAATGAACATGACATTCAGTTCCTTAGCTCTCTGCTCACCCTCTTCTGTGGTGATCTGTCTGCTCCACCAGAGCAGAGGCAAAGGGGCAGGAAGGAAGGTAGATACAGAATTCAGAAAGAATAGAAGAAGAGAGAGAAAGAAGTAGAGGAAGACAGATGAGCTCACAACAGTCAGTAGAAAGAAAAGGTTAGTTCTTACCCCACCATCTGACAAACACCAATGCTAAAGATACCTTTAGAGAAGTTGAAACTGACCAAGTCACCATAAATGTCACCAGTTTAGCACTTCATTCAGCTTTTCTAAGTCTATACCTTGAATGGTAAGCAGAGGGTAAGTAGCCGTGATTCTCTGAAGGTCAGACACCAATCCATATTTCACATGCAAAATCCCAGACTGAAAGCTTGGAGCAGAGGCAGATATACATGTTCAAAAGCCCCATCATCCTTCAGAGCACCAGCACCCTGCTTACATGTTAGATCCTATGTTTCACACAGGTAGGTGACCCACCTGTTTGATGTTATGTCCTGATTTGGCACTGGTCTCAATGTACATCACATTGAGCTCCCGAGATTTCCTCTCAGCAGCCTCTAGAGTAACCTGCCTATTTGCATGCCGGAGGAAGGAGGGAGCAACAGGCAGCAAATCATAAATGATGATGAAGGGGAGGAACACAAAAGGGTGGATTAAAAAATAAAATAATCACAGCTGTTGCCAACGAAAAAAATCATAGAAGCACTAATGTCGGCAAGTTGGTTTATCTGCTCAAACCACAGCAAAGGTGCAATATTCATGACTGGGTAACATATCAAAAACAAAACAGCCAAATCCAATCCATGTCTAAAGGACGCAAGTCAATCATACAGAGTTTGTAGAAAAATGAGTAGAATTACAGATTATGTTTTCCAAAACTACACAAAAATAATTTTGCCGCAGGTAAGGACAGAAACGTAAGGAACCTATATTTTCGCCCAGCATGAATGAGCACATGCATTTTAAAAATCTAAAGTGAAGCCCAGCAACTAGGGTAGTGCGATGTTGAATTGCGAGGTTTTATATACTTTTTTGGATGTATGGTCGCCATTTATTTATGACTGCAATGGGCTTGCATGTGGATATGTTTCAAGAAAAAGAAAAGGCATAAGATTGCCTAAACATACCATGGCGGCAGCTATTCTTAATCACAACTAAAAAAATCTCGCAATTCAATTTCGTACAGCCCTACCAGCTGTATGTTTATGAATACATAATTACACTTGTGATTAAAAAGAAGATGAAAATAAATGAAATTCAATTAACTCAAAAAGGTCATGAAAAATTCTTAACAAATGATGAGGTGCTTCTGCACCATGCAATAGGGTGGGTGGGAGAGGAGCGAAGCCAGATTTTTAAGTAAATCATGACTGGATACGTGTTTACAGGCTAGCATCCCAACCATTTACCTTTTATCAGCCAAGTCTGTTTTGTTTCCTACTAGCATGATAATGACATCACTTCCTCTCTCAGTTCTGACATCATCAATCCACTTAGAGGTTTGCTGGAAAGAGTTGAGGTCTATGAGAGGGACAACATTTTTAACAATGATGAATACTTTCATTCATGTGAAAACACTCAGCATGTCACTTAATACAAATGTCAACAAAGTGCCACATACACAAACAGGCTAGTAAGCGAACAGCACATTATAACATAAAACCTATGATGTAATTGGACCCTTCAATGAAAGTACTCTTACTGACAAATAATTAAAAAAACAACTATAAAGGTGGTACCACTAAAAAGGTGGTGCCACAGACGAGTTTGATAACAGTAAGCCGGTTAGCAGGATGTGTTCAACAGAGAATTAGAAAATAAAAACACAGTACTGTCAAATAATTGGTAGCAGTAGCTCTGAAACTAAGCCAAAATACTCAGATATACAACCCCAATTGCGAAATAGTTGGGAAGAAGTGTAAATTGTGAATAAAATCAAAATGCAATGACTTTCAGATCACATGAGCCAATATGTTATTTACAATAGAACATAGATAACATTTCAAATGTTGAAACTGAGACATTTTACATATTTATCCACACAATGAGCTCATTTCAAATTTTATGGCTGCAACAGGTCTCAAAAAAGTTGGGACACAGGCAAAAAAAAGGCTGAAAAAGCAGTTAATATATAAGAGAATCAGCTGAAAGAACATTTAGTAAGTAATTATGTTAACTGGCATCAGGTGTGTAACATGATTGGCTATAAAAGGGATGTCCTTAGAGAGGCTGAGTCTCTCAGAAGTAAGGATGGCCAGAGGCTTTCCAACCCATGAAGGCTTGCAAAAAAAAAATGGTGGAATACTTTAAAAACAACGTTCCTCAACGTCAAATTGCAAAGGCTTTGAAGGTCTCATCGACAGTGCATAACATCATCAAAAGATTCAGAGAAACTGGAAAAATCTCTGTGCCTAAGGGACAAGGCCGAAGACCTTCACTGGATGCCCGTGATCTTCGGGCCTTCAGACGCCACTGCATCACTCACCAGCTTGATTCTGTTATTGACATTACTAAATGGGCCCAGGAATACTTCAAGAAACCACTGTCTGTAAACAGAGTCCGCCATGCCATCCACAGATGCCACCTAAAACTATCATGCAAAAAGGAAGCCATTGTTGAGCATGATCCAGAAGCGCTGCCGTGTTTTGTGGGCCAAGGCTCATTTAAAATGGATTGTAGCAAAGTGTCCTGTGGTCAGACGAGTCCAAATTTCACATTCTTGTTGGAAATCATGGGCGTTGTGTCCTCCGGGCTAAAGAGGAGAAAGACCACCCCTCCTGTTATCAGCGTTCAGTTCAAAAGCCAGCATCTCTGATGGTATGGGGACGCATTAGTGCATATGGTGTGGGACACTTGTATGTTTTAATAAGCACCATGAATGCTGAAAGGTATATGAAGGTTTTAGAGCAACATATGCTCCCCCCCAGATGACATCTATTCCAAGGAAGGCCTTGTGTATTTCAGCAGGACAACGCAAAGCCACATACTGCAGCTATTACACTGAACAAAAATATAAACGCCCCATGTCAAATATTGATGCCACATGGAGTTAACAACTCTAAGTGAGCATATGCTGACTTTTACTTGTACAATAGGGATATTTTCTTGATTTGTGTACCATTTTTTAACCCATCTCTCTGTCAGTGAGCATTTGCTCAGTGATGCAGCGATTTCACTCAGTACATGGGTGAGGCATTTCCAGACGGTGATCAGACAGAATGAGCAGTACCCAGACACTCCTTATACTGGGGACAATAAGGCCACCCCAAAATGTCAAATTTTGTCAAAAGTCATCACGCCTCAGATGCCTCAGGTCATGCGGGAACGTGCCATTGGCATGCTGGATGCAGGGATGTCCACCAGAGCGGTCGCTGTGCAGCTGAATGTTAAGTATCGGACAATAGGTCGTTTGAGAGTTCGTTTCCGACAGACGGGCAGTACTGCAAATCGACCTCATCCACGCCGCCACGCTGCGACCACACCAGCACAAGATCGCTCCATCCGCTCGCCCCACCTGCGGATTGGCTCAGATCAGCGACACGCACAGCGGATGAGACCGCTGGTCTGCACAACAGACGCATCACACCAGACAGTCCGTAACCGCCTGCGAGAAGCCAAACTGCACGCTCGGCATCCTCACCGCGGTCTGGATCTCACCGCTGTCCGGCGTCGGAACCGACTCGCATGGGCAAACGCACACATTCGATGGCCCTTAGCACGCTGGAGAAGAGTGCTATTCACAGACGAATTCCAGTTCCAGTTTTTTGTTAATAAAAATTCAAAAATTTGACATGGGGCGTTTATATTTTTGTTCAGTGTACAACAGCATGGCCTCGTAGTAGAGGAGTCCGTGTGCTGAACTGGCCTGCCTGCAGTCCTGATCTTTCACCGATTGAGAACATTTGGGGCATAATTAAACGAAAAGTCCGTCAAAGGAGACCCAAAACTTTCCAGCAGCTGGAAGCCTGTATTAAACAAGAGTGGGATCAAATTCCAATGCTTGAACTCAAGAAACTTCTCTCCTCAATGCCCAGATGCCTCCACTCTGTGTTAAAAAGAAGAGGGGATGCTACATCATGGCAAACAGGCCCCTGTCCCAACTTTTTTGAGACCTGTAGCAGCCATCAAATTTGAAATGAGCTCATTTTGTGGATAAAATTGTAAAATTTCTCAGTTTCAACATTTGCTACGTTATCTCTGTTCTATTGTGAATAAAATACTGGCTGGTGTGATTTGAAAGTCATTGCGTTTTGATTTTATTCACAATTTACACCTTGTCCCAACTATTTCGGAATTAGGGTTGTATATGCAAATGCGATTCATTTCAAAAGCAAGTGGACAAGTTGGAACAAGTCCCTCAGGAGTCTGAAATATTACGGCTTGAAGACTGGACACCATGACTCACTAGTAATATCATAAACCACCACAGCGATGGTGGAGTCACGGATGTAGCTGGGAATAAGGCTGCGGAAACGCTCCTGTCCTGCAGTGTCCCATAGCTGGAGTCGGACCTGAGGGGAGGGAGTGAACCAATGTCAAAAAAATTTCTATAAAACAATTAAAAAAAAAAAATTAAGACATGAAAAATCATACAGTAGAACTCCTTTAAAAATGAAATCCGATACACGCATAAACTGGACAATATCCAATGTATTAGGGTTAAGATTACAGGCAACAATTCAGCGCCTGAGACAGTAATGCGATAAAGGCAAATAAAAAGTTAATTGAAAACAACTTTCTTTTTATTAACTGCACATAGCCTATGCGTGTTTTTAACTTTACGTAGTCCATGCTCAGCTACAACTTTTCTTGGAAGTCCATCTTTCAGACTGGCTTTCTCAACTGAATTCCATCGTTAAAGCTGAAAGTCAGCCATTCAAGAAAAGCCAGAGCCAAGGATACGGTCCTACGAATTTTACTATAACATAAGGAGGTTAAAATGTGCTATTTACAACACATTTTTATTGGAACAAAGACATAAGTATGCCCAAGTGTCAAACAAGTTTTTCATGGGGGGATTTATGAATAAAATGCAGTTCACAGTAAAACAAAACAGAGTATGCTGAAGAAATCCTCCCGTTGTTGGCGCAAGTTTAACCTCCCAAATGATAGTGGTAAAGAATAATGGACATGCTAATGTACAACATTAAGACAAATGAACAAAAATTACACCGCTTCTAACAGTAAAAATTTTCTTGTAATTGTTATTCGGCCACAGTCAGAACCGCTCCAGCAGCGCCGATTGCCATGGACCAGACTGGGTCGGACAGTCTCAAATGTGCACGAGGGAAATTGTCGGCTATCCATTGGACATGTAAAACTTGCGTCAGTGGATATCCACTGGATATCTGAATTTTCGCTATGTAGCCTAAAGGTAGGTCCGATCTTTTCTTAGAAACAGGATCTTCTTCAAGGAAACACACAAGGAACTACAAGTACACTCTAAGGTAAATGAGAAAAATTACTCTGCTTTTCTCATAATTGTTCTCAAAAGTACACCGGAAAAATTATCAGATACCCACAGGATACAATGTAAAACTTTGGACGTCTGACAATTTTTACAGTGCAAAGATGAAGCCCGATCTTTCCTTAGAAACCGGCTCCTCAACCAGAATTCAAAGAAACACACATGGAAGGTATATTCCAAACCCAAATGCAAGTCCACATACATTGCAATAGAACGCTTTCTTTGATCAGTACCAGCATGCGCAAATTTCCTTAAGTTAGCGTGGACTATTTCAAACAAAAAAATCAGACCAAGCGACTTTGTGAGGCCGCATGCACAATGTACGCATGATTTGGAATAAAACCATTGATTAGGGTAAATGGAGTCAGTTTGGTGAGTACAGTTTAATGTTGAGTTGATTTGTGTACGAAGATCAGCAACGTCAAGCGTGTCTAATACATGCGAGGCTGTTTTTAAGGAAATGCATTAGGCTGGGGCCGGCGATTTTGGTCTGACATAGGGGATTGTCCGATATTCAGCGTCCGTTATATGCAAGGTATTTTACTGGAAAAACTATAATACGAGACCAGGACCAGACAAGCCGTCCGCTTCACACAAGTTTCCGGTTTATGCGGGTCCGATATGCGAATTCTACTGTATTTCATTAATCAGTAAACAAACCAAATGGAGGGGAAAATATTGAGGATGATTTCAATTCCCACACAACCGTTGCCAGCAACAAACTACCATCCCTGAAATGCTGAAGAGGCGCAGACTTAACACCCCACTGGATATGTCATAAACAACCAATGTGGCAAAAACTGAGTCCGCAGCCACCAGACACATCGGGCAATAGTGCAGTGCTGTGAGAAAACTGGACATTGGAGGGAAAATGGACAAAAATTTTCCAATGTACTGGATCCAGTGTATGGCAAATTATGATTTGAAGACGTAATTGATAGTAGCAGAAAAGGAAATGCAACCAGAGATCAAAATTCCAGATGCACAGTTAAATAGAGTATACAAATGTGCTTTACCATGAAGCAGAGTCAGTGAGCATTTATCAGCACTGTTTTTGAGTGTCAGCTACTCCATAACAGTTACTCTTCAGCTCCATAAGTAGGATACATTCTACTGGCCCGATAGACAGTGGCATCAACAGGGATTTTGGGGCCCCATGAAAAGACGTCACATTAGACCCCAACACCGGAGACACCCGTCCCCCCCACTGACATACAGCACCCCAGCAAACATGCACTTTTGTGACACCGAGATCCGTTTGAATAGAAATGACAGTGCAGTTTACAATCGAATTTTCCTATAGTGCAAGACAGAGAATTATACCGGATATAAACCTGATTCAACACCCTCATCGGGTCAGTCTGGGCCCGTGCACAGCAAATAAATATGTCAGAGATAAGAGACTGAGGTAGTGCGTCACAGTACACAATCCTGAACATATGGGTCTTCAGGCTTCTTCAGAGGAAAAGGACTAACGTGCACATTTCAGAATGAGGTCCACGCCACTGCGGCCATCTATAGGAGGCTCGCTATGGAAGTCTGGGGAGGCATCCACCAATACCACCGCATAAATCAGAAATAGACTATGCAGATTTTATCAACTAGCCCAGAAAAACGAGAGAAAAAAATATTTATTGTTCCCTTGGAGACTGCACTGTATTTCCATTTAATAGACCTGACCAGGCAGGGAAAAAACAAGCACTCAGAAGTGTTTTAAAGAGATGAAGACAGCCTGGTTTACAATGGAGTTCTCAAATATCCCAGGACAAAAAAAGACCAGCACAAACATGTCAAAATTCAAAGCAAAATCAGAGAATGCAGCCACTGTAAGTGAAAAAGGAACACAGGGAAAGAAATGCACGGGCACTTGCTCAAGGTTAACATTTCTTCAGGAGCTGGTGAATAAGGAGAGGGTGGTACTGGAGCACAGCATGACCCATGAAACACTGTACTTATAAACTGTCCACAGCAATGCAAAATGTACTCGGGCACTTTGCTCATATGCACCGGCTGGCAGTCTTGGAGTATGGATGCAATCTCTGCAATTCCAATATCATAAGCAAAATGTCATAATTATTTCTGAATGACCAGAAATCACAAGTCATCTTAGAAAAAATACGATAATGAATACTTCTTACCGTACGATCTTCCAAATACATAGTTTTCGACAGGAAATCTATGCCAATAGTTGCCTGAGGGAAAAAAAAAGGTCTTTGAGTATATTATAGAGTATGGTGCACTTTAACTTTCTGCTTCAAAAATTTGCAACACATTATTAATAGGTCATTCATGGACTTGCTTCAATCTAAGGCCCTGCACAATATCCTGTGACTCCCGAGACTTTGTTACATAAGTCAAAAACCCCAGTATTGGGTGTAAAAAGCGTGATTTAAATCAATTAAATCAATTTAGTCAATTAAATTTCCTGATACCAACTGAGAATCTAGATTTGTGCATATTGGTGTCAATTGCATCTGTACTGTACCTGATACGTGTTATCAAAGCTGTCATACATAAACCGTGTGATGAGCGAGGTCTTCCCCACTGTAAAGACAAGAGACTCAAGTTACTGCATGTCTACAAATGAAAAATTATCTAACAATTTCAACCAGGGACAATACGAAGAAAAAAAATTAATTATGGCCGGATTCACTCCATGCTTGCCAGAGAAATATTCTTGAGAGCAGCTCCTTTCCTTTTTTGACAAGATGAATGCATCGACACAGCCATACCAGCAAATTACATAAATCGGGGTACCCTGTAAAATGGTTCGCGTACAGGGCGTAGGCAAAGAAACAAACATCATTCAATGTCTCCATTAATTAGGGAAAGGCTTCTTTACCATATGCCATCCATTTTTCTTTAAACGATGACGTCAAACATAGGGTGGATCTCCATGCAACAAACTGCTTTCTAGCACACATGAACTGATGCACTTGGGACGATGAATTTATAAGTGTACGTCGAGCCCGAACACAGAAATGACGTTATGCCACGTCTAAATTTAACTTAAACCACAGCAGTAACCACCGCAACGTAGCAAAGATTGCCACTATAATAGAAATAATGTACGTAAGAAGTCCGCCATCATTCCAAATGAACTAGCAAGGCAGCTAGCTCGGAAACCTTCACTGAATCACTTTCTACTGCTTAAGGCCACCTCATTCCATAACCGAACCAAAAAAAGGACGAGCTACCAACACATAACCAAATTAGGCAGCTAACTAAATTTAGTGCAGTTAATGGATGACGAACGTTGTTTGACGATAGTTAACAGCTCACCGTAAACGCTATCACCAATATAATTGGTGTATATGCAAATTGTGGCTGACAATTAACATTATGACGTTATGAATCAGCAACCAACACAGTTCGCCAGCTACTGTAGATTAAGCCGCTTTCACACTGGACGCGAAACGAATTTTTCGCAAGACAAATTACATTCAAAGTCAATGCAAAGACGCGAATACAACGCGTGTATTCGCGTCTTGCATTTACTTCGAATGTAATCTGTCGTGCGAAAAAGTCGTTTCGCGTCAGGTGTGAAAGCAGCTTTAGCCAGCGAGTCATCGCGCGGAAGCGAAGCGGCCTGGCTGGAGACCATTATGTAGCAAGCATAGCTACGGCCAATGACAGCAGCCAAACGATCAAATGAACGTGAACGTCACAGTTAACACTAATTAACTAGCTAGTTAGCTACCCGTGTCCGTCGTCGGTATCAGTGCCGGTATCCCTACCTTATAATGTTAGCGCTAGTCTTTCCAAACAAGCTACTGGGCTGTGGTCAGTCAATACAACAGTTCAACCTACCTTTAAAAGCTAAAATTAGCACGCTTGCTACCCTCCCCAGGGTTTTAACGTTAGCCAACTTCACCTCTTTTCGAGTTGCTAACTAGGCCTCGTATCCTCCGTAGTTACACCTGTCATTATCGTTACGCCCATAGCACTGGCTCACCCATGACAGAATGTTAACTAATTAGCTAAATAACGATGTTACACTTGACTTTATGAGCTAGTCTAGTGACATCTACCATTCGCCAATACAGCACGTACATCACTCCACTAGTGAGAATTACAGTGACCACTCACCGCTTTGCTCGCCCAGGAAAACAAGCTTGAATTTGCGCAGGGGGTTACCAAACTCTCCGCTGGCAGTGGTTGTCATCTTTCACAGCTATAGCTAAATAGCTAGTGATACGGTTATCCGTTGGCTAGCAGGTGAGAGTCTAGGATATGCAGGAAAAGGACAACAGGAGTTTATCAAGGCGTACTTGAGACAAGGCGGCACAATGAGAATAAAAGCCAGGGATGCTAGCTAGAAGGCTGCAAAAACCGATCCAAAGCTTCAGTGGGTCCGCAAGAACCCACGCACGGCAAACAAACAAGAGGGAGATAGGTAAGGACTAGGTAGCTAGCTAGCGAGCCGCGGCACACAGTTCTGAATGTACTAATCTCAAGTCTTCTTCAGAGGATTCATTCATCTAAGTGCGACATACCATGATCCAGGGAAATTGCTGCCATCTACTGTTTTGGAGTACGATCATGCATCCAACCAGTACCATCCATCCATCCATTCTCCATACCGCTTCTTCCTCACTGGGGTCGCGGGGGAGCTGGAACCTATCCCAGCTGACTATGCACAAGGGGCAGCGTCCCACCCTGGACAGCTGGCCAATCCATCGCAGGGCAGACGCACCATTCACTCTCTCACTCATACATATGGGCAATTCAGAGTCTCAAATTAGCCTGATGTGTATGTTTTTGGACGGTGGGAGGAAACGGGAGTACCCGGAGGAAACCCACGCGAACATGGGAAGAACATACAGACTCAGAAAGGCCCCAGGCTGGATTCGTATCCTTGACCTTCTTGCTGTGAGGCAGCAGTGCTAACCCCATCCAATATCACCATACAATTAAGAAATTAACTGTCACTAGGTTACACCGATCAACCGTAGCCATTATGCCCACTGACAGGTGAAGTGAATAAAATTGATTTATCTTGCTACAGTGGCACCTGTTGGTGGGTAGGATATATTAGGCAGCAAATTAATATTTTGTTTTGAAGTCCATATGTCAGAAGCAGGAAAAACGGCAAGAGAAAGGATGTTAGCAACTTGTCGAGTAAGGATGTGACAAGGGCCGAATTATGCTGGCTTGATGACTGGGTCAGAGCATCTCCATAACTGCAGCTCTTGTGGGGTGTCCCCGATCTGCAGTAGTGAGCACTTACCAAATGTGGTCCAAGGAAGGAAAACCGGTGAATCGGCAACATGTTTATGCATGGCCAAGGCTCACTGATGCACGTGGGAAGCAAAGGCTGGCCCATGTGGTCCGATCCAACAGAGGAGCTACTGTTGCTAAAACTGCCAAAAAAGTTCATGCTGTTTCTGATAGAGAGGTATCAGAGCACACAGTGCGTCGCAGTTTGTTGTCTATGGTGCAGCATAGCCACAGACCAGTCAGGGAGCCCATGCTGATACCAGTCCTCCGCCAAAAGTGCTTACAGTGGGCACGTGAGCTTCAGCACTGGAACACAGAGCAATGGAAGAAGGTGGCCCAGTCTGATGAAGGTTTTCATCACATCATGCTGGTGGTTAGGTGTGTGTGTGTGTCTTACCTGGAGAAGACAAGACACCAGGATGCATTATGGGAAGAATACAGGCCAGCAGAGGCAGTGTGATGCTTAGGGCTCTGTTCTGCTGGGAAACCAAGTCTTGGGTCCTGTTATTCACATGGATATTACTTTGACACGTACCACCCATTGTTGCATACCAAGTAGACCCCTTCAGGGAGATGGAATTCCCTAATGACAGTGGCCTCTTTCAGTAGGATAATATACCCTGCCACACTGCAAAAATGGTTCAGGAATGATTTGAGGACCACAACAACCAGTTCAAGGTGTTGACTTGCCCTCCGAATTCTCCAGATCTGCTGCTAACGTCTTGGTGCCAAACACCACAGCACACCTTCAGAGATCTAGTGAAGACCACGCCTCAACAGGTCAGAGCTGTTTCGCCGGCGAAAAGGAGACCTACACAATTTTAGGCAGCTGGTCATAATGTTAGGGTTGATCGTAAATATATCAACTAGTCCAGAAAAAATATATATGGGCCAGGCTCACGAAATGTGCGCCACCCCCCCCAAATGTGTCCACAGGCTAGCAAATCTTGTATTTTGCTTAGATCATTCCAGAACCACCATGAATGGATAAAGCTCACCAAGAGCAACTTGGAAGACTCAACTTTTGTCGTTCTGCGATAAATATTTCCCTGTCTTTTTTGCCCTTAAAGTTGGAAAAGTGGCCAAAAATGGCACTTTTTTGATGTCCATGTAAAAAGTGAAATAGTTCACTTTTTGTTTTTTTATATTTAAGTGTGTTCTATTTTATTTTATTTCTTTCTGTGCATAATAGACATGTGTAGGCTATGTCTGACAGTCAGCATACGTCCCTATCATCGTTTTGTGTATTGCGGTGACATTCAATAAATTGTCCACAAGGTACTGGTTTCTGACTTAGATTTTACATTTAGCGCTCTAGAAAAATAACAAAAGGTCCCTACACCCTAATAATCCTTCAGGATGAAGCAAATATATGGTGCATTAGGGCAAAAAAAAAAAAACTCCAACCTACAGGGATTGAGTGGGATTTTTGTGTCCCCAAAAAAATGACCTTTTTAAGAAAAGTTTCTGACTTAGATGTATTTTTAAAAAACTGTAAAACATATAGCCAAATGCAATTCAGGTATTGTTGTTGGCCTAAATCAAAGTGGAAATCGCTGTTTAGATCAATTATTTATTGAATAACGACATAGCTACAGCACGCAAAGCATTTTGGTCGGTTTCTGACTTAGGGTTTCTGCCTTAGATTTCTAAGTCAGAAACCCGGGCATCTCAGGCAGAAACCGGACATATTCGGCCAAATGTGGCCCCAGTCGTTCATCAAAAAACGCAATAAACGCTTCCTTCAAAATTTTTGAACCACCACAGCAAGATTATCATTGGCAGGCCAGTAGTCATGACAAGTTCAGCCCTTAGCAACACACTGTGTACCCCAGCGTTTTGCATGCTTGAACATCAGCTTTTATTCCAAAGCGCAATGAATACCAAGCCAGTTTTTCTAGTAACTGCAATACATCCACACAGCCAATCAGGGACGGAGAATCCCACACTGCCAACAGGCTCTGATTGTTTAGTAACTCTCGCACAGAACAAAAATATGGGTGTCATTTCTGTGCTGCAAGTTCTGTGGGGAAAAACATTCCCTAATTTATCCATCGAGACTGTATTTCCCATCAGAGGACATAGTTTTCTCCACTCTGGCTGAGTTTTTGGTCACACTGAGCAGCAGATTTGCAAAAAGGACAGTGTGCAACACGTGGAGGAGTATAACGAATTATTACAGAAACATGGAAATGTTTACGTCTGTGACACTGACTGGCAGGCTTTTGACCTCAAGTCACACTTTTATGTGAATATATTGCTATTTGCCAAATAATCACAACAAAGTTAACTTTTTTTCACAAAATTCATTATTCTTACATTTCATTGCATCATGTTATGGTGTTTTAACTTGTTTAGCATGACATTTTAACAATTAAGAAAGCTTAAGTAAGCTATGC
This sequence comes from Gymnothorax javanicus, assembly GCA_029692085.1. NCBI lineage: Eukaryota > Metazoa > Chordata > Actinopteri > Anguilliformes > Muraenidae > Gymnothorax > Gymnothorax javanicus. The sequence continues at coordinate 93,478,595 of CM056199.1, read as the reverse complement.
TTACTTTTCCCGTGACAAAAATGAGCATTTTTCTTAATATGCTTCAAATGGATATACTGCATTTTGCGATGAAACTTGTTACATCTACACTTGCATATTAATTTATATCTCGCATGTGTGGAGACTGCTTTGCACATATATTGACTACTATGCAGTCGACAAGAATGGCACGAATCATTCGATAGACTTTTTAGTAAAGCCCTTTTGTTCACCTTCTTATGCATGAGAAAATGATACAACAAGGTGCTCCAGCCGAAAAGTTAATTGTCCAATTATTTTTGCGGCGCTATAGAAGAGGTTATATGTATAAATTGTGATGCAAGCCCTTAAGGTTGACATGGATGCTATAACTGCCATTAAAGCAAAGTTGACAGCCAGCACTTATATCTGTTGTATCTGTTTATTAAACTGTAAGTTTGAGAAGTCCATTTCAGGGAACACAGTGCATCAGCAAATATAAACACAAGACAAACAGTATGGTAACCATTTTAGCAGTGATTTGTTTAAAAAAAAATGCCATTATACAGTTGAAATGAAACAGAAGTTGATTAAATAATTTAGTGAATATAACTTTCACTGCTATAAGCTGACCATTCACCTAATTTTCTGGTGAAACCTATCAGTGACGAAAACTGTCTTCTCTCCACCTAACAGAATTACAATTACATAATTTCTGACTTTCAGTATTAAATTCTCTTGCACAATGGGATATCCGAAGTTCTATGTGCTATCCACATCAACTATTCAGGGCTATATTCACTGTCATCCTACTTGAATTATCAGTAGGGCTACAAATATGGACAAGAAGGGATAGATGATGAAAAATGAACAGATGTGAAGTTTCTGAAAGGACATGCCGTTATAAAAGCCACATTTTTGTGTCTTGCACAATGAAACACAATTAACTGATAACCAATCTTTATTCAATAATCCACAGTTGAACCCCTTATTCTGTAAAAGTCCTCTTCAGTCGAGATCCATGAACAATTTGTGCTAAGTATCTAAGTCAGTGGTATTTAAGCTGAATCAAGTTATAAAGTGCCTCATAAAATGTGTCCATCTCAAATTTCCCTTTTATTTTGGATGATGAAACGTAATTTTTTTCAGTGCATTTTTCTGGGTGAAAAAAAAAATCATTTTTATTGATTCAAATCTCGATGTCTCGATGTCCACTTGTCCTTTTGTCTGCTTTCAATCTGTTCTCTGGCCCATCTCCTTGCACTGCTGGACGCCTTTCCCTTGTGTTTTCTGTTGTATCTACTCAATTACAACATCTGTGCTGAAAAAAATACAGAAATACAAAAATATTAACAAGTCTAATCACTTTGCAATGCTACTGGCCTCACACTCAACAGTGTTTTTTTTTTTTTGGTAGATGGATATTACGCTAAAACTGATTAATAACTTTATGTTCATATATAGCACTGTGCAAACATCAGAGACAACCCTCGCATTGATTCAATGATTCAATTTACAGTCAAACTAGCCCTTAATTGAAAATTCATTCAGTAAATTCAGACAGTAATGCAGGCAATGCCATATATTTGGCAAAAAACTTCAGAAAAGCCTTCACATCGTGATATCTGTCTGTATTTGTCCTCTCGTTGTTCTGCACTAATTGCTACCACTTTAAGTTCTCTATCCTTCAAATCAAAAAGAAGTTGCATGGGTGTCCTGCCAAAAAAAAAAAAATTCTTGTACCAAAAGTATTGATGGCATTGTGTTTAGAACCTATTGCCTCCAAAAGTGAAAAACATTGAAACAATCAGTTATCCAAATGAGCCTTGGCTGCTTCACAAATTTGCCATGTGAATGTAAAATGCCTAAATTAACTATTTACAAATCAAGAGTTCAAAACATAATCGCATGATACAGAGAAAATTGGACACATAACTTTGTTGGACCTGCAAGTTGAGTTGGCCAAGCAGATATGCTGCCTGAATGGAGAAAAATTGTTCTAGACCCAAATCGACAAGTGTGGGCTGCCCAGATTTGCTTACCCCTGAGCGCAGCAGGAAATGGACCTAAAGTGATGAGCACCGTGATGTGTTCGTTAAGAAAAGCCCCGTCCTGTGTGTTACTGTCCCCTTGGTATCCCCAACCACCCAAATATCAGTGTGACATTATAATTATTATTATTATTATTATTATAACCGAGTCGTTACACCGTATATGTCCAAGCTTTTAGCACAGAATGAGCACATTGGCATCTCTAGAAGTAATACTGTGACTAATGTTGCTAAATGTCCAGCTGATGCGGTTGTATTTTGCCCTCAAATGCAGGCTAGCCCAGAAAGTGGGCCAGAAGTGCAGGGATACATGCGTTATCTTAAAGTTCATAAAACATTGCTTCCAAGCTGAAGCTGGTTTGTAGGACATGTTGCCCACACAGCTATGGCTGCTAGAAAAGTGGGGTTTATAGGTGTGATGTTCCAACGATGTATAGCCAACTTAGTTCACCCACTGCATATGATATATGGGCTTAAAATAATTGAGATAAGTCAGTGAAAGTTTTGAGTTTTATAAAAAGAGCTGAACTCTCAGAGCTGGAGAGTTGGTTTTTATTGAAAGAATAATGAATGCTGAAAGACACAGGCAAAGTTTAGTGCATGAACAGGAGACAAAGATCATTTATTTGGGAAAAATATTTTCTATTGTAAGATAATGACCTCGACCATTTGACTATGAAGCTCAAAATACTGGCAACTACAGTGTACAGACCTTATCATCATTATATGCCTTTGGGATTACTTCGATTTAGATCGAGAGAAGCAAAGAATACAACAAGCTTCAAAGAGTAACCCTTGGAAAAAATATGGTATATCCCTGAAGATTTCCTAAAGCTCAAAACAAGTTTCCCGAAAAGAATGGAAGCTATGATAAAGCCAAAGAGTGGCTGAATTCATTCAATGTTAATTTGTGTTAAATATGTTTGATTTATGTCCTGAGTCTTGACACAAAAATAAGTCACTTGCCCTTGCTGGCTGTTATCATGGGAAGTAAGAATGAATAGGTTGTTGTCTGACATTTGCACAGAACTGGGGGTCTTTACTGCTGCTTTGATACTTCTCCGAACGCAAATAACCTCACCTTTGCTACTGAGGGGGACATTTTACTCCAGTTTGCTGCAGTTCACAAAATGCATAAACAGGAGAAAATCATTCAATGTGTGTACTTGACATTACCAGAAATATCACCCTCAGGATATCATAATCTGAAACAATACTGCATCGAAACCTGCACAAAATTTTGCATTTTCTGGATCATTTAGTTGCTATGAATTTTTTTAATCATATAATCTATGAGGGACTATATAAAATATGCTGAAACAGAAGGCAGCTCTCAGGGTATTCTCAAGGAAGTTCTTCGAAAAAAAATTACGCTTGTCAAAATAAAAACATTTACTTATGCCATATGTTCAAGTTGTTCTTTATAAGAATGTCTGCAAATATAAAAATGAAATAATTTTTGATAGCTTCTGGGAATTAAAACATCCACTCCATGTCTGATGATACTGCTGTATAGTTGTGCTCAAAAGTTTGCAAACTTAGCTGAATTTTTGAAATGTTCCCATTTATTTTGAAAATATGACTCATCGTGCAAAAAACTAGTCTTTTATTAAAGGATAGTGATCATGTGAAGTCATTTATCATCACATTGGTGTTTGGCTCCTTTTTAAATCATAATGATAACTCAAATCACCCAAACGGCCCTGATCATAAGTTTACATGCCCTTGAATGTTTGACCTTGTTATATAGATATAAGGTGACACACTCAGGTTAAAATGGCTATTGAGGGTTAATTTTCCACACCTGTGGCTTTTAAAATTGCAACTAGTATCTGTATATAGTCATTGAGTTTGAAAGCTCCCGAGTGGATGCACTGATCTGGCTTGACACTAAGCCATAGGGAGCGGAGAATAACTGTCTAAAGACCTTCATAACAAGGTAGGTCAACTTTTTAAAGATGGGAAAGGATATAAAAAGATATTCAAAGAGTTGAAAATGCCAGTCAGTACTGTTCAGTCCTTGATTAAGAGGTGGAAAATTAAAGTATATGTTGATACCAAGCCAAGGTTAGGTAGGCCAAGAAAGATTTCAGCCCAAACTGCAAGGAGAATTGTTCAGGAAAAAAAAAGAAAAATCCAAAAGCTACCTCAAGAGAAATACAGGATGCTCTAGGAAAAAGATGGTGTGGTTGTTTCAAGGGGCACAATAATGAGGTACTTAAACAGCAATGAGATGCAATGTCAAGTCGCTAAAATGAAGTCATTATTGCACCAATCCCACAAAAAAGCCCGCCTAAAATATGCCAGACAACACCTTGACAAACCTCACAACTTCTGGAATACTGTCTTTTGGAGTGACGAGATCAAAACAGAACTTTATGGTCAGAACCATAAGCGTTATGTTTGGAGAGCAGTCAACATGGCCCATGGTGAAAAACATACTATTCCCACCGTGACAATGATCCAAAGCACAAGGCCAAGTTGACCCTCCAGTGGTTACAGAAGAGAACGGAAAGGTTCTGGAGTGGGCATCACAGTCTCCTGACCTCAGTATCATTGAGACGCTTTGGGGAGATCTCAAACGTGCAGGTCATACAAGATGACCAAGGAATATGCGAGGGCTGGAGGCATTTTGCACAGAAGAATGGGCAGCAATGCCACCTGAGAGAATTAGTGGCCTCATTGACAACTATCACAAAAGACTGCACACTGCTATTGATGCTAAAGAGGGCAATACACAGTATTAAGAACTACGGGTATGCACACTTTTGAACAGGGTTCATTCCATTTTTTCCCCCTCACTGCCATGTTTTATTTGATAATTGTTCAATTCTACATGACCCACAGTTGGATACGAATCCAATAAGAAATAAAATAAATGCGTTTTGCCTGGCCATTCATGTTTTTTTTTTTTTTAAATGTTACCTATTTTATGAATTCAGCCAGGCTATGCAAACTTTTGAGCACAACAGCAATATTACCTACGATTTAATGTTTAATTTAATATTGAAAAATGTGAACAATAGATGTGTCATAATATGTTTATAAGGGATGAAACTAGATTATCTTATCATAAACACCTTTGTAATCATACACCTCAATCACCCTTTCGTTAAAATCTAAAATCTGAACACACTCCTAGTCTGGTTTTACTTCAGTAATATTTTGTACTTACACATCTTCTCATTGCAAAATCATTAGCGTAGCAGGGAAAAGGGAAAGAAACAAGTTCATGAGGAAAATTTTCCATCAACTGTCTCCACTGTCAACAAACTAATTTTCCCTCATATAATCAGCCGTTGCTGAAGTACAATTTTAAAGTATTATCATGTATATCAGAACAAATATAAATGGGATTATTTAATCCCTTTGCGCAGATATAAATGCCGGCTTCCGTAAATTCCGAGATTTAATTCCTAAACAATTCTGTAATTGAATTTCCAAACATCTAGCTTCACTAGAATAATTATCCAAAGTCTCTGTGACACAAATACTGAGTTGTAAAGCTTAAATAGGCTCATGCACAACAGGAAAAATTGGCAAAATTTTGTATTCTGTGCAAAGGGGTTAAGGTCAAATATCATTCAACCATTGCCTCTAGTACTTACCAGCAGGTTTAGGATGCATCAGGACCACAGGGAGTTCCACAGACACGTCACTGTTGGAGTGAAACGAACAGAGAATCAGATACCATCAGAACTCTTCCACTGTCTTTCATACAATTTAGTATATAGCACAGCTCATGCCACATCTTTTCATCATGCCATAGTATGTACTGTATACTTTACTTCCTGGCATCGCTGGAATTACCATGCCACAGAGTTCCAATATTTTTAACATTATTTGTCAGAAATTATGATTTTACCTTGCTGTCAGATCTCCCAAGAGGCTATGGGAAAATATACAACAAATACAAAATATGAGAATACATTTCATTTCATATCAGAATAATAGGAGCACATCAGTTTGCTTTATCGTGTTTATGCACTATTTTCGTGATTTAGAAATAGGTTGCTCTTCAGAATTTACTGCTAAGATATACTGCCTTAGAAAATATCTTGTAAATGAAGAGAGTTGCCTTACCCGCCGCGAGATGCCATGAGGCTGACCTTAATTTTGTAGGAGACTAAGATGCCTAACACATCCTTTTCAATGCCAGGTCGCAAGCTGCAAGAGAGACAGGAGGGAGGATGCAGTTCTGCCAACCAGTCGAGCTGCAGACTCACAAAATACATGAAGTGAAGACTTAACTCATTCCCTACGGCAAGCCGCTGCCAACGGCGTGGCGAATTCTACCATTCCCGATGGTAAGCCAGTGCCAGCGGCGTGGATGACCATTCGCAGTCCGATGAAAACACGAAATCGGTTGACGATCGCGGTGATGGGCCACCTGTACTTCAATACTTTATATTGTGTAATTTTCGGGAAAAGTATTCCGTACAAAAGCGACAATTTTATATAAAAGCATTCCGTAGGGAATGAGTTAAGGAGAATTTAATGAAAGGTATTCAGTGTGTTCTTTAGCAAAATGGAAGTTATCACTATTATAACGTATGATTCCACTGAATAATTTCCAACGAGAAACATGCTGCCATCGTTCAGAGACTATTTTTACTTAGGAGTACAGAGGACTAATAAACAGCTTTGTCACATGGTGGAACGACAATCTGGAGTTAAATATTAGCAAAATATAAGTCAATCAGCAAAGGGGGTAGGACTTTATCAATTAACCTGACACTTTTTCTGAGTCTAACAACCCAACCCAAAACTATCTATGACTCACGGATCAATAGTGGCAATGAGAAAAGCTTAGCCAATCAGGAAGGGGGTGGGAGGCGTGGGGGCTTTGTGGATTAATATGTGATTCCTTCCTGTGTCCGAAAACCTAACCCCAATCTCTGTATGACAATCAGTTCAATAGCTGTGAAGATTTAAAAATCAGCCACTCCAGAAAGTGGTTGGGCCTTCATCAATGCATGTCTGATCCTTTTCTGAGGCTGACAACCCAACCCTAAACTCTCTATGGTAAAGACTTCAAAAGTTATGAAGGATTCAACTTAAGTCAATCAGTAATGAGCATGGGGCCTCGGTGATTAACATCTAACTGTTTCCTGTGCCCAATAACCCAACCCTCAACTCTCTATGAAACATGATCAATAGTTATGAAGGATCAACTAATCAGGAAAGGGGATGGGACTTTGTCAATTAAATGTCACCCTTTCCTGAGTTCAATGATTAAGCCCCAGACAGGGCTTCGACAATGAACATGTAACCCTTGCTCAAATCCAATAAGCCAGGCTCCAAATCTCCTCATCAAACAGTTCACATGTTATGATGTAACAAATATTGACCAACCAGGCAAGCAGACTAGGCTTCACTATTTAACATGTGATCCTTTCCTGAGTGCTACAACCCAAGCCGCAACTCTTTATGAGAAATGATTCATAGGCAATAAAAATCTAATATTGTCCAACTGGATTAAAGGGGGAATGGAGTGTTGAAAACAGGAGAAGAATGTTCTGTGTGTGGAAAGTTGCAAGACTTGTTAAATGAAAGGAGTCTTATGGAGGATGGGGATAAAAAAACAAAATAGGAGGCTGGAGCTTCAGAAACAACAAAATCCATCCTTTGAGACTGTCTGAAGCTGTCTAGAAAGTTTGGAGGCACTTGTCATCAAATTGTGGGAGTATGAGGGCTTTTTAAAATGAATGGAAGTCTACTGAGCTGGAAAAAGAGATGAAAATAGAGGGATGGAATGTGATGGCTGGTGTTTCGAGACGCCAAAAGCAGCGGCCAGGCGAAAGGAAGTCCAGCAAAATAAGAGAGACAAACCGACAAGGAGAGAGAGACTCGCGCTTCCAACGGACAAAGATCTAGTCCGGGTACAAAAGGAAGCAAAGCGAGCTCGACAGAACGAAATAAAAGGGAAAAATCTCGGGAACCGAGATAAAACGATTTAGCACCAGACGGCGCCCAGAAAGAGGAAGAAAAGAGAGAAAGATTCCCTTGCTAACTAGCACTTTCCTCTTTGCAGCCAATTCCTCAAACAATTCTCTAACTAGAGACCTTACCGGCTATAGTGCATAGTAACACTGACACTCTAGCAAAGGCGGCGAGGCGGAACTTGGGTTTAAATAGAGTCCGGGCGCCGCCCACAATTAATGCCAGCTGGCCAAAGAATCCGATTGTGGGCAAAACGATATCGTCCCGGACGAGAGAAACAAAGAAAGCTCGCCAGCCTCCAAAAACTAGGACAGGACCCCCTCACTAAGGGACAGCTCCAGAAGTCCCTAAGGAACCCCGTGCGTGGAACTCAGAAATAAGCGTGGGATCCAGAATATCCCGAGAGGGGACCCAGCAGCGCTCTTCAGGGCCATATCCCTCCCAGTTCACAAGAAACTGGACCCCACGACCAACACGCCTCTTGGCAAGAATGCGGCGCACAGTGTAAACCGGCCCCCCCTCAACCATTCGCGGTGGCGGCGGGGGTGTGTCGGCAGGTGCCAGGACGCTAGTGCTAACCGGCTTAATCCGGGAGACATGGAATAATGGATGGATGCGTAAAGATCTCGGGAGCTTTAACTGGACCGTGACCGGATTGATCTTCCGCACTATCTTGAACGGGCCAATATAGCGGGGCACCAGTTTTCGGGATTCTACCTTCAAGGGGAGGTCCCGGGTAGACAGCCCAACTCTCTGACTGACCCGATACGATGGGGCCAAACGACGCCTTCTATCAGCGGCGGATTTTTGTTTGAGCCCTGAGCGCAACAGAGAAGAACGGACCCTGGTCCAAACCGACCGACAGCGACGAATGAAATGGTTGACCTAGGGAACCTCGGAATCATTCTCAGTCTCAGGAAACAGTGGGGGTTGGTAACCCACCTGAGCTTCAAATGGGGAAAGACCCGTAGAGGAATTACTCAGCGAGTTATGGGAATACTCGGCCCATGCTAAAAATCGACTCCATGAGGATTGATTATCTGCCGCTAAACATCGAAGAGTGTTTTCCAAAGACTGATTAGTACGCTCAGTCTGCCCGTTAGTCTCTGGGTGGAACCCAGAAGAGAGATTCACCGTGGCCCCCAACTGCTTGCAAAACGCCCGGCAGAATCTGGCCGTAAACTGAGGGCCTCGGTCGAGACAACATCTTGCGGAAGCCCATGCAGCCGGAACACATGGTTAACCACAAGAAAGGCTGTCTCCCGCGCTGAAGGCAGCTTAGGTAGCGCGACAAAATGAGCGGCCTTAGAAAAACGGTCAACCACGACCAGGATGACCGTGTTGCCGTCAGATACAGGCAGCCCAGTGACGAAATCCAGCGCGATATGCGTCCAAGGGCGCTTGGGAACGGGCAATGGTCGGAGCAGACCAGAGGGAGGGAGGTGGGAAGTTTTGTTCCTGGAGCAGATGCCACAGGCAGCAACAAATTCCCGAATATCCCTCATCATACTCGGCCACCAAAAACGTCGGGCCAGGAACTGCTTAGTCTGATGGGCCCCCGGGTGCCCAGCCAAGCGGGAAGAGTGTCCCCACTGGAGGACCTGTGGCCTAACTCTAGGCGGGACAAACAAACAGCCAGGAGGCTCCCCCCCAGGACTGGGATCGGTTTTCAAAGCCTCCTGAACCACCGCCTCAATCTCCCATTGAATGGGCGCCACAATCTGAGCAGCCGGAATAACTGGCTCCGGGGCAGGATCACGGTCAGAACGGTCGTAAATCCGCGACAAGGCATCAGGCTTAATGTTTTTAGAGCCAGGGCGGTAGTTCAGCGTAAAATCAAAGCGGTTAAAGAACAATGACCACCGCGCCTCCCGGGAATGACCTCGCTTAGTTTGCTGAATATACTGGGGATTTTTATGGTCTGTCCATACCACTAAAAGGTGTTCAGCTCCCTCCAACCAGTGGCCCCACTCTTCAAGCGCCAACCTGACCGCCAATAACTCCCGGTCACCAATGCTGTAATTCCGTTCCGCGGCGGACAAAGACCGGGAGAAGTATGCGCATGATCGTAGCTTATTATCCCAACGAGGGCGCTGGGACAAAATAGCACCCACGCCAACCTCTGAAGCATCCACCTCCACCACAAATGGGAGGGAGGGATCGGGCAAAACCAGAATGGGCTCTGAACTAAAACGTTTCTTTAATTCCTGAAAGGCAGCATCAGCTGCTGGAGACCAAAAAAACGCTGAAGAGGTATTCTTCCTGTTGAGTGCAATAATGGGGGCAGCAACCGCGCTAAAATTATGGATAAACCTCGTATAAAAATTAGCAAAGCCTAAGAAGCGTTGGACCTCCTTAACACTTTGAGGGGTAGGTCAATTCCTGACCGCAGCCACCTTGTCTGGGTCCATGCGGACTGACGCCTTGGAAACAATAAAGCCAAGGAACGAGACAGTTTGGGCGTGGAAAACACATTTCTCGGCCTTGACAAAAAGCTTGGCATTACAGGGGGCTTCAAGCACACATCTGACGTGTTGTTTATGCTCTGAGAGTGTTGAAGAAAAAATCAAAATGTTGTCAAGATAAACGAAGACGAATTTCTACAACATCTCTCGGAGGACGTCATTAACGAGTGCCTGAAACACCGAGGGGGCTTTAACCAATCCGAACGGCAAGACCAAATATTCGTAGTGCCCGTCATGAGTGTTAAATGCCGTTTTCTATTCGTCCCCCTCCCGAATGCGAAGCAAGTTATAAGCATTAAGGAGATCTAGCTTCGTAAAAAATGACGCCTCCTGCAGACGTTCAAACGTGGAACTCATTAATGGAAGGGGGTATCGGTTTTTAATGGTGATCTTATTCAAACCCCAATAATCAATACAGGGTCTCAGACCGCCATCCTTTTTTCCCACAAAAAAACCCCGCTCCAGCAGGAGACGTGGACGGCCGGATAAAACCATTAGCGAGAGCTTCCTGAATATATTCTCGTATGGCCTTACGCTCAGGCCCTGACAGCGAGTATAGCGAACCCCCAGGAGGAGTAGTACCAGGGTAGAGATTGATCTCGTAATTGTACGGACGATGGGGAGGTAACGTCGATGCTCGTTGTTTACTAAAAACTTCAGCGAGATCAGCATAATCATTAGGAACATTAGACGGCAAACTAAAGTTCAGGGTGGCCCCAAACTCCTCACCCTGCTCAGAATCTAATGTCTCGGTGACTGATTCAGAGTCGAAAAAATCCTCTAAAAGGTAATCATCCTCTGGCTGTTGCCAATCAAATTGAGGATCCCATTCCAACCCCTCCTCTGCCCCTTTTTCTAGTTAAGGAGGGTATGGTGAGACAACCTCCTCACACTCGCTCCAGGCATCAGCCTGCCCCATAGCTTGATGTCTGGGAAAACAAGTTTCATTCTCTCTACGATGAGACCCACAATTGGTGCCCCAGTGGACGATAGGATTATTCTGTTACCCCCAAATGATGCAAGGTCTATGTTCCCGTAACCAAGAATGCCCTAAAACAATGGGAAAAGCAGGGGAACTGATAATAAAAAACCGAACCTCCTCAGAATGGCCACCAAAGGTACTGAACATATTTAGCGGTTCAGAAACTTTGGTTATAACTCCCGTACCAAGCGGGCGACCGTCCAAAGTTCTGACAGAGTATGGCTGTGAAAGAGGAACGGTGGGAACGGAGTGCCTCCGAGCCCACTCAACATCCATGAAACAATTTATGGCGCCCGAATCCACGAACGCTTCGATAATAACTCTCTTTCTCCCCACAGTCAGTTCAACAGGGATTAGTGTTCGGAAGGAAATTGGGTCTGCCCTCTAGCGCTCCCCAAACCGCTAGAGGGTTTCCCCATTCCTGAAGCTTGAACAACGTGGGACGGGTATGACCCGGCTTATTACAATTAAAGCAGATTATTCTTCTGCGAGTAGGTTTATGAGTCCGACTCTCAAACGAACTATCAACTTGCATGGGCTCAACCGAGTAGAATTTTCAGTGGGTGGAATAGGAGCCGCATACTCGCCACTTGCAACTTTGGCCCCATTGTCAGCGAGCAGCAATCTGTTGAGCTTCTCCCTGTTACGTTCGAGGATACGACTGTCAATTCGCACAGCCGTGCGAACCAAAGAATCTGAAGTCGAACAGGGCTCCAATGTTGCCAACGCGTCTTTTATCTACTCAGTGAGAGCATGACTGAACACAGTCATAAGAGGAGCCTCCGGCCAGCCTGTCTCTGTAGCCAGAGAGCGAAATAAGATAGAGAACTCTGCGGCACTTTCTTTGCCCTGTTTAAGGTGCATCAAACGCGTAGCCGCGTCCTGACCACAAACATCTTGATCAAATACTGACACCATCTCCCTAACAAGAGCCTCCACAGAATTTACGACCGGTGAATTAGATCTGATAAGTGGGCCGACCCAATTGAGTGCTGTGCCAGCCAACAGGGATAGTATAAATGCCACCCGAGAATCCTCATTAACAAATCGTGACGGCTGAGCCTTAAAAAATATCTCACATTGGGCGATGAAATCCTTACATTTTCCGGCCTCGCCGCTATATCTTTGGGGCAATTCTAACTTCGGTTCTCGAGGAAGGTGTGGTGCTTGTGCAACGTTTTGTGAAACTTGCGTAGACAGGGATCTAATACTCTCGGTCAAGCTTAACATAACGCTCTCCTGTTTCTGAAGCAAATTCTCCTGAAGGCGGAGCCTCTCAGCTAAACCAGCCTGCTGATTGCCCAGGCTGGAGAGCCCTTTGCCAAAACCAGACAGCACATCCACCACTGATGTCTCCATTTTGGCTAGAGTGTACTATGATGGCCGGTGTTTCGAGACGCCAAAAGCAGCGGCCGAAACGAAAGGAAGTCCAGCAAAATAAGAGAGACAAACCGACAAAAGGAGAGAGAGAGACTTGCACTTCCAACGGACAAAGATCTAGTCCGGGTACAAAAGGAAGCAAAGTGAGCTCGACAGAACAAAATAAAAGGGAAAAATCTAGGGAACCGAGATAAAACGATTAGCACCAGGCGGCGCCCAGAAAAGGAGGAAAAAAAGAGAAAGATTCCTTGCTAACTAGCACTTTCCTCTTTGCAGCCAATTCCTCAAACAATTCTCTAACTAGAGACCTTACCGGCTATAGTGCATAGTAACACTGACACTCTAGCAAAGGTGGCGAGGCAGAACTTGGGTTTAAAGAGTCCGGGCGCCGCCCACAATTAATGCCAGCTGGCCAAAGAATCCGATTGTGGGCAAAACGATATCATCCCGGATGAGAGAAACAAAGTAAAGCTCGCCAGCCTCCAAAAACCATGACATGGAAGTGAGGGATCATCAAAAAAAAATGACTATTCTAACCCAAAATGAAGCTGCACAGTAAGTTTGATGTTTCTAGTTGCAAAAATGAATGAGAGTAAGCAGTTTTGATAAATGGCCCATTATATGTTTATGGGGACGTGAAGTCACCTTGACCTTTAACATTTGACCACCAAACTATAATCAGTTTCTCTGAGTCCAAGTGGCCATTTGTGCCAAATTTGAAAAAAAATTTCCTCCATGCATTCTGGGAGATATCATGTTCACAAGATTGGCACAGATGAACAGACAGACGGACTATGGCCAGACAGACAACCCAAATGTTAATGTTTAATGCCTCCAGCCCCGACTGTCACCAGCGCAGAGGCATAATAAAAAATCTGACTCCTCCTGGGCAGTTGACCATCACAGAGGAACTTGGTACATATAATTTCGGGGCCAAGATCTAAAATTTCAGCAAAAGACAAGTTTTATCTCAAGCAACATGGCTTTGCGTGCCATGTTGTCTAAGTTGTTTACTCCTATGGAACTCCAGCAGTTACTGCCTTGATATAAAAAAACAGTAAGCAAAAACAGTAAGTCATTTTGGCAGTAAGCTGAGAGTGCAAATAATTAAGGGTCAATCACTTTACTTGCAATTTGAGGGGTATTTTTTCATGTATCATATCAAAAAAAGATCCTGTGAGTCGAACGTGGTGCAACAGCTGAGACTAAACTACATGGCTGTTTATGTCAATTTTAGCTTTACTACAACTACAATCGGATGCTTTAAAGCTGGGAGAAATCAACTTGTCCACACCAACAGTGTGTGTAGTCAAATGCAAAGCTTATCATCAAGTAAGCAGGCATCACAATACTGTGACACTTACCTTTACTAATGCCTAAAGACACTTCCAGTAATAACAGTGTTGTTGGCCATAGAGAATGTGCAAGTCGAACATTCAACATCCAATTCAATCCAATCCAATTTTTGTCCATTCTTAGCAGATATGATCTTAGTTAACAGATACATAATCTGCCTGAACTAATCAAACTGCTGTGCTAGTCATGCTCGAAGTCACAACAAAAAGTAGCAGACCTGGCAAAGAGTACCTGGAGGACTGCTGGCTTAAAGACAGTTTTTTATTGCATTTATGCTTCTACAAAGACTCTATTCTCTCTAATTACCCTTGTTAATTTAAGTACGTACTTTTAGCAACATCTCAATAAGAAACTCAGAGGTTCAGTAAGTAATTAAGATTTTTTTTTTTTTTTACATTAACTGGGGCTTTATATGACCTCATTTACAGAAAGAAGTTGGAATGTTGTGTAAAATGTGGACTGTGTTGCATCACCTCTTCTTTTAACTACACTCTGTAAGCCTTTGGGAACTAACGAGAGTTTTGAAAGCAAATTATTAACCTATTCTTGCTTGGTGTAGGATTTCAGCAACTCAACACTTCACACCCTCCTTTGTCATATTTTTGTTTCATAATGCATCAAATTTTCTCGGTGGGTGACAGGTCTGGACTGCAGGCAGGCCAGTTTAACATTCAGACTATTTTACTACAGAGTCTTGTTGTAATGCGCGCAGAGTGTGGTGTCTGGAATGTCTTGCTGAAATAACCAAGGCCTTCCCTGAAGATTTCTGGATGGCAGTATATCTTGCTCCAAAATCTGCATATATCATTCAGCATTGATGGTGCCCTCACAGAAGTACAAGTTATCCAAGCCTTGTTCACTGATGCGCCCCCATACTATCATGGATGCTGGCTTTTTAATTATGCGCTGATAGGCCAGATGGTCCATCTCCTCTTTAGCCTGGAGGATGTGACGTCAATGATTTCCAAAAAGAATTTCACATTTTGATTGATCAGATCACCGGAAGGTTTTCCACTTCACCTCAGTCGATCTTCAATGAGCTCAGGCTCATAGAAGGTGCACTGTAAACCCTGATAGTGTGGTGAACTCAAATGTTTTGTGGAAACCGATTACCTCAAAAAAATTGTGTAGGCCAACCTAATTGCATTGTGTGGAAATAACTTAAAGAAAATAAGGTAAAGTTATTTATTTATTTTTTTTTTACATGTTTTAAGTGCTGTGAACACAAGATCATTAAGTTGGCATACTCACCTTTTTTGAGGTAATTGGTTTCCACAAAACATTTGAGTTCACCACATTATCAGAGTTTACAGTGTGACAACATTTCTGGCTCTTGTTTATATATGGTTTTATCTTTACCCTGCAGAGTTTTAACTTGCATTTGTGTATGCAGTGACAAACTGCGCTCACTGACAGTGGTTTTCAGTAGTGTTCCTGAGCCCATGCAGTGACTTCCACTATCAAATCCTGTATTTTTTTCTATTTTTAAGGGCCTGTAGATCACGGCCATTCAATACTGGTTTTCAGCCTTGTCCCTCACATCAAGAGATTTCTCTGAGTTCTCTAAAACGTTTAATGATATTATGTAAAGTAGATGGCTAAATCAACAAATTCTTTGTTATTCAGTCCTTTGCAGAGTAGTGAAGTCTCTGTCATCTTTACTTCTAAAAGACTCGGCCTCTCTGGGATGCTCTTTTTACACCCTATCATCTTACTGACCTGTTGCCAATTAACCTAATGAGGTCTTAGATTTTCCACCAGGTTTATTTTTTAGCATTACTACTCCATTCTCTTGCTGTCCCCATCCCAACTTTTTTTTGAAACTTTTTGATGACATTGAATTCAAAAAGAGCAATATTTTTCAAAAAACAATAACATTTCTCAGTTTCAACATCTGATATGTTGTTTGTATACTATTTTCAATTAAATTTAAAGCTAAAATGATTTGTAATTCATTGCATTCTGATTTTATTTACATTTTATACAGCATCCCAACTTTTTTGGAAATGGGGTTGTATAGTAGGAGTCAAGCCAATGGCATTCAGTAAATAAAAACATGCTGGCTCTTTTGAGCTCTGGCTAAACTTTAACCATTATGAATAAATAAAAAAACCCACTTACATTGTAGTGGATGCAAGGTTGGTGTCCTCATCCTTCAATCGACCATCCAGGGCCAGACCACCCGTCTCTTTGTTGTTGGCCAACAAGGGGGTAATGTTAAGGACTTTCTCCAACGTTCCATTAGCCTCCACTGTCTCTCTGTGAAAAAGATACAGTTGAACAAAGAATACATTATTTTTATTCCCAAAAGGAGTGCAGAGCTGGAGATATGCTAGCTCATGCATGACAATACATTACTTTGAATATTGATGTTTGTATACTGGTGTACTCAAATGAATTGAACAAATTTTTAGTACTTCTACGTTGTGGCAATCCTAGTATATGTATACTGCTGACCTTCAAAAGTAAATGCAAACATCTGGTCAGGAAGATACAACACACTCAACTGTATATACATCTTCGGCAATTTTTCACTTAATGCCCCAATTCTACATTCAACCAATATTGTTTTGATTTTGATGCAAAAAGCAATGTTTATCTCAAAATAATACTGTTTTTGGACCACTTACGAAAACTCTTCGGTCAGGACTGTCTTGTTGTACTTATCAGCCGAGTAGAGTACCACGTCTGCTGTCTGGTCGACTGGTAGTAGAGAAGAGCAATAATTATGAAAATAACCTTAGCATTTATGTACACTTGGGAGCTTAACAAAATAAATGAGCACTATGTTCAGCTTTTGATTCATTCTAAATATGTTTAACCAATTTGTTATAAGTGCAACTACAACAA
The DNA here is from genome assembly GCA_029692085.1 of Gymnothorax javanicus. NCBI lineage: Eukaryota > Metazoa > Chordata > Actinopteri > Anguilliformes > Muraenidae > Gymnothorax > Gymnothorax javanicus. The sequence goes on along the minus strand of CM056199.1, from coordinate 93,461,610 downwards.
AATTATGTTTCTAATCTGGTCTCTTTCCACGCAACTCCTTTCTTGCTTACCGCATACTTTGATATGCTTCACCACTTTATTAGATTCATTGCGGATGCTCACTTTAACTGGGATTGGGTCACCATGGTAGAATATCTAGGAATGAAACAGAAGATGGCAATGAGAATCTGGGTGTAAGAAAGGTTATTTTCTTGCACAAAAAGGTGTCACTTTATGGTGTTGAAAAGCTAGCACAGCAGGAGTGACAGAAATGGAAAGGGCTACAATAAGAACACAGCCATGTTTCTGTTATTCCAACACAACTGAACAACATACCTCCTTTTCAATGGAAGCCTCCAGGTGGACTGGTTTGTCTGACATCATGAACTGCTTGCATACATCAGCCTTATGTCCGCTGCCAGTGTTATCAGGGGCAAACTGAATTTTGCGAATGATCAGGCGACAGGTATCTCTGTGGGAGCAAATCCACCAGCTCATAAACTTGTGGGCAAAATATTCTCACAATGCATGACAGGAAAGAAAGTGTCACATGGCACATTGTCACATGGCAAGTGTCTTATTTCAGTAGTAAAGATTCAATTTCCCATATTTGTCGCCCAAGCAGCAAAGCTGTGCAGGCACCCTACTGTTTTTCCATGTTTTCTTATTAGGGGCCATGCTGCAAAGCTGCTTATGAACCTTGTTGTTTTTCTAAATTTTTGGGGCCAAGAAACAAAGCTGCATAGGCATGCTGCAGTTTTTTTATGTTGTCTTTTTCATCTTTTTCCTCGAACTTTGCCTTCTTCTGGCAAGAGTGTCAATGTCAGTCCCTAGATTCGCACACAAAAAGTTTTGAAATTTGGCAAATTGATTGGGAACAGTCCCCTGATTCTTTTCACCAAGTTTCATGTCTCCACTTTGAGCACTCAAGCGCCACCAAAGGGTCAAAATCAGAGGTGTGTCTATGTTAGTAACCTTTGAACTATGTGCTATATTTTCAAAAATGAGGTAACCTTGGATTCCTGGGATCAAGCCAAGTTCAATGCCCGCTAAAATGTTAATTTCTGCCATCTCCGCCACATTCGGTTTTTTGAAAAAGTTTAAAAAAAAGTGATCATAGGCCAAAGATCTTTTTTCCAGGTTTCACAAAAAATGGGCACAGATGATCTCCAGACAAAGACTCACAAAATTTATCAAATGGATTTTGTATTTTCATAAATGTTTACCCATGATGGCCAATCAAAACTGCTGCAAAAACAACAAACAGGTGGTGAGGTCATATTGCAGAAATGCTTTGAAGTCTCAGAACCAGCCTTGGTACAAAACACTTTGCTTCACATGACTTCTGGGGGATGTTGCAATAAGCTAAAATGTGTTCTGGCTAATATCTTTGTCTGAAGAAAATAATCCCAATGTCTTGTGAGATGGTCCCAAGGCCAAGACTCGGCAACTTGTCATGTCAATATAATTGATTTGATGATCATATTGGACTTTATCAGGGTGTAGAGCAAGATGGCGGACTGAACGGTTGTGTCTTTGGGTAGAGGATGAAAAATCTTCGGACTCATGCAATAATACATTAACACATGTGATGTAACGTGATGTACTTCCATTTGAAATCATAACTTTTCTATTCAACCTTAATTGCCACTCTGTCAACAATTTTCTCACTGTAATTCAGAATGTCAAGCAAGATAGCTTAGCTAGCTGATTGATTCTTCGTGAGAAAAGAATGGCAATGTAGCAATGTATTACTAGCAATGTATTTGAGGTGGGGACCAAGGAAGTTGGAAACTTTAAAGCGATAGAACTGCCCTCTGAATGTAAGTCTCTTGAAAACACTACACATGCTCATACACCAGTAAAAGGCCCCAATCTGAAAATCCAAAAGGAAAATGGAGGTGACTGTACGATTTCTAATGAGATACTATTAGAAGCTATTCAGTCATTGTATTGTAAATTTGATGAGCAAGCCGATAGCCTTAACTCTTTTGTAAAGCACATTAGAGAAAACAAATACCTATACAAATACAACCCCAATTCCGAAATAGTTGGGACAAAGTGTAAATTGTGAATAAAATCAAAACGCAATGACTTTCAAATCACACCAACCAGTTTTTATTCACAATATAACAGAGATAACATAGCAAATGTTGAAACTGAGAAATTTTACAATTTTATCCATAAAATGAGCTCACTTCAAATTTTATGGCTGCTACAGGTCTCAAAAAAGTTGGGACAGGGGCCTGTTTACCATGGTGTAGCATCTCCTCTTCTTTTTGACATAGAGTGGAGGCATCTGGGCATTGAGGAAATGCGTTTCTTGAGTTTAGCAATTGGAATTTGATCCCACTCCTGTTTAATACAGGCTTTCAGCTGCTGGAGAGTTTTTGGTCTCCTTTTACGGAGTTTTCATTTAATTATGTGCCAAATGTTCTCAATTGGTGAAAGATCAGGACTGCAGGCAGGCCAGTTCAGCACATGGACTCTTCTACTACGAAGCCATGCTGTTGTAATAGCTGCAGTATGTGGTTTTGCATTGTCCTGCTGAAATACACAAGGCCTTCTCTGGAATAGATGTCATCTGGAGAGAAGCATATGTTGCTCTAAAACCTTTATATACCTTTCAGCATTCATGGTGCTTTTTAAAACATGAAAGTGTCCCACACCATATGCACTAATGCATTCCCATACCATCAGAGATGCTGGCTTTTGAACTGAAGGCTGATAACAGGAGGGGTGGGTCTTTCTCCTCTTTAGCCCGGAGGACACAACGCCCCTGATTTCCAACAAGAATGTCAAATTTGGACTCGTCTGACCACAGGACACTTTGCCACTTTGCTACAGTCCATTTTAAATGAGCCTTAAATGAGAACACGGTGGTGCTTCTGGATCATGCTCAATAATGGCTTCCTTTTTGTAAGATAGAGTTTTAGGTGGCATCTGTAGATGGCACGGTAGACTGTGTTTACAGACAGTGGTTTCTTGAAGTATTCCTGGGCCCATTTAGTAATGTCAATGACAAAATCAAGCCAGTGAGTGATGCAGTGGCATCTGAGGGCCCGAAGATCACGGGCATCCAGTAAAGGTCATCGGCCTTGTCCCTTATGCACAGAGATTTTTCCAGTTTCTCTGAATCTTTTGATGGTGTTATGCACTGTCGATGATGAGACCTTCAAAGCCTTTGCAATTTGACATTGAGGAACATTGTTTTTAAAGTATTCCACAATTTTTTTACGCAAGCCTTCACAGGTTGGAGAGCCTTTGGCCATCTTTACTTCTGAGAGACTCAGCCTCTCTAAGACATCCCTTTTATAGCCAATCATGTTACACACCTGATGCCAGTTAACTTAATTACTTGCTAAATATTCTTTCAGCTGATTCTCTTATATATTAATTGCTTTTTCAGCTCCCCCTTTTTTTTCTGCCTGTGTCCCAACTTTTTTGAGACCTCTTGCAGCCAGAAAATTTGAAATAAGCTCATTTTGTGGATAAAAATGTCTCAGTTTCAACATTTGAAATGTTAAATATGTTCTATTGTAAATAACATATTGGCTCATGTGATCTGAAAGTCATTGCATTTTGATTTTATTCACAATTTACACTTCGTCGCAACTATTTCGGAATTGGGGTTATACCTATCACTCACTAGCATTTAATGCCGAGTGCCTGAAAGAAAACATGGAGATTAGAAAGCAACTGATAAAGCAAGTTGAAACACTGGAAGATCAGAATTTCTTTTTAAAAGAGGCTAAAGTGGAACATGCATGATACAAAAGGTGGGGCTCTCAGACTGAATGGAATTCAGGAGTTGGAACGTGAAAGCACAAGAGAAATGGTAATTCAATTAATCAGCAAGCTCATCCCCTTTTCCTCTGAGTTGCTACAAGGAATCTTGAACGTTGTTCATTTCCTAGGTGTTAAAAGCAGTGGACCCAGAGGCAGACGAAAACAAATCATAATGCAGTTTGTCTTATGTATGATGAGGGACATGGTTTGGAAACCTCCAGAAATGCCGCTATTTGCGAAGATGAGAGATGTAGTTTTTCAGAGGACTTGTGTCATCACAGGCATACTGAACTAATCCTTTGACTGTTTTATACTGTTTATCTTCCAATCAATGGTTAAATAGAACACAAAACAGGGGACTAGTTGCTCTAATTAGGCCCTTAAGGGAGGATGACGGTGCTTTTTTTCAAGAGGCACAACATACTTCTTACTGATTTTTTCATCAGGGTTATCTGCTTCATTGGCAACATATGCTTTTACTTCGAAGTCCACTCCGCAAGCCTGCAGTGAGAGAGGGCAGACGTCATTGCTTTCACATAAGCTTTTCAGACATTTTCTATATTTCAAAGACATCCACTGAGTGAAAGAATGAGATCTACCTTGCCTTTATCCCCCGCACCAGGCTGCAGTGTTACAGAGCAGGGCAGGTTGTTTGGAATCTAAAAAAAAAAAAAAGTAGTAAAATGATTCATTTGCACTGCCCTCTTTGCATCTCGGTTTTGGCTTTTGCGTGACTGTAATCACTTTTAGGAAAATAGCAGGCTTGAGACTCTTGTTCCATATGTGTTTGGTAACATTAGAATTAGGACTTACTTTGAATAAAAAGGGATATGCTTGGTCACCAGCTTTCTTCATTAAGGTCTCCTGCGTAGGAGTGGTAGCCTCTTGGCTTCCAACGGGAGGGTATATCTGTTTGCGCTGTGTCCAGATCTCTTTCCTGAAGGAAAGCCCAATCACATCCATGTCGTCGCGACCATAACGGAAAGCACAGCACAGGTAGATCCATACTGCGGAGGGAAGATTATCAGTACAGAGAGGCTGAGCTGAGGGAGCATGAGCTCATAAGTAACATTGAATATAAAACTTTTGCTGACTTAGTCATTCATATGTACAGCACCAGTCAAAAGTCTGGACACACTTTGCTAATGTCACAGCACTCTGTTTTTAGAGAAATTTAACCAGCTGAACTTTTCTATATAATCTCAAATGGAATCTGGTAAAAGGTAAACAGTCAGAAGGGAAAAGAGAATAATTTACTTGTTTGTTTAGTGTCCAAAATTTTAGAATTCTCAAAGAAGCCATATTTTGCAAAGTAAGTAGACAAACAAGCTCTATCCATTTTCCAACAGCCAAATTAAAGACAAGTTATTTTGGAATTTATTGGACAAAAAAGTCAATGAAAAGCAAACCACAAGTGCAGCACATCTTTAAGAACTTAGACGGCCGCTCAGCAGCAAACTCATTATAGCCATGTAACTGCTCTAGTAAAAAAAAAATGTGAGTTTGCCCTGCAAATATGACAGCAAATGCTGGTTAGTTTTACGGATTTAAGAATTAGATTTTTTTTTTTTTTTTGCAAAATAAACGGTGCCTCTTTCTTTATTTAACATGTCTTGTAAGAAAAAATGTGGGTGTGTCCAAACTTTTGACTGGTACTGTATAAAGCATTGCAAAGCTGATTCAGTAATGCGAAAGCAATATTATCAGGTTTATTCAGTCATCTTCATTATGTGTTACCATGCTAATTTATGTTCATACTGCATTACAAAGTTCAATCTGTGGTGCTCTTGCAGCATTACAAAGCTCATTCTGTCATCCACATAAATCATACCAAGCACATAAACTCATGTGCTCATTTTTTCATGTGCATACAGCATTACCAAGCTTATTCAAGTCAAACTCATGCATGAAATTCATCAGAAGATAAAATATACCTTTCTTGTCTCCGAGATTTGAGGGGTCAACCTTCAGCACCCCATCTATCAGAAAGCACACGAAAAACAGAATTCAGCTCAATGTACTGTGAAGCTATCCCGTGAAAATGCAGATTTGTCCTGAATAATAGAGGAGCAAGATTGCAATAAACCAGCGGAACTTATGCTTATCTGGGAGGGCCAGTGTAGGTGCAGACTTTAATTCTAACCAAACAGTTCCAAATCTGAAACTACCAATCAGAATCTTTGGAAAAGACTGCAGGGGTTGATTAGTAGAATAAAGTATGCAACTACAAGGCTGGAGCAAAAGCCACACCTGCTCTTTTTGGATAAGGTTGAACCATGTATTAGAATAATGACAAAATTTAACATTGACTCACCGACAGCATCAACAGACTCTACATGGTCTACAAAGTCTCGCCTGCCCATGTAGAGGGTCAACTGAGGAAAAAAAGAGACATGAATGAGGGCAGTTGCTGCTGAATAGTTACTTCACATCATCTGTTTAGGATGATCATAATGCTAGTTCTTAAATTATTGTCCAGTATTGAGATAAATTTGGCTTCATTTTGTTCTTTTTTGTAAAGATTTTTCCACTCTGTGAATATGTGAAAAGTATTATGTCCTCTCACCTGACCATTTCCACTGGTTTTCTTGAAGACCCTGCACAAAGTAAAGAGACTATTTTTAGAGATTATTTAATTCTAAAATTCAGAAAATGAGTGTCACTTCTGATACTATATACTCATGCTTTGTATTGGATCACATTTAATGAGAGTACCCAAAGTTAGTGATGCATCATATATATAGTAAATGTTGCATTAAAGCAAACAGTGTGCAAATGCAGAAGTCAATACCGTAAAAAGGGTGTTGTCAATGAACTACTCGATCACTAATCTACCTGTGATGCTTGCAGCCTGCGGTGTTACATAACTTCAGGGTGATTCAGTATGGTGCCGCGGTTTATTACACAATAAAGACCCACTCGCTTTATATTATCCCAGTTATCCCTTCGTTACTCACGAAAGAAATCAACATTCTGAAACAAAATATTGATTCAAAAATGATTTTAATGATTTAATAATTATTTCATTGCTTCCACTAAAAAAGTCAGATTCTAAGGATGGAACTGCATATACTGCATAGCAAGAGTCTGTTATTCAGAAATACAAGACTATAGAATGCCATAATTGACTGATCAGAATCGAGTATTCAACAATCCTGTGTAATAAATATTATTGAACAACCAAATGACAAGAGAACATTATCCTTTGGTCTACTATCCCTATGAAATATTCCTATTATGTTGTCCTACAAAGCATCTAGGGCTGATAAACTGCTCTAGAATACAAAAGGAATGAATCTGTTGTATCCTTATCTTAAATATCAGTATTCATATTAAATATTACTAGTCAACACAAAATGTTCTATATTGTGTACACTATAGATCTATAACTGTTAGGGACAGTTTCAAGACCATAAAGAAGCCCACTGCATTTCCACAGTTTACTTGGTTGTCTTGAAGTTTATCGCAGAGAAAGCATTTTGCAGTGGTGATGTTATTAATTACTGTTATTATTGTTATTATGAGCCTAAGAAAATTAAAATGTATTATTTTATAATTTATTCCTCACATGAACGTAGTGCTACACTACTTCGAATCCGGCCTGGCGCCTTTCTGTGTGGAGTTTGCATGTTCTCCCCATGTTCATGTGGGTTTCCTCCGGGTACTCCGGTTTCCCCCACCCATAAAAACATGCATTACAGCCACAACCTGCTTGCAGATGTTCTCTTCAATGCGTCGGTGCCTTTGCCTTACAAAAGTTGGAACATACTTTTAAATTAGGCCTCGCAGATCAAATGTGAATGCATATGCAGCAACTGAGTTGCCCGTTTCTCACCCAAAATATGTTTTGGACCAGATTTTAGTAGACTACTGGGGTGAAATAACTGAAGGTTAAGTTTAGGAAAAGTGAAAAGAAAAAGAAAATGGAGCAGAGCTGCCCAAATTTGGGCCTTGGATCCAAATCCAGCCCCAGATTTCTCTCCTTCTGAGCAATTAACTGAAGAGTTATTTCCCCTGAAGCCCGCTCAGTCCTGGCTGATCCTAGGTTACCTCCCTGGCCAAGGAGTTCATGTTGATCCCTTCTGGCTGCAGATATATTCTGCCAAGATGCAGGACCAATAGATGCAAGAATTCATTCGTTCCTGTTTCAACTGGCCTGTAAAATAACGCTGTGTAAGAAGTATTTGGGTCATTCCGTGCGGAATCACCCAGAGCCTCCCAGGTCACCATCTCAGAAAATTCTCAAAAAATTTCACCAAGTAGCTACATATGAGGGATGATCACATGCAATTTTTTTTCCACTAATTCCCAGTAGTTTATTAATTATGGCAGTTTAAAAACTGGATGCCACGCCCACTTTTAGCGCTCGCAAGTGACATTTTAACATTTTCTTGTTTTCAAAGATCAATATCTCTGGAATGTATCCATCGATAATGCTGAAAATTGGCATGTGTAATATTTAGTGACTATATATTAGGGAATAAGTGTGAAAACTTCCATAGGAAGGATAGATCCTGTTTTATGGGTTGCTGAATATGGCACTTTGTGCTGTTTCAAAATTTTTTGGCAATGTTTACAGGGCTCTAGAGCAAAGACTAGTTTAGTGATTGTCTTCATGTTTGAGAATTTACTTTATTAAGTTATTGACTTCATGCAAATGAAAAACTATGACAGTGAAACAAAATGCTGATGAGCTATAGCTTCAACAAAATTGGACCATTACGAAAAATGATCAAAAATGCCCTTCAGTTTACATGAGATTTAGCCATGCAGGCAACCGCCTAGGAAGTTCATATTTTTTTCCTATAAGGAGATATTCTATCCCAAACTACAGTAAAAATTTTATCCTCTAACTCAAATGAGATCATACTCAAACATATTTTTATGTATTGACATATAAAGCACATTGATCAGTTGCAAAAAAAAGTAAAAGAAATAAATACATGCATTGGTATACTACACCACTGTACTAATACTGCAATAAATACAATATAGGTAATCTTTTATTCTACACCCAAAAGTCTAACATTTGGTTTCAAATACACAAGCGTATATTATTGTAGTACTTCTGTATGCGATTACACATATCCTGATACGGTATCATCGAGGTTTCACATTTGGTGAAAACAAAACTTAGGTGACTGTTTCATACATTGTTAACCGTATGAGCATTCATGACTACTCTCTCATCTGCAGGGAATGTTACTGTACAGGTACAGCAGGGATGTATAAGACACATGTATTGATCGTATTTACCTTGTTTTCACTAGCTGAATGATATATCGATGTATGTGTCGGTCTTCTTTTTTAAACTTTTTAAAAAGTTCAGAGACTTTTGTGAGGTCTCTTTCAGTCAGCTTATATTGTCTGCCACTACTTTGAACCATCAGGGGTGCTTCTACTGCACACAAAACATGCTGTAATGGTACCCAGCATTGGTCTTTCTTATATTCAGGAGACCAAGAGAAACTATTGCCTTTGCCTTGTTTCATAAAGTTTACAAAAACATCCTGTTCATTTTCATTCCTCTGCATTATATTACCAAGATACCACTTATCATCATATATACAGGCAACACATTTTCCAGGCTGGTACAGGCTAATATCACTGTACCGTGTGGTGCCAGCAGATGGATTGTCCTGGTCGCTATCAACAGAACACAAGTTAACGATCGTAAAAATCCGATCAGCTGATACTCTTCTCATCTCCATTTTCATGTTAGAAACAGGTATGAATGAATGATGGGAACGAGTGCCAACAACAGTTTTAGCATCACTAAAACGTTCCTGCAGTTTAAACAATTCAGCATTTTGCTGAATGTTATTACTTGTGACAAAAAAAAATGTATTCCTTGAATATTCGCAATGGCCCAATTGTACATATGCTCAGCAGTGAGAATTTGGTTTTCTACAGTTACCTGCAAACTTGCTCTAGCTATCAATCGTTTGACTTTTTCCACACTTTGGAGACTTTTTTAAGTTCAATATACAATAATATGAGGGTTTTACTTTAAACACTTACCCCCGAATTCATAAAGCGTGTTTTTCCCTTGATCACGGTTAACTTGGCTAAACAGGCTATAAACAGGTGATGATCGAGCGGACAAATTTAGGCCTGAATTCATAAAGAGAGATCAGATCAGCTGCTGTTTATCCAACGTACATGGTTAGTTACACCTGTCTAAGTAACAAAAGAAATTCTAATTGTCCTAAGGGGCTTGTTTATATCGTGTACAAGCTACCAATTCTCTGTTGGCTTGCTTGTGTGGCTGGACGTATGACCATGGATCTCTTGCACATAATTGAAATAGCACAGGAAGAGAGGGCTGACCAAAGGCAAGGTGCCGAATTGAGGGTTTTCAAAGACAGGACGAATCCTTTAGAAGAGTATAGCGAGACGAAATTTGTCAAGCGATACAGAATTTCCAAAGAATCATACCGTTATATTCTAGACCTAATCGAAGCAGACATTGACCATCCCACAAGACGAAACCATGCCCTTCTTCCAGTACCAACATGTATTGCCCTGCGCTTTTATGCATGTGGTGCATTCCAAATGGTTGTTGGTGACACGTGTGGTGTATCACAGGCTACCTGCTGTCGAGTAGTTTGTCGCGTTACCGAGGCAATATGTGCCAAGAAAAACCACTTCATGCCATGCAGAGTGTCACATGACGCCACTACACATCGGCTAAGCGGGGACTTGTACACGGATGGGTAAACACCCGATTATGTTCTACCTGAATTGCGCTAGTCACAGGAGTTTATCCACACGCGTACTTCTCTGTTTTAGCCACCGTACAGTAGTTGTACTTGACTAAAATAATCGGGTGATCATCACCCTTTATGAATTCGGGCATTAGTCTTTTGGAGGGAAAATGAGAAATAGTACAAACCACAATTTGGACATGAATATTTTAGATAGGCCACGTTTAACTATACGTAAGGCATTTTGATCTTTACTTCTGACCATCAAGTCATGTGAGTTAGGAGATAAAATTTTTATTCCAGATTGGGGTAGAATGTCTCTTTCTAGGAAAAAAATATGAACTTCCTAGGCAGTTGCCTACATGGCTAAATCTCATGTAGACTGAAGGGCATTTTTGATCATTTTTCGTAATGATCCAATTTTGTTGAAGCTATAGCTCATCAGCATTTTGTTTCACTGTCATAGTTTTTCATTTGCATGAAGTCAATCACTTAATAAAGTAAATTCTCAAACATGAAGACAATCACTAAACTAGTCTTCGCTCTAGAGCCCTGTAAACATTGCCAAAAAATTTCGAAACAGCACAAAGTGCCACATTCAGCAACCCATAAAACAGGATCTATCCTTCCTATGGAAGTTTTGACACTTATTCCCTAATTTATAGTTACTATATATTACACATGCCAAGTTTCAGCATTTTAGATGGATACATTCCAGAGATATTGATCTTTGAAAACAAGAAAATGTTAAAATGTCACTCACAAGCGCTAAAAGTGGGCGTGGCATCCAGTTTTTAAACTGCCATAATTAAAAAACTACTGGGAATTAGTGGAAAAAAATTGCATGTGATCATCCCTCATATGTAGCTACTTGGCGAAATTTTTTGAGATTTTTTTGAGATGGTCACCTGGGAAAATATTGGAATTTTGGGTGATTCCACACGGAATGACCCATTTGCCTTTATTTGATGTCAACTGTTGTCTGTTGTTGTTTTAAGTATTTCTTCTATTGTCCTTTTTACAGCTGGCTGTACAACTAATTGCCCTTCAGGGAAAATAAAGGCCTCTGACTGACTGACATCCATATATGTCCACCGTCAACTCTTCTCTCAGGCTATCATCAATTTGGGAAAGTTTATGAGCCCTACATCCACCATACGTGGTATGTCTGCATAACAAGAGTCACTCCTGCATTCCTGATAACAACAGTGCTTTACAATTAACCATGTTGTTTGAACTATTATGCCAAATTATCGGAACAAACACACCGTACTGTTACACAGTCCGCTGAGCTGAGGCACCTTTATTTTGTCTGACATCTAGGACTAGCTGCACCGGGGGGCACAATCGGAAAATCTAAAAATAGCTTTCGGGAGAATCGCCATTCCCAATTCAATGGCCCCATGACAGATCGTGACCTTAGTGTGTCCTAACATTAAGCTTCTTGCTCAGGTATTGGGTATTACTACTCCTTCTCAGGCCAAATCCCAGATTAGCAATTTAAGATAGGATAAAATGGGTATAATCAAAATGACTCACATGTGCTCTTGTGTCTCTGGGAAGCGTGAAGTCAATTATTTTTGAGGTAACACTTTTAACTCACTCGTCATAAATGATCTTTGTCACAATGAAAGCAATCGTGCTGAACATCATGGTATTACATAACCGTTTTTCCCGTAGTGGCCACTTGAGCAATTATTGATCCTGCTGAAGGAAATGGAGATATTCTCCATATTTGTCACGGAGGATTCTGGTTTTCCCAGGTGTATTCCTGTTACACAGTATGTTTCATCATTTGATCGCTGTATTTATCATTTCCATTTTATACCTTGGATAAAAGCTTTCTGTAAAATTATTGAATTTGACTTGATCTGCCGCCACATTGCTAGCTGCGTACCTTCATACTGCAATTTATGAAGCCTATATGCAGCATATTTAAATAAGCATACACTCTCCTCAAATGAATGCAATATCATGACATGTCAAGCAGGTGCAGACATGACTCAGCTTAATACTCATTTGCTGCCTCAGCAAGAGGACCTTTTCCACTTAATTCACCACTAAGGGGTGCTAAACAGTCCACTCAAGCTTACTGAAGCCTTAAAGGTCCCCTATTATGTCATTAGGTGCACAGCCATTTAGTTATTACAAGCCATTTTAAAATCTTTGCCCTCTTGACATCACATGGGGAAGTAACCAATCAGAGGCAAGAAGAACTGATCAACTTCAGCCAAGCAGTCGATCTGATGTCATTATTCTGGCTGGTCACTCCCCCTTGTGATGTCAGGAAGGGGAGATTTTGAACTAGCTCATAATGGCTAATTAGCTATGCCCCTGATGGCATAATAAGTGACCTTTAAAACCTAGGGCAACACTTTTTTCCAATCCTCTGTCTCTTTTGGACGTAACTGGTCACAGTTGACATTATAAAGCTGGCATTCAGTACTGAACCATTCAATCCAGAGGTATTTCCATAGACTACAACAGTACTTTAAGAGGATTTGCAACCTATACAGAATTTAAATGAGAATCACAATTCATTGGACAGTGACATGTTTGTTTCCTGATATTTTAGTCCTGTAGGCCAAGTCAATCACCGGACCTGAGTCCAACTGAACGTGCATTTTACGTGCTTAGGAGGTAAATGCAAAAAGTCCACAGAACAAGGAGGCTGCAGTAAAGGCCAGGCAGTTCATCACAAGGAAAGATACCCCGCATCTGATGCTGCTCATGCGTCACAGACTTTAAGCAGTCATTGCATATAAAGGATATGGAACCAAATCTTAAAATTAAAACTTCATTCTACATTATTTTGACTGTCCAATATATATTTAAGTGCCCAAAAAATGGAGTGGGGGGAAGGGGGGAGTGGTACTATACACAGAAGGTGCTGTCATTTCTAAATGCTTCATCTGATATAAATGAAAACACATTAAAGTTGGCAATTCAACCCCATTGTCATTGCATTCTTTTAAACTCAAAGTGCCAGAGCGTAAAATCAATTCAAATTTTTTAAAAAATATTTCACTGTCCAATGAATTATCTGGCTCACTGTTAATTCGGGGCAAGGGAAATTGACTTACTTTGACATGTCTCCAGTGGTACGCAGGAATTTTCTGAGAAGATAGCAAAATTGTCATTCATAAAATGTTGGTAGGCAATCAATGTTAGACAATAAATACTAATTAATATCTATTTTATGAAATCAAACTCATGGTTACTAAGACAGACCACTGAAGTACACTTAACCTTTAACCTCCTAGGAGTGAAATGTGCACCAGGCCCCTACTCTCTGAGGCAGTTTCAGCTAGTTAGCTAGTTTTATGGTACCCTCATAAAAAGCTCCGTACAGCAAAAAGTATAAGCTAAACAACATTATGTTGCAATAAAAACTTTAGAACTCTGATTTGACTCTGTCATCACCCCAACTGTCTTCATGTTTGGGCTCACTTTTCACTCAAAAATAAATCTGCTAAATCATCTGTGTTGCTTACAGAGTCTTTTCTTCTCTTTCAAACTTCAAATCCTCTGGCAAGAATCCTTCAAAGTCCAATGTGTCTGAATCATAGTCAGAAATACTTTCCGGCATGATGATCACTAAAAATTATGGGCAAAAATCTTGAAATTGTTGACTTTAACTATGCCAAGTGATTATGCAGATGTCATCTACAAGGCTTGTTCTGACTGGTAAAGAGAAGATAACACCCAATTTGAAGCATAAAACAAATGTTTTGATTGTCCTAAACATAGCAACTACGAGAGTGCCATATGGCACTCTTAGGAATACGAAGGCATTATGGGAGAGTGCCATATGGCTCTCTTAGGAGGTAAAGGGTTTATGATATGCAAAGTGGAAACTAGCAATAAGTCTCTCTCTTCCCTGGACATTTAAAGATTACATAAAGGGCATTGCCCAGCCAGAAATAAAAAAGGATAAATCTGTAAGAGGTAATCCTTACAAATGTGATTAGAGTCTCAAAAAAGTTTCAGCTAATTTCAGCCGAAGACCTTACGGGGAATTAACTTCCCTAATGCCCATTCATGTATACTTACATGTTCTGCTGTAGTAAAAAACCTAGACTGAGGGTGCATGTACGCCTCAGCTTTGAAAACCTGTGGGGGTCTCAGCATTGTTGGCTTACATCACATGTCTATTTTTACAGCTTAGCTGAAGTTAACTCTGATCAAGGCACTCATTACTGAAGTAGCCCTAAGTGAGGTGCGAAGGATTACTGCTTTTAATGTCCCTGAAATATGTGTATTGAAATAGCAAGCAATAGGAGTGGCAGTATTCAGGAATAATGGCGACATCGATGCTTATTTTGCAGATTCTGTGTGCATTTGTGACTTCAAAGGCATGCAGGCAGCATTATTTTTCATGAGAGATTTATGTATCATGCAGCAATAATTGTTTTTCTCATTAATTTAGATTTCAGATATCGTCGGCCTGCTGATAAAACCTTGTATCTTCAAAATGATAAACTTTACAGGAGAGCATAAAAAATGCTTAATTTTGCATGTAAGAATGCAGTTGAGCTGTGTTCGGGTAGGATGACTATTTTTCTTCCAAGAATGTATCCAATCAATAAAATTTTGTATTTTGCAATGTCGTGGACATACGAGTTGTTTCTTATCAAATTGGAGATACAAGGTTTTATCAGCAGGCTGACGATATACACACATTTTAAAATGAATTTCTACAACAGAAGTTTTCATGTGATTGAAAAAAGCATTTTTTTTTGTACGCTAAATTTAGATTCACAAAAGTTTTAACATAAAATAATAATCAGATATTGCTGATTATGGTAACTTCCATGAACAGTACATTCACATAATATACGAATAATAAACTTGTTTTTTAGCCTTATAAATTAGATGAACTTCATGTCTGAATTTAGCGCCCTTTACCAAAATGTACATTTTTGCCAATGTGATGCCAATTTTGAAATTTTATCACATTAAGCTGCAACAACTGGTGCTGTTTCATTTTTCAAACAGTGAAGGCAATAGTCGATTAGAACATCAAGAAGTTTACAGAAAAGCTTGGGACGGTATGTTAAACCAAAATGAAAACTGGAAGCAGCCAGATTTGTAAATTATCTTTGAGCGATATTACATTGAAAACAATACAGCATTACATTATTTGAATTTCAGCACATGAATTAATTTTTCAAAATGAACACATTGTGATTGTGATTCTTGCAACAATATTCAAGAGTGCTGGAAAAGTAAAGTATTTACCCCTTCATAATGATGCCATTCCTTATCAAAACACTTCATGATCATTTAGGGAATGAAGACAGCAGGTGAATTAGTAATTTAGGTGTAATTTTGCCAAATTCTTCCAGCAAACAAGGCTTAAGCCATAAACGGTCTTCGTTGTTGCATTTTGCATTTCAAACTATTCCACACATTCTTTATTGGAGTAAGTTGGGACAACAGTCAGGCCAGTCCAGCACCCACACACTCTTCTGACGCAGCCATGCCTTTGCATTATCTTGATTAAATTTGAATTGGCGTCGCTGGAAAGAATGTCCTTTGAATATGTTGCTGCAAAATCTCGGAGGCCTGTTAAGCATTAATGTAGCCTTCACAGAAGTGCAAATTAGCCTTGCCAAGGGCCCTGACACAACCCCATGCCCTGACAGAATATGGCTTTTCAACTTGTTGCTGGTAACAACCTGGATGGTCCTTTTCTTTTTTGTTTCAGAGCACATGGTGTCAATTTCCTCCAAATAATACCTGAAGCATTGATTTGTCTGGAGGCAATACTCATTTCTACTGTCTATGAGCCCAGACAAGTCAACAGTGCCTCTGGGCACTGGTAAGCCTTCCTTTTTGCACAGTGAAGTTTCATCTGACATTTCTATAACTAATGTTGCAGTATTTGACCATGGTTTGCCAATGTAATTCTGAGACATTCCCATGTGAATTTATCACCTATGGATTAATGACAGATCTTGATACAGTGCAGTCTGGTTGATTGAGGGCCACAGGCTTGCATCTTTTGCATAGAAATTTGTCCAGATTCCATGAATCTTTTAGTTATTTTATGCACCTTTAAGGGAGAAATAGCCAAATCCTTTCCTATCGTTCCCTGAGGAAAATTGTTTTTAAAACTTTCATTGATTTTTAGTAATCCTTGGCCCATCCTGGATTTTGCTTTTTTACCAAATCATGATAACAATCACCTGCTGGCATCAGCTGTTTCAAATCATGTCATTACATTATCATTTTTTCAAATCCCTAGTCCTAAATAGCCTGATTACAACTATGTTTTAGAATGCTTTGCAGGCCTGAATGTTGGGAATGAATGCATATATACAAAAAAAGTTAAGTTGACCAGACAAAACTTTAAATATCTTGTATTCACACTGTCTGTAATGAAATACAAGAAAAAGTAAATTTAAGAATTTTTGCTTTCTGTTTTTATGTGCATCTTCCATACCGTCCCAACGTTTTCAAGTTGTAACTGGTATTGTGACTTTCTAAATGATGCTATGATGCCACCATTTTTGTCCTGTTCACCATCAGTAATATCCAAAGTGTGTAAATTACCATTCATTTTATCATAAAATCACACTTAAATTAAACATGAATAAGATTAAGTTTCTATTGTCATCCTGGAAAGCATGATATTCTTAAAAGCATTTGAATCACATTCATTGTTCATAGCACAGCCCATAATGTAGCAGGACATCTTTGCTACAATGTAAAACTACATTGATAATGATTAAATGTTGTTTCAATGATGATATTGCATTGTAAATTCAATAATGTTCTGTGACAACAATATTACCTCAAAGTTCCATAATTCCTTCTCTCAAGAATATTATTGAGGATTCAGTCATTAGATAACCCTGTGACTTGCCGATAAATGCTCTTTAATCTAATTGTTTTCAAACTTTTTACCATTTCTATTCCCTTGTGCATTTCCATTTCATTACTATACATATTCAACTGCCAAGAAAATATCTGCCATCCAAATAAATGTAATTCCTAAACGTTATAATATGCAAAAGCATTGGTAATTGATCAATCAATCAATGTTTGGTTTAGTTTCTCCTAAGCTACACAATTGGCCAAATTTTTTCATATGCTAACAATTTTCACGCGGTTATAGATGTAAAAATAAAATTTAAGCACCTTTTCTTTTACAAAAACCTACACTTATCTAAGAGACCCTTTGCTGCAATAACAGCTAAGCAGATGTGAGGGATTTTCTCTAAAAAGACATGGTTTCAAAGGTTTTCACCCAACACTGCCCTGGAAGTTCCCAAGAATACACAACACATGTGGTTTGCTTATTGTTGATTATTTCATTCCAATTTGCACCAATTTAGTTTAATGCGAAATAATTTGCTATAAAGTGGAAATAATTATTTAAACTGCGTTTTACCAAATAAAAAATGCATTAACTCCACAATTTAGATCACTATCCTAAATTTACTGATGCTTTTTACAACTCACTATTCACTTCTTGTATGGTGCCATTTGAGGTTACTAACATGGTTTAAAACTGCTTATTTTTCACTAAAACACTGAACAAAAACATAAATAAAAATGTTCAAATGTTTTTGACCAGTGGTGCACTTTTAAAGAGACCACCTCAAAATGAATATCTCTCCCACCCTCCATCCTATCCAACCTCAAAATAGTCAAGCTGCGATCAATCTGAGGAAAAGAGGAAAAACAATGTTACCTGTTCAAAGTAAGTGTGCACACTAGTGCCTTTGTAATTCCAGTATGTCCTGAGGCTTTTGTGGATTCTGTGAGTGGTGGTCACTTGTTTTCTTCTCTGTCTTTATACCTTGACCTTCTCAGGGCTTACTTGTCCCAATATAGTCAGTTGTTTGCCTGAATAATCCTATTTGACAGCTACCTCACTTCTGTTTCCAGAAACCCAGTGTTTAAATATATGTTCACTTAATATGCACCTATACAAGACAGTCTGTCTATTCTGGCTGGAGTAGAGTAAATCTTTTTCAAAAAACGATAAAATTTCTCAGTTTCAACATCTCATATGTTGTCTGTGTACTGTTTCAATTAAATATAGAGTTTAAATGATCAGCAAATCATTGCATTCTGTTTTCATTTACATTTTACACAGAATCCCAACTTTTTTGGAAACGAGGTTTTGTGTGTGCGTGTGTGTGTGTGTGTGTGTGTGTGTGTGTGTGTGTGTGTATAAATATACTGTTTTATGACAGCACACTTGGGGGCAGAATCCTCCACCATGAATTTCGCAAGATCCCAATCCTTTAATCTATAGCTGTGGTTTGGTCCTACCACAAACATCAGATTAGGTTCAAATCTTGCACCCAATATGGCTATTAGAAATCACATTTTCTGTGATCTAGAAAGGTATGCTCATGGCTATTTTCTTCCTAAAAGGTGATAAACAACCTTTCAGCATCGTAAAATCTACAGGCATAATTCACAGTAGGTGAATTATTTGACTTCTTTGACTTAACTAATTTTAATAAGCTTAACAATTTAGCTTCATGAGTGTTATTAATGAAGTGGTGAGGCAATCAATGACCTGCATTCAATTTTACCCAAAAATGACGTGCAACTTCACCTTTTGCTCTATGACCATAGGTGAACTAGAGGTCCTGTATCCATTCTAATGAAATGTTGAGCTGATTCAGGAAAGCCAGAAAGATTAAAGGTCTGGAGTTGTGGGGGTTGTATTAGCACTGTCTAGGACTGTCTGCACAGAACATATGGTATATGGGGACGCTAATACGGTTACCAAGATCATTTGTATTTTCCCTGTCTTTTTTCTAGTTTGCTATTACATTTAATTACATGATGTAACCAATTTGAAAAGTATTCAATACATCTGGAGAAACCTTCCAAAGTCTTGAAAATAAATTTTGTGTAGAGAAAACTATGTGCCATAAGACTTCTTAAAGATTAAAAAAAAAAAAAAAAAAAAAAAACAGCACATATGGTGGAATCCATAAAATAAATTGCAAATTATTTCCCATAGAATTTTCAAATCATTGAAACACTGTTTTATCTGGCTCAATGCTACAGAGCTGTTGGACAGGTATTTTCTGATAACGTGTTGTTTCTGGGTAGAAATATTTATCGTAAACACAGACTTACATACTTATCTTCTTAAACTGTATGAGCCCAGCAGATGCCTGTCAGTTTGCAATCCCGCAAATTACACATGAAAGGTTAAAAGGTGACCGACATGGTCATACGCTGAGGTTATTATGCAATGGATCTGCTGAAGAATTAAGTTTAGGTGGTCAGTGGTTGACTTTAGGGTATTTAAAAGCAATCTAAAAACATTTTATTAAGACTAACGGAAATATTCAAAATATGCAACAATTAGGCAACTTATACATGCATTAGTTGGTATAGTGTAATTATAGCAAAACTTCAAATTAAACTTCAATCAAAATTTTCCTTAATTGAACAACATTTGTGCCATAGGCAATGGCAATAGATGTAAATATGTGCTGCCTTGTTAGTTAGAAATTAACATTTGCTTTATAAACTAAAAGTTATGCAAAAAGAACTGGTTTACTTTTGATAAAAAAAGCAAAGCTTGATAAAGGAAAAGTAAAAGCAAATGTGGAAAGCAAATGAGAAGCAACATTTTAATGTTGTTTTAAATGTTTTTGGCCTTGCCCTTCACGCACTGAGATTTAAACTCATTCCTTCAATCTTTTAATTGTATATCACACACTGCCAATGGAATGCCTCAAATCCCACTGATTTGTTTTTGTTGAACACTGTTCTCAAAGTGATGGATTATAAGCTTATGCACCAAATGGCAAATTGGTGAGGCTCAACCCATCTTTTGAGGGACAAGGTCTTTTTGGAGACTCCTTTGTACTATAACACAATAGCTCACCTGTTTAACATCATCTGATTTACATCACCTTATTGCTGCAACTTGACATATTATTAGTCCTTAATTGCCTCTGCACCAGCTTTTTTTTAAAGCCTGTAATTAGTAATTAGTAATTAGATTTGAAAAAAGGGTATATTTTGCAAAATTGAATTCACAAGTTTGTTAGTGTGTTTTCAGAACAAAGAGTGAAGGTCATTTTCCACTATAAGCAAGCTTTTTCAGAAATGAGCTTGGGACATAAATGATTTTACTCCTTCAGTGTATGTTGATGAAACATAAGTACAGCTCATTATTTTCACGATGTAAAAGGTCGGTTAAGCTAAGACAGTCATGTTAAAGTGTGGTTGACATCATACTGGATTTATTTTATAATAAACTACAATAAATTTTCTTTTGCTCAATACTATTCTAAACATTTTCAGTGAAATATTACTACAGTTAGATTAACTTTAACTTTGGCAAATAGACGGCACAGCTTTGTCATGTTCTGGCTGGTTGCCAGAAGTTATATTGAGGCATCATCACAGTAGTAAACAAAGGGAGCTGTAATGGCTCAATGCAGTAGCGAAGTCAAAGAAGATAGCGATTATTCCGTTGATATTAGCAATTTGTCACCTTCAATTAATGATCACCGGTGTCAGTGATGACCAAGAATATCTAAAAGTTGCACATAGCACCATTAACCACTCCATTAGCTACAAGATGAATTAGCTACAAGTTAAATGCAAATGTAATAATTATATCTTAAATAAACAAGAAAGCATGGTGAGAGCAAGGAAATAGGAAAGTTTGGTTTAGATTGCTCTCATTGGTTCTTGCATGTAGTTTTGTTTGAATTTAAAATACATGAGACTCTCGTACACCCCGCACTAAGCAGCGCAAAATGTGACACAAGTATATTTGCTAGTTTAAAACAACATAGTAGTCATTTTCCCATCCAGTGACTACTTTGCTTAAATAAAGTATCAAATGAGGGGTTGATTTCCAGAAGTGTGCAAGTCCGTTTTCATCTTTTTAAAGCGGGGATGGGGAATCTTTTCCAGACAGGGCCGGTGTGGATGCAGGCTTTCATTCCAACCAGGTAATTACAAACCTGATTCTACTAGTCAAGGTCCTTCGCAAAGATTCCAGAGGTTGATTTGTAGAATCAGGTGTGTAGCTGCTTGGTTGGAATGAGAGCCTGCACCCACACCGGCCCTTTCTGGATGAGGATCCCCACCCCTGTTTTAGAGAAACAAGATTTTAAGAATTTGACAACTTGTGGGGATCATGTTACATGTGTTAAGCTGATGTAAACATAATGAAGTATCAGAAAAGATGTCTTAAAACATATTAGGGACCTTCTAGCCTCTATCTTGATTCTTGGCCCAGATATTTCAAACACCAGTCTGCGGACTTCAGTACTTTCAGAAGAAGCAAATGCCTCAAAATAATGAAAATTGAACTTGATTTAAAGAATTAACAGCCTTAAATTTTATTATTTCAGAGTACGAAAACAGAGCATCTTTTTGAAAACAAAACACACCACTTTCTGATGAAAATAAACAGCAAAGTATACCAGTATACTACAGTCATGTATGTCAAAAAGCTTCCAAACAAAATAAATGCAGCTGAACAAAGGTCACAAAGAAAATCTCCATAAATTATGAATGGGCAGTACCACCATCCAAACAGGTTTAAAGACTTCATTCGTCATCGATAGTGTGGTAATTAGAAAGTTCAGCCAAAGATTAAGCAGCCAAAAAAAGATTACCTTTTGCCAAACTTCTCTTTCTCTTGTTTTTAGTCCATGTTTCTGGCTTCCTGGGTCTTTTTTTTTTTTTTTTAGCTCTTTTGGGTTGAGTCCACACACACGCACACACACACACACACACACACACACACACACATCCTGGCCTGTAGAGTCAGCCATTTTGGTCAGGTAAGAAAGCTACAGTGGTTGCTATTGGCCGACCAATTTTCTAAGCGATGCTTTGATTGGCTGACTGGACTTGTGAAGAACACATTTCAAGCATCAAGCAAGTAAATAAGCATGTAGCAAAACTTAGGATAAAATATTAGTGCTTGATCGCTAGTGTTTCTACTGAATTTGTGCTATGCTTACAAACGATATGATCAAATGAAAGAGGAAAGTCCGCAGAATCCAATGATGTAAGCCAGGTCATTTTAAACCGACACCACACTCAAAGAACAGCAGGCATACTTTCTACAGCAATGAGCAAATATTTTTTCTTACCTTTGATATTTTATAATAAAAATCTGTGTTCAAGGATAAATCTGCGCTGGCTATTGTTAGCCCAATGTGTCCGTGTTATATTGAAACTAGATCTTCCAGTCTCCATGCATGTTTTTTTCTGTAGCACTGCTTCCAATGAGATCAGGCCCTGAGCATTCCACTTGCACACAATGTATTTTCTTCTCTGTGATCGGCATGTGATGGTGTCAGATTGACTTTGCAGGTGGCCTAGTATGAAGGTATTTTTGTGTCTTTATCATGCAAGCAAAAAAAAAAAAAACGATTTTGAGACCAAATTTCGAATTTGTAATTAAAAACAAGCAAATTATCGGTTACAGTTTAAGTGGATTTGGTTACAGACATGAGAATTTTGCTTTTGAAGCAGACTTTTTTTGCGTCACAAAACGTTTTGGTTACGAATCAGTCCTCTTTACTTGCGAGTTAAAAAGTTTTGGTTACGAATTAGTTCTCTTTGCTTACGAGTTAAATCATTGTGGTTACGAAACAGTCCTCTTTGCTTACGAGTTAAAAAGTTTTGGTTACGAAACAGTCCTCTTTGCTTTCAAAATGAATTTGACTTAATGGGCGGGATCTACGCTGACAAATGAGAGGAGAGCGGCTATTGGTGGGTTTGGCTTGGACTGACAGCATGGCTGTACACACGCACAGGTCCCTCCCTCTCACTGTAAGCCTCTACGACGGAAAACTCAGTGTTGAACTGACGTTTCATGGAGGTAAGTTGACATTAATGTCCCTTTTTAATTGAATCGCCTTTGAATGCTGCGTGGCACGATTTCACTACGTGTACCGGCTTGTAAATATCATGGAATCTGTCGCGGTTGACATCTCTGTAAAAATAAGCTTATATGCTAGGCAGCAACTGCAGGAACAAACTTGGCTAGCTAACTGGCTACATTTTTGCTGCTCACTGACCTGTGCCGTCAAGGCCTGGAGTGTATTGCGGAAGACACGAATAGACTTAATTATAGATCGGTCTCTTCAGTGATGCACTCAAGCCTTGGCGACAAAGGATAGCAAGCAGCAAAAATGTGGCTAGCTAGCTAGCTAGCTAGCCTAGTTGGTTGTTGCAGTTTATGTCTAGCATAGGCTGAGTTTTAAAGAGATGTCAACTCCGACAGATTCCATGGCATTTAGACTACAAGCCGGCATTTGAAGTGAAATCATGCCATTCTGAGTTTAAAGCCGGTTCAATTAAAAAAGGGACATTAATGTCAACTTGCCTCCATGTAACCATACATGTCAACCTCTTCGGGATCGCTCCTGAATTACCACCAGTTAGTATCTGTGAAATCCTTTAAAAATCAGTAAGATTTTTAAAAGGTATTTTTTACATATATTTCATGCATGAAATTATAAATGGAGTGTGAAATTTTCATTTAAATATTTTAAATGCTTAATAAGCTTTCTATTCAAGTCTGACAATAAAAAACCTCAAAGCCTCATCCAGGACAGTAATATTGGTCGTGCCGATATTATACCCGGGCATGTGGGGGATCCTTTGCACTCCACTTTGTGGAAATTTTGACCAAAATCGCTTATCTCTTATCCATAGCCTATTCTTGTCATTCCAATCGTATAGCATGAGGGAGAAGACTGACGTATAGTAATAGCCAATGCAGTGAAGCTTGCCATATGCATGATAAGCAGAAGCTCCGAAATGTAGTCCACTATGGCCAACGGCAAATTGTGTTGTGTCACGAGAAGACGCATCTGGTTGTTGTTTGTTTATCGTGGTGTGTGTTCATGTGCTCTTTGATTGTCGTCAAAATGAATAGCTTCCAATAATTAATAACTTTCAATAATAAGTTGTTTTTCTAACTTGAGACCATCTGGAATTGAACCAGCCACAACGACAGCAGGGTGCTTGCATGACGTAGGGCTGGATTAAAACATGTATAATGATGCTAAACATTATCTGTCTCACCTATCATACTCATCTTCAAATTTAGTTTCATTTTTATCCCAGCTAGATGCAATGTCTTAAGGTTGAATCAAAAACAGTCCCTATGTTATCATATGATTCAAATACCAGCAACACCTCACGGCTGATTTGCTTCGTGCTTGGGATTAAAAATTCATATAACTTCATCTCTCTAAATCCATAATCTGTGTGTAATTGGAGGGAAATCCTAATAGTTTGCGAGCAGTCCGTATTAGTTGACACATATGCTTCTTGCTCTGCTTGTACAATGTTTTCGCATTAAAAAAAAAATTATGGGTGAGAGCCGCAATTTCCGCACCATTTTATCTGTTCACTCTTTCTCATTTCAAGAACTCAAAATTTGTACTAAATACGGACAAACCATTGGGGTTGATGTGTATGATGTAATGTTAGTTCAACGCTCATTTTCCGTCGGAAAGCGTCAACAGTGGGAGTGAGGAAGGACCTGCGTGTGTGTGTGTGTGTGTGTGTGTATGTACAGCCATGCTGTCAGTCCAAATCAAACCCACCAATAGCCACTCTCCTCTCATTTGTCAGCGTATATCCCGCCCATTTCGTCTAATTCATTTTGAAAGCAAAGAGAACTGTTTCGTAACCAAAACTTTTTAACTCGTAAGCAAAGAGGACTGATTCCTAACCAAAACTTTTTAACTCACAAGCAAAGAGGACTGATTTGTTACCAAAAGCTTTTGTAACGCAAGAAAAGATGTCTGCTTCAAAAGCAAAATTCTCACGTCTGTAACCAAATCCACTTAAACTGTAACCAATACTTTGCTTGTTTTTACTTGCAAATTCGAAATATGGTTTCAAAACAGTTTTTTTTTTGCTTGCATGATGGAGGCACAAAAATACCTTCATATCTTTTGATTCTATGGGCTCTGACATTTCCATGAGCCTTCAACTACCGTAATCGCACAAACCTAGCCTGAGATAGAGCCTTGTGTTCCCAGTGCATCTAACTGAGAGTCCATGCGCCATTAAGCATATGAACTCAAATAGCGCAACAATATAAATGCTTAACGTTTGTTTTTAGTATTTCTGGTGTAATTGTCCACTAAATATTCAACAGTCGTTTTCTGACAGAATCCTTGCACCATTACGCGCAAATACAGAGAGAGAAAAACAATACAAGCACTAAATCGGGGTGTGTGACGTGTTTTCTTGTCTCACTCTTCATATGTCCAATGAGTGAACACTTGCACAGTGCCCTCAGCTAGCGTAGTGGTTAAAGCAGTAGCTCTTGACGTGAGAAACTGGGGTTTGAACCTAAGTAAAGTGTGAGTAATTTTTGGGCAGTGGAAGCATAGTTCTCTCATATAAATAATTAATGGGGTGTTTGTTCTTTTTACTTTTTACCATTGTTACCTAATCTTTGTATTTATAATTTAGTTTATTTGCATGTTTCATTGAAAATAAATCTGATCCAGTGGAGTCAAACTTCATTTCTTTTTAATGTGTATTCTTGGAATGAGTAAATGTCTACAGGTCTGGCTGAAATATAAAAAAAAAAATTTTAAATGTGAAAATAAATAAAAAATGGTTGTATTTTGATGGATTTTATGCCTGTAGTGACATTTAAGTGAAACTGAATGAGTTTTACAGTTTGGTACCCGAGAAATCTCAATTGCCACACAGTGCAAAAAAAGTGCCCGAACTGCCAATTTGGAGATGCCACCTAGACATTCCTCTCTAATTTTGCCCTGATTTACTTGATTAGAATAAACTTTGGCACAGATGATGGGGAGATTCTGTGCTGTAATTTTTTCGAGGTTTCAAAGTGCAACTACATGATTTCTAAAGGGATAAAAGTAATTTTTCATTTGAGATCTTTCATTTATACTGTGTTCCATCTTCATTTACGCTGACTCAGAGACATATATACTGATTTTTACACCATGACAAAAATCCCCAAGGTGTTACCTTTATTATGATACCAAGATTATTCAAATGGCCAAGTGGTTGCAAAGATATACTCATTTCATTTTGGGCATGTCATTTTCGAGTCAGAGGCTTGTGCTTAAGAGGTTAAAGAATCATGACATTTATTGACTCATGTGAATCCCGTTGCGCCCACTTTACCTCTAGCATCTTGAAGGTTCATATTTATAAGGCTGTCGTCCTTCATATTTTTCTGCCTCACTAAGACCAAAGTCTTTGCTTCCACGATTATATTCTGATCCAACATCTCTCCAGTCTTTCAAATTGGAATGTAAACTCTCTGTTTTCAATCTACTGTTTGCCATACTTGATATACTGGTGTGCGTCCGTGCGTTCCATTGCTGATGTAATAGGTTACTTGGTGCAGCTCGGGATGTGGTCGGGAGTTCCTGTTCTTAACTGTTAATACTGATTATCTTTGATTGGGGATTGATTTCAGCAGAAATAAATGTGTATTTATTTCCTCTGATACATTCCAGCTTTTTAAAATGTTGGCCATGTTGTAGGTTAACATGCCCTTTAAAAGGCAGCACTTGGATGACACTGTTGTCACTATCGATAATTTATCCATATTTGTTCCTACATCTGGTCTGGCTTTCAAGAATGCGATGACAACAGTTTGAAATTCACCAGCAGTTATTACCTCCGCCAACGAAGTTGGGGCGAAGGTTATGTTTTTGCCCCTTTTTGTTTGTTACTTGCCGGAATCCGAGGAATCTCGGATTGGCAAGTATATTACTCTGTTCGTTTGTTTGTTTGTTTGCACTGTGGCGTCCACAGTTTCAGCTCAATTTAGCTCATATTACATGATCAACATAGGACAGGCACTGGGCAGGCACTGTACTATTTTGGTGAATCTAGGTCAAAGGTCAAGGTCACACAAAAGGTCAAAGACATATAAGAAGCCATATCTTCGGTTCTAATCGTTGTACACACTTCTAACCAAGTGCATACTCAACATAGGACAAAAACACTGGGCAGGCACTGTACTATTTTGGTGAATCTAGGTCAAAGGTCAAGGTCACACAAAAGGTCAAAAACACATAAGAAGCCATGTCTTATACATAAGAAGCCATATCTTCGGTTTTAATCGTCATAGAGACTTCAAACCAAGTGCATACTCAACATAAGACAGGCACTGGGGAGGCACTGCACTATTTTGGTGAATCTAGGTCAAAGGTCAAGGTCAAGGTCACACAAAAGGTCAAAAACACATAAGAAGCCATATCTTCGGTTCTAATCATCTTTCAGACTTCAAACCAAGTGCATACTCAACATAGGACTGGCACTGGGCATGCACTGCACTATTTTGACGAATCTAGGTCAAAGGTCAAGGTCAAGGTCACACAAAATTTCAAAAACACATAAGAAGCCATATCTTCGGTTCTAATGGTCGTAGAGACTTCAAACCAAGTGCATATTGTTGATAAACGAAAAGTCTATGTTATTTTACCTAGGTACTGCACTATTTTGGTGAATCTAGATCAAAGGTCAAGGTCACACAAAATGTCTAAAACACATAACTGGCCATAGCTTCGGTTCTAATCGGTGTAGAGACTTCAAACCAAGTGCATAATTTGTTGATTAACTCAAGGCCTGCGTTACCTGACCTAAGCACTGCACTATTTTGGTAAATCTAGGTCAAAGGTCAAGGTCACCTAAGCAGCGCTCTATTTTCGTTCATTTGTTTGTCTGTCTGTCTGTTTGTGTGCACTCTACAGGCCACAATCTCCATATATTCTTGACCAAACTTGGTGACAACATTGACTAGCCTTGTGGCTACAGACCGGTCTCTTTTCGAGGTCAAAGGTCAAGGTCACAAGAAAGGTCAAAAACACATTTTGGTTCATAAATTTGCTACTATTACAGCTACAGGCTTCAAACCAACTCCATTCCATTCATTCTGTTTCTGAGATCTGTGCATGACTCCAGCAAGTCGTCATTCTATGAATGACTTTTCATTTGTTTGTTTGTCTGTTTGTCCATTTGTCTGTTTGTGAACAACATAACTCAAAAAGTAATGTATTTGTCTAAAATTTTGTAGGTGGATTGCTATTACATCAAGGATGAACCCTATTGATTTTCACTGCGATCACTGAAACAATATGGCCGCCACGGCAGCCATGTTGAAATCCTATCACACGCGATAACTCAAAAAGTAATGCACGGATTTGTCTGAAATTTTGTGGGCGAATTGCTATTACATCGAGGATGGAACCTATTGATTTTGACCACGATCACTGAAACAATATGGCCGCCACAGCAGCCATCTTGAAATCCTATCACACGCGATAACTCAACTTTGCTCCCACTCATGCACATTTGGATTGTGCTGCCTTGGCGGAGGTTTGCACTCCACGAGTGCCTCTCTAGTTTTTGTTCTTTTATCATCCAGGTTCATTCATTTCTTGCCCAGGCTCACTATCAGTCAAGCAAAAGCATGTTCATTTCACTTCTGCTGGATATATTATGATCCAGACAAGGAACCAAATGCAGATTCAGGATACAATCCCCAAGGGAGTATTTATTTAAAGGAATATGGTAATAGAAGAGGAAAGGCCTTAGCCTAAAGTTGTACAGCAGCAGTGCCGCTAAGTTGGTAATGTGACGAGAGAGAGATTAGGGGCATGTCCGGGCAGTACCTGTCCCAAGGCAGAAGCAAGATGGAGAATCTCACTCACAGATGCAAGACCATTTGCTTACTGGACTTAAAGGTTTAACAGGTTGCAATCCTGGATACCAATACAGGCTTGGAAGGAGTTTCGACTACACAGACACCGCAGAGGAACAGTTTATGTTTGTTTTTCAATATTTAAACAGAACACACAAAGGAAAAGCACTTAGCTCAATACTAGAAGTCACAAACTGACTGGAAGGTTTAGTAAAGGATGAACCAAAACAATCCAGCAACAACAACGTATGTCACAAGAAAATTATATTGACGCGACACTCTGCAAAAGGGGCAAGGCATACACCAAGAACCAAGGAAGAAGACGAGACAATAAATCAAATGGGGGAGACAAACCACAAAACACACGCAGACCGTTGGAACAGGTGAGGAGCCAATTACTGACCCACAAGGGTTGTGACAGTGCCCCCCATCCCCAACAGGTGCCACCTGGCAGCCCTGTGGTCAAGCCCAGATACCAACGCATGAAGTTGCGGATCAGGGAGGGCTTGAGGATGCACCCAGGAGTGCTCCTCAGGCCCGTATCCCTCCCAGTCCACCAGAAACTGGCGGCCGCGCCCCCTATGCCAAACATCCAGGAGACAATGCAAGGTGTAGGTGGGACTACCATCGATGTGCCTGGGGGAAGGCAGGGAGTGGAAGGGAAGACTGTTTTGAGAGGTTTTATTCTAGACACAAGAAACACTGAGTGAATTCTGCAGAAGGGGGTGGGGGAGGGGGGCGGTCTGTCCGTCAGCTGATTATGATAATACTTGTGTTATTTTGGGAAAGTTTACAAAACTTGAATGACAATATTTTGAACTTGGATTGAAACTAATCTCTAATACTTTTTGGATGCTTACAATTATGTTCATAAAATCCTAAATTACATACAGTTAAAAGGACATAATGGATTTGGGTTTCCAGGGGCTTTAAGGCGTGCAACAGTGCAGGGTCTTGGTTGGCTCATTTTGTCACAATGGGCTACACATGGGTACAAGTTGGGACGGCAGGCAGGCCAGTCCAGAACCCGCACCCTCTTACACAGCCATGCCATTGTATTGCATGTAAAATGCGGTTTTTCATTGTCTTGTTGAAATGTGCATAGGAGTCCCTGAAAATGCCTCTTGAAGGCATTATGTTTCACAAAAATCTCAGTGTACTTTTCTGCATTAATGGTGCCTTCATAGCCATGGAAGTTATGTTTGCCAGGGGCACTGACACAACCCCATACCATGACAGAGCATAGTTTTTGGACTTGTTAAAATCAGTCTCTAAAATCAGTCTTCTCTTCTTTTGCCCATAACACACAAAGTCCATTTCTTCCAAAAAAATTACCTGAAATATTTATTTGTCTGACCACAATATGTTAACCGTTACCACTGTGTGTTAATCCACCTCAGATGCCTCCAACCCCAGAGAAGTCGACAGCGCCTCTTCACACAATTCATAGGACTTCCTTTTTGCGCTGTAAAATTTTAACCTGCATTTGTTATTGTAACTACGTATTGTAGTACTTGACAAACGTCTGCAAAAGTAATCCTGAGCACATGTTGTTATATCACTTATAGATAAATGATAGATCATAATGCAGTGCTGCCTGAGTGATTGCAGATGCCATGTATTCAGCTTGGGCTTGTACCTTGGTTCTTAACACATAGAAATTCCTCCAGATTTCTTGAATCTTAATTATGCACCACAGAGGATTAAATATCCAAATCCATTCCTATCTTTCTTTGAAGAACATTGTTTTTAAAGCTTTAAATGATTTTCTCACATATTTGTGGGCAAGTTAGCGATCCTTCGTTTACCTTTGCTCTTGAAGGACTGGGCCTCACCTGGGAGCTGGCTTTTAACTTAATCATGATTACAACCACCTGCTGATATCACATTGCTATTCAAATTTTTATTTAATTTTGAGTCCTAAATTGCTCCATTTCCAATTTTTTTGGAATGCATTGCACGACTGAATATTTATAAATAAAATGAAAACGGCTGGACAAAACATTAAATATCTTGATTTCATACAGTCAGCAATGAAATACAAGTCAAAGTAATTCTACAAATCCATGCTTTCTGTTTTTATGTGCATTTTCCACGCTGTCCCAGGTCTTTCCACATTGGAGTTGTGCGTATAGGCCTATTACAATTTGGATACTTACTCTTGCATGTCATGGCTACAGTTTTTGTGAAGGGGATTATGCCTTTAAAGACCTTTCCCTGCTTAAAGTAATCATCTTACTGCTAAGCACTCACTGAAATAGCCATGGTTGAGTCAAAATGCACCAACCAGCCAAAACATTGTGACCACCTGTGTAATATGCTGAAGCTCCTTTGCGTGCTTCCAAAGCAGCTCTGTCAAACTGAAATACGCATAAATACCTGGTCCCAGTGTTACCCAGCAGAGCATCACACTCCCTTTACAATCTTTTCTTCTTTCCACAGTGCATTGTTTTGCTATCTCTTCCCCAGGTAAATGGCACACAAGTACCAGGCCGATGTACATGATGTAAGAGAAATTGGGACTCACCCTATCAGGCGACCATCTTCCATTTGCTCCAATGCTCACAAACCAATTTCAAACGCTTTCTCCAATAAAGAAGGGTTAGAATGGGCACAGCTACAGGTCTATGGGTTCAAATCTGCATATGGAACAGAATGTGATGTACTGTATATTGTGGCACATTCCTTTCATAAGTATCATTAACTTTATGTGACAGGTACCAAAGTTGCCCTTCAGTTGGTTCGAACCAGAGGGGATGGCCACGTGACTCTTGGGCGCCCTACATCCTGTCGTTGATTCATTGACTACATTCAGCATGTACTCGTTACAGTTGACAAGGAGCACCCCAGAAGCCCTGCTGGTTCAGAGATGCTCTGATACAGTTGTCTAGTCACAACGTTTTAGCCTCAGTCAAAGTAGTTGAGGTCCCATTTCTCTCACATCCAATATGTTGACGACACCAACCAACTGCACACTTCTCACCTATTGTTTGAGCACATACGGTGACATGTGCTGCTGTTATAAGATCATCTACATAATTTGTTTCATCTAAGAGAGGTCATAATTTTTTGGCTTATCTTTGTATAATTTACTGCGCAATAACTAGCAACAGGCAGCTTTCATTTACTTTTGATATTTACAAATATGGTCCCTAGTTTGACAAAACAATAATTTCCCTCGACATTAATATAAACATTTATATCTGTCAAAAAGCATAACATTATGCAATGGATATGCAGTCAGAGTAAGCTTTGGAAGATCATGACAAATTATGTCTATAAGTCACAATTTTTTTAAAAGCAACAATTAATTGAAAATGTAAGTATGTCAGCTTAAATGTAAGCACAGGGCTGAGATTTAGCAAAGGAATTGTCTTTTTGTGTCGCAAAAGCTCATTAAGCACATGATTATGACTGCCAATCTCATTGGCTGGAACAGTATTCACTCTTAGAGCTCATTCATGTCCTTTCAGCCACAAGCTTAGGGGGGAAGCCAGAAGCTGTATTTGGACTGGACTCCTCATCAAACAACTCTTCAATTGCATGAAGCTGAATAAGGAGAATTTACTTTCTCTTTGCCGAACACAAGAGCAATGCAGTTGCAGGAAAACGGTCATATAGGAGACACAGGCTTGGATTAAAAAAATGTCTGTTATTGGCCAACTGTTGCGTTAGCTGACTCGGTAAAGGCAGGCGTGACTACAACAGTGTCGGATTGAATCCAAGCTGTGCCAATGTCGACTGTGGCCAACAGCTATTTGAAAGCAACGCTTAATTGGATTTGCACTGCTCAAAGATATAGGGGGGATACACTCAGTACAGGCTGGCATTTTTTGTGGCTCAAGTGCCTCCTGTTGGCCATCCAGGTGCTTGTCAATAAAATTCTAAGCAAGCACTCATTCTGAGGTGCGAGGTTTGAATATGTGAGTGTAAAGAAGTGGTGGCTGACAGGCGGGTGTTTTGGTGGCGAATCTCAAACTGCCTGCATTCTCCAGAGAGGGCAGCATGAGTCGGGTATGAGCATGTTTGTATATATTTTTCAGATAGGACATTCCAGACTTGGGTCGGAGTAGAGTTGCCTAATGCAATTTTTAAATTAAAAAAATATTTTTAAAATTTTCTATTTTTCAAAATTGGATGCAAAATCTTTGCGTCAAAATGCAGTGTGCCTACTTCACCAACCAAGACAGTGTTGCTAAATTTGGTTTTAGTGAGGATTCTGAGTAAAATGTGTAGAGTGTGCTGCTTATGGAGACCTTTTTACCCACTTCAAATTGCTAGACAGGTAATATCAAGTGATGTTTAGATTCAAGAGGGCTGGCAGTTGTCAAGCATGATTGTGTCTAGATTAATTTAACCCAATTATCAATCACATTTGGTAAATTGTCTGATTAAGAAACTAAGGGATCCTTTCTTTTACGCATGGGCCAGTTGCTATTGGATAATATTTTCTTGCAATAAATGAAATGACCATTTAAAAGCTGCATTTTGTGCTTACTCAGATTGTCTTTGTCTTAAATTAAATTTCATTTGAAGATACGTGTAAGGCCACGCCTCAAGCCGTCCAGCTCACTGGTCTACTGAGACCTGGACTGCACTTCATTCATTGTTCAATTATCTCTCGCACCTGTTTCTCATTGCCACTGGGTCAGTGGCAGCACCGGAGATTTTTTCTTGCTGGTGCTGTAGTGGGGCAGAATCATTAAGTGATGGGGCTGATGAATGTGTCATGTGGTAGCCTTTATTTGCACAAAAGCCAGACGCACGGCATTCAAAAGTAAGTTTCCGATGTGTTTTTACCAATGCCTCTATTGATTCACAAAACTACAGCGATTTTGGTATTTAATATACAAGTGAACTGCGTCAGCAACATGGGAGACACACCGGGCTACACAAGAGCATAAACCCTAAACTAACAGAGCTTCCGAGCCAGAGTGCACATCCTCACACACCAATCCAGCAATCAGCATTAAATGCATGCTTTTCAACTGAAAAACAATGCCTACTACTATTCATATTACATTGACAGACAACACCGAAAGATAGCCTACATTAAAGTCAAATAAAGAAAACAGCAGATGCGAGGCTTTGTAGGAGTTGTAGGACAAATTGTACGCAATGAACAAAACAAAAATTGAAACAAAACCAAGAATCACCCTTTGGAAGTCCATAAGCAAAACCAATAGGCTTAATAGCACATACATTTAGAACACTAGATAGTTGATGATGTCATATTTACATTACCCAAAGTAAAGCACCTGGCCACCAAATTGGTACAACCAACTTAAAATGAACAACCAATTAAAATGAATGGTTTTCTATGAAGTCACTTTTAATTAAGTTAATATAATCGTTAAAATGGCAAGATGTGCAGCTGCGTTTCGCAGCGATATTTATTAGATGGGCTGAAGTAAAATGTTTCATGCGCAATCGTCTCGTAGATACGTGAATTTATTCATTTGATGGAGAAAATCTGTTTGCCTGCTAGCTAGCTAATTAGCCATCCCATTGACTTGAACAGACCGTTGACTAAAAGCAAAAGCTAGCGATTGTCGACAGTCACCAGCTAACTAGCTACCTTGGTGACCTTACCGTCGGAGACTACGTTGATTTGGCAGTTCATAAAATGAATGAGGTGGATGACAAGTTTGCTACTTGTAATTGACAATTGCCTATTTAGAGAGACAAAATATTGCTCTGTTTGCACAGTGATACCAAAATAACACCGACTCACACGCATGTGTTTCTGAAAATGTCATTTTAAAGCGGGCAAAATGAATGGGAGTGTACAAGTGAATTTTACCTCCAGGTGTACACGCTGCTGGAACAGATGCTTCACTTGAGCGTAACCTGTCAGCAATCTAGCGTTCTACAGGGATCTACAACTGTAAGCGGCTCACACCGAACTTACCACAAAAGAGTTGTAGAGTGGATCTGCTTAGACCTAGAGCAGAGATAATAACTTCAAAAATATACAGAGAAAGTACAGCCAGAATTTCAATGTGAAAATTCAGTTATTTTTTGGTGGTGCTACGGTGGTGCGCCACCCATGCACTGGGTGGTAGCAGTGTGTATTTAAGACCCAGTTTTGCTCAGTTTCATTGTGATGTCTTGTAAATCCACGCCTGTGCGACATTGTTAGTCTTGTTTAAACCTTTTCTCCATATTCGCGTATCAAAACTCTGAACTCTGAAGCCTAGTGCTGTTTATGTTTATTTCAGCACTTCATTATTAAGGAACCTTGTATCCTTTTGTTTTTCTATTTGTAATACATTGTTGCTGCAGCTACAGCCCAGAGTCTTTATTACTAATAGTGTTAAAGGAACCTCGTTTCCATTTTGTTTTGAATTGCAAAGTTTGTGCCTGCTATAGTGCAGTCGGTATGATAAATACAACCAAGTCCATCCTTGCACCTAAATCCAGTCCTTATCTTCCTGTCCTCTGTGCATCTGAACTGCGCATGCAGCACAACCGTTACAATCTGAAACAATTATTTTTTTGTTCTGTACTTAACTACAACTGGATATGCATTTTTTCATGTTGAAGAAGACATTGAAGGCAAATATGTACTTATGATGGCTGCTGCACAGGTCTAGGAGAAAAATCACGTGGGAAGAAAACCCAGCGCCTGACGAATATTAAAAACGATTACTTTATTCAACATCATTTTAAACTGTCCAATATTTTTGATGCATCCAGGAATGTGAGTGTGTGTGTAGGTGGGGTATGTAACCATGTGAAAAAGGTACTGACGTTTTTGAATGGTTCATTCAACAGTGATAAAAACACTTTCAAATTAAGTTTGACTGTCTGTACTTCAACCTCATTGCCATTGTATCCTTTCAAACTCAATGTACTGGAGTTCAGAACCAAAATAGCAAACTGCATAAATGTTAAATTAATTGTGGTGCTCACCCTTTGCTGTATATGGCACCATTCAAAAGTTTGAAGTATTATGATTTTGAAAGAAATTTTAAAATAATACATGTATGCATGCGAGGTGGCATTGAATTGATCTAAAAAAAAAAAACAAAAAAAAAAACAAGATATTCACGATATTACAAATTGCATTTATCCTATAAAATAAAATGTAAAGGGAAATAGCTATTACCCTACTGATAGCATTTTTTATTAAGTCTTTACATGACTGTAAAACCTCATTTTAGCTGCTATTACGCCATTTAACAAACAACACCTTGTGTCAAGTAAATGGCCTCATGTAATAAATTGATACTGGAGAATATACTCAAATTACACTCAAATTTTCTAGCAACATAAGCTAGAAATAAATAAACAAATAAATAAACAGATATACAACTACGTAATGATGATGATGATGATGATGACGACAACAACAATTAAAAAAAAAAAAAATAATAAGAATAATAATTATACACTGCACACTGGCATCAATAAAATATAAAATGGCCAACATAGAAACCTATTTGCTCCTTTGGGATTGAGGTGTTATAGCAAGTTGACATAACTTCGGGTTTTAGTCTCATTGGAAAATGGAGACTCAAATGAGCACTCTCTCCCCAGAATCTAAGAGTGATATTCAACACCATCTGCATTGTTCTCTGTCTCCACCATGAGGACAATGTGAAAAGTGTAATCAGTGTAATTTTTTTTTTTTAAATTTAACCTTTATTTTTAACCAGGCAAGACAATTAAGAACAAGTTCTTATTTACAATGACGGCCTGACAAAAAAGGCAGGGGGCCTCTTGAGGGGGAAAGGAAGGGGGCTGAAAAGAAAAACAGTGTAATATTAACAGGACAAAGAATAAACATAATTAATCGACCTATTGATAGAATAGCGTACCAACATGCATAAATAGAGCAGTCCCATGCCATCTGCACAGAGGGGTTAAGAACAAGAGATTAGACTGAACCATGTTTTTTACATCCAGTTAGACACCTGTTGTTCACATGCAAAATACAGCTGTGGGCAGCCAATCAAATCTCTAGGTTTTATAGTGTATAAGTCCCTGATAATAGTAGATGAATTGTGTAAGTTGTGAATATCTCTGACAAGCTATGACATTTGAAAATGCATGTCCAATTCAGAAAAAGGTGGCACATTATCCAACCATTATCAATACCGCTTCTTCCTCACTAGGGTCGCAGGGGAGCTGGAGCCCATCCCAGCTGACTATGGGTGAAAGGCAGGGACACACCCTGAACTGCTCGCCAATCCATCACACACCATTCACTCACACACTCATGCTTATGGGCAATTTAGAGTCTCCAATTAGCCTGACATGCATTTTTTTGGACTGTGGGAGGAAACCGGAGTACCTGGAGGAAACCAATGCGAACACGGGGAGAACATGCAAACTCCATACTGAAAGGCCCCAGACCGGATTTGAACCCACAACCTTCTTGCTCTGAGGCATCAGCGCATTATGGAAAATGCAAATAATATTAAAAAAAGGGGTGATTTTAGAAGTCTATTCGCCCTCTGCCGAATTGAAAACAATTCCAGAGCAAAATACTTAATGCTTTAACTTGTGAATTCAATTGAATATTAAAAATACATGCTTCTTTCAAAAGTGATGCCTTCAACAGACTCCAGAGGACCAGATGAACACCTCCCTTTAGAGGTTTTCCGTGCATGTCCGACTGGGAGGAGGCCCTGAGGCAGACCCAGGACAGGCTGGAGGGATTATATCTCTACGCTGGCCTGGGAGCAGCTTGGGGTCCCCCAGGATGGAAGTACCAGGGGAGGGGGATGCCTTGGCTACTATCCCCGAAACCTGGCCCTGGATAAGCGGCTGAAAATGGATGGATAGATGGATGGATGGATGGATCTAGAGCAAAGAGGCAAAGATTAGAAATCCAAACTGAAATGGCTTCTAGTTCCTCCTTACCTCCAACTAAACCACTATTCATGTTAAATGACAGCACTGGAGGGTAAAGTATCGTAGATTTTGCAGCCAATTCCCAGGGATAGAGAGAACACTGGCAAAAGATGCATGCATTTTTCACACTTTATCCTTAACTTGGACATGTGGAGATGAGGTTGAAATTTGTGGAGTGTCCTATTAGTCAAAGTTAATAAATAATTGGGTGTAATTTTGTTTGACACAGCCAGGCATGATTACTGCCAGCCCTGTAGAATGTAAACATCTGTCATGGTTTGTGAGGCGTGCGTGTGTTTTGGACTTTTCTTTGTGGCTCTCGTCCCGGGACGAGATCGAATTCCTTTTCAATCAGATTCTTCGACCAGCTGGTTGATTGAGCTGGGGCGGCGCTTCCCCGGACTCTATATAAGCCGGAAGTCCGCCCTGCCTCCTTTCCTAGAGTGGCTGTTTGTAGCTAAGCACTATAGCTGAAGATATCTCTAGTCAGGATCTGTGTGACTTTCTATCTTCCAGTTATTATTGGAGTTCCTTCCTCTTTAGGAATTTTCACTTTTCTACTTTTTTCTCTCTCGCGTTACTTCCATTTTTCGGACTATTATACGTCCTTTGGAAGCGCGAGTACTTTCTGGTGGTCTGTATAATTCTCTGTGTTTGTGTTGTGTCTGTGCTGCTCGTTCTCTCTCTGGCCGCTGCACTTGGCCTCTCAATTTTACCAGCCATTACAGAACACTCTAGACCCCTGTCATGGTTTGTGAGGCGTGCGTGTGTTTTGGACTTTTCTTTCCCTTGGGCCAGATGGGCTCAAGGGATGGGTCCTGAAAGAATGTGCTATCCAGTTAGGACCGTTACTGACCCGACTGTTCCAGATGTTCCTCAATATCAGTTTTGTCCCCCAAGCCTGGAAATTGGCAACCATTGTCCCGGTGCCCAAAACTGCTCACGCACGATCACTGAATGATTTCAGACTAATTGCCCTCACTTCTCTATTAGGCAAATGCATGGAGCGTCTAGTGAGTAGGGAACTCACATTGCAAACAGCAAAGTTCATGGACCCCATGCAATTTGCCTATAGAGCCAGTCGAGGTGTGGTAGACGCCGCTCTCGCTCTCTTGGATAAAATATTCTGTCATTTAAACAAACCCACTACAACCTATGTCCGTGTGCTTTTTATGGATTTTTCCTCTGCTTTTAATATGGTTCAGCCCTACATTCTCCTGAGACGCTTATGTGACCTGAACGTCAGCAGCAACCTTATTTTGTGGATCAGGGAGTTTTTGAGAGAGAGACCCCAACGTGTGTGTGTTAATAAGATCCTCTCTGAAAGTCTTGTCTTAAACTCCGGCGTTCCTCAGGGTTGCGTCTTATCGCCCCTCCTATTCTCCCTGTACACAAATGAGTTGCAGTATAACAGCAAAAACCTCTCCCTCATTAAATATGCGGATGATATGGCCCTGGTCGCCGGCCTGCATGATGTTTGCTGCCCCTCTTACTCCCAAAACATCAACCAAATTACCACCTGGTTTGAGGATAGTTTCCTCGACCTCAATGTCAGTAAAACCAAGGAGATGTGTTTGGGAGAGAGGGCAGGAGCAGAAGGCACGGGGTCCATTTTCAGGCCTGTAAGTATGAGAGGGGAGGGGGTGGCGCGGGTCACAGAGTTTAAATATCTTGGCACAATTATCGATAATAACCTCAATTTCCAGGGAAACGCGGATAATATTTTCAAAAAAGCAAGACAGCGACTCCATCTCCTCAGACAACTGAATAGCTTTAATGCTAGTAAGCAAACCCTGGTCATGGTCTACCGGTCACTCACTGAGAGTGTTCTCTTCTTTAATATCATTTCCTGGTATGGGAACCTCTCAGTCAGACACAGGAACAAGCTGACCCGGGTAGTTAACCAGGCCAGTAAGATAATAGGAGACAAGCAAATGCAGCTTCAGGAAATATATAACCGTTCCATAACTAAAAAAGCTTTTCAGATTTACAGTGATACCACCCACCCTCTCAATTCCGCATTTGTCTTGATGCCATCAGGAAGGAGGCTCAGAGTTCCCCTAGCCAGGAAAGCGGGGTACAAGAGGTCGTTTGTGCCGTCCGCAGTGGACATTTTAAATCAAACCATCTTTGGGTGAACTATGAGCTGTATTGGGTGAATTATGTGCTGTGGTGAAACTGCAGCTGCTGTATGATACTGCACTGTTGTACTCCATGTATTTATTTATTTATTTATTTTACTTATTTGTTGTTGTGTTGGTGGTGCTCTCACTGGTGTTGTTGGCTGACGACCAAGATGCCAAAGGCAAATTTCCACTGTGTTTTTAACCAATGGACAATAAAGTCTTCTTACTCTTTTTCTTATTGTGGCTCTTGTCCCAGGACGGGATCGAATTCCTTTTCAATTGGATTCTTTGACCAGCTGGCTGATTGAACTGGGGCGGCGCTTCCCCGGACTCTATATAAGCCGGAAGTCCGCCACGCCTCCTTTGCTAGAGTGTCTGTTTGTAGCTAAGCACTATAGCCGAAGATATCTCTAGTCAGGATTTGTGTGACTTTGTATCTTCCAGTTATTATTGGAGTTCCTTCCTCTTTAGGAATTTTCCCTTTTCTACTTTTTTTTTTCTCTCTCACGTTACTTCCGTTTTTTCGGACTACTATACATCCTTTGGAAGCGCGAGTACTTTCTGGTGGTCTGTATAATCTCAATAGCTCACTGCCTATTGGCCGGTGAGCTAAAAAGGGGTAACGCAATGTAAAGGTAGGAATTATAAACTGCGGTGGAACTGACAGGGGTACTGTAACGGCTGGTAAAATTGAGAGGCCAAGTGCAGCAGCCAGAGAGAGAACGAGCAGCATGGACACAATACAAACACAGAGAGTCCGGGGAAGCGCCGCCCAGTTCAATTAGCCAGCTGGTCAAAGAATCCGATTGAAAAGGAATTCGATCTCATCCCGGGACGAGAACCACAAAGAAAAGTCCAAAACACACGCATGCCTCAAAAACCATGACAACATCACTTAAACTGAGCCTGTCTGACAATGTGCAGTGAGCAAAAAAACAGTACATGATGCCGCAATCTTATGAAATTCCAGAACAGAAAGAACAGATGAAAAACAATGTTACTGACATCTATTAATCTGCTAAGGGTTACACAGCCATTAGATTCTGGGTTTCAGTAATCCACGGTGAGAGCCATTATCTACGAAGGTAGAAAACTTGAAACTGTAGTGAACCCTTCCAGGTGTGGCTGGGCTACCAAAATTCCTCAACGAATGCATTGACAACTTATCCAGGAGGTCACAAAAGACCCCAGACTAATATTTAAAGAAATGTCGGCCTCACTTACCTTAGTTGACGTCAGTGTTCACTATAAGTAAAAGACTAGGTAAAGTGGCATCCATGGGACAGCTTAAGGTGTTTTAAAGTTGTGACTGCACTGTATTTATTCTATATTTGGACATTGAGAGCATTATTTTTATTTTAGCAGTTGATCACAAACATTGGCCCAAGGGCTGGCCATTAGGTATAATTGCAGTTTTATGCCATAAAATTTGAGCTATATTTTGAGACTATATACTGTCCAAATGTTTGGGGACTCAACATTCTATCTGTGTAAGCCATTGTATAATGCAAATACGATGGCAAAAATAGTATTCAAAATTGTTTCATAACTACCCTCATCCTGACTATGCAAACCTATTGTTTCAATTGTATAGCATTGTTCAGATTTATCAAAGTATGTTCCCTTTAGGAACAAAATAAGTGCACCCACTGGCTATTATGTGCTGATAAGACAGAACAGTAAGTGTTTTAGCTTATCAGCCCTCACTCCAATATAACAGAAAAATCAAACTCTTTTAGTTTACACATTGGTCTAAAACTGTCAATAGACAGATGCATATGATAGCCAATGGATTAAGTTTTATGAGGAGGAATTGTTTCAATGGTTTCTGACAAGGGGGAAATTTGTCAATGAAGCAAAGGAGTTTTGGAAGTAACTTTATTACACATATACAATGAAGGGTATATTAGAGTGAAAATTTAGCTACATGTGGGGAAGGAGACCTGATTGAAAGAAGTTGTAAAACTGTTGTAAAAGTGAAGGCAACCGCAGCTAGGAACACAGGGAAATTCGGACTTCCGAAAATTGTTTGTTAAAACATGCTTGAAGATAACCAAGAAAAAAATCCATAAAATATTCAAACAGTATTTGGTTACTTCATCATAATATTTGAACCTGCAGTTGTTTAGGCATCTGGCTGTGGCTATATTATTTTTCCAGGCTGATCAGGCTTAGTTGCAGTGCCATAGGGGCAGAGGAAAACAAAATCTTTTTATGACATTCAAAAACTTGTATTGCCAGTCTAGTTATTCAATATGGATAATATTCTCAGCAAATCTTACTATCTGAGAGCGATCTACTGAGTGTCACCTTTCATACGAGACCATGATTATGCCTGTATTCAAAGTGGTTTAAGAACAGTAAGCATTTTAGTTTGGGAGGAAATTTGCTCAAGAAAGGACAGTATTTTGAAGGGTTAGATATGTAATTAATATGAGTGTGAAGAGCAGACTTTCAGCTTTGAGGGTGTACACAGAGAAACTGGGTGCAGGGTATAGGAATTCTAGCACTTTTTTTAAGGAGCTCTACTCTTTTTAAGGGCCCAAAAGTAACTGATCAGCTTTTCGATAGACCTGTGTTTAATTCCCTAATCCCTAATGTCCCTAATCACTCAGAGGCAAAGACGGGCTGAGGATTCACAATTTTTCCACAAATGCATGAGAAAATCATTGAAAGGTTTAAAAGCAATGCTACTCAAAGAAAAATAGGAAGGGATTAGGATATTTCACCCTCTACTGCACATAACAGTTAACTGATTCAAGGAATATGGAGGAATTTTTGTTCATAAAGGAAAAGGGTGCAAGCCGAAGCTGAATACCCATGATCTACAACAGGGGTGGGGAACCTTCTCCAGAAAGGGCCGGTGTGGGTGCAGGCTCTCATTCCAACCAAGCAGCTACACACCTGATTCTACTAATCAACCTCTGGAATCTTTGCGAAGGACCTTGATTAGTTGAATCAGGTGTGTAATTACCTAGTTGGAATGAAAGCCTGCACCCACACGGGCCCTTTCTGGAAAAGATTCCCCATCCCCGATCTACAATCATTCAGACTGTACAGCATCAAAAACCATTGTATATACACTCATAAATGGTACTGCACAAAGGTTTTAGGCAAGTGCACTATATTGCAGTTTTAGGCCAATTTATCAGAATTCTGTGAGGAAAATGTGCTCCATAAAATCATCGAATGAAAGGTTTCTAAGCAGGCACCATGAAGAGTCATGAACTGTCCAAAACAAAATTGAATCAATATTAAGTATCTACCTTTTGCCTAAAATGAGAAACTCTGTCCAGCTCTTTTATGGGATAATTGTCAGTTTGGTTGTTCCAGTCACATTGGAGAACATTACACAGTTCCCTTGCAGGCTCATAATATCCCCCCTCTCTCTCTCCAGGTAATACCAGACAACCTACATGATGTTGAGATCAGGGCTCCGGCAAGGGTATATTATCTGTATCGACTTTCTTTAATGAAATACAAACATTTTTATAAGATTACTTTTTTTACTTAACATTTGATGTCTCAAATGTGCACTTTATCTACAGCAGTACTAATGTAGAAAACAAAATAAACATATAAGACACAATTTAAACACAGAAATCTAGCCTACCTCAAACTTTTATACTGTACATGCATTGACGTAGTTTTAACAATTTGCACATATAATGTTAAAAATGCTTGTCACAGTTCATTTTTTTATTGTCACATGAATTATTCATTGCAATAATTTTTAGTTTTTTTGGCTTACTGATGACCGATAATAATTGTCTTGTTGGAATTCAGTTTGACCAGTGGGTGTCCCCATTGCTTTCTAGTTAGTATCAGCCACAATAAGATCCTGGCCTCAAGTAAGTGAAAGCATTGATGTGGCCATCAAGTATGACTTAATATAATTTTTTAAATTAAAATCTCGTAATTACTGAGAAAAAAATTGAATTTTGGCAGCACTCAAACATGATAAACTTTAAAAAGGTCTAGCACTCTGAAATTAAATATTTCATAATAAACCACACTTTAGCAGACCGTAATGTATTTTACCACAGAAATCTCAGTGACAATTTATTTTGTTATCTTTGTCAGTGCTCTGTAAATCTGTTTCTTTTAGGTCTATTTTGAACTTTTAGTTTTTATTGCCCTTAATGTTATTATTTCAGTTTCTGAGTCAGGTTCTCAGTGTCTTTGTTTCCATTCACTCTCCGCCCCAGCCCTCGCCATTCTGTTCGTTAATAAGTTGAGTTCATTGTCTTA
This sequence comes from Gymnothorax javanicus, assembly GCA_029692085.1. Classification (NCBI taxonomy): domain Eukaryota; kingdom Metazoa; phylum Chordata; class Actinopteri; order Anguilliformes; family Muraenidae; genus Gymnothorax; species Gymnothorax javanicus. The sequence continues at coordinate 93,417,214 of CM056199.1, read as the reverse complement.
TTTGTATCCAGGCTCCCAGTCACACTTCTGTGTTCTCCCCTTACCGGCTTTGAATTTGTTTCTGTGATTTGTTTGCTATTTGTGCCCCCTGTATTGTTTAGTTTATTGCGAGTCTGTCTCTGTGGACTTCACCCGTTAGTTACGAGCCTTTTTTTTTCCTTGAGCAATTTGAGGCCGCAGGGCAAGCTAGGGGTAGGTTGATTCACTAGTAACCAAAAAGTTGGTGGTTTAAGCCCCCAATGTGATTTGGGATTCTGACATAATCTGGAGAGATGAAGTTGTGAGGAACTCTGCTGTTGGGCCCTTGAGCAAGGCCCTTTAGCCCAAAATTGCTCCAGGGGCTTTACACCTGTTTCTCTCTGTCCTTCCTTACTTGCAACTGTTCTATTTCTCCCAGGGAATCCTTGAAAAAGAGACTTAAGTTCTCAATGAAATTTCTCCAGTAAAGGTAAAATAAATAAATAAATAAAAAAAAACTCAAAATCCCAGAGCTGATTTCTTTTTGTATTCATGTTTTTCGAGTTTTCCTCTCTGAATATGGATTGTCCCTAGCTGATGATTCTGTCTGCTCCCTGGCAAGGCACTCCAACCATTTGGCTTTCGACCCTCCGCTACATTATTATGAAATTTATTGTGATATTCGTCTCTGTTCTGCTTCCCTCCTGTATAGCTATGAACCGTACTGTCTGACTCAGCTTATTTCTTCAGTAAATCCTATATGAAACTGATCTTCTGGGACGGCAGTGTGTCAATCTTATCTTAAAGCTATCTTTACTCAGAAACAAAATACATTTCAAAACAAATGGACAATTTTTTCCTATTATGCATGAGCCTATTTATGGCTTTCTAACTCAGTATGTGTGACAGAGACTATGGATAATTATTCCACTAAAGCAAGATATTTGGAAATTCAATTTCAGAATTGTTTAGGAATTAAATTTCGTCATTTATGGACGCCGGCGTCTTTATCTGTGCAAAGGGGTTAAATATGCCATGGATGTACTTCGCGCATTATTTTATGCACTTTTCATAGCTTTGATTTGCTTGATGCTTTTTAAATAATATGGAGATAAAAGTTTGAATTTGCAAACTTGCTGTGATGTCAATGCTGCCATGTTATCTTGAGTTCTATCGACCTCCCCACAGTGCTTCAACTCTGGTTGAAAAATTGTGTCAAATGACGTTATTTGGGTAGTAAACACAACGGCTCCGTTGCAACACAGATAGATAGATAGATAGATAGATAGATAGATAGATAGATAGATTTTTACTTTACTGATCCCAAACTGGGAAATTACAATGCAGCAGCAGCAAGAGAAATAGCAATATAAAAACAGAAAAGTATTACTATTTACAATCTATAAACAATCAATAAATAAATTAATAAATAAATAGATAAAATAAATAACCTATAGTGCAACAAACTGTAAGGTGCAGTGAACAGCATATTTATGACATCAGGCAAGGGTCTTATTATACAATGAAATGGCATGTGGCAGGAAAGAATTCCTGTATCTGTCCCTTCGACAGCGGAGCTGTAACAGTCTGTTTGAGAAGGTGCTCCGCTGTCTGTCCACTGTGTGGTGGAGAGGGTGCTCATCATTGTCCATGATTGCGTATACATGGGTGGCAGTCAAACTAAGACCTTTGTATTCATGTTATCAGAAGTGTATCAGAGTGTCCAAAACAAAGCAAAGCTAAGTTTCGAAATCGCCATCTCTAGAAGTATTATTTATACATCAGCGTATAATGCACAAGTTCTGCTCACTAAGAGTTTGCTTCATAAATATTGTTTATCTGGTTCAGCTCGGTTTGTCAGAACAGTGGCCTCACGTTTTATAGTCTGCTGCGGCCACATCGTTGAAGGGCTACCACCTGATGTTCTGCATGGGGCTTTGTGTCCTATTGTGTCTCGGTGCTCATGATGGTCATTCAAGTGGGGTGTCTATCGAGCAATGGCCTGCTGTTCCGATTTGTCTTTGACGCTTTATTTATATATAAAAAAAATCATTAATGCAAATTCTCGATCATGTACGTTTAAAGCCATTGCTTTGTCATGATTGCTTTCAGCAACCTTATGTTTGGCGCAGGAATTTGTTTATGTTAATTTTCATAATTCCATAATTTGAATCACCGTGGGCGAAAATAGATTAAATGTTATTCAGATGATGGTTGCCTTACTGCTGTTCAAATGACTGGACCAAATCATAATTGCCATTAATGTTTAAATATATTGCTGTTATGCTGCTTGAATTCTACTTGTTTCCAACAGTCATGTCACAACTTCTTCCTTTGTTCGTGTTATTCGTCTATCCCTAGCAGGTGCTGACATTAGTAGCAGTGTCCAGTTAAGGTAACGGTTCGCAAATCACATCGCATACACCTTGTGACGGTAAACCCACGGCAAACGTTAGCTACTGGAGTGCTCAGTGATTTTTGGAAGCTTTGTAATAAGTGGATGTGGTCCCAACCAAATTTTCTACCAAATGCTATGGAAAGATCAGGGCTTGGAGCAGCCATTCCAGTTAGCATTGGAATTTCTGTGATCAAGCAGCTCATACTCAACCTTGTTAGTAAATGAACTATTATCATATTTGCATTACCTTTCCAAATCTGCATGTTTTCCTGTAACTTTGGCAGTAATATTTTTTGCATGATTGTGCACGCACTAGTACCCTTGTTGGGGTAGAATTATGATTGCTGTGTTCTTGCATGGCAAGTAAGCCTTTGGATGCTTGCCAACATCGAGCTCACATCCTCAAGCTGTGGCTTATCTTGCGCATGCTCAGCAATGCCATGGTGCGGTGGCATGTTGCTGAAACTTCACTAATATTCACCCCACGTCAGCAAACTAGCTCGCGCTTTGGTCATCTGCCCATCATTTCATTCAAAATTGGTTTGCCTCTGCCTGCTCAGAATGTCCTGTAGCCTCTAACTGTGCCAGTTGCTGGGTTAAACCAAAAGCCATAAATACAAAACCACGTGGTCTCTGGCTCCAAAGGCAATCTGTCATTAGCGTCTGGTCTTAGGGTCATGCCTGCATCATTAGTTTTTTCTGGGGGGATTTTAGCAGCTTTCTCAGCTTTCAGATTCATGAATCCTCTTTATGTTTCATATGATGGTATATTTCTTGTCATATCAACTTTATTGAGTACACAATATCATATAATGGTATATCCCCAGCACTGCTCCCACCTGCTGTTCTCCACTAATTGCCTGGTTTTGTGTTCTCTCCATGTCCACGGTGGGACCCTGCCCTGAGCATGTTGCTGCTGGTCTTCGCCATCATCACCATCTGGCCCTCTGCCCAAGCGCTGCCCAGTCTCCACCATTGGAGTGGTCTAGTCCATGGCGTCTATCCAGCGAATTACAAATCCTGGACTGCTTGTCGAATGGACTCGTCTGCATTATGGCAACCATGAACTCATGCTACGGGCCGGTCAGAGGGTGGACCACCCCTCTTAAGCCTGGTTCCTCCCAAGTTTTCTTCCTATTTTGATCCACAGAGGGAGTTTTTCATTGCCACTGTCACTCTTGGACTGTTTTGGAGGGGATTCAGGCCAGGGTTTACTGTGAAGCACACTGTAGCAATATTTTTTAAACGCGCAGTTCTGATGAAACTAAAGGTCTCTCTTGTATTGAGTTAAAGCATATGATAACATGGCAGTTGTCTGGCACGTAGTCGCTCTACACTCTTCACGTTCATATTTGCCCTTGCCTACACTCACTACCGGCTCTCGTGTCATATAGAATATCTTGCTTTCACATTGGCAGGTCGTCAAGTGACACTAAATAGCTAATGCCAACTTATCCACTACCACAAAACACATGATAAGGGTTCCAAATTTCTCTTTTAAACAATTATCCCAGCCATCAGGCTGTCTCTACATTGTACACCTGTATAGCATATTTCTCTTGAATCAGTTTCAACTGAAATTCTGACAGCCACTGGGACATCACTACCCATAGTACATATTATAACGTAACATAACATGAGTGGCGAGAACAGGCTATTCAGCCCAGCTAGGCTCACCATTTTTCTATCTCTAAAGTTAATCTAACACTTCAGATACTTGTTCACTAAATGGTTCAAATTGTATATTTCTCTTGTATTGGCATCAAGAGAAATCATGCCAAATGGAAGGTTGTCACTGCACATAGCACCTTTCATAAAGTATATTTATTTTACATTGGCACAAGGAGAAATTGTGACACCACACATGATGCACCTCATACCTTATATTTCTCTTGTATTGGGTCAGAGAAAAATTTTGCCAGCTGCCGGGCTGTCACTACACATATTACACTCTCAATAGTATATTTCTCTTGACTTTCTCTTGTATTGACTTCAAGATTAATTGTGCCAGCCGCCGGGCTGTCTCGACACATAATATACTTCATACAGTATGTTTCTCTTGTATTGGCTTCAAGAGAAATCATGCCAGCCTTAGGGCTGTCACTACATGGAACACTTTATGTAGTATACTTCTTTTGTATCGGCAACGTGAGAGATCGTACCACCTGCTGTGCTGCCACTACACATAGTACACTTCATATAGGATATTTTTTGTATCGTATCAAGAGAGATTGTGCCAGCCACCAGGCTATCACTACACGTAGTCCACTTCGCTTTGCATATTTCTGTTGTATTGGCATCATTTAAGAGCATAGCCTGCTGTTTTTTTGTCATTAATTGAAATGAAGTCTTAGAAAATTTTGTAGCGCATTGTTCTATATAACTGCCTCCCCTCAAGAATGACTTTGTCTTCTGTCACAATTAGCGGTTAGAATAAACTCTTTCAATGGTGGGGAAGCTAAACCATGCAGTATCTCATATAATAAACAAATATTGGTCATATACAAAAAAATTTCAAAGCTCTATAAGTTGCATTTTTGATTTTGTAATAGAGAAATGAGTTTTGTGTTTTGTCCAGTGCTTTAAGAGCATGTTTCAACCGTTTATAAAGCTGCTTTATTGTTGCTGTACAGGCCTGTGACCAGGATATTGCACACAATATCATAGAGTGTAGGTACTTCAGGGCTCCCCAAATCTGGCCCTCAGATCTAAATCCAGCCCTGATTTTCTTTCCTTCCAGGCAATTAAGTGACCAGAAAGTGCTGCTGATTGGCCAGAATGTCTTTATACCTGAGGATGAGGAAAGCTGGAAAACCAGTGATGATTCTATAAAATTTCAAAAGTGGGCCAACTCCCCCCCTGACTTAAAAAAAGTGGGCCAAAAGGAAAAAAAGTGGGCCAACTGGGTATACCTGGTAAAATGCCATTTATATCAAGTTTTTAAACAGTACCTTGACTGGCTCACTTATTTATATGTACACACATTCAGTTTTTACACCTTATTGACAAAACTAAACCATGAATGACAGTTTGAGTTTAAAGTTGTAATAGAAAACCTTCACAGTCTCTGCCAATCATAACAATTATAAAGTCAATGACAAAATAGCGCATAAAATAATAGTTCCTAATGCCTGATTTGGTGCATAGTTTAAAGCCCGCCTCCAAACCGAAGTCCTACTGCTAAAGTTGTAAGTACGGATACTTCACCAGGCAGTGAAGCCATTCTCCTCATAGGTGTACGTTGAGCAGCGCACAGAGACTCACAATTTTACCTACATTTCGTTTTATTCATTCAGACGAGTTCTAAACCATGTATCATTTTTTTAAAACCTAAGCCTTGTGCTGCTTCAACCTCAAGCGATGCAGAGATGCCAAGTCTCATGCATTAGGCGTGAGTTTCTCCTCTTAGTGGCATTCACGTTCCTGTGCCGTAGTCAGCAATTATTCAATCAACGCGCACTGAAGAAATTCACTTGTGGAATTTCAGTCATTGTGCATTAAGTTAATCAGTTTCACATGCATTACGGTGGATTTCCCCACTGGTGACACAGAAATCGATTATGACTCGGGAATTCTCATGCTTGTCTTTACTGAGGGATTAAAAGCAATGGAATCGCATAAAGATGTTTCAAATGGTCTTATTTCATTTAAACAATTTAAACAATCATGAAACACATGCATTGTTTCCAATCCCGGAGTAAAGAGAAGCACGAGAAGTCTAGAGTCAATTTCCATGTTACTTGTGGTGAGGTCAACCTTTACGCAAGTGAAACTGAAACTTCAATGCACAAGGATTTTAATTCTGCATGAGAATTTCATTAATAAGCGTTCATTGAATAATTGTGGACTACGTTGTATAAGCCTAAAAAATGCGTGAGACCTACACCGAATGCGTGAGACTTGGCATCTCTGGCGATGCCGTAGCTTGCACGCCAGAAGCTATGACTATGGCTATGGCTCCAGTGCCCTGCACAAGCATTGCCCTATACCAGTTCCTTCTCTCTGCTGCCTCAGCCCTACCTCACGCGGTTAGCGATTTGAATGGCGATGCTCCATCCCCGCCAATATAAGCTAGCTACCCAGAGCGTGCATTCGGTGCTTCATGGCGATCATTCAATCCAGCCTGGTATCGTACACGACCGTGGCTGGAGTACCCAGTTCAGCGGGATGCATGCTTTTGCTTTCCCTGCAGGAAATATGTTACTGCTGGTGAGAGGGATGCTGTTTTTACCTTGCTTGGTTTTACCAAATGGAAAACAGTACTCCAGCGTGACAAGGAGTTACAGAAACATGCATCCAGCCACAGTCATATACAGAAGTCTCTTGCTGCCGACATTTTGACAACAATCTTCGTAGTAGGTTAATAAATTTGTTAAATAAATGCACGGAAGTTTGTTATAGACGATGTTTTCACATCAATCTACGTACTAGAACATAGAATTCGCGCCAAATCATAATGTAATGCGTAGTTGCTGGCGCACTGAAATCTTCATTTAGCGCCAAGTCTGTCAAACTTGCGGGATCCCGCAAATTACGCGTCCTAGAATCATCACTGGAAATCCATGTGTGTGTGTTTGTGTGTCTGTACATGAGTGTGCCTGAGAGTGTTCAGGAAATTTAGTTTCACCTTTGGTGGTAATGCAGCATAATGCATAATGCATAATCCACCAAACGCAAAACGAAATTTCGCCACACTTTATGCGCGGAATTTTGACCAGTGGAAAATTTTTATTTGCTCGCTTTGAAGATTTGCTGCTGTGCTTGCACCAAGAATACATTCGCTTCGATGAGAGAACACTTTGGTAGAGGAGTGACACGCAAATTCACACCACCGACCAACGGCAATGCGAGTTGAGCCTTGTTTACACTCAAGGGGCGGTACTTCCTGGAATCTCAAAAAATCATCAAAAAGATGGCGACGCAAACGTTGCAATGCTAACGTCTCAAACATTTTTCTTTATGAACATTGCATCTGCTTGAGAATAAAAATATTCACAAAACTGGTGGTGTTGTCATATCTAATGTTGAGCTAGACCACTATTTTTTGTGAAACTGTGTTATATATGTTATTTGATACGGCTGCCTATGTTCTCATCATCTCAAGCAATGCGGTTTGAATATGTAGCTAAGTAGCCGAGCTAGCCAATGTTGCTGCCGGTAGCAATGGTACTATCCAGAACACTGCTGTAGTCACGCACAATTTTTGCGCGACTTGAATATTTTGAGGTGGAGCGAAATGAGAATTTCATGCATTTGCGCCATTCGCGTGCACCATTCGCAGTGCGCCATGTCTGCCATGTGATTCCCGTGTGATCTCTATCTTGCTTGGTAAACAAAATAATGCCACCTAAACATAGGCGCAATCTGCAATGAAATGGTCCGTTTTGAGTTTTCCTCCAGCTTTGGCTCCGTCTAGCTTGAAAAGTGTAGATACTACCAAAGAAATGGTTGGTATTCCGGAAAATAGAGTTCCAAAAGCACAACAAACAGCATTTACCAGCACAGTACATATCTGGGTTACTGAGAAAATATAAAAATACCAAAAATCTATTTCGACCATCTTTCCGGCCACCCATTGCACTAACCCAGCAAGATACCAAAGCACTATACACTGAGAATGATAGTCTTGTTGTGAGTAAACACATAATAAACTATTCTAGATTGGTATATGTCTGGGATATAATTTCCCATTCCCAACTTTTATTGTTATTTCTCAAATAATTCTGGTTCGATAACGTAGTTACCCAGCTTGGTGCTGATGTGGTTCTGATGTATAACTGGATTTGAGGTGTCACAGGTCATGATAAAAGTACAACCCCAATTCCGAAATAGTTGGGACAAAGTGTAAATTGTGAATAAAATCAAAATGCAATGACTTTCAGATCGCATGAGCCAATGTGTTATTTACAATAAAACATAGATAACAATCCAAATGTTAAAACTGAGACATTTTACATTTTTATCCACAAAATGAGCTTATTTCAAATTTTCTGGCTGCAACAGGTCTCAGAAAAGTTGGGACACAGGCAAAAAAGGGCTGAAAAAGCAATTAAGAGAATCAGCTGAAAGAACATTTAGCAAGTAATTAAGTTAACTGGCATCAGGTGTGTAACATGATTTGCTATAAAAGGGATGTCTTAGAGAGGCTGAGTCTCTCAGAAGTAAAGATGGCCAGAGGCTCTCCAACCTGTGAAGACTTGTGTAAAAAAAATTGTGGAATACTTTAAAAACATTGTTCCTCAATGTCAAATTGCAAAGGCTTTGAAGGTCTCATCATCGACAGTGCATAACATCATCAAAAGATTCAGAGAAACTGGAAAAATCTCTGTGCGTAAAGGACAAGGCCGAAGACCTTTACTGGATGCCCGTGATCTTCGGGCCCTCAGACACCGCGGCATCACTCAGCGGCATGATTCTGTCATTGACATTACTAAATGGACCCAGGAATACTTCAAGAAACCACTGTCTGTAAACACAGTCCGCTGTGCCATCCACAGATGTAACCTAAAACTCTATCATGCAAAAAGGAAGCCATTGTTGAGCATGATCCAGAGGCACCGCCGTGTTCTGTGGGCCAAGGCTCATTTAAAATGGACTGAAGCAAATTGGCAAAGTGTCCCGTGGTCAGACATGTCCAAATTTGACATTCTTGTTGGAAATCATGGGCGTCGTGTCCTCCGGGCTAAAGAGGACATTGTTATCAGCGTTCAGTTCAAAAGCCAGCATCTCTGATGGTATGGGGATGCATTAGTGCATATGGTGTGGGACACTTGCATGTTTTAAAAAGCACCATGAATGCTGAAAGGTATATAAAGGTTTTAGAGCAACATATGCTCCCCTCCAGATGACGTCTATTCCAGGGAAGGCCTTGTGTATTTCAGCAGGACAATGCAAAACCACAAACTACAGCTATTACAACAGCATGGCTTCGTAGTAGAAGAGTTCATGTGCTGAACTGGCCTGCCTGCAGTCCTGTTCTTTCACCGATTGAGAACATTTGATGCATAATTAAACAAAAAGTCTGTCAAAGGAGACCCAAAACTCTCCAGCAGCTGGAAGCCTGTATTAAACAAGAGTGGGATCAAATTCCAATGGCTAAACTCAAGACACTTGTCTCCTCAATGCCCAGACGCCTCCACTCTGTGTTAAAAAGAAGAGGGGATGCTACACCATGGTAAACAGGCCCCTGTCCCAGCTTTTTTTGAGACCTGTAGCCGCCATCACATTTGAAATGTGGATAAAATAGTAAAATTTCTCGGTTTCAACATTTGCTATTTTATCTCTGTTCTATTGTGAATAAAATACTGGCTGGTGTGATTTGAAAGTCATTGCGCTTTGATTTTATTTTATTTTATTTGATTTTATTTTGAATTTACACTTTGTCCCAAACATTTCAGAATTGGGGTTGTATAACATATTTGGTACTGTGTACCCTTAAATCATGATAGTTGAGGTAAAATGTGGTGTCAACAGCAACACTGAGCCACTTTGGTGGCTTCAAGGTGGCACCACCGGCAGGCAAAGTGAGATTTGGACCTAAAAATTTGGCTTTTTCTGTGAGACATCCATATCTACCAACCGTATGTGCCAAGTTTCATTCAATTCCAAGGGGGTCAACTTTGCACCAAATGTCAGTCTCGCAAGGAATGGCTCTTAAATTATTGATTACTGATTTTGGTCCCATGATGATATTTAGGTAAGCCAGAGTAATACAATTATGCTATTAATCCCACATTGACACCGTGGAAACATTCAAATATTCTTAGTTCTTTTATTCTCATGTTCTAGTTAACAACACATCAGCAAAGTTGTCAAGCAAGTACAAAAATCTTCATGGTCTCACTGCCTATTCGAGTTCTCACCATAGCGACACACAATAAAACTTCCTGAATAGCCATTTTACAGTATACAAATGACTAAGGCAAACAGTGGAAGGACCATTCTATCCTATTTAACTTCTGTGCTGAAAATGCTTTCCCAGTTGAACCGGAGGCTTGTGTAACAAATAACTCACACTCTGGTTTGTGGGTCTATTTTTGAAATGGAAATGTTGGGGGGGGGGACACATTTTGACTATTTTATTCGGTAATTTGGGTGCAGTGTGCGGTAATGGTGCGCAGACACTGGTAGTGGCAGGGTCTGACAGGGGGCCGGGAGCTGAATGGAAATAACCTCAATCATGGCTCTGTGGCATCCAGTGCCAGGAAGGCAGCATGTGGAGGGCAGAAGCAGTTGAAATTTTTGTAACCCTTATGGCAAGACTACCATCAGACTCCTCTTATCTATGCCTCAACAGCCACTCATTAATATTCCAAGCATATGGCAGCACCTTCTATATCATTGTCTATTAACGAGAGAGGGATAATCGCTCATGCAATTATCTGGCAGTCAGCAAAAGACTATTCAATCCTCCACCCTCAGCAAACCCAGTCCCTGTGTCTTGCCATCACTAGTAGCAACACACAGACAACTATTTAGAAGTGATAGTAGGGATTACACCATATTAGGGTATTTAATTAGACAGGCCATTGGCATGGGAGAGACTGAAAGAAAAGGGGTTATCATCTTTGTTTCTGAAAATACTATCTTTACAAAACAGTATCCCTGGATGGAATGTTTATCCCGCACTCAGGATTTATGTGGTGACCTGCTGAACACCTCCGTGGATCTCCAGGGGGAGACAGCTCTGATGAAATTTAAGGGACAGCTAGTGTGCTGTGGTTGTGTGAGGGCATTTGCTGTACAGTGCCTGCTCCATGTTATTGACAACATAAAGACTCCTTTCTCCAGCATAGTCATGGCATAAGACAGGCTGTAGGAACTGATTTAGTTGCAGTTTTGCAGTGGCCTACTGAAGAAAAGCACAGGCACAGGCCAGGTTTCCCACATTGCAGTGTCATGGGGCATTCACTTTGCAGCGGCAATCGTTAACTAAAGCGACAGGCAACCAATCATTTTCAATGACATTTGAATGAATCGTGGGGAAGGGAAGTGATGCTGGTTGGTGATTTAAAGTGGGCAGCAGCCCAATAAAGCTGAGCCGAGTTTAATTTTATGCAACTGGCAAATGACTTTACTCAGGCGACTTCCAATGAGAGTGAAGAAGAGTGAACCCCCAGAAGTAATGTTTCCCACTGTGAGGCAAGAGCTGTTTTCTGCAGCTTGACAGCACATATGGAGAGCCTCATCCCACCAATATCCAACATCCCCAAACTGTTCACTGCAACATGTCGTTGTACACTTTCAGAGATGTGTTCCAAAATACACATAGAACTGTTTAGGAAACCAGAGATTCCTGATGATTTTTACATTTACAGCCTGCAAAGCTATATAAAATTGTTAACTGTCAGCTGTATCATGCCGTGAATGCTAGGGTGTAACCATTGCATATTGCAGGGAATACATTTGAAAAATTTAATATTAAATTTATTTTTGTATGAATTTATTTGGTGTTTTATGTTGACCATTTGTTTCTCCACTGGGCACAGTTTTGGAGTCAGCACACGTAAATGATACCAGGGCAACTAGAAGTAGTGCATTTTGGGTGTCCCGCCCCCAAAGTTGGCAGGGTAAATCAGTTGCATGTGAACAGGGCCTTAGAAGTTTCCAGCAGAGATTTCAAACTGGTTTGTAAAAGGGCCAAGGGGCTGCAGGTTTCCATGTCAGTCAAGCAGAGGCACACCTGATGCAACTAATCAACTGTCGAGGCTGAGACCAGTTGATAAAATTAGTTGTATTAGATGTGATTCTGCTTGGTTGGATTGAAAATTTGCAGCCTCTTGGCCCTTTTACGGACCTGTTTGAGATCCCTGCCCTCCAGTTTTGCCTAATACCTGTTTCCGAACATAGAAGTCTGCAGCAACTCTGTCAGTCTGGGACTGGAAAAGTGCTGACTTAATGGAATGCACGAGATTTCCGCTGTGCTCTGCAAGCTTGGAACTCAGAAACAGATGCAGTAACCTTTTTTAATGGAATGAAGTGTACATAATTTCTAGAGGTAGCACATGCTTTGCCAAAACAGAACATGCAAAACGATTGCGGGAGAAATGTTTACAGAAATCAGATTAAAGGCAGAGTTTGATCAATTCTGGCTGTGAAAATGGACAGAGAGGAGCAGACTGCTCAAACTCTTTTGTGGCAGCTATATTCTCCCCCTGGAAGAGCTATGTGTAAGGTCAGGGAAGTTCAGAAAGTAATTACCGCTCTGTAATTCACAGCCTGCTCTAGAGAAAAGAAAGCAAGCTGTCAGTTTGATTTGGGAAAATAAATTACAATTTTAATAATAGGGTTTTGGGGACGGGGGGAGGACTTTGTGTGAGTGCAAGTGGGTTTGCAGCATTGGCTGGTTAATCGGGGAATATGGGGTGACTACTTATCAATAGTTGCTATTTTTTAAACATCATTGGTTGCACATTGGGAGAGCACAAGTGTCCTTAAAAAGAAAACCCCGGAACATTAACATACTGATTTCATTCGCGTGGTAAAGGGCCTGTGCCAATAACAGAGGGGACTCAGCACTCCTATTGTCTGTGGGACTCTGCTCCCCTCTGATATGAAAATTCAATTATTTTATAACTAGATCTCTTGCTTCGTTTTGACAGTCGATGGAGGCGTTGTGCCAGAAGCATCAGCTCGGGGACGAGTGGCTCCTGATAGCGTGAGGCCAGCCTTTCAGACATGGACATGTTTTGGGTGGACAAGATTACCCGAATATGTTGCATTTAGGAAATGAAAGTTAATCGAATGCACTGCCATTATCTCTCCCAGGTAGTTTAATGCCATTGCTCAAATCTGTATATTTACACACACGTACACGCACACACACACACACACACACACGCCTGCACACACACATATTCAGGCAAGCGCTAAGAGAAACACCTACACTTTCTCGCAGTCATCTTCCACTGCAGGCATGTGACATTATTTAAAGTTTAAAAGAAAATTAAAATATACTCTTTGCTGTGCTTATAAACAAGAGACTATAAGTAACCTGTGCTTTCTCAGGCTGAGATTACACAGCACAAGTCATAGTCATGATGCAGAGCCTGCTTACATTGCTGCCACTGCTAGTAGATTATAGCTTTTGCACAGAAAATATTAAGTTCACATTGTATGTGTGTCCAGGATTATACTTTGGCACTTGAGCTGAATTTCTATGCCCCTGGTGCACTGTTTTTCCAAAATATAGTGTGGACATACGCTGTCGATGGTAATTTTTGCACATTACTGCCGTAGAATCATAGTTTTGGACAGATTATTTCATAGGCAATTTATAGTCACATTTTTATTGCTGGATGTTTATTAACTTGATAGAAATAAGTAAGTAAATAAATAAGTGAATAAATAAATCGACAAACAAATTCCTTCATGTTTTAGCTGATGTAGTGTAGCTAGTGTTTTAGCCGCAGACGACATAAGCACATATCAATTGTGCTTTCAATTGCTCCTTTTTAGGTAAAGACCATAGACGTGTTATTAATATTATTAATACCCCTATGAACATATATATATATATATATATATATAGCCATTCCAACTTTTGCCAGTCAACAACAGCCGAGCTGACGTGCTCACGACCACTGTTTCATATTTGCCCTATTTCACTTGATTGTATCTTTTCTTTATCCTTTCCAATTCCCTTAATTTTCCTGGCTATTTCTATTTTGATTTTCTTCACAGTACCGTTTTGACTTGTGTATTTTTTGTCTGTTTATTTTGTTAGTATTTATGTACTTGTGTATACTGGGGCCCCTGTTTATAAGCGCTGCTTCTTTTGGGGTTCCCACCATCATTACAGTTCTGTATTTTTTGATTTTGTTGCTCCTCACTTTGTATACATGTAATTTTTCTTCTCTTTTTTCGTAATTGATGGCAAATGAAATTAACGAATAAACGGAACATATCCAGAAACAAGATGATGTTGCATTTCAAATAAGGCCAATTACATGTATTTTGGCTGCACAGTTTGTCTGTTAAAAGCTATTTGTTTAGGAACATTAAAAAAGACAAAATTTTTATACAAATGGTGGGCTTTAAAGGATTAACCTTTTCACTCCAGAAACTCACTTTAGTGGGGACAAAAACCACCCCAAACTCGTAGTGGTCTTACTAAATAATGGGGCTGTGTAGGTTGAAGTACAATGAAAAAATTGCTTAAGTCTGTGAACGTATGAGTTTATAAACCAAAATGTCAACATTTGTTACTCACATTTCTGGCTGAATTACAAGCAATCATAATCAACAGATCGTTCTTTTAATGAGATTTCTAAAATGCAATGTCCTAGGATTAGTTTGAAACAAATATATTTAATTTGGGGCTAAAACAAAAAATCTGAATAAACAAAACTTATAAAAATAGAACTTATCTTTCCAGGATCTCAAGTGTACTTATGCCTACTTTTAACTTAACCTAGAAGTGTTCTGCTCACCTGTTTGCAACCAGGAATATTTGAAATGAAGTTTCTCTGGAAAATTCAGAAGGTAGAGGGAAAGCCTGCTTATGCGACAATGTTTATTTTGGCTGCTAAGACTTATCCCAGAGATGATAAATGTCTGCTCTGCTTTTTGAGTAAATCTGTCCAAATGAGCATTGGGTGTAGCCTGAATGAATACCAGCAACAAAAATTAAAAAGTTTTATAAATGTCTAGACAGCTATTTATTGATTCACAGACAAATTAAACAGATGGTGCAGGACCCACAGTGCGGAAAATACTTCCCTGGATAGTCTACTAGTGCAGTGGACTCTGCTGCATTACACAGCCAGAAAGGGCCAAATTTTGAAGACCCTGTAGTTTATCCTTTGGAACCCCATTTCCACTTTAGCATTTCAAACATGCAGTTTTGAATTCCTGTCATTTTCTACATTGCAACCAGACCTGCACTGCTTAGTTCACGCCTAGCAGCTCTTACTGTGTGCCCTGCTTCTTCCCACAGTTATAGTGCTAACATTACTTTTTTGCATTTACCAAAAACAACATCCTGGCTGAAGTTAATCAATGTCTGCTTGTGTGCACTTTTCATTTGGCACCAGACTGCTTTTTGAAAGAGGGTACAAAGCCAGATTCACTGAGAAGTTATTACTGAAGGGCCAATGCATTTTCACCCATTAAACTCTAATTTGCCACTGAAGTTTTTCATTAAAAGGGTTCAAAGTCAGAAGAAAAAAAAATTCAGCCACATCACACTCATAGTGACAGAAATATTCAAACCCTGGATGCCATGTCTTTTATGGCCACAGCATTAAATCAAATGGAGAATATATAGATCTTGAACATAATTGAAAATACATTTCCCTGTGCTTCAGGACAGAACATATTTGGGATCATTGGAAACCTTGGGATCTCCTCTTGAATTTTAAATAGGACTGAAGTTTGGCAGGTTTGAATACAGTAGTTGTATTTTGACGGACCATTATATGGGTCTGTAGTTTTTATAGGGATGTCAATGAATAAACTATTTGAGTCTTTTGCCAAGTATTTCCAATTTCTGTTGATATTTAAACTGAATTACAGGTGTAGTCAAACTTGTATGGCAACTACATGCCAAACTTGTTTTTTATATGCAATAAGTGTCATTCCCAAAGTTGCTTTACCTCAGTTATTATATATATTGCATTTGGTATGTAGAACATTTTCTCATAGGTACTCAAAGTGCTTCTCAAGAGGAATTTGATCTCACCACTACCAATATGTAGAGCCCACCAGGGTCCAAGGCAGGCATTTTCCACCAGAATGCTCGCCACACATGAGCTAAGGTGGAGAGGGAGAGGCCAATTTTCATATTCAATTAAGTCAGGGGATTATTTTGTTTTTGGTTTATAAAACCAGGTTGGGAATTTAGCCAGGACACCAGGCCACTTAGTATTCTGGAACACAGTAAGTGTCACAGGATCTTTACACCACAGTAAGCCAAGAATCCAGTGTATTGTCTCCTCTAAAAGGTAGACATAACCTGCACAGATTACGGGGGGGGGGAATCCACATACAAAATTACACATTGCACAGCAAATCACATATATGTTTTAAGACACACAAATCACCAAATTATTGCTAGCCTGGCTGTGGTACGATATGTTCGGTAGTTGTACAAGCCAGTCAGTCTATCACAACTCAGCTGTTCTCATGCATAAATGATAATGGCGATGAATTTGACCTTGTCACTGTCAGCTGAGTTGTGAACGCGGCAAATTTGTTCATGCTTGTGTGACAATAACCATTTAAGCGCTCAAGATTACAATAAATTACAAGTAAACTAATTGGTCTGCTACAGAAGTCCAATAGTCTATTCGCCAGGCCAGAGCAAATTTAGTGATGTAAGAAAATGAGGACCATGTCCAACGTTATTAGCCCAAAAAACAGTCTGCTTCGCGACCATAGATGTAGACTGTTCGTAACACATGCTCCTGTTTGAGGCATATAGCTGATAAGTAAATGCTCATCACTGGGGAACATTATTGGGGAGGCGTTTCCAGTTACTTTCTGAACATCTGTAGCAATTAACAAAATACTATTCAACTGAACGGTGGCTAATTATCGGAACCCCAAAGGAAACAGACAATAAATCTACCGCAGCTTTTCTCATCTTTATTGTACTCTTATGAAAATAAATCATATTGCACCCACATAGCCAGCCAATGCAAAGGACTAACCAGACACCGATTTCATATATGCTGCATTAATCCAATCAAGATGTTGACACGAGCTAGCTAAATAAAATCATCTGCCATTGGACGTGTGCATCAGCAACTCATATCAACATCAATCTTTAACCTTCTATGCTGATGGATAAGATTGGATGCCCTCTTCTACTCTGATCTTAAGTCCCGCATGAAGATGATTATTCATGGAGCTTGACAAACGGTTAACTCAAAATGCACTTTTGCGTGAGCATGAAGTTTATTTGATCGTTCAAAGAGCTAGCTGAAGTTAGCTCCGCAATGTTTTATCCACCATGTGCAGGAATGAGAATCAATCAACATGGAAGTTGCGCAATGGCACACCTCATGCACCGGACTGGCAAGCCGCCGGTAGTTTTAAGTAACGTGCACTGTATGGGGCGCCGTTTGTAAAATAGGGTGTGTTGTTTTATACCGCACAGTTTTTGCACGTTTAGCATCAAAAACCGGGAAAAAAGATAGTTGCCATTTTAAACCGTCTCTTTTTAACACATTTACGCACAAATATGTGTAAATTGGTGTAGAAATGGTGATATTGGTTTTTGTTGTATAACTTTTTGCAGAAGAAAAAAGAGGACATGAAATACTAAATCTAAACATTAAATATAAATCAAATTGCTAAATATAAATCTAAATTATATATATATAAAATTATATACGGTATATAATTTAGGATTTAAGATTTAAGGTTTAGATTTAACCTGTTCGCCAGTAGGCGGCACTGTCAGCTTAGCATTGCTGTTCTGTGGGTCGTACATGACTTAAGGGGAGGAGAAACCGAAAAATCACTTCAATCTGCTCAAGAACAGGACAATCAATCAGAGGGAGCAGGAGGGAGAAGTTTATGCTTCAGGGGAATTTTAATGTTCTAAGTGGACTGTTACAATGATTTGTAGGTGTACTTTGACTTTAACCTGGATTTTCTCAAAACCTGATTTTTTCCCCGATTGCTATCATTTAAGGCACTATATCTCACTTATTTGTGGAGCTTTTCTCATGAAATTTTGGCAGAAGTCTGTGTACATATCAGGAAGTCTACTGAACTAAAAGTTTTGGTTTAGCACTTTGGGTCTGTGAGTTATGGTGATTTATATTTCATATCGAGGGGGCAAAAAATGGCAAAATCCTCTTTTAACCCACTAAATCTCTAGTATTATGTGTAAATGCTTTATTCTAGTTCAGAAGAAGGTGTAAACATAACTAAATCTAATAAAAAAAAACCTGATTCAAATATCTTGCTTCAGTCCTGAGATATAAGGCAAAGAAATAATGGTGAAATCGGGGTGGCGGCCATCTTGAATCACATGACCTAATTATGCAAATTAGGTCAAATTCATATTTTGTGTATTTCAGGTCATATACTGTCAATACACCAAATATGAATGATTTCTATTAAAAAATGACAATTTTTTCCAAAAGGTTTTTCCTCCCCTTAAGCGTGAAGACAGATCAAGCGAGCCGAGTAGTCAACAGCGTGCTAGTGAGAAATGGCGACGGGTATAAGCTAAGAATTGGCAACAGCCATATAGATGGCTGTTTCCTTAGGTGTACGGGCAGCGATATTTTTTTCCGTACCGTTAATGCGTCGCAACTCTGTAATTCTGGTCCCCCCACTTCACTTTCATCCCAAATTTGCGTCACCGACAAAATAAGGCTATAGTTTGTGTACTGTCTTACTCGCTAGCGAGCTGGTTGGCTATCTAGCTAGCAAACTAAAGTGATATGAAGGCTGTAACCGGTTATTATAATTTTATACAGTTCGACATCACTTTAGCTAGGTAACCAACTAGCTCGCTAGTGAGTATGACAGTGCACGCAAACTGTAGCCTTATTTTGACGGCGCAATTATTTCTGAGAATACTTCGGTCATTGAAAGCGAACTGAAGCCTTTTTAGCTCGGTAGCCAGTTGGCTATGTAGCTAAATACATTGGCGCGCTAGCTATAACATTATACAGTTCGATATCACTTTGGTTTGTTAGCTAGATAGCCAACCAGCTCCCTAGCGAGTAAAACAGTACGCGAACTGCAGCCTTATTTTGTCGGCGTAATCAACACGCAAATTGACGCGATTATAGGACAAAAGTGAAGTGGGGGGACCAGAATTCCAGAGTAGCGACGCATTAACGATACAGAAAAAATATCGCTGCCCGTACACCTAAGGAAACAGCTATCTGGCTGTTGCCAAATCTTGGCTTATACCGTCACCATTTCTCACAAGCGCGCTGTTGACTACTCGCTCGAGCTGTCTTCATGCTTAAGTCATGTACGACCCACAGAACAGCAATGCTAAGCTGACAGTGCCATCTACTGGTGAACAGGTTAAATCTAAACCTTAAATCTTAAATCCTAAATTATATATATATATATATATATATATATATATATATATATATATATATATACATATGTGTGTGTGTACAATTTGATTTATATTTAACGTTTAGATTTAGTATTTAATGTCCTCTTTTTCCTTCTACAAAAAGTTATACTACAAAAAACGATATCACCTTTTCTACACCAATTTACACATTTGTGCATAAATGTGTGAAAAAGAGACGGTTTAAAATGGCAACAATCTTTTTTCCCGGTTTTTGACGACACATATTTGTGCGTAAATGTGTGAAAAAGAGACGGTTTAAAATGGCAATGATCTTTTTTCCCGGTTTTTGACGCTAAATGTGCAAAAACTGTACGGTATAAAATAACACACCCTATTTTACAAACGGCGCCCCATAGCACTGTGCGAAGAAAAAGGTTGAAGGAATTTACATGTCAATAATAGAGTGTGTTCCTTTCATCAGGAAACAATGTTTTTGAAATTTTCAATCTCTTGTTTTCGTGGTATTTTAAGGTGATTGAATGGGAAAGGATCCAAGCTTACTTTAAAAATAGTTGCTAGCCCGATTTGGGCAAGCATTATTTTTGCATGTGCCAGAACACTTCCCCGACTTCAACTTTTACTTGCCCTGGGCAATCGGGCAAGCTTTTTTTTAAGGCTTTATAATTCAAGATCTGAGCTTCACAGAGTAGGGGGAAATGGCTGAAATGAAACAAGAGACTTGAAACATTTACAATGTTGTAGAATTCCACCATATTTCATTCAGTTTCTTCTCATAATTTTAGTTCAGAGTTAAGGCCACAAACACAAAAAATCTTCATGACAATTCAGCAATGACATTATAAAAAAAAAAAATAATACTGGAATTGAAAAATGAATGGGAGTAAAAACAATACATTTCTGGGATCATAAACTCCTTGACCACAAGTGTGCTTCACCTGATAGTGTTTTTCAAAATTATCTACCCGCTTTTGAGCCAAATAAGACAGCTCTCCAAGTGGCTCCCCATGCTGTCAGAACCATCAAAATAGCACACTGTCAAATCATAAAATAATCATATTTTTAACACAAATCAACTTTCCACTCATGAAGTTCAATATGAAACAATGATTTTTTTTTAAAGAATTTAGCATGAATTTTTCAGTATAGGCGCGGATGGACATCAATAGTAACCAGTAACCATTGCAAACCAAAAACATGCCTTTTTTTCCATGATAAAATTCAGAGTTTTGTCCATTTTTTAACAAAGCTGCATCAGCAAGCACACATACTCCTTAAAGGAGCTGCTTATTTTATGGTCAGAACGTTCACTCTGTGAGGAAAAGCTTGCTATTTTCAATTCCGATCGTCCAAGTGAGACGCAAGCTTGTATAAACGCTTTTCACTCCATATAAGGAGCACATATAACTCACTTACACAGTTTACCTTATTTTAACAAAATAGACATTCCACCATCAGGAAAAAGCGGGCAATATGCTACCCTAGATTGAACAGAGTCGTCAGTGCAACGACTGAAGGGATTTACCGAAGTCTTTGAGCTGTTCACATTTTAAACAAGTGAAAATCCAAGTCATCTATTTTGTTTAATGCGGCATAAATTCTGAAACAGATTGTCACATTAAGCAAAATGCTAGCACATGCAGCATTATTAACAAAGGTTAACGGCAACACTTGTTTGCCAGTGTGGCTCTGTAATCACGGTAGTAAACTGAAAATAAGAAATAGCTGGCTAGTTAGCTAGCTGGCTAAAAGTAAGATAGAGCTACTCCATACAAAGTCAGTTTTACTCACACTGCAAGAGGAAAAACTCTCCATCATTCAATTTCTCCTCCAAAGAATCAATGCTGTCAGCCCTCCTGTCTGTTCCATTCAGAATAACTGCCATTTTCCATCTTCAAATCACATTTCCATCGTGCAAATATAGCCTCAGCACTCCAGGGTTGGTTCCAGACGTCTTTTTTTTTTCTGTGCAATCATGTACTTTACAGCTGCACAAAGTTGAGAGAATACAACCTAACATGCTGTTAGGCAAGAGTTTAAATACTTTTCTGGGGGCCCAATCAATGTTTTTCAATTCCTGAGGGAAGTTTATACTGTCTGGAATTGGATAAAAAAAAAAAAAAAAAAGTGTCAATCAATAGGTAATTACCGGTGAAGTTTCAAGTGGGGGTGTACTATAGCTGTGCTTTACACAGATAAGCCTGAGCAAGCATTTAAAGTGACTGCATATCCGTGAGGGATTGTATGAGGTTCTAAACGACAGCTGAATTCGTCAAGAGACGAATCCAGGCGTAAATCAAAGTTAGGGAATCATGTGTTTTTAATATCTGTTTACTATAATTGATAGAACAAAATTCGAAATAAGCTAATTTTTTGGATAAAAATGTAAAATGTCTCAGTTTCAACATTTGAAGTTATCTTTTTTCAATTGTAAATAACATATTGGCTCGTGTGATCTGAAAGTCATTGCATTTTAATTTTATTCACAATTTACACTTCATCCCAACTATTTCGGAATTGGGGTTGTAGAGTGACATAGTATCAATACCATGTTGAATTGTTTTCAGAAAACTGATTTTTTTTTTTACCACTTAATTTACCACTTAATATCATTGGCCTAGTATAGCTGAAGTGCTTGCAACCAAGAACAACAATTATTTCTGTCACAAGAGATCATTTTTATTAACTGCTGGATAGATATTATGGGCAAGTGTATTAGGCAGTTTGCACATCAGGCTTGACTGGGGAGTTTAATTCATACAAATCCTGGGAAACAGTGATGGGATTTGACTCGTCCATATTCTAAACTGTGTTCGAGCTCGGCTTGCTAGTGAATATTCAATAACTGATCCAACTTTGGGATTGCATATATTCCTTGTGGTTTTGTATTTTTCTGGCATAGTTTTGATCAATTAGATAAGTAATCCCTCTAATAATCAAAAGCATGTACTCAAGAAAAATGATCTGTTTGTTAAAAATCTTTTATTGCAACTGTGATTTGAACAAAAACCAGCATACACAGGGGTCCCCCAGGACTGAGTTTGGTAACCATTGATCAAAACAGTTGGGAGGACCTGGTCAGAGAGCAAAACAAACAAATTAAATAAAAACTATTGAAAATATTATTAAATAAATTATGATTATGCTGATTAAATTAAATATGCAATTGAATGTAATAAAACATAATGAAATTAACGGTGAATGAATGTAGTATGATTTAACTGATTAAATTAGGCTTAAATGTAAATTAAATGTAATGTGATTACATTTAAAATGTAATGAATGAAATTCAATAAAATTATTGACGAAGAAGTGTTCAAAATAATTAAGAGTAATAATTATGAGTGGCATGACAATGATGAAGGTAAAGTAAGGATATACTGATTGAGTAAGAAACCTGGTGTAATGGCCGGTAGTATATGGAGGCCAAGCGCAACGACCAGAGAGAAAGAGAGTAGCTCAGACACAGTACAAAAACAGAGAATAATATAGACCAAACGAAAGTACTCGCGCTTCCAAAGGACGTATAATAGTCCGAACCACGGAAGCAAAGCGAGATAGAAAAGGGAGAAGAAACTCCAACGATCAGAAGATAGAAAGTCGTACAAAACCTTACTACAGATATCTTCAGCTATAGTGTGACGCTAAAAACAGACACTCTAGCGAAGGAGGCATGCCGGACTTCCTGCTTACATAGATTCTGGGAAAGCGCCGCCCCAGCTCAATCAACCAGCTGGGTAAAGAATTCGATGACCCAGGAATTCGATATCGTCCCCGCAAAGAAAAGTCCAAACAACACACACACCTCACAAACCATGACAGGACCCTCCCCCTCTAAGGAGCAGCCCCAGAAGTTCCCAGAGAGCCCTGTGCAAGGAATTCCGAAATAAGTGTAGGATCCAGGATATCCCGAAAAGGGACCCAGCACCGCTCCTCAGGACCATAACCCTCCCAGTCGACTAAAAACTGAGCTCCACGACCCGCACGCCTCTCAGCTAAAATACGACGCACAGTGTAAACCGGCCCCCCCTCAATCATCCGCGGCGGCGGCGGGGGTTTGTCGACCGGAGCCAGGACGCAAGTGCAAAGCAGTTTGAGCCTGGAGACATGAAAAGAGGGGTGGATCCGTAAGGATCTAGGGAGCCTCAACCGGACTGTGACAGGATTGATCCTTCGCACAATCTTAAAAGGACCAATAAAGCAGGGAGCCAATTTCTGTGACTCCACTCTCAAGGGCAGGTCCCGCGTGGAAAGCCAGACCCTTTGGCCAACCCGATAAGATAGGGCCGAATGGCGCCTTCTATCTGCGACGGTCTTTTTTTTCCGTCCAGAGCGCAACAAGGAGGAACAGACCCTGGCCCAAACTGACCGACAACACCGTACAAAGTGATTAACCAAAGGAACCTCTGAATCCCTGTCAGTCTCAGGAAATAGTGGTGGCTGATAACCCAACTGAGCCTCAAACGGGGAAAGGCCTGTGGAGGAGTTACCCAGTGAATTGTGGGAATATTCAGCCCATGCTAAAAATCAACTCCACGAAGATGGGTTGTCAAGGTTCAAGGTTCAAGGTTCAAGGTTCAAGGTTTCTTTATTAGTACCGAATGGTAAATTTGTTGTGCAGACAGAAACTCAGCAATCCCAATATAGAAATACAGCCACACAACAGACATCATGAAAAGCCGCTAAACATCGAAGAGTATTCTCCAAAGACTGGTTAGTTCGATCTGTCTGCCCGTTAGTCTCTGGGTGGAAACCAGAGGAGAGGCTCACGGTGGCCCCCAACTGGTTGCAAAACGCACGCCAGAATTTGGCTGTAAATTGAGGGCCCCGGTCAGAAACCACATCTTGAGGGAGGCCATGCAGCCGGAAAACATGGTCTACAACAAGAAGGACTGTCTCCCGCGCCGAAGGCAGCTTGGGCAGCGCAATAAAGTGGGCGGCCTTAGAAAAACGGTCAACCACGACCAGGATGACCGTGTTGCCTTCAGAAACAGGCAGTCCCGTAACAAAATCAAGAGCAATATGGCTCCACGGGCGCATAGGGATGGGCAACGGCCGCAGCAGACCAGAGGGGGGGAGATGGGAAGTCTTGTTCCTAGCGCAAATACAGCACGCCGCTACAAACTCCCGGATATCCTCAATCATGCTGGGCCACCAAAAACGTTGGGTCAAGAACTGCTTGGTCCGATGAACTCCTGGGTGACCTGCCAGATGGGAAGAGTGCCCCTACTGGAGAACTTGGAACCGCACTGCCAAAGAAACAAACAGCCAGGCGGCTCCCCACCAGGACCGGGATCATCTCTCAACGCCTCCCGCACAACAGACTCAACGTCCCACTGAATGGGAGCCACAATCTGAGCTGCCGGGATAACCGGCTCAGGAATGGGGTCGCGACTGGAGCGGTCGTGATACCGCGACAAAGCGTCGGGCTTGATGTTTTTAGACCCCGGGCGATAGGTTAACATAAAGTTAAAGCGGTTGAAAAACAACGACCACCGCGCCTGCCGAGAATTACGTTGTTTAGTCTGTTGAATGTATTGGAGATTTTTATGATCCGTCCAAACCACAAACGGATGTTCAACCCCCTCCAACTAATGGCGCCACTCTTCTAACGCTAACTTGACAGCTAACAACTCCCGGCCGCCAATGCTGTAATTCCGTTCGGCCGCCGACAATGACCAGGAGAAGTAGGCGCATGGGTGCAACTTATTGTCCCGAAGGGGCAAAAATGGCACCCACCCCAACTTCCGACGCATCCACCTCCACAACAAATGGGAGGGAGGGGTCGAGCAAAACAAGAATGGGTTCTGAGCTAAATCATTTCTTTAATGCCTGAAAAGCAGCCTCAGCTGCTGGAGACCAAGCCAACGACGTGGAGGTATTCTTCTTAGTGAGCGCAATAATGGGGGCAGCTGCCGTGCTAAAATTACGGATAAAACTCCTATAAAAATTAGCAAAGCCCAAAAACCGTTGCACCTCCTTAACGTTTTGAGGGGCAGACCAATCTCTGACCGCTGCCACTTTGTCAGGATCCATGCAGACCGACCCTTCTGAAACAATGAAGCCAAGAAACGAAACTGTCTTGACATGAAAAACGCATTTCTCAGCCTTGATAAAAAGCTTGGCTTTGAGGAGGGCCTCAAGCACTTGTCTTACGTGTTGTTTATGCTCGGAGAGAGTTGAAGAGAAAATCAGAATATCGTCAATGTAGACAAAGACGGGCTTTTTCAAGATGGCGGCGTGAAGTAAGGTTGGGCTGAGGAGTGTCAGCGCAGAGTTTGTGATTTTTGCACTTAAAAAACCCACTGAGATACAGTAAGATCGCCATTTTTCATTGCTTAGTTCACGATGAGTATCAACACGTACTTTTTGAGGCCGTCTGATAACAGACAACGCAATAAAAGCCCTGCATCTGACGCCGTAGATGACTCCATTGGCGAAACTACCGAAGCTACTAGCATTTTAGCTAGTGACGGCGGAGCAATAAGTCCAGCACTACAGGAGGTGATTCGAGCTGTTACTGCAAACCTCACTAGAGTTTTTGAAGACAAGCTGGAGCCCATTTCCCAGTTCCTGCAGTCACAACAAGAACAGCTGCAGATCCATGAGATGCGCATCACCGAGGCCGAGACGCGGATCTCGGCCATAGAGGATGCCTCAGAGCCCATGGGTATCAAGCTCAAGTTGCTGGAGAAAAAGGTGGCGGAGCTTGCAGAACGCGCTGACGATTTAGAAAATAGAGGGAGACGCAAGAACATCCGGATTCTCAATCTTCCAGAGCGGGCGGAGGGCAATAATCCAACGGTATTTTTGGAGAGTTGGCTACCCAAACTTTTGAACATTGAGACTAAGACAGGCCGCATCAAAGTGGAGAGAGCGCACCGCATCGGACAGCCCTCAGCCCGTGACCAGAGACCGCGTCCCGTTGTGGTGAGGCTTCACAATTATCAAGACAAGCAAAGGATTATGAACGCGTCGTGGGACAAAAGCAAGAAAAATCAGCCACTGAAATACAGCGATACAACCGTGATGATATTTCAAAATTACTCAGCAGCAGTTATTCGTAAGCGTAAAAGCTTTGATGAGGCGAAGAAGCGTCTTAAGTCTGAGGGCGTCATGTACAGGATGCTGTACCCGGCTTTGCTCAAAGTCACCCACCACGGGACCACCACGGTGTACTCGGATCCGCGCGATGTGGATAAATATTTGGACCCATTGAATCAAACTGCTGTTGACACCTCGGGATCGCAGGACTAAAACCTGCCCTGTGTGCGTGTGGACTTTTCACCATCTTTATGCCGTGAATAACTGTCTGCTGCACAGGTATTTATGTTCATCTTATAATAATTGAAATATCTTTAATACAGAGACATTTGTTAATCACCAGTGGGTCATATTTCTGGCGCTGCCACTCCCTTTTGGGTTTTGGTTGTTTGTTTTTTTTTTAAGAGTCTACTTCTGCTGTCAGGAAAGCCTTACACTTGTACTCCGACAGGTTAGGAGAAGGATAGTGTATTTTGTTCCCTTGCCAATGTTAGGCATTGTTTGCTTTATCTTTGTTTTTCCGGTTGTTTGCAGTGTGTTTTTCCGGCTTTTCCTGTATGTGGATAATGTTTTAATACACATGTGGAACATGCTCAGAGAACGTTGCATTTCATATAAGTAGGTATAACACCATGTTAACACTTAAAATCTGTACTTGGAATGTAAATGGCATTCATACGCCGATTAAACGGAGAAAGGTCTTGAATTATCTTCAGAGGGAGCAGGTGCAGGTAGCCTTGTTACAGGAGTCTCATTTAGATGCCAAAGAACATGCTAAATTGCAGCAGGGTGTTTTCAGCTATGTCTTTTCCTCTTCTTTCTCATCTCGGAGCAGGGGCATGGCTATCTTAATCAGGAAGAGTTTGCCCTTTAAATTTGTAGACTGCATTCAGGACACAGGGGCACGCTATGTGATTGTGAGAGGTGTTTTAAATGGAGAGGAAATTGCATTTATGAGTATGTACTGTCCCCCTGGTCAGACGGGAGACTGCCCACTCGCTGCTTTTAGCAAATTAGTTAACTTAATATTCGAAATTCAATTGTCGGGGGCGATTTTAACTGCCATCTAAACCCACTCCTAGATAAATTTCCGGCAGGTAAATATTTATCACCTCAGGCCAAGATCATTACATCACTTTGCGAAGAGCTAGCATATGTAGATGTGTGGAGAGCACAACATCTGATGGACAAAGAGTTCACTTTTTTTTCCCCAAAGTACATTCATGTCATACGCGAATTGACTATTTCTTTGTTCCAAAAGTTATACTACCATCAATCATATCCAGTTCTATAGATAGTATAGTCATATCGGATCACGCTGCGGTCTTTATTCAATGTAGCACTGGGAGTATGTCCAACCAGCCTAGAAGGTGGCACTTTGAATCCTCTATACTATATGATAAAAATTTTACAACATACTTTGTAGAGGAATTCAAACTGTTCTTATCAATCAATGCAGCTTCCACAGATGACCCATCATTACTGTGGGAGACATCTAAAGCTTACTCCAGAGGTATGACTACCTCATACACAAAAAGCAAAAGACGACGACAAGCTGAACAGAGAGGGATATTAGAATCCAAATTAAAAAAAGCTGAACAAGACTACCTCATTAGGTCTTCAAATGGTAAACTTAAGGAAATTTCTGCTCTCCGGTCGGCATTAGATTGTTTGTTAACAAATGAGGCAGAGCGTAAAATTAGATTTGCGAAACAAAAATTACATGAACATGGCGATAAGCCCCGAAAATATTTGGCATATCTAACAAAAAAGAAGTCTGATTCACAAAACATCTCTTCTATTAAAGATACAAATGGTAGACAATTTTTTGACACAACAACAATTAATAACATATTTAGAAGCTTTTATGAGAATCTATATGACTCGCAGATGTATAATAATAGTCCGGATTTAATGGACAAATTTTTCTCTTGTTTCAGTCTTCCTAGTTTAACAGAGGATCAAAGATCTACTTTGAATTCTCCAATATCTAGGAAAGAAGTGTTGGATGCCATTAAGGGTTTGCAGTCCGGAAAAGCAGCAGGACCCAACGGACTTGGTTCTGAATTCTATAAAGAATTCCAAGACTTATTAGTTGATCCACTTCTAAACATGTACAATGACTCCTTTGTGAAAGGCCTCCTACCCATGTCTTTGAGGGAAGCCAATATTTCATTGATACTTAAAAATGGGAAACCCCCCGAAGACTGTGCCTCATATCGGCCAATTTCCTTATTAAATGTTGACTTAAAAATTCTCTCCAAGGTGCTAGCGAAGCGTCTGGAAGGGCTACTCCCTTTGCTTATTAACCAAGACCAAACTGGTTTTATAAAGGGCTGCAACTCATACAATAACATGCGTAGGTTGCTGAATGTGATCCAAATCTTTCAACAAAGGTCAATGCGTGGTCTTGTTGCCTCTCTTGATGCTGAAAAGGCCTTCGATCGCATCGAATGGCCTTTTCTCTTCTATACTCTGCATAGATTTGGTTTGGGTAACAATTTTATAAGCTGGATTAAGCTACTCTATAGCAACCCCTGTTCGGCAGTTCTAACAAATGGCTTGCGGTCCCCTAGCTTTCAGGTTCGGAGGGGTACACGCCAGAGCTGTCCTCTCTCCCCTTTGCTCTTTGCCTTAGCCATCAAACCTCTAGCGGAGGCTATTAGGGTCAGGGAGGACATACGCGGTCTAACTATTGGAGAGAGGCATCATAAGATTACTCTGTATGCCGATGATGTCCTTATTTTTATGACTCAACCCGAGCTGTCCATTCCCTCTCTCATTGAGACTGTTAGTAAATTTAGTGCCATTTCAGGTTATAAAATCAACTTCAACAAATCAGAGGTGATGCCTTTGGGCACTTTAAAAGAAAAACCAGAAGTCCCCTCTCCATTCCCTTTCACTTGGTCACCAGAGGGATTTATATATATAGGAATAAAAGTAACACCTAATTTTGATAAGATGTACAAGTGTAATTTTATTCCACTCTTTGACCGTATAAAATTGGACTTTGAGAGATGGAAGACTTTGCCTCTCTCCTGGTTGGGCCGTGTTTCACTCTTGAAGATGAATGTCCTGCCCAGACTGCTATACCCGATTCAAATGATCCCAATTCTTTTTTCACATAAGATTATTAAAATATTAAATGGCTGGATGAGTTCGTTTATTTGGGCCGGGAGGAAGCCACGTCTAAAAATTTCTACATTATGTCTTTCGTCTTCAAAAGGAGGTCTTGACCTCCCAGATTTAAGAAAATACCAGCTTAGTGCACATATGCGTGCTGCTGCCGACTGGGTGCAAAATCCTGTCTCTCTCTGGCTTGATATAGAGGCTCAATGTCTAAATTCCCTTTAAAAAATTTGCTGTTTCTGAAAAAGTTTAAAAACCTGAAATTGTTTTGCAGTAACCCACTTTCAGTTTTCACTGTTAAGGCATGGCAAATTGTTCAAAAACTTGAGGGTCGCTCCCAACTGACCTCATTATTTACACCTTTGTGTGATAACCCTCTCTTCCCACCTGGAACGACAGATTCTGGATTTCAGGTTTGGGCAACTAAAGGGATTTCTGTTCTTTCAGACTTAATGGTTGGGCCCTCTATGTTGTCCTTTGATCAAATGGTTGATAAATATGATATCAAGAGACAGGATTTTTTTTCGCTATTTACAAGTGAGAGACTATGTTCGGAGGAAAACATCAATACTTACAGATCAATCTATCTCTGACTTTGAAAAACAGTTATTTTTGCCCAGGTTTAAGACCTCTATAAAGTCCTCCTACACCAGGGGTCACCAACTCCGTTCCTGGAGGGCTACCATCCTGTAGGTTTCTGCTCTACCTCCTGTTCAGCACACCTGATTCAACTAATTACCTACTTAACAACATCTCTAGCTGGGCAATTGAGTGACTAATTAGTTGAATCAGGTGTGCTGAATTGGAGATAGAGCAGAAACCTACAGGATGGTAGCCCTCCAGGAACAGAGTTGGTGACCCCTGTCCTACACTTTACTAAAAGAATATGCCAGCACCAGCACTATTCATTTAAGAGGGCTATGGGAGAAAGAATTAGGGATGGAAATAAAGGATGAGGATTGGGACAATATCTGGAGAAATGCAAACTCTTTAAGTGTTTGTAATCGGGTAAAAGCTTTACAACTTAAAATCTTACATCGAGCACATATTTCCCCCTCTCAATGTCACAAATTTAATTCAGACTTTTCTCCGTTATGCCCCAAGTGTAAAATTGAAGTGGGCACTCTTACTCATTGCTACTGCTCCTGTAGAAAAATACAATACTTTTGGTATGTCGTGAAATGTGAACTGGATAAAATATTCTCAGTTTCTGTTACTACAGAATATAACCCATTGACCATGTTGCTTGGAATAACAGATGTCAATATCACTGGAAAACATGAAAGGCAACTCTATAGGATGCTTACATTTTGTGCAAGGAAATGTATTCTTCTGAACTGGATTACGGACAAAGTACCATCAAAAACCCAGTGGCATCGGACAGTACTTGAATTTGTGTCCTTGGATTATTTAACCAGCAAGTTACACAGCAGAGATCATGTGTTTCACAAAACATGGGACCCTTTTATGTCATATATTGGTCTGGACATTTTTGCTATCTTGCATAGAGGTGTAATGTGAAGTTATTTATATGACGATATTACAGTCTTATATTGACTGACTCTGTGATGTCCACCTGTTTTTGATCTGAGCCGGAATGTTCTGTTTTCTTTGTTTTGTTCTTTTTCTCTTCTATAAACAAAAAACCAATAAACATATATTGGAAAAAAAATGTAGACAAAGACGAATCGCTCCAACATCTCTCGGAAGATGTCATGAACAAGTGCCTGGAACACAGAGGGGGCATTAACCAATCCAAACGGCATGACCAAATATTTGTAGTGCCCGTCATACGTATTAAATGCCGTTTTCCACTCGTCCCCCTCACGGATCCGAACCAAGTTATAAGCATTCTGGAGGTCTAGCTTAGTGAAAAACGACACCTCCTGCAGCCGTTCAAATGCAGAGTTCATCAACAGAAGTAGGTATCGGTTTTTAATAGTGATATTATTCAAGCTCCTATAATCAATACAGGGTCTCAGGCCGCCATCTTTTTTGCCCACAAAAATGAACCCCGCTCTGGCAGGAGATGTGGAGGGCCGAGTAAATCCATTAGAAAGGGACAGAGAAGGGGTTGGAGTGGGATCCTCAATTTGACTGGCGGCAGCCAGAGGAGGATTGCTATTCGGAGGATTTCTCTGACTCGGAATCTGACATAGAGAGGGCAGGTTCCGAACAGGGTGAGAATTTGGTGGCTGCTCTGGACTATTGTTTGCCTCCTAATGTTCCTGATGATTATGCTGATCTCGCGGAGGTTTTTTGCAAGTAGCGGGCCTCGACTTTACCTCCTCAACACACGTTTGATTGCGAGATCAATCTCCACCGGGGTACCACTCCCCCCAGGGGTTCATTATACTCGCTGTCAGGGCCTGGGCGAAAGGCCATGCGAGAATACATTCAGGAGGCTCTGGCTGTAGATTAGGAGGGTTGTGTGAGACAAACTCCTCAGAATCACTCCAGGCATCAGCCTCCCCCATCGGTTGATGCCCGGGATGACACGCCAAACTCTCCCTACAGTGGGACCTACAACCAGTGCCCCACTGGACAATCGGGTTATCCTGACTTCCCCAAATGATTTGAGGCCTATGTTCCCGTTGCCAAGAGTGTCCTAAAATGGCAGGCAAAACAGGAGAACTGATAATAAAAAACCGGACCTCCTCAGAATAGCCACCAAAAGAGATGAATATAGTCAATGATTAAGAAACTTCGGTTATAAATCCAGTTCCCAGCGGGGGACCGTCCAAAGATCTAACAGAGCATGAATGTAAAAGAGGGCGGATAGGAATGGAATGTCTCCTAGCCAACTCTGCATCCATAAAACAATCCACGGCGCCAGAGTACACAAAAATAAATCGATAAATATTCTCTGTCTCCCCACAGTCAATTTTACAGGGACTAAAGTACGGAAGGGAAATTGGGTCTGTCCCTCTAGCGCCCCCCATACCGCTAGAGGGACTTCCCGTTTCCCTGAAGCTCAGGGCAGCAAGGACAGATATGTCCTGGTCTGTTAATTATAGCAGATTATACGACTGCGAACGGGCTTACGAGCCAGGCTCTTATATGAGCCATCAACCTGCATAGGCTCACCAGGAGTGGAATTTTCAGTGGGCGGAATGGGAGCTGTATGCATGCTGCTAGGATCATTAGCCCCGTTGATAGCAAGAGTCAATGCAGTACATTTCTCCCTGTTACGTTTGCGGATGCGATTATCAACTCGCATCGCAGTGCAAACCAACGAATCTGGAGCCTTGTTTGTCTCTAATGTAGCAAGAGCGTCCTGAACATCCTCAGGCAAAGCGTGAACGAACACTGTCATAAGAGGCGCTTCTGGCCAACCTGTCTCTGTTGCCAAGGAGCGAAATGTGATTGAAGCGCAGCGACACTCTCAGAGCCCTGCCTTAGATGTATTATATGCGTAGCCACGTCCTGACCACAAACATCCTGATCAAACACCGATGCCATTTCTCTAACGAGAGTCTCCACAGTATTCACTACCGGTGAATTAGATCAAATAAGTGGGCCGACCCAAGTGAGTGCTGTGTCGGTTAACACGGATAAAATAAATGAAACCCGAGACTCTGTATTCACGAACCATGAAGGCTGCGCTTTAAAAAATATCTCACATTGGGCAATGAAATCTTTACATCTTCCTGCCTCGCCTCCATATCTTGGGAGTAACTGAAGCTTTGGCTCTTGGGGTTGATGTACGGACTGTGCTTGTGCAAAATTTTGTGTGATTTGCATGGACAAGGCTCTAATACTCTCAATGAGAGTTAACAGAACGTTCTCCTGTCTCTCCATGGCATTCGCCTGAAGGCGGACTCTCTCCGCCAACTCTGCCTGTTGATTGTTCAGGCTAGAAAGACCCTTGCCATAATCAGAGAGAACAGCTTGTTGGTTAGCCACAACTTTCTCTAACGCAGCCGTTGCTGAGGACTCCATGTCGGCTAGAGTGTTCTGTAATGGCCGGTAGTATACGGAGGCCAAACACAACGACTAGAGAAAATGAGAGTAGCTCGGACACAGTACAAACACAGAGAATAATATAGACCAAACGAAAGTACTCGCGCTTCCAAAGGACGTATAATAGTCCGAACCACGGAAGCAAAGCAAGATAGAAAAGGGAGAAGAAACTCCAAAAATCAGAAGATAGAAAGTCATACAAAACCTGACTACAGATATCTTCGGCTATAGTGCGAAGCTAAAAACAGACACTCTAGCAAAGGAGGCGTGCCGGACTTCCTATTTATATAGATTCTGGGAAAGCACCGCCCCAGCTCAAACAACCAGCTGGGTAAAGAATTCGATGGCCCGGGAATTCGATATTGTCCCGGGACGAGAGCCGCAAAGAAAAGTCCAAACAACACGCACACCTCACAAACCATGACACCTGGCAGTAGATAACGCTGGTTTCACAGTATATTCCCCTACCTTAGAGGCCTGCAGCACTTCCATTGTGTTGGCTGGATATGCAGCATTTTATTGTTGCATTTGTTTGTATGGCTTGCATGTTCTTGACTCTGCATGTTTTATGTATTTGCAGCACATTTCCAATAAATGTATTTGTTTTGGATGTCTTCACACATTTCTGTTGTTGCATTTGTTTTGGATTTTTGTATGTGTTGTTGAATTTGAATTGTTTCTCCAACTGGAGATGTTTTGGGCTGTTGTGGCGCGTTTGCCCGTATTGGCTACTGCACTGCTGGCTTTCTCTGACAGATGAATCAAAGACGTGATCGGCCTGGATGCTCTGGCACACAACTGACACCACTATATACTTCCCCAATATGACTAATCCGGCCAACTCTGGGTTGTGTAGGGCCCTATGATTTCCGCGATCACGGAATCTCGGATGGAATCGCGGAATTGGCCAATAAAAACGGAATCCATTGATAAACGCGGAATTTCGCGTAAATCGGCATAATTTGACTGAAATGCTGTTCGTAAAGCCACGTTTCCACCGAACGCTAAACAAAATATTTGTGTGTCCAGATTACATTCAAAGTCAATGTAAAGACACAAATGCATGCGAAAATGTGAGCAGCCTTCGTGAAATTCACCTGCCCCGAGTGTTTGAGCAACACATCTCTTCGATGCTACAGAGGATCTGTGGGAAGAAGTTCTTCGTTGTTGTAGATGAGACCACTGATGCCAGGGATTGCAGGTCCTAAACATCGTCATTTGTCATCTTATGTTAGCTTAACAACTTATATGACCGTTAAATAGTCAACAATATTTCTTTTCACAGTCTACTTAGTGAATTGTGTGCATGCAAATTATGACGTAATGTCATCCCCCAGTGGTGAAATAATAGCTGATGCATCTTTGTGTCAGTTTGTTCATGTTTAATCATTACTGTAGAACATTTTGTCCTAGGATGGAATACACAGTATTGGGATTACTGAACAAAAGTTTCTTAAAAATTAAAAAAAAAAGTTAATATAGCTGATGCATCGGAATCAGACAACTGTTGATTCATGGGGGAAACTGAGTGTCATTACTGCTGCTCTCATACATTCATATATATACACAACGTATATACAATAAGATTATAAATGATTAAAAAGGGGCAGTCAGAATAATACATGTCAGTACGGCCATTGTCTGCCTTTTTGACTGTAGCTTACACTTCCTTTAAAGAGACAATTTTATTTTGTAGTATTATTTTAGGTTAAAA
The DNA here is from genome assembly GCA_029692085.1 of Gymnothorax javanicus. Lineage (NCBI taxonomy): Eukaryota > Metazoa > Chordata > Actinopteri > Anguilliformes > Muraenidae > Gymnothorax > Gymnothorax javanicus. The sequence goes on along the minus strand of CM056199.1, from coordinate 93,381,991 downwards.
AAAAATTTCTTTCATCACAGTGCAATATTATATTGCGTCATTTTGCAGTACTTGTTCTGACTTTAAGTACTGAGGAAAATGGAGGGTTGCATCAACTAATTTAAAGTTATTTCTATTTAATTAGTGAACATTTTATTCATTAACATAAATAGCACACTCTCTCTGATGGTAAAATTGGTGAAGTTGGTAAAAAGCAGAATTCCAAAAAATTAAAACAGAAAAAACGGAATTTGGGAAAAAATAAAACGGAATTTGGAAAAAAATAAAACGGATTTTGTAGGGCCCTAGTTGTGTACACAAGTGTTGACATCACCTACTGCTGATGGCCTCCTACTGGTTTGCAGCACCTTGGTTTCAAACACTACTTACACTGGTAGCTGGGCCATGCTGCCCTCTGCCAAGTAGACTGGATCTGCTTACATGCTGCGAAGGGTTTGCCACCCTCAACCTTGAGATTATAGGCGTTACATAACAAAGCAAAATATTTATAAGAACAAGAGGCTCCTCAGAGCCTGTACTCGGGCCGGGTCTAGGCCTGGGCCAATCGCGAAACCTCGCGTGCGCATGAGCAGGACAATTGCGACCCCGAAAAAAAAAAAAAGAGGAATGGAGCCGAAACTTAGACTCATAGCCTACCGGCCCAAGTAATAATTACAGATATTAAGATGTATCATACTTAAATGAAAACATATTGTGCTACCTGCTGATTTATTGTGTAAAATATTGACAAATTTGTGATTATTCCTTATTATGACCAAGGAACCTTTTCTCATGTTTGCATAATATCCAAAAAGTACATATATGTAAATTGACATATTGGCAAAAGTACATAAATGCAAATCTGATGCATTTAAAATGTTTATATTTGGGAGTTACAACTTGTACCAGCATTTTAGTATTGATTCATTCAAATGCATAAATGGTCTTGTTATATATTTTACAGTCAGATTGTGCAACCAGTCATTCTGTGTAATGACTAAAAATTTCAGAAATGACTGAAGTCTAGTGCTAGCCATTTCATGAAATGACTGAAATGTTTAGTTATTTCATGAAATGACTGGTTTCACAATCTAACAGTAACATATACGTTGTACATATACAAAAGCAATAATGCATTCCCTTCATGTACTGCCGTGTGTTGAACCTCAGAATCATAGGTGATATACCTGGGTCTCTTGTAAATGCACTGCTACTGAAAGAATGTCTCTGTTTCGCCAATGGAACTCAGCCAAGCTAATTAATTTGCCCACAAAGATGAGAGGAAAAATATCAAACTAAATAAAAGCTTCAATAAACATTTTTCACGCACGTAATTCATTAAAATGATGTATTGTGGTGAGACTGGAGTGAACAGGAGGGATGTGATTGTGAGGTATTGCAATGATACACATAATTATTGTAATTACAATTACGACTTGAAAATATTATAGAATATTTTGTTGTCAGTGCGGGTCATTTCAAATCTAGCATTGCTAATAACAGCGTTTCATAACATGGCAAAATGGTAGTCGTTAGTTCAGTTCTATTTTACATTATGTTTCACAAAGACCAAATTGTGCAGCCCTGCAGTAGAACAATGGGCTTTGCAGAGCGATTGGGCTCCAGATGATGTTTGTATGATGGGCATGAACTCAAAGCAGCAGCTTCTGCCTGGAACTGCATTTTTCATCAAGAACAAATCTCAATAGGAAAATAAATGGGCTTTTGAAAAAATCAGCCAAAATAATGAATGACCAAAACAACTGCAGTAGAAAACGTTGGCAAACAGTCGAATGAGTTAAATATAGTTATCTGTCGCTCTCCGGTAACTATCTGATACTTTGCAACGTAATATTTCAGATGTTGCTGTCGACATGCTATAGGAGAAATCAGAAGGACTACAGTAGTGTGCAGTGATGATTATACACTTAACAAAGTGAAATAAATCAGAAACCAAGTGCTATTCAACTATTTATCAGGTATTTATTTCATGTAAATATTTGATCATAAGCTGCCAGATAGCTCACTCGGTTAAAGCATCGCATTGCGAAGCAGATGTGACTATCACGGCGCGGGTTCGAGCCCTGGTCGGAAGCTTTTTCAGAAGTAGCGAGCAATTGGCAAATACGCTACAGGGATGCAAATTGGGAAGGGTCTGCCGGGAAGGGTAATATAAGTTGCTTTGTTCGTTCCTTAGGCGCCTCCTGTTGGCCAGATGGGCGCTCGTCAGGAAGATTCTAAGCTTGTTCATGTTCGGGTATCCTCCGCCCCCGTTCTGAACTTGCCACGATTCAACCAATGAGTGTATAAGAAGCGGTGGCTGACAGGCGCATGCCTCGGAGGAGAGCTGCGAGCTGTCTTCACTCTTTTGAGTTGGCAACAGGGGGTTGCATATGCGAAAGCCTTGTACATAGTTCCCCAGTTGGACATTCCAGATTCGGGTGGGATTGGAGATGCCAAATTAAAAAAAAAAAAAAAAAAAAAAAAAATTCGATCATATAGATGAAAATAAGTAAACAGATAACAATATATTGTAAAAACAAAAATAATAATGTCTTTTTTAGAGAAAAAGTCAATATCTAGTGTGGCCACCCTTTGCTTTGATTACAGCATTTAATCTTTCAGGCATGGTGTTCGCATATCTTTTTATTTCCTCACTTTCTAAACCATTCCATATGGTTTGAAGTTCATTCCAAAGAGATTCTTTCGATGTTACAACAGATTTGTTTATCTTGGTATCAAGCAAATCCCAGATTTGCTCAATAGGATTAAGGTCTGGACTTTGAGCAGGCCGAATCATAACTTTTATGTCACCAGATGATTCTTTCCGACTGAGATAATTCTTGTACAACTTGGAAATGTGTTTAGGGTCATTATCTTGTTGAAAATAAAATCCCTGACCAATCAGTCTCTTTTCAGATGGCAATGTGTGCCTCACAAGGATGCTGTGATACTTCTTTTGATCCATGATTCCATCAATTTTTATGAGATCACCAGCTCCTCTCCAGCAGACTGAACCCCAAACCATAGCATCACCACCTCTATATTTTACTGAAGGGATTAAACATTTTAAAATGTTCACCCACTCTATGGCGCACGTAAGTTTTGCGTTTGGGTGATAAAATTTTGAATTTTGATTCATTGATCCATAGGACTTGTTCCCAGTCCACTGGTGTCCAATCCTTGAATTTCTTGGCAAACTCAAGTCTTTTTTTTTGATGTTGCCTGCTGTAAGAAGTGGTTTTTGGCAGCAACAGGACCAAGCAGACCATCTTCACAAAGGCGTTTGGAAGTAGTAAATTCACTTCTGGTGCTATTAATATCATCAAGGAGTTGTCGTGCTGTCAACCACCAATTATTTTACTTGTTACACACAGGTAATGAACATCAGAGGCACTTAAATTCTGTTTTGCACCTCTATTGCCACTTATTTTCAATGAGCCAGTCTCTTTGAAACACTTGTTGGTGTTTCTTACAGTGCCATGGCAGCATTTAATGTCTTCAGAAATTTTCTAAGTGAACAACCAGCATCATGTAAGGCCACAGTGCAGCTACAAATAATCTCAGAGAGCTCCTTCCATCATGCCATCGTGTTTAACACTGCAAAACTGCTCATGAAGTTCATGTCACCAAATATACTGGAATAACTGACCATCGGAAGTAATTTTGCAGAATAATGTTGCATCAAACCAGTTAAACAAGTTTTTTTTAGTATCAATAATCATTAAATGAGCCTTCAAACATGCATTCATGCTATGTAAGAGTCAAAAAAAAAATAAAATTTGTGATACCTTTCAATTGTTATAAAAATGTTTTCAGTGTTTTTGTTTACTACCCATATTTTTACCTCAATATATTTCTGGGAATGATTTTTTTCTTTTTTCTTTTTTTTTGTTCTCATTGCTTACAATAGTATTTTTCAATACATTTCACCAAAAAATTATAGAGAAGTAATGTATTAGGACCCTTTTTGGGCTAAAGTGGTGATGTATAACCATCACTGCACACTACTGTATTTTCATCTACAGTATATGGTGAAATATTTTATGAAATAAATGCTTGAATAGTACTTGGTTTCTGTTTCATCTTCATTTTGTAAGGGGAGGTAATCATCACTGCTCACTACTGTCATTGTGAAGAGGATTTCCTCCCCCAGTCACTTGATGAAATGCAGCACAAAATCCCCAAGGGGGACAAGACATGTTCATTTGGTGATTTCAATGCAAGTTTTTCTTAAGAACATTCAAAACTGTAATAGAGTGATTAATGCTTATGGCAAGAGAAACATAAACTCCAATCACGAGACTTCTTAATCTGTGTTCTGAACCTGACCTTACCATTGCAGACATGATTTTTGAAATAAAAATGCATTCTTCTGAAAGCTCTGAACATAGGCACTATTTCTTGTTGCTTGTCTCTGAACACCACTCATCCGTGATCACTTTCATGATCTTCTGTCTCGAGTAGTGGTATCTTAACACTTGTGTGATAATTTATCTATTTCTATAGATGTTTTAGAGTGCTTGATAACTGTAGTTACTCCTTATATTGTATGCTTAGAGTAATCACTTTTCTTTTGTGACACAGGTGCGAGTTACATCCAGGTTCTACATTATAGGAACTCAGGAGAACAAAGAATCCAGTTTGCAATGTTCTGGATAGCCAGTCGGCAATACAAATAAATACAAGTATGTCCAGTTAACAATATTTTTGCTAAAGTCCAAAGATCGAGCTGCAGGAGCAAACTAAAAACAGTACATCTGGCTGAAGTGGATCATCCAAGGAATTATATAGGGGGGAAGGGAATTGATGGTTGGTAGATGTACTGATTCAATTATGTGCTGCTGGTCCCCAAACTTCTAGGGGTGTTTCCAGGTCGCCCACCTGACCTCCTCAGCACACTGGAACTAGTCATCCACTGTGGGAGCATCCATATGGGATACAGGGAGGGCTAAAACCAGAGGGTAACCTGAAAGGGGGTTAGAGCAGTACCAGAATGCGTTAATGAGTTTTGTCCATAGTCCTTTGTGCCAAGGGAAAGAAATGAACCAGATCATGGGTCTTTTGGACACAGTGGCTTCTGTCAGACAAAATGTCCTGCGGAAGGCCACAGTGCTAGAACACCTGCTCAAACACATCCTTGCTGACCTTAAGTACCCTAGGAATATCCCTCAAGGGCACAAACTTGTATGCCTAGGGGAAACGATCCAACACAACTAGGTGGATCCAGGGTTGCCCGGGCACCAGGAGAGGTTGCAGCTTACCAAGAGGAGCTGTCCGTGGACCCTTTGTGACTGCACAGGTGGCACAGGAGTTGACAAAGAGGTAAACATTCCTTGTGGCTCCAATCCTTGTGTATGGTACAATGATGCCAAGATGTCTGGTAGCTTTTGCTACACATGCAGAAAGTGAGAAGCTGTGGATATATGCTTTCGGGCATACAGGTCTAGTTGGCTTGACAGGTGGGGGGCGTGGGCTCACGTAATTTAACCTGCTGGATTTGATTTGGTCTAGCCAGAGGATATTTTCTGAGTACCTCAACACTGCCTCACCCTTATGAAGCTGGGACAGCATGTCCATCTTTGCATTCTTGGAATCTGAAAGGTATGCAGAGGTAAAATAGAATCTTGAGAAAAACAGGGCCCACTTGCCTAAACTAAGGTTCAGCATCTTGGCTGCACAAAGGTTCTGCTAGTTTTTGTCGTCCATTCACACAAGAAACAGCTCCTGTGCTCCCTCTAGCTAATGCCTCCACTCCTCAAGTGCCAACTTCACCTCCAGGAGGTCCCTGTCGCCAACATCGTAATTATGTTCAGCCATAAATAGCTTCTGAGAGCAGTCAGTGCAGGGTGATCATTTCAGTGGTTTACCTGCTGTTGGGTCAGAATAGCACCCACACTGGCCTCTGAGACATCCACCTTGTCACTGAACAACAGGGCAGGGTTAGGATACTTTAGCAGTTAAGCAAATCTGTAGAGCCCCTTTAGGTGATTGAAGGCCCAAGTGGCAGCTGCAGTCCAGTGGAGATGTCTTCTTGAGGAGTGAGGTAAGGTGTGCTGCCACAGAACTCAACCCTCAAATAAACTGACAACAGAAATTGGAGAACTCCAGTAACTTTTGCAGCTCACGGATAGTGGTTGGGTGGACCACGGTCGCACTGCCTCCACTTTCCAGTCCTCGATCCTCTGCCCTTCCAGTGAGATCTTGTAAATGAGGAAAGAGCCAGTGTCTTGATGAAAGACACAGGTCTTAGACTTAACAAACAGTTGTTTGCTAACAGATACTCCAAGATCGCTTGAACCTGGGTGATGTGCTTTCACAGAGAGGCTAAAAGTATGAAAATATCATTAATATACATGACCACCTTCCACCCAAGTATGTCGCATAAGACATTGTTGGGAAAAGTCACGAGAACTGTTGGTGCATTCGCAAGACTATATGGCATCACCCAATATTCATAGTGCAGAGATAGGAATTCTCTGTCGTTTGGCAGATTTCCACCCATTAAGTGGCCTTAAGATTTAGCGGGATCATTTTAGATATCAGTTTGAATTCAGTGAGAAAAAATTGGGGGGTATAGGCATGTGTGAAGATTTTTTGGCAAGCAAGAGCTCGAATTGTAAGTTATTCTTCATTGGCTCATTCTCATCATGTACAGATCATTGTATACAGATCAGTGCTATAAACCTCTTACTTGAGCACATCACTCGGACTTTGCTGTGTTTTAAGAGGAGACAGCAGCAAAGTCCTGGTAGAACACAGGAAGGGATGCCTGGAGAGAGGCTTGTGGGCCCACCATGGTGGTTGTGGAACAGGGCAATTAGAGATAGGTTTTTCTGCACAGAGGTAACTAATTGCCTGGGTAGTCTACCATGTGTAGTTGTAACTGTGGGAGACCGAAGACCAAGGGGTTTACTGAACTGTGAAGGAGCATGAAGGACTGTGTTACCTAATAGGGGAACTATGGAGAACTGAAATTGGGTGTTATCTATGGTTGAATGCACTGGTGCTAACTAGCTTACCATCCAGAGCACAAACTGCACATAGGCGGTTGAGTAGTTGGAAGGCAGTCCCAGGTGGCAAGCAAAGACTAAGTCCATGATGTTTCTTACCATACCTCATTCCATCAGGACTAAACAGTATGAGGCACATGGAAAGTGAATTGTGACTGGGATTTGGAAAAACGAACAGAGATGATGGACATTAGCGCAATCACCTGGCCTGATGACTTTGGCCCCTGGGGAGTCTACAGCCGTGACAACTCCAGTGCATTAGGCCTGGCGTGGCAGTTCGGACCCATGGTAAACATGAACTCAATATATTTTTTCATCTCTCACAACTTCTTCAGCAGAATTAGGTGCTTTTGATTTGGTCCCTCAGCACCCCAATACATTGGTGTTTTTCAAAAGCTCTAATTAAAACAGAAACAAAAAATAATGATATGAAGTCATTAGGAACAATTTGACTGACACAGTAATGAAAAATTGAATGGTCAGACTAAAGAAGCAATTAGATATTACAAAAAGGTGTACCTCTGGGGACTGCAGGTGGGATTATGCATATAAGAGGTATAACTAGTAAAACTTTTAGATTTAGGTAAGATTTTGAAGCAAGACGAGCCTCTGAATACAGTTCTCAAAAGGGCTAAAAATGGAAAAGACAAATTCAGGTGACAGAGACCTGTGACAGGGACAGAGAGATGCTCAATATTCAGTAGTTATTGCTAAGAACTATGGAACTAGCGTTTTCAAAGTCAAAGCAGAATTAAATCAATCCATATCTGAATCTGTCAAAAAAAAAAAAACAATACAATGTTAGCTACGAAGGACTGGTATTCATGGGAGTATTTCTGATGATTTGTGTATATTTTGTAAGTGACCCAATGACCCTTTATGTGCACTTGAATGAATGAGAGGTGGACCGCTCAGAGAATCACCCTTTTTGACACAGTAGCCCTGTCCATTGTAATCAAAACTTATGAACATTTGGACTGGTTTGATGAGATTACCTGAAAAGATCGCTATTCTCCTCAACAACATGCAAAAAACACAGAGAGCTTCCATCAGCAGCCCACTCATACCCTCAAAGCCCCTTTGCTGAACCTACAAAATGAGTAATGGATCTTGACCAAGGAAACCTATGCTCACACAGATAGGAATGAAATTTATAGTTTCTATGACTTAATGGTGGATCACAAAATTCTACACTGCGAGTACTGCTGCCCTCGCCACTTTCATTTCCTTCTCTCAGTCCTCGCAGCCAGCAAATTGTGGTGATAGTACGCCCTGCTGACCACTTGACCTGAGGACGGCACCCACTGATGCTCCTCGGGGACTTCAACATTCACCTGGGAACTTCAGCGTCTACTGCCTTCCTAGCTCTACTCAACTTTTTTTGGCCTTTTCCTGTTTCACTCGCCTCCAATCCATGATGTTGGCAATGTCCTAGATCTGGTTACTGTGGGTAAGTGCTCATCATCAGACCTCAGGTAACCCCTCTGCTACAGTCTGACCATCGTCTCATTTCCTTCTCCCTTCATCTTGCTCCCCATTCTCTTTCTTCTCCATTCACCCCCACTGTTATGGTCTGTCATAATACCCACTTCCCTTTTTATCCTCTTCAGCCACTCTGCCACCTCTGGTTGCCTGCCCCACCTACTGCTCAATACGCCCATCCCAGAGGATCAAACTGCTCAAGAAGGGCTCCCAGAATGGCCTACCTTGCAAGATCTAGACTTCCTACTGACCTTAATAGAAATCATGCACTTCAAACCCACAATGCTAATAAAACCCTGGACCTGATAATATCCCACCTGTCTCTGCATTATAGAAATGTAAGTGTGTCTCCCACCGGAGGAACGTTACCAATATTTTAACAATTTATAAAAATAGTGGAGCTGCTCAGACAATAGGGGTATCCCATTGTTTACTGTTGCTGGAAAGCTCCTCATAAAAGTCATGCTTCACAGACTAACATTAGTGATGGTTGAGAACGTCTTACATGTTGTTTCCTAAAGGGTATAAGGGCAGTTTCTGCGAACTTTGTTGCACCTGATTTCAAGGAGAGTAGGTGGGAACAAAATAATGATGCACTCAAGGAATTTTCTCACTCAGCTGTGTGTTTGCTCCAGTCTTATTTGATATCTTTCTCGTACGTGTTACAATACTGCTATTCCGGAAGGTAGAAAGGCAGTCTTGAGTCACCATTGACTTCAATGGTGATGGTAAATTGTTCAACATCAGATGGCTGCAGGCAACTACTAATTGAACCTCAGAGGATAGCACAAAGCCACGGCATGCTGTTGATTATACCCTGGTGACCCACACCTGCAAAGATCCCATCAACCCATGGACGGAGATCATCGGTCAGAATTGTTCAAGCCTTTCCCACCACTCAACCTTCGAGGCTGAAGGATAAGGGTTTGCCATTAGTCCTACCATTAGGTAAGTATGAAGCATAATATGGATTTTGAGGTGCAAAACAGCCTCAGAAAAGTTTCAGCACCTTTTGGTCTTCTGAGGAGACACACTAACAAGCCAGAAAAAGACTCACAAACAGGAGAAGGTGGTCATCACTGGACACAATGGAAAACCATAAGCCGTTTTCATTTGTGCTACCACAATCCTGAAATAGGTCTATAATGGACACTGTCCTAAAATGCATTAAAGATTGCCAGGGAGAGTGATGTATTTGAAAGAAAACTATAAGGGATTTGAATCAACGTATTTAAATTTTCAAAGCAGTTGATATCCCTGAGAGAAAACAAGGCATTTGAATTTTTAGGTATTTAAATTGTCAGGGAGGCTTATATCCCTGAGAAAAGACTGTGGGGCTTATGAATTGCAACGTATTTTAATTTCCATGGATGCTGATGTCTATAGGGTCAGACCAGTCTCATAATAAAGGGGTGTACACAGAAAGATTCATAAATATATTTTGGGATTTATATATGAATGACTCTCCTGTGGCAGTGGTACTGAAAGTCTATATTGTATCTGTTTGGTATAATTTCTGTACTAATTTACTTTAGTACATACTTATGTGCATGCCTTTTAAACCCCATTATCTACAATTTAATGTATTGATTTATTTTTGCACTTATTTGCAAGAGGCATAAGTAGAAATTGAGCAGAATTAAGGACTTTATAGACACTGTATTGTTGAGTCTGGCTTCATTATGCTTCATGATCAGCTTTTTAATATCAGCTGAAATGCAATTTCAGTCAGTCTTTGTATGAGTAGAATTGAACACAGAATGGGGCCCAAAGAGGTCTCATCTCTAAATAACAATTGGGAGATAAATTCTGTAGAAAATTGGCTGTTTTTACCCAGCTATTAGTTTGAAGTGAGAGGCCTATTGGAGCTCACCATGAGATAAATGCCGCTGCCTAAAGTCATCTAGTAAATAGAGATAATTCTCTGGGACATTTTTCACTGCTTCAAATTGGTCCTTCATGCTTATTTGTTTACGTGCCTATGTTCATATTGAGGTGATCATGGAGTTAGAGAAAATTAGATCATTGTTATTTTATATTGATACATTATATATTTCACCAACACCTTAGGATTTGAAGCATCATCATGAGGTCCATGAGTTTAGAGTTCCCTGTAAAATGAACTGATTTATTGGTTCACTTATTTAGCTTCTAAGGGAAATAAAATTATATATATATATATATATATATATATATATATATATATATATACAGTACCAGTGAAAAGTTTGGGCACGCTTTGCTAATGTCACAGCACTCTGTTTATAGAGAAATTTAAATGTCTTAACTTCTCTATATAATCTCAAATGGAATCTTGTAAAAGGTAAACAGTCAGAAGTGAAGAGAGAATAACTGACTTGTTTGAATAGTGTCCAAAATTTTGGAATTCTCAAAGAAGCCATATTTTGCTAAGTAAACAGACAAATAAACTCCTCTATTTTCCAACAGCCAAATTAAAGTCAAGGGGTTTTGGGACTTTTTGGGCGAAAAGGTTGATGAAAAGCCACCTCAAGTGCAGCACGTCTTTGGGAAGCTGGACAGCCGTGCAACTGCAAATTCATTATAGTCATATGACTGCCCTTGTTAAAAAAAAAAATGTGAGAATGCGCTACAAATATGACAACAAATGGTGGTTAGTTTGATGGATTTAAGAATTAGATCTATTTTTGCAAAATAAAGGCTGCTTATTTCTTTATTTAACATATATTGCAAGAAAAATGTGGGTGTGTCCAAACTTTTGACTGACTGGTACTATATATATATATATATATATATATAAAATTATTTATGGTGTTCATTATAAGCTAAATCCCCTTATATGCAGAATCTCTTCCTGATAGGTGTGTGAGCTAACATATCTTCTGCATTTTGTGTGGGGTCTGTCCACCCCTATCTCGGAGGCCTCACAAGAGACAGGCGCCACTTGAACGTGGGGGCCATTTCCCCATGCCCTTGCCCCCCAGAAAGACTATTCAGAGAAAAGAGGAAAAGAACTTATTTAATTGTACTCAGTGTGGGAGGTTGGACTATTAGTGTTCAATTAGCAATGTGTGCACAATTCACACTAAGGGGGAAGGGAGTTCATGGCCTGCACTATGTGCTTTGGGTCCACCCCAGGATGGCACATAATGAAGAGGAAAAACAGACTTCTTTTGTGCTGGTGTGTAAATGTATGTTCCTACAAAAGATCCCAGAAGTTTTATAAAATTTAGAACCAAGTAGCAGTCAGACACTAAATGGAATAACTCCAAAGCAACATTTGATATTTTGTTGTTTAACTGTATAGCCTGAATATGGAATATAAAATGCGGATAGTCAAAAAATAAACAAATATTACAGTAAAAGCCAGAAATATTTAGTGGAGTTAAGTTGAAATTCAAATATTTGCCAGTTAAACATGCTCTCTCAAATTAATCATTAGTGTAATCAGTGACAATGAATAAAAAAATTATTTGACGTGGATCTCATTGGTTGAAAAGTTTGCCATGATATAGCATAGAAAATTATGATGCTATACCTTTTTACCAACAGTTATTCTTCTTTCTAATTACTGCCCAGCCCTGTGTACTTGCAAAGTTCTTGTTTTTTTCTTTTTTTTCCGGCCAAGTCATTTTGTAATGTTCTGCTGAATGTTGTAACCCTCGTGTTCCATTCACTTTTGGGTATTTAATGAAAAGTCTTCCTTTATGTGCCTCATGGAAGGTAAGAATATTTACCCTTAAAAAATGAAATTAAAAACTGTAAATTGACCCAAACACGATTTATGGGTTAAATTGTATCATTACAGCGATATGGTGCCATGCTACTGGAGCGATGGTCCAGTTGTGAATCATCCAAGGATATGATCGCAATCTTATTTCTGTCAAATCTGCTCCATTCTTAAACATTGGCTCGTCTGAAAAGGGTTAGTGAAAGGGCTGCAGTCATGCCCCATTTAGAAAGCACACAGCCTTCATTTTCTGCTGCTGTTGAGCTAGAGTTCCATGGCTTTCTTCTGACTCCCGGGCTCTCTGTGTTATTGCTTGAATTGCAGATACACTTATCCGAGCTAACTTGCACAGCTCACATTTCACATATTGTCCATGTGTACAGCTGGGCATTTTTTCAGAAGCAATTCTTAAGTGCCTCACTCAAATGCACAACTGCCTGGTCCCACAGGGAGTTTTCAGACTGATACCTTTTGATGTACAGGGTCAGTCAATGAACAGTTTTGTAAGTGACACTCTAAGCAGGTTCTTCTTGCTTGGTCGTTGTGATTTTGGGTGTACGTTTACCATGTTGAGACAGAGACAACTGCAATTTATTTAATGTATACAGGATTTCCTGATCACCGTCCACATCCACAATGCATAGTGAATAAATGTGTATGGTAGGGAAGATTTGAGGGGTCTTAGTTGTTGCATCCTCTCTGCCCCATTCATATTAGAGTTCCAGGCACCTGATGCATGTCATTCCCACTGTGGTGTGGTTAGTATGTTGAATGCCATTTTCCCATCAGCATGAGCAATCTAGAGCAGCTCTGGAGCTGGGAAATTATTGTTAGTACAGACTAGGGTTTATCACTGGTGTACAAGGTATCCTGTTCAATTATTTAATTTTGACTTGAGAAAAGTCTTTATGTTGACACGCTTGACAAAAGATCCTGTAGAATCTTGTGCTCAATCTTTGGTGACAACTTATGCAATTCATACAAAAACATTTTCAATCCCTGCCAGTGGACAAACATGATGCTACTTTGCCTTTTATCTTTCATAAAGGATAACTAAAATTGTTACAACTTGAATGGTCAGGTATAATAGGCAGTGAGCAATCCTGAAATTGAAACACATTTATTTATTTAGACATGGAGCGCAGGTAATGCAAGGTACACAGACACTGTTTGACCTTGTATGTTGCCATATAAATCAGCACAGTGTATTTCATGGTAAAATCATAAACAATGGTTGCTTAAATTTGGATATGTGAACGCAGCAAGTAAAAATTGACATTTCGTGACACTTGGTGATTTTTATTAGATGAAGGCAGTTAAAGTTGGGCATTTTTTTTTTTTTTTTTTACTTGATCAGCGATAGCAGTTTACTTCTTACATGATTCCACTGAAACTAATTAGTGAATCACTCAACTTTTTTTTTTTTGCATGAAACACTTTATAGGTACATATAACTGTAGCAGAACGTCAAAAAAGTCCAAGTGTCATGAAATGTCCATTTTAACTTGATGCATTCACATATGTGTGGGGCCAAAGTCATGAAATGTACTTTGGCTTGATCATGGTATGGACACACTCAGATTGGAAGCTCTGTCCATTTCAGGGTTGAAATAAAGTCTTCATCCTCCATTCCCTATTTTCATATCTTACCATGGTATGGCCAAATTGTACTGTGACCTGTCGGACCAAAGTGACCGAGCCACAGATTATCTATCACACAAACTGTTATGATTCTGCTCTTTCTGTTCTGATTCTGCCATGCTTATTATGTTTCTGCCATTCCCTGTTATGTTTATGATCAGTTCTGTTAGGTTTTGCCATGTTCTGTTTTAGTTTTTTGTATTTTGCCATGTTTTTCGTTTTTGCCATCCTTCCACTTTTCTGTTAGAGTCCGGTCCATGTTTTATTCATGCCCAGCATTACTTTGTCTCCCCTGTCTGGTCTCTTGTTAAGTTACAGCTTCTCCCCAGTCCTCGTGTCCATTTAGGTGATTTCATGGTTTCTGGGTTTCAAACATTCCTTCAATTCGCCTCTCTTTTCTATATTACTAACCAATACTAACAGTTTGTTGTTTTTGTTAAGTTACTAACCCAAACTAACATTGTATATAATACTAACTTACTAACGAGCATGATTGTATAGCTGCACTTACTAATTGATTAACTAGCTCTCCTTTTCGCCCTGTTCTAGTCTCCGCCTCTTGCCTTCACTTTGTCTCTCCTGCAATTCAGCGGACACCTGCTCCCTCTATCCTACCTCTCATTATCTGTGCACATTAGAACTCCCTAACGGAGCTGTATGTTTTGTCATAGGTTGTCTCGTGTTCCCTGTCCGCGTTTTGGCTTTTCCAATTTCATGTGATTAGGTTCTCCCTCATGCTCCCTCCTTTGTAATTAGTCTTGATCCCCTTCACCCGATCCTAATCATAGCATGTGACTTCCCTTGAATGTATTTAAACTGCAGTTTCAGAATGTTTTCCCAAGTTTACCTGTGCTGCTTTCATTTCAGCCTGTGTGTTTATCTTCCTGGAAATTGTTTGGATCTGCTCTTTTGTACTTTTGCCTGTATCTGTTTTGAACCCTTTTTTTTGCCCGACTTTGCCACGATTTGGATTTCGCCCTCCTGGATTTTGATTTTTTGGATCGTTGCCTCCTGCTCAGCCCCTTTCAAATAAAACATTTTTCTGCACTGCTCTGTTCTCGCGTCTGGTTCCTGAACGATACCTAACACAAACCTTAAATTCAAGACATCATTTTGCATTCTGAAGTAAGTATGCCTGGAAATTATTACCCTCCATGAAGTAACAGCTTCACTTCCTTGAGAATCCAGTGCACTCAGCCACGGTGACTAATGGGACTTTAAAGCCTTGTTAAGCATTCAGATTAATGTGTGGTTGTCACAGCTACTAAAGGGACAGGACACCATTAACTGTCACTACCCATCAAAGACTCATCAGAGCAACAATTAGGTCAAGAAATGAATGACCCTCATCAGGATCATAATAATGATGGGTTGTGAAAACTCATATAAAATCTTTAGGTGAAAAAATATGTTGGCATTAGTTTATCTGCATTAATGATACTGTTTGACATGTTTCCATATGTTCAATGTTTCATGCTCTAATTGGGATAAGGCTCTTCCAAAATGCTTTAAACTGAACTGTGTGAAGCCCTCTGCAATCACTTGAGTACACAGCATGTGGCTGATATTCTAAGATAGATCTGTTCCTGGGTAATTTTATATGTTTTGCGGCCTGTCATATGAATGTGAATGGAATTCAGAGCAAAGGAAACAATGGCTTTAGCATCCATTGCTTACAAGTTTAATCTGTCATGTATGACTAATGTAAAGTATGTGCTGTCCCTTCTTGTATGTTTACTGCTGTTTAGTGACTCACCATGATCATGGATATGAAGGAAGACTGTTTGCCCTCATTCAGTACTAACAAATATGTAGAGACACACACAAACAGATGCAGCAAGCTGAACAGCCACCATGGTGCCATCTGTGACAAATAAAAGCTCTTTCACAGAGCTTTGTTTCATAATTCTAGATGCCCCTCACACCCACCCCCTTTCTATAACCTTGTCTTTCAAATTCAAGCTCCAGGTCAGTTCCCCCTGCCAAGTTTTGTGGCCTGCCATGTTGTCTGTTCTGCTCAGCTATTCGAAAAATGTCGAACATCAACAATGGCCTTCAGCAGCGCATTGTCACCGTTTGTATGAAGCAATCTTGGCTGAATGAGACGGTCCCAGAGCTCGCATAGCGAGCTGCGCTGCTCTCCGAAAGGCCACCCGCTGTCTGTCTGTGCTTGCGCTCTCAGCAGCTTTCTCCTGCCGCTCTCCTCTCCCACGTAAAATCTTGTGTATTTGTTGCTTTACCCTCTCTTTTGTGAGACAACTGGGCATACAACTTCCCAATGTGGAAGGAAAACCGCTGGATTGGGAACCAGGCTGTTCCAGGACTTGTAGTGACGCTGCCCAGAGGAGGTGAGTCTGCCTTTGGGAGTGCGCCGGAGACGAAGAGACACAGGGAACCTCCAGTGTAGTGCAATTTGCATAGCTGGCACAGCACTTAGTTTGTCCTCACAGCTGTAGGGCTAGGGTGCTGAACAAACCTTGTGGTAATCTTGCACCTGTGTGTGTGTGTGTGTGTGTGTGTGTGTGTATGCATGTGTGCGTGCACTTGTATATGTGTGTGTGTGTGTGTGTGTGTGCCTGTGTCTGTATGGAGAGGGGGATTCTGTGGTTGCAAGAATTTTATTCAATGATGAACAGAAAAAAACTTCGATTTCATAGTATGTAGGTGTCAATTTCATAGTATGTAGGTGTGTCATTTTCATAGTATGTAATGTGAGGTTTTATTATTTTAGTTTATTTATATATTGTGCAATAATGCTTTGTTTCTTCATTTGAGAACATTAGGCACCAGTTTTGGAATGTGGCTGTATGGATGGTTACACTTTAAACAGAAATGAGTGGCAACTGGTAAAGCGTTGCAATTCTACATGTTTGTATGTCTAGTTGTATGTCTAGATAGTCATGAAAGAAAATAACAATAATTAGAATTGAATTAGAATTGTGTGTGCATGTGTATATGTATATGTATATGTATATGTATATGTACACACACACACACACACACACACACACACAGAATATAAATAAAATTCTTTATCCCTCAGTTTCATTGATAATATTACTCCATTTAAAGAATAAAACATGTAATTTCATAAACTTTGAGTTTATAGAACATTATTGATTTGTGTCAAATACAGAAAAATAAAAACCACCAACACTAAACATTTGGCATAAACAAAAAGGTGAACTCTGAAATCAAAAGCCTGACCAAAATTTGGGCCAAATAAATAAATCATTAGGCTGGTTGGTACATATTCTCTAAATACAACAATATTATTTTATGAGGTAATGAGGTGATTCATCAAAGTGTTTTAACCCAGCACATTACCCTCAGCAGCCTTCAATCATGCCCCTATCTTGGGAACGCAAGCTTGCAAAACCCCTGCTGTCTTTTACCAAAACCCATCCATACCCCTCAGACATTTGCCCACATGTCCATGGAATTGGGCAGCCAGTACTGTGCCAATGGGCTAATGATGCTGGGAAAAACTGTGAGGCATACCGTCCTCTTTTATTATGGCGCTGTCATTTACTTCATGGAGACGTTGGCGATCTTATGACAGTGGCCCTCACTGGTAAAATAGACAATCAAACTATTCAGTTATGAGTAATATAGATTTTATCTGTTTCTCTTACACATCAGAACTATTCATACAGTACCAATGATGTTACATAGCAACTGTGTAATCTTGTTTATGATATACAATTAAAACTATATCATGCTGTATGATACCACCATGCTAAGGCTATAGTTTATGAAAATACTGCAACATTTCAAATGACTAAAGATTTCTATAACACATTTGAAAGTAGATATTGAGATGAAAAAATGGTGAATGATATTTAAATACATTCTGGAAATCAAGGTATTTAAACTCCAGAGCAATGAAAATTATTTGTGGTGCCTCATCCAATTCATCTGTCATTCAAAGCAAACATACATAGATTTCAACTGATTTTCCTCCTAATTTAAATTTTTTTTTCATTAAATCCTGTAATGTTTTACTTAGTTTGATCGCTTGAAATGTCACATAAATATTATTTTTTTATGTTGAATCAATAAAGATTAATGTCCTGAATCCTAGTTCCATAAATTAATTTCACAGACTGCAGGTCAATTATAATCATAGTACAAGAATGAATTTGCCAGGAAATGCACATGGTAAAGAACAAAATTTAAATAAATAAAAAAAACTCATCACATACACAAATGAGCCACTCACCAAAAATTGTGTATGATTTAAAGCAAAAGAAACAGCTTATTAAAAATAAATACATGCATAGTCACAGATGATTTCTTCCATGGGAGATGCCGAGTGAAATTCATTGAATGAGAAATATGCTTCTATCTGAATTTAATACAGAATTTGAATGAAGATTTTTCTGTACATGTGTGCATGTTAATTTGTTTCAAACTGGTAGTTTGTGAATGCATCATCATATGTGTGTGTGTATGCAAGCTTACATTCATACATACAGTACATACAATTATAATAACATGCACACACACATGCAGGCTGGCCCAAGCAGACATGTACATATATTCACAGATGGGTCCATAAGTATTTGGACAGAGATGCAGTTTTCATCTTTTTTAGCGCTGTATACCAGAGCAGTAGATTTGAAATGAATAAATCAAGACATGCATGAGGGAGAGGCTTTCGGCTTTAATTTTAGGGTTTTCTCAAAAATTTTGCACAAACTGTGTTAGGATTACAACCATTTCATATGGGAATAGATCTTCAATTGGATTTAGGTTAGGTGATTGACACATTGTACAACAGTCTACTTCTTTGCCTTCGAAACATCTTGGGTAGCTTTTGCAGTATGCTGCAGGTCATTGTCCATTATCACTGTGAAGCACCATCCAATGAGTTTTGAAGCATTGAGCTGAATCTGATCAGATAAAATAGCACAGAATTCATCCTGCTTTTGTCAGCTGTCACATAATCAATACATACTGTATAAGAAAACCTGTTCATTGGTAGCCATATGTGCCCATGCCATAACATACTGCAGTATTCTTTGGATCATGGGCAGTCCCGTCCCTGCTCCCTACTCTTCTCTTCCCATTATTTTGGTACCAGTGCATCTTTGTCTCATCTGTCTGAATCATGCTTCATAGGATGATCATGTTCCAGAGCAGTACACCTTTTGATATGTAGTAGGTTATTTTTTTTCAATTTATATTTTGGCATCTGTAATTTTATCTTCCTATTTTTGAGGCTTAACAGTGGCTTACAGCTTATGATAAGCCCTCTTAATTTACTCTGGTGAAGTCTTTTAATGATTACTTACTCTGATATGCCTGGCCTCTTGGTGGGAGATTTTGATCTTTCTGACTGTTCTGGGGGGTTTTTTCTCCAGCAGGTATAAAATTCTGTCATCTATCACAAATTTTATCTGTAGTTTTTTGGTGCCTTTGGTGTTCAGGAACTGACCAGTGCGTTCCTTATTTGACTACATTTAATATTTTTACAATGTCTCTGATGTTGTTTTGATTATTCAGCCTGATTGATTTCATGACTTGATTTTCCAGCTTGTCTCGCAAGCATGACAGCTTTTGTGAATTTCAGATTGAGAAATTGACTGCGACACATTCCAAATGCAAATGCCACACTTTAAATCAATGGTTCCCAAACTCAGTCCTGCACTGCAAAAAGTGATTTTCAAGAAAGGAAATTTACTTATTTTAAGACTTAAAACACTTATTTCTATCACCATTTTTCTTTGCAAGACAAGAAATTTGTCCTTGATTTGAGGTAATTTTAACTATCTTGCCAATGGGGTAAGTACATTTTCACTTGTCAAGGAAATAATGCTTGACAAGTGAAATTTTACTTACCCCATTGACAAGATAGTCAAAATTACCTCAAATCAAGGAGAAATTTCTTGTCTTACTAAGAAAAACGGTGATAGAAATAAGTGTTTTAAGTCTTAAAGCAGCACTATGTAGTTTTTTCACTCTCAAATATATATTTCCAAGATCATTCTGGCTATACATCAACTCACAATAGGTTGAATGACACCTTTGTCATGGCTCGATCGCACCTGCATCGCCTTCACTGGCACTATGTAACTTCGGGTTTCGGGTAGGAACTCAGGCCACCCAGGCCCAAAAAGAACTACAAACTTACTTACTGCTTTACGGCATACATCAAACAATCCCCCTCCCCCACGTCTCTCAACACCAGCGAGTGAATGCACAATGAAGCAGAGTCGGAAGTGGTTGTAATGGCTGAAGCGGCGAGGACACCGAACAAGGCAAAGGTGTGGTCCGAGGAGACATTTACGAGAAAAAGAGAAAGCGATAAAATAAGATCCAGGACTAGGGTCAACATTGGACAGTCTTTCACTCGCTGGCGAGAGCTGAAAGACTAGAGGATGAGGGATGTCCGACCGATGGCGACCTGGTGTTTTGGACAAGTAAGTTCAAATTGTTAGCTTAATCCTTCATTCTAGATCT
The DNA here is from genome assembly GCA_029692085.1 of Gymnothorax javanicus. Lineage (NCBI taxonomy): Eukaryota > Metazoa > Chordata > Actinopteri > Anguilliformes > Muraenidae > Gymnothorax > Gymnothorax javanicus. The sequence continues at coordinate 93,361,702 of CM056199.1, read as the reverse complement.
GGTTCCAGTGCGTTTGAACTTGCTTTGTGTCAGGCTGTGTCATTGAAATCATCTAGTACCCCGTTTACGCTCAGTCAAATAATCGTTTCCAGCGATTTATCTAGCTAGCTGGTATCTAACATGCTAGCTATTTGTCATGCTATCGCTAGCTGGCAAACATTGCTAAACTAGTCGCCAGTTGAAATGTGTGATCATAAACGTTGTAATGAGCATGATTAACCGGTATGTGCGTGACTGAATGATAAAAGTTCCCTGGAATCAATGTCATGACGTGTATTTGCATGCAACGTGATGATACATAAGGATATGGTGTTGTGCGGATTACTTGTGAGATCGAGAGTGAGAATGAGAGTAGGAAAATGGTGGACCACTCGTTGGGCGTTACGCATGGCTATCGAGTGCCTTAATAAAGTTACTGTCTAGCCGCCCCCAAGTTCGAGTCCATCTCCTTTATGTATATGGATCGGGTTGCCTACCCCGCATTCTTCTCCTCTCACCACTTGGACGATCCAACCCGGCGGAGCAGGAGCGAGCCTTTTTCGGTCATTGAACCGGGACGCACCCCCCCTCAGCCACAGGCGGATTCGTCTAGCGTGTACTTTAGTCCCCATATAGAGTACTAAAAGGTAGAAGATTTGTCTTGTTTTTATTTCGGAAGGATAAGGTAATGATCTGAGTTGGCATGTACTCATGTCGTTTCAGGGATTTTCTGTCAACTCCCTGCCGCCCTCTTGTTTTATTGCACAAGCTAATCGGTTCTGTGCATGACGACTATGTGGTCGGATTCTACAAAGGGACTGCCTATTCGAACAGCGACTGCGCATGTAAGCGACGTGCACTCACTTCTTAGCAGAGCAAAAATGAATTGATGCCGGTTAGGGCTAGGATTACTAGCAGCTGTGCATGTAAACATTCAAAGTGCATGCATAAAATGCTATAAAGAGTTGTCCACACTGAGAAAGATAACTATAATGATAACCATAACCATAACGATTTGAGCATCAACACTGATGAATGATATCGTTGTGTAAACATTGATGTTGTGCGTTCCAGCTGTGTCAGAGCCCTTTTGTCTCTGCGATGTCACCTGCCATGTTAAATGAATGTGAAGCCCTGTAAATTCCGACTGATTTCGATTGGCGGTCAGTTTTTCTAACGTGCATAAAAATCGCTCTGAAAGTGACCGCAACAATGTTGTTTGCCATTATTGTCATTATAGTTGTTGTGTGGACTTTGCCATCTACGTGAGTTAGACCGATTTTTAAGTCTCCCTTACCTGGTCTGAAGACATGGTTGATCGGATCGCACATTACATTTCTGCTTCAGAAAGTTGCTGGTGTCGTTGGCTTGTCAACAAATGCAAGTGTAGACAGATTTTACAACAGTTGTTACAGACAATACCGTTTATCAACTGTAGGGGGACATCGCGAGCGAATCCGGCGAAAACTACATAGTGCTGCTTTAAAATAAGTAAATTTCCCTTTCTTGAAAATTACTTTTTGCAGTGTGCACAGCAAAAATCCCAGTGTTAATTCAACTCCAATAGAGTTAATTTGAGTCCAAGATGGATGGGTTGGTCTCATATAAACTCAACTGGAGTTGAATTAACACTGGGATTTTTGCTGTGTGGGGACTCCTTGCCTATGCTGGTATTTGTTCCAACCATAATTACAATCCCAAAATTTTAATGAGTTACTAATGCTTCTAAATTGCACTACATGCAATTACAGGGATTATTTACCCTTTAAAGTCATATTATGTCAGAAATAGCTTTGCCTGCTCAAAACAACTCCATATTCACATTGTACTATATTGCTAATTATTTTTATTGCATAAAAAGAAGGAAAAAATATGACTCTTGAAATTGAAGAATGAATTGACTTTTAAATGTGACTGCAGACTTGCGGTCACTAAAACTAACCATTTATTTTGTAATAAAGATAAAAAGAAAAAGTCAAGTATGAGTCAAGCCTGTTTGGTGTTATTTTCTCGTTTGATAAGGATAAACCTCAGGGAAGAACTTTCAAAACCTGCATTCAAAAACCTGACAAACACCTGATTGATTCACCACAGTCGTAAATTTGATGAGTTAAAGCTATACTAAACGATGTTACACGCATTTTTTCTGTCAAATGTGACAGCCTTGCAATGTGACAGTCATCATTTTTAGGTCTCTTTCCACTGTACAGTTTTTAGCTACCCTGGTGTAGTTGCCTGTTTTGTGTTTACTACATTTCTGTGCTGGCCTGACAATAAGCTCCTCCTCCACCCCTCACGTCAACCCTTTCCCTCTGTGGCACAGGACTCTTTAACCCTTTAGGGGTGAAGACATTTTCAAGGAATTAAAAATTTTGTAATCCTCAGCTGTTGAAAACCTTTCATGTGTTAACTTGGTTAAAAGAACTCCTCTGCGGGATCTCTTTTAAATGAGTTGCCACACAATAGTTTTTACCAGCATCTGATTTTGATATCTCACATCATTGGGCAACTATAGTTGCCAATAGCGCTGAAAGGGTTAAAATCTTGGCATTTTAACTGGATGGGCATTGGTTTGCATAATGTAGCAGTGCAGCCTTGGCAAGCTCCCTGAGTGGTCTGAGTGAGCATTCATTAGTGACTGTGAATGGTTTAGCTCATGTTTGGAAGTGTTTTCTGGCTAGCGCATAAATTACATGAAACTATCCACTAATCATACAGATTTAGCCATTGATGCACTAGTAGAGCTTAGTTTACTGTAATGTTAATGTTATACTACTGATTGCTTGAACTATAACTTATCTAGCTAACTACCGCTAACTTAAGTAACAAGCCAGTTGCTGACATAGCTAGGTAGCTCCTATGGCAAAGCACTAACGTACTGGCTAACACAGGGAATAACTAAAATGGTTACTTACTTACTAAAAGTTAAACGCATAGTATTTGAGCTTTGTGTGAACATGGATTCCTACTTGAAGGCATCTGTTGTCTCATCTTGTTCAGTTCTTCAGCTATCAATGTGACTGGATGTGGATCCTAAATTATAGTGACTAGCAAGCAAATGAAGACCACAAAGGCAAAACGATCAGAGTCCAAATTTTGCATTTTTGTATATTTTATATATTAGACATTTTTATAATATTTATATCATATTTGAGTATTTGCTTATTTAAATCCAAATGGCTTTTTTTTTTTTTTTTTTTTTTGGATGGGCAGTGTATATGCTGGGGTGGAAAGCTAAAATACCAAAAACACTGTCACTGCCCAAATATTTATGGATATTAAAGGACCTGACTGAACAGTGCAAAATGTATTTGCCACCTTTGCATATGTACACACAGATACAGTTTGTTTGTATTTCTTTATACACAACACAAAAAGTTGTACAATAAAAATTAACAATTAAAATGAAAACCAAAATAAAAACAAAATTTAAAAAAACGTTAGAGAATCGACACCAGGCCTTACTCCGTACACAGTAGTGTAATTATAGCAGTAATTTCTTGATCACTAAATAAATTTACCTCACAACTGTCTCTCATTGCACACAATTCTTTAATTTGTTGAGCAAGTCTAAATATGTTTTCATCAAAATTATGCTGCCAAAAGGCACAAACATTGCTAGCATCACATTGAAATTTGTACAAAAGATATCTACTATTAGCACCAATAACAGAATGTGTTCCTAACATACCCATGTTGGTAATTGTACTGACAACATAATTGTCACTATTACACATCTTATCAATAAATTTAATACAACACTTCACGAATAAAAGATCAATATTCATACAATTAGCAAGATATGGCAAAATATTACAATAAGTAGTATAAGGTACACGCCAGACTTCATGTATAGCCTTTCTCCATGCACAATAAATGGTTTCAATTTTATTTGAATATAAAGGAAGAATTTGGCTACCATAGAAAGACATACAATATTTGTGAAATAACTCATTCCTGATGTAGGAGTTAGCATTTTTGAAATCAGCAAAAAACATATTACACTGACGATTAAAATCTGCTACACATTTGTCAGCATTTAAATCAAATATATCTTCATAAAGGTCGTGACCTAAGTATGTAACTTTAGCATTTCTAGGAACTCTGACATTATTCACAAAAATAACAGGGTCAGATGGTCTAGCCCTAGTACATTTGTAAATAATAAGCTCACTCTTTTTGCCGTTAAACATGATATCAAATTCCTTGGCATAATTTTCACAAGCAGTTATCATGTTGTAATGCGCTTACACTAGGTGCCAGTAACTTAACATCATCTGCATAGCTAAAAGCACCAGCATAAACACTGCCCATATGACAGCCAACACCTAGATTTTGCAATTTGTTCATCAAATCATCAACATATATACAAAACAAAATAGGGGATATAACAGTATGTGATAAAATGAAAAACCTGATTACATGTATCTCAAACCTAACAAATGCAGATGCTTCTGTTCATTTTCCTGGCAAGGTTTGGGTCCATTTGTCCCCTTTAGGTTAACTGAAAATCACTGCAGTTGTTCTGTGTGATCACCTTTATGTCCTATGATGAAACATTACTACCATGATGGGCATGGTCTCTACCAGGACGAAAATGGCCTAAGCCTCACAGGGCATAAGGGTCACTAAAAATGCATATGAAAATGATCCTCAATATATGCCACCACCTTCACAGTCACCAGATCTCAAACTAACTGAACTCATATGGGAAATTTTGTATCAGCTTGTGAAACGGTACTTTCCATCACAATCACAAAACTCCAAATGAGGAAATATCTCTTGGAAGAAATGTACTTTATCCCTCCAGCAAAGTTATACATTTGTAGACTCTATGCCAAGGTGTGTTGAAAGTAATCTGGCGGCTCCTGGAGGCCTGACACCTTACTACAACGGCGTATGTTGATTTTTCCATTAATAAATTACAACCCCAATTCCGAAATAGTTGAGACAAAGTGCAAATTGTGAATAAAATCAAAACACAGTGGCCCTCATTTATCAAACATGCATACACCAAAAAAATGGGTGTTCACCAAATCTCCCGCAAGGATCGGCATTTATCAATCTGAACGTAAGCGAACGGTCCACAAAAATCTCAAGCCAGGTCTGACCAGGCGTACGCAAATTTGAAACCAGCGTACAACATGCAGGAACCAGTGCAGCTGTCAAAATGATTAATAAACCATAAGCAGCGATGCGGACGTCAAACTGTTGTTGCTTTTATTAGAAAAATGAATTAATAGGCTAAATAAATAAATGAATAAATAAATAATCATTAAATAAGACACCTGTGTTGAGAAATTAATCAAACTTATATTTTGAGACAACCAGCTTGTCAGGCCAGACGGCTGACAATTACAATCAATTTGATTAAGCGCAATGTGTGGCTTGACAGATATGCAGTGTGGTATGTCAGATGCTCATCCAGTCAGATATATACTGAACAACAAAAAAAACGCAAGTTAATTAAATGCAGACTGGAAAATAAGTTTGTGCGCAATTATTTCAGAAAATCAATTTTATTACTAGCGCGTGCACATTTACACTCGTTTCATCAAACTTTTCTTTATTTTGCGGTCACTTTGACTGAGTAACCATAAAAGTCCATTAACTAACTAGCTAACTTGCGTTTCTTTTGTTGAACAGTATATATAGGCCTGCAGACACTTTGACCATGATCACATTTTGACAATGGCAGATCTTCTATTGTTAGAGGAATAAGCTTCTGTCAGACGTGAGTAGAACTTTCGGCACAGAGAAGATCTCCTCCGGGAAAGTGACGAGTGGCTGCTCGTTTTGTGTGGCACCCAATAAAATGTCATGGAGTAATACTAATAAAAGTACAATGAAGAGTGATCTCTGCAGACTGTATTTTAACAATTACCCTCATGCAGCTCCGATCGAGGGGGTGGGGACTCATCCATGTCCCCACCGCCTCGTATTCCCACGATGGAAGGGGAGCCCATCAGTGCTGCCACGCGCTCCTCGAACGGTGACAGCTGGAGGTTTGAGTCTGGTTGGCCTCCGTCGGTCGGTGCACTGCTGCGCCTGACCGCAGCAACCCGTTTTTTGGTGGCGATCTTAAAATCGGACCACTTTTTTTACCTACATGTAAAGCATTTGGATTGTCAGTTATGTAGGCTGCATAACATGAAATATCATGGATCTATAAATTAAATTTATTAATGAATTAAATCAAACCTCTGCAGCACTCCGGTTTTCCACCCCTCTGCAACAATAGTTTTCCAAACAGCAGCCTTCTGGGCTCCCTTTATGCCACTCTTAAGGCTTCCAAATAAAATTATTTTATTTTTCTCCACCTCCGATGTGATAATTTATATTTCCTCCTCAGTGAAGTGCTTTCTCTTTGCCGTCTTTCGTGAGTCCATGTCGTAAAGTGGGCAGGACTATGCCTCCCGGAGCATGAATTTATAGGGGTGTGTCATGTAAATTACGATGGTTTCAGCCACCAGATTTATCAACGTCACGCCAGTTCTACACCGAAATCAGCGACATACACACTTTTAGTAAATCAGACGTGACACCTAGCGAACGCTGATATTTACACCAGAATCTTCGCCAGATCCTACGCAAGTTTGATAAATGAGGGCCAATAACTTTCAAATCACACCAGCCAGTATTTTATTCACAATAGAACAGAGATAACATAGCAAATGTTGAAACTGAGAAAATGTGCAATTTTATCCACAAAATGAGCTCTTTTCAAATTTGATGGCTACTACAGGTCTCAAAAAAGTTGGGACAGGGGCCTATTTACCATGGTGTAGCATCTCCTATTATTTTAAACACAGAGTGGAGATGTCTGGGCATTGAGGAGACAAGTTTCTTGAGTTTAGCCATTGGAATTTGATCCCACTCTTGTTTAATACAGGCTTCCAGCTGCTGGAGAGTTTTGGATCTCCTTTGACGGTCTTTTTGTTTAATTATGCGCCAAATGTTCTCAATCTGTGAAAGATCAGGACTGCAGGCAGGCCAGTTCAGCACACGGACTCTTCTACTATGAAGCCATGCTGTTGTGATAGCTGCTGTATGTGGTTTTGCATTGTCCTGCTGAAATACACAAGGCCTTCCCTGGAATAGATGTCGTCTGAAGGGGAGGATCTTTATATACCTTTCAGCATTCATGGTGCTTTTTAAAACATGCAAGTGTCCCACACCATATGCACTAATGCATCCCCATACCATCAGAGATGCTGGCTTTTGAACTGATCGCTGATAACAGGAGGGGTGGTCTTTCTCCTCTTTAGCCCAGAGGACACAACGCCCATAATTTCCAACAAGAATGTCAAATTTTGGGCTCGACTGACCACAGGACACTTTTTCACTTTGCTACAGTCCATTTTAAATGAGCCTTGGCCCACAGAACACGGTGGTGCCTCTGGATCATGCTCAACAATGGCTTCCTTTTTGCATGATAGAGTTTTAGGTGGCATCTGTGGATGGCATGGCGGACTGTGTTTACAGACAGTGGTTTCTTGCAGTATTCCTGGGCCCATTTAGTGATGTCAATGACAGAATCATGCCGGTGAGTGATGCAGTGACGTCTGAGGGCCCGAAGATCACGGGCATCCAATAAAGGTCTTCGGGCTTGTCCCTTACGCATAGAGATTTTCCAGCTGCTCTGAATCTGATGATGTTATGCACTGTCAATGATGAGACCTACAAAGCCTTTGCAATTTGACATTGAGGAACATTGTATTTAAAGTATTCCACAATTTTTTACGCAAGCCTTCACAGGTTGGAGAGCCTCTGGCCATTTTTACTTCTGAGAGACTCAGCCTCTCTAAGACATCCCTTTTATAGCCAATCATGTTACACACCTGATGCCAGTTAGCTTAATTACTTGCTAAATGTTCTTTCAGCTGATTTTCTTATATATTAATTGCTTTTTCAGCCCTTTTTTGCCTGTGTCCCAACTTTTTTGAGACCTGTTGCAGCCAGAAAATTTGAAATAAGATCATTTTGTGGATAAAAATGTAAAATGTCTCAGTTTCAACATTTGAAATGTTATCTGTGTTCTATTGTAAATAACATATTGGCTCATGTGATCTGAAAGTCATTGCATTATGATTTTATTCACTATTTACACTTCGTCCCAACTATTTCAGAATTGGGACGAAAATATATATATATATATATATATATATATATAGCATATAATCATTTCATCCAGCACCATCTGGACCTGTGAAATTCCTCCCTTAGTCACTCAATCAAAATGTACTTGATAATGGGATTAAGAGTTGTTCACTCACAACTGGTTTATGCCAGACCTGTTGAATTTAACTCTTACTTAAATATAACATTTCTAGCAATGTGAAGTACGCTAGAAAAGCAAGCAGAAAATGATAAGCAAGACTGTAAAAGATGAGAAAGAAAAAAATTGGAAAGGGTTGCACAGCCATTTGCAATGCTCTGGGACTCCAGCAAACCACTGCAAGCTCTATTATTGCCAAAACTTTGAACACATCTAAAAAGTCACGAAAGGGCCCAGCAAGCATCTAATGTACAGCAGGCCTCGTTCACCCGGATGAGGGCCATGTTCATGATTCCACCATTAGAGAGTGACTGGGCAAAAATTGTATCCATCAGAGAATTGCAAGGCAAAAACCACTGCCAATCAAGAGGAACATAAAGGTTTGTCTAACATTTTCTAAAATGATGACCCCAAGCCTTTTGGTCCATGAATGATTTAGTCAAAAGTAAAACTTTTAGGACACATCTGTCCCATTGCATCTAGCATTAAACTAAAACAGTACTCCACTATAAGTACACCAAACCAAAGCCACTCATGATGATCATGTGATGGTGTGTGGGGATGCTTTGCTACTTCGTGGTCTGGGTGGCTTGCCATGAATGACATAACCATGAGTTCTGCTCTCTATGAGAAAATCTTGAAGCAGTATTTTGATCATCAGTCCGTCATGTGAAGCCTGAGCGTGATTTGGTTCTGCCACAAGATGGTGATCCAAAGCGCACAAGCAATTCGATCTCTGAATGGGCCAAAATTCATCCACAGTGGTATAAAAAAAAAAAAAAAAACGATCTCCAGTCAATGGAAGCTTTTGGTGCATTTGTTGCTTCTGATGGGAGCACAACATTACTAGGTCCCCCTAAACTCAATAAAATTGAACATAGGTGATATATGTGCGAATGAAGTTCTCATTTACAAAGTGTATTTTTAGTTTCTCATGTTCATGTTGTTTTGCATTACTTTTTGTATGAAAATCTGAAACCATTTAGCATGAAAGATATTCAAAAATAAAGGAAATCAGCAGGGGGAGAATACTTTTTCATAGCACTGTACACACATGCATATACCCACCCATGCATGAACATGCATACATACATAAATACCGACAGTATATACATACAAGCTGGAGAGTCCATTTCACAGAATGCAACCATCTTATGACTCCATCTTATATTTAACACCTGAAACAGGTTACAACTGAGGTGGAAGAGGGTATTATCGAGCATACTGAAAGTGGAGCTGTATCATTCATCGATAAAATGATTTTTTTTCTGATAGGAAACTATAATAAACATTTGCTATTGGGGTATTCTTTAAGTTATTACCTAAGTCCAGTCACTAATTTGTTGTCAAGTGTTTACATCTTGTTAGTTTGTTCATGCCTTATTGTTTATTTATGCAGAACAACTATATCCTGGAGTTATACCCAGTATATTCTCTAAGGGTATAAAGCTTTGAACATTTTAGACAACTTTATTCAGATAACTTATTCATATAACAGCCTGCCCTGTAATCCTTTGAGCTCAGAATGATATCAGAGGATCATAATATTGCCCTCCTGGACTGTTATTAGGCATTGTGAATAGATTAATATGACACAAAGTGATTTTAGTCTTATGCCTCGCTGTGAGGAACGGGAGGAACATTAATGTGGATATAAATGTGGATACAAATTAACCTTGATTCGTTTGACTACATCTTTTTTTTTTTACTATTTTGAAGGCATGTCACACCTTCAATCCACAAACCCTCACCTACATGCATTTCACAGAGGACTGAGAACAAACACACAGCATTCTTATTCTTCTTCACTGTAGAACCAGAAACAAAGTCTAAAAAAACTGAGTTTAGACTTTTACAAATGTGAGCACTGAGCGTATCTCTGTATGGCGAGTGAACACATGATGAAGTAAGGAGTAAGCACCACTTCATTGTATGTGTCCTGTCAGCATGGTGTATAACTACCCCTTTCCTTCCTCAAGGTGACCATCCTCAACTTTGGCCATCCATTATCCTGTCAACATACACTGTGCCCCACCACAGTTTCCACAGGACTGAGAACATTGTATTTAATTAAATCATCAGTAATCCCCAAACTCATCTCTTCTCAGGGAAAGTAATTAATGCTTTTGGAGGGTGATGGCTAACTGTTAATTAACTGCTGCTTTTTTTCCCAAATAAGACCTTTACTGGGAGTAAATTTATGGCTAGTATCGTCAATATCAGGTGCTCAGAACGTGATAGGAATTTGTCATTTCCACCTGAATCAGAGAGATTAGACACAATAGAGCTCATAATTAATCCATCAATTTATACTTGTTTGTTTCTTTTTAAAAAGCTTAATAAGCTACCTCTGGTAATTAGCACTGCAAGCATTGGCTGTGGAGGAACCCTCCGTTACCACCATAAGTGTGCATAGTCTGTCTATTATGTATTCATTTTGGAGACAAATACAGATAAAAATTTAATGGCATTAATCATATTACAAAATTAGCTGGGTTTAATTAATTAAAGATATGCACAGCAAATTAATTATACATTTGCACAATATTATCTTGAACTAATGAAGGCCTAACAAAGCAGTAGTGTCGATTTTTAAGAGGTGTAGATTAGTGAGATCTTAATTATGTCTAAAACAAAAGCCTGCCGCTTGCTTGGGCATAGTGTTCTGCAAAAGGTGTCTTTTCAGCACTTTCCACCCAACAAAAAATGAGAGAAATTTCACATTGTTTTGTATAAACTGCAGTACATGGCAATGATTTAAGAGATACATGGAAAATAATGAGGGCTGTGATTGGCATAAGAGGCAATAATGACCTTGTTGGGGCTCATTTACCTAGAGAAAAAAAAAATGTTATTCAATGCAGGTGATGTTCAATAGGAAGACTTGAATGCACAGGGAAGTGTGTGCTAAGAGTGCTTGGAGAAAATTCTAAGGTTGCCAGAAGATTATTTTGTGCTCACTTGCTGGTTTAAAGCAATATCTCACATTGCTTGGTCTTCTAGTCACTTGTGATTGTTGCACAGTGGTTTGGTACAATGTACGCAGAAAAATGTTCAGAGATTATTCGACTCAATACAGAGTCAAATTAACTCCAAAAAATTCTATTTGATTCCACTCTGTCCAGAGTGGAATCAAATAGACTCAAGAGTTGATTTAACTCTGAACATTTTGCTGTGTAGGCATTGACAAACACTTATTTGAGACTCAAAAATAAAATAAATAAATAAATAGCAAAGAATATCCAAAAAAGTATCACTGAGTTTAATTCCCATTCATACATACGTACTGCTAGTCAGCAAATTACAAACGATTTTTACTCATACATATAGTATATTGCATTTTTAGGATATTTTGTAAAACTCATCTCTTGAACAGCAAAATGCATATTGCCTTGCCAAAAAAGAACGACAAAAAAAGTTGCCTATTTGATTTTAAACAAGCAAATACTCAAGAGCCTTTAATTGAATCATTATTGCAGTTGTTAATATGTTTCTGCCGGCAAGATTTTTTTAAAACCTTGACTGGTGTAGCATGTAGCTTCTCATTTCTTTAATATCCATGTTGGAAAACACATCCCATGATCATAGAAAAGATGATACTGTGTTGCGAGATAAGCAAATTATTGGCCTGGATCAAGCAAGGAAAACAGCTAGCGATCGCTAAAATCGCTAGAATCGGATTGAGAACTGCCTGATGCATTATTAAGACTGGGAGGATAGTGGTGAGCCATCATCTTCACAGAAGAAAAGGGTCAGAAAAAAATCATGAACTAGATGCAGTATTGTATTTATATATTTTAGTTACTCAGGCATTATGCTTATTATATTAAGGCATTTTCTGTTGAAATTTGAGAATTCAAAGCAATATTTGAACACTTTAGCCAAAAAAAGAAGAATGTAAGATGGTTTGAAAACTGCCAATAAACACAGAGGAAGTGATAAATACAATGCAAAATGAAGATGGATTAGCAACAATGGAATCAGATTTTGACTTGCAGTCGAGCAGATTCAGTTCGTTTCATTTCTTGTTCGTTTTCAAATTTGTGAGTGTGCACAGTAATCATTGCTCAGCTCCTTTAGCCCCCGGAGCAGATACAGCCGCAGAAAACCACTGTAGGTTCCACAGTTCTCCAGGGTAGATGAGACTACAATGACAATATGAGCTCCAAAACTGAACAAATGATGAATGAGAAAACATTGCCTGGTTAGATGAATATCTAACTGTGCCGTGACATGGTCATAATTTGATGTAAACAACATTAAATCAAAGGGTCAATCATGCAATTCATCAATGTTGCCAGCTGCTGTTTGTAATGCAATGTGTGGAAAATGTCTTAAGGCTTTTAATTTAGACATTAGGCCCCTTAATTTCAATTTAGGACCATTTCAATGTTACATAATTCGGAAGCATTGTTGCTTAACATGTGCATCTTTCTTATGGCTGCAGTCTACCTCTTTTTAAATACAGTTATACATACAATCCGCTTCCATGAGGATAGTGTGCCACTTTATAAAGCACTCATCATTACATGCTTGTGACATGAGCATGGGAGCAGCACAGCATGAAAGTGTGGCCTAACAGACACAACTGTGTGATGCTGTAGAGCGATAATGGACCAAACTCCCAAAATATCTTGCCATATGTGAATGCATCAAGTACAAATGGACATTTTGTAACACTGTGATTTTGAGATAAAGGCTGTTAAAGTTGGGGACTTTTTACTTGATCTGCCATAGCAGTTTACTTCTTACATGATTCCACTGAAACTAATGGGTGAATCACTCTAATTTTTTGACATCTAATACTTTATAGGTACAACAAACTGTAGTAAAAAGTAAGAAAAAAAAAGTCCAAGTGCCACGAAATGTCCATTCTTAATTGATGCGTTCGCATATCTGTTTGAAATCATCCAGGCAAAACGGGTGTCCCACGTCACAACAAATACTGCTGGCAACCTTAAGTGGCAATGAGTGTAAATGTATCTCAATATCAAAAGACACAACATCAATACTAATATTATTGCAAAAATTCTGTTTTATTTGCTTTTTGTTAACTATTGAGTAAATTTGATTTCAATAGTCATTTAGGGTTTTTTAAGTAAAAAAAAAATAGACTCGATTTAAAACGTTTTTTAAACAAATGTATAAAGGGTGCGTTCTGCTTCTATTTATTTTGTATTTCCATGTTCAGTGATCTTCAAATCAAGAATGACTATCGCTGCTTCAAATTGCATTTTTCATGTGAAGTTAAATCCTGAAGTTTGTCCCCCTGTGGCAGTCAGCTGAAATGTCTTTTGTCCTCAGTCTCAAAAATTAAGCTGTTACATCCAGCTCAGCTCAATGACTCAGAAACCAGTTCAAATTTGGAATAATTTTATGATCAATTACAACAGTAATGTAGCAGAAATAGACCTTGAATGTATGACAAATTCTCAGCCTCTTTGTTTTCTTTTTTCTATTATTTGATGCATGAAGAAAAATGCATCATAATCGATAAATTTATCCTACTATGATGTATTTGTTCTGTCAGAAAACAGTACTACTGTTTTACCCATTACCCTTGAGTTACATGGGCATTTTTATTCATCACTGTTCTGCATTTTGAAGGTCAAAACAGATTGAACGCATGACTAGTTCTCCTCCATTATACTCTCGAAGTTGGATGCATGGTTGCAAATGTGTTTGTACGTATGTTCTGAACGTTATATGTGTGTATATGTAGGCTGTGCGTTAAAAGCGAGCGAGGATATCATGAGCCTAGTTGTGTAGACAGGGACTCCTGCAGCCATGTTAGATGGAGTGTAACAAATGTTCTCTGTTCAGGCCTTGTCTGTTCCTGACAGTCGCGGTTTAAAGGGATTGGAGTCTGTGTGTCAGCGGGCTCACACTGCATCCCAGCCAGTGTAATGTAATCAAGAAGGACATGCTTGGTCTGTTGCTTTTATAGGGCATTCTGCACTTGAAGCCATAAAAAAATAAACAACAGCATACTGCTTGTTGCCTTTTCTCAGAGAGAAAGAGGCTACACGGTGATGGTAAACCACAGAAAAGATTTTGGAATACTTGATTGCATAGCTTTTAGAGACAATGTGGCTTCTACGACAAAGAGCTAATGCAATGCAAACACAACTGCTCCTGCGGAAACAGTGGCAAGAATGCACTTTCTAGCCACAAGCAGAGGTGTGAAACTCCTATGTTGCTTTGTTGCCCAACATGAAAAAGGCTGTGATAATGACAGCAAAAAGTGTGTGAGTGTTTTCCTCAATTCTGAACGGTTGAATGGCTGCGTCTCCATCAAAACTACTGAAGTGCTTTCAGTGACACAGATGTGCCAATAGTGCTAATTTATTCATCCTCTTGCTGGAAAAGGGTGGGCTGAATAAACTTCCTGTCTCCCTCATTAGAACCAAATTCATTAGACCTGCACAACACTGCACATGATAGGCTACATGTGTGAATCAGGCTGAGAGTGCATGGAAATTGAGTACATTTCTGTGGTGGTGGGTGAAGAATATCTTTCATCCGCCAGGGTTTTACACTAATTTTGTGCTGTGATGAAAGCGGCTCTGATTCAAGTTTTCTTGCAGTTATGTCTCAGCAAATAATAATCAACCATCTGTCCTGTCATTGGGATTTAGCTGCATCTATTATTTCTTTATTTGCCTTCCTCCTCTGAAGTGGGATATTCTTCTCAATTAGCCTTCTAAAATTGTTATATTGGCATAGTGGCTGATAGTTTATTTTAAATTCAGTATATATAGAAATGCTGAATGATGCATGATGCTGACTGAGCAGTGTTGCAAGTAATATGTTGCTCAGCGAAGAAAAAAATAACAACGGAGCATTCTCAAGGCGGTAGAACAACAGAACAGCCTCATTGGGTCCATTCGAGGAATAAAACCGTCAAAATGGATCGCCTCTGCATGTTCCCATGCAGTCATGCCCGTGCGTCACCATACATACAGGCAAAATGTTGTTACGTGCGCTAGTGTTGAAGGGTTAGGAATTGTATGAGGCTCCGATTATTATTATTATTATTATTATTATTAGTACTGTTGTGTTTTCATTCTTCTTCGTTGTCCTCTCACGAACAAAAGTTGCTTCAATACAAGTCGGAAGTTAGCCTACCCTTGAAAACCTGAGTCAACTTTGTCACTGTTCATTTGACTGACAATTTGCCCTTAGACGCATCAGGATGACTTTGTGTGAAAATGAAAATGTTGCCTCTTTGTCTAAAAGTAGGAGTTCAGTTATGCATGGTGAGGCAACCTGATTGGCACTGGACCTTCATCTCACTATACTCACCTCAGTCTCCTTCAATTAGTCGCCCGAACGTTTTGAGCAACGTTGGAACGAGATAACTATTGCTCAACTTCTTCTCCTCCATTGAAACTGTCGGAAGTACAGTGTGATTGCATTCATTTGAATCCCGCATCAATTAACCCCATCGAAAATAATGTTATCAATCCGTTTCAAGCTTGGAGATCACGGCCTAACAAAAGCAACGAAAGGCTTTTGAAAACAGTTCTTTTCTTCACTTCTCATTCCATTCCTACAAGGAAACCTAATGACATCAGATTGGCCGAAAGGGTTCAGGTTTGAAGTTCAAGTTGAACTGTGATGGTTCCGCCAAAGACTTTGATAATAATTTATCATTTTACTATTTCATTGCAAAAATGCTTCACATGATAAACCTAAAACTTTATTTCAATTATTTGCATTAAATTTTCAGGTTTTATCCTTTGAAAAAAAAAAAAAGGTTAATTTAAACAATAATAAATATAATTTAAGAAATCCTAAAAAAAAAAAAAAAAGTGCGGGCTATACTGAATTTTTTTGTCTATAGAGTATTTTCTGTGTAGCATATTGACAGTTAGATCATATACCAAATATATCCGAGGAGATTTCAGTAGTTTTGCCGGACTGCATAACTACAGCCAGATCAGGGTACAACATTAGGCCACACTTTTAGCCATTCGCCTAATTTAAAAATAATTTACGCATTAAGGATTGTTCATCCTCAAAAAGCCAAACGACTTACCACATTATAATAAACTCTCCAGAAGATTGCAATTCGATCATGCGTTTCTGAAGTGCAATTGCTGTGATTTGCCTCGGCAACAAGGCTAATCGTAACGGCCCGGGCACATTTTACCACTGTCCGAAATGTCGGGAAACGAATTGAAGATAATTATAATAATTTAAGTCAGATTTACGGAATGCAATTTCTCAGATCGTTCATGTTTTACGATGTTGACACTTGTATAATGTAAGAATTGTCTGTTTTGTCTTAAAAGCCTGATATGACGCCATTAAATGCGATGTCTCAGAAAATATTAATTGGACGGAGCGCAAATGGTTGCTTATTGGACCGAATAACTACATCGAATAACATGGAACAAGTTTACACAAAGTTGCAGTGGCTGATGCGTTTAAAATGGACGAGGCATGTTAAACCTTACCCCACTACAACCCACAAGGCAGTGACTTAAATGTATTTGGATCTTCCGGTGAAGATCCGGTATTTGATATTTGGATCAATTATCCTAAAAACATTTTGTTGAAAAAAGAAGTCACTAACACAGCCCAACTGAAGCGCACTACTGTCTGTGAGCTGTGATGAAGTTTTCAGATCTGCACGCAAGTTACCGGGTCCCGAGCTGGAAACCCATTGTAACCTAAATCGACCGACGCACCGAACTTTCTCCTTGAAGAGAATCTACCATTTCTAGAATTGAGGCCTTTACTTGATCTGTGTTATGCTGCTTTTGTTAGGCTAACATACGCTTAACCGATATGGTTGACTTACAACGATGTAACGAAGTGAATCATTTTGATAAGTGCCCTTTCATGTTTTTGCCGACTGTCGTGACTTCTACTGCGCAGGCCCTATGTAATGCTCTTGCTTTTAAATGACCCGTGAATATTAATTTACCTGCGTCGAAACGAGTTGGCACGCAACTATTCAGCTAAATACAATGGGAATACCAGACCGTGCTTAAATCGCATCTTCATTTGCATTACGGGTCCAAAAATCATGCAAATCTTAATTAGACTGTCTCCATTTTCGAAAAATTTGAAAAAGCATTCTATGTTAATTACCGTTCGGCAATGGCCTTGTCCGTGGTCACTGGATCGAGAGAATTATTGATTCTAGAGTAAATGAACATTTAACGTAATGCTTAATGCTTAGTTGCGAATGGCCTTTGTGGAACTATTTATATCATGAAAGACAATTATTTAAACAAATACAACTAGTTTCAAATATCCCATACGGATGTATTTACTAATGTGGTGGGCAATACTGAAGGGAAACTCGTCAAAAGGGAAAACTCGTGGCACAATATATTCCGTTTTACAATTATGAGTTTCAAATGTCTTTAAAATGACTGGTTAGTTTTCTTTTAATAAAATCTTTTTGTAGATTAGATGAATCCAGATCTTTCCATTTTAACTTCACAGATCACAGGCTTCTCAAAGGAAGTCATGAAAACTCATCATTTGGAATATGGGCCTATCATAATGCGGCATGGTGTAATCCAGACTCATTACATAGTCTGCATAATGTATTAGGCCTATATATTTTCTCCTGGCTTCGCTTACTTTAAATGCAATCAGTCCTTTTTTTCTGTCAGTTAATTCTGTTGGGAGCCAATTTTATTTTAATAGGAAGAAACCAATTCATACGTATGATATAAATGAAACGTGGTAAAATTTTAGTGCAAAATTATAAGTTTGCCTCGCTCTCGTCTTGTCCACCGATTTGGACGGGTTTTTTAAAAAAATTCTATTTTTATATATTTTTTCTTTTGGCTCAAATGATGGGCAAACGAAATGCATGTCCATGAATGACAGCAGGGATAGCGCTTTTCGTGGAGTGTTGCGATTTTTCCCGAAACTTTTGGTTAATTTTTTGAAGAAATATGTGCAACATGCACTGCCTACTTTGCCAAGCCAGTCTAATGTAGGCTATCCCATATTTGAGTAGGGCTATACATAATGACAATGTGGCCAGCACATTATTTTTTGATGATTTTGATGATGATGATGGTGATGGTGGGGGTGGTAGTGGTGAAGATGGCAACCTGTATAAACTTGAGTGCAGAAATGCAGGGTTTTATTTTTTCAGTAAACAGTGCAATTCGTGAGCCTATATTTTGACTCGTTCGTTTATCATTTATATTGGATATTTTAAACTGGACATGTCACCGCTATCACTCACGATGAAGTCGATTTAGGCTATGGCAATGCCCTGTATTTTTAGTGGGCCAATGTCAAAGAACTAAATTGTATTTCCCCTAAACGTGAATAACCATGAATCCACGTTTTTTGTTTATGCCTATAACGACCATGTTTCCGGATAGTCAATATGCGTGATAATTTATGGTTTCAGTGACAGGCTGTGATATTGTATGTCTGCCTAAGCCTATTATTTATTCATTATCGACCACTGAGAATGATCAAAAACACATTATATCATATGAAACCACCTCTTCTGGCCAATGCACTAATGATTTACTTTTTTTTTTTTTCAATTTGCACACATCAGTGAAAGACAGTGGGGCACGTAATTAATCGCTCCTCGCACTCCCACGATTCATCCGGTTGTGGCCGTGGTGCTCTGAGTTCAGTTGCCTGCTGAGGAGAAATATTGCCGGGCAACGCTGGTGGTCTTCGTCCTGCGTTAATTAGGAAACTCTCAGAGAAAAATACCGAGTCTTGAATTCAGAGGCTTTTCTTTCCTTGCTGTTGGATCTATTTCCTTGAGGTGATTACAAGCGGATCAGTTCCTCCAATCTGCTATTCTGAACAAATCGCAGATCATTCAGAATTAATAAAACTGCACAACTACAAAATAGAAGTTTAGCTCCGGCCTGGACCCGTCGGTATCAGCCAATAGACTTGTGCACGCAAGAACCCAGTGGGGTTTGCATGCCTTATTTTCCCCTCCAAATCACTGTCCCTTTTTTTCACTCAGACTATTTTGTATTCTGGTCAGCTCGGGAGATTTGGGCTATTTGTTCCATTTTGGTTCGTTTTCTTAATTTTAATGACCAACTCAAGTTGAATTTTAATGGAACAGATTAATCAAAATATCGCTACATATCCAAGTAGATTTATTTGGATTAAAAAAACAAAAACGAATCACTTTTAAGTCTGAAATGGAGTCTGAACATCTGACCACACATTTATTGAGCAGCACGCCTATATACCGAGGAAATGCACACTCATTCTAGGCCCAAAGATTTTTCCTGAAAGGCTGCCCAAATACGCAATGTAAATGCTAGAAGTGCTGAAGCCTGCCTGACAATTGCATTAAATGCATCTTAGCACATGCTTTAAGATTTCAAGCCTTTATGCATTAAAGCCTTTATGTCTATTTCTTTCCAGTTTTTATTATTGAAATTATTATTTTATACAATTGACCAAATCTTCACTGACAGCTTCTGTTCAACGGTTTGTTTAATATTTTCGCGGGATTTAAGGGGGACACAACTTCAGGCAAACTTCTTACCAGCTGACAGCAATCGGTGACAACTAAGTACATTTAAAGTTAGATTGCTTAAGCCCGGAGTGCAAATGATTTCAGTTCACGACTATGCGCTGCCTATACCGACAATGGCCCAGTAGATGTGGAAAAAGTCTCAAACGCGTCGATGCTTATGACTAGAAAGGAACGGATAACATTGCTGTATTTTATATGCACTGACTAAAGCATGATTTATTGTGAGCTATCTATCTATGCGCTACTGTTCTGGATGGGTAATGAATATTGCAGGCTATAATTGTGTGTATAGTAAATACAAAGAATTATCATGATTTTCGCCCAAGCGTGTATGTTTTTAGTCCAACTGGCAAAACCCAACACACTAAATATGTTGTACCCTTACAGGTACATTGAAATTATGCTACAGTATGATGAATCTGTCAGAACACAAGTGCGAAACCATTAAAAAGAAGTAAATTTAGCAATACATTCACAATATGAATCCTTAATTTGAACTGGGCTGTAGTGGAATGATTAAGTGTCATCAAGATTATCAGCGATGTGCCTAACGAACTGAATTAGATAAAAGATAGGAGGATATTTGCAACTGGGAACAATAGGGCTAAAATTTGAGCAACATCTATGGTCAAATTTGAACTTAATTTGATCGGACTCCACAGAGCCGTGTTCCATATCTTTTTAAGATTGGTCATTTAAAATGCAGAAAAACTTTTTCGACATGGTTTAAACTTCATTAAACCAAGATCCTCTTTTTTGAGGAATCCATCGTACTGTCCTAATTTTCTTATTGCACAGTGTTAAAAATCAAAACAGTTTGTCTTTTATTCTGACCTGTGAATGAAATAACTGTTAGGGTATGTGCTATCGGTGGAACCATGGTGGTGTCACAGGAAAACAATTATTTATCTGTAATCAGGTTGTGCACACCCTGAGCATAGTCAGTGGATTTAGCCCCGCGTTATTACCACTGCTATAAGAGACCAGTCCAATTTCATGTCCATTGGCTGGTCAAATCAGAGGCGGAAGCCCTAGCAAAATCTACCTGATGCATAATTATTCCTTGTGTTGCAAGTAATATACTTGCTTAAACCGTTCCATGAGAGGCACCACCTGTATTATCCTGCAAATTACGCTCTGGACGATCACGCAAAAGTTCATTCAACCAACATCGCGACGGTAGACATTTCTAACGAAAATGAGAGGCCGTTGCCCATAAAATTAGCATAAATGGATTGCCTTGCGGTAATTGAATTCATACTAAAATGTAAGCACGTCGACTATATTCCGAAAAGATATTTTTCTTTTCTGCAGAAATATATAACGGGTTGCTTCACGAACAATTAACAGAGTGCACAACATACTTTCATAAATTTTCCTTAAATAAGTTCATTCAAGTGTCCACTTCTGTTCAGGGACAGTCATGTAAATTATGGTCCGTTTCTCGACTTCCCTACTACAATTTAATCAAACCGCACTTTACAAGAGGGCCTGCATTGTATAACACAAGAGGGCAGTAATGTACTGTCACAGTCTTCGACATATCACTGAAAGCGTGAAGTTCCCAAAAAACTTAATGTCAAATTACAAAAGCACAGCTCTCCATAAGTATTCAAAACGTAGCTTTTCGGAAAGTATGATACGAATAGCAAATTTGTTTATTTATTTATTTATTTACCATAAAATAACATCATCGAGCAAATATAGCAATGCCAGTTTTTATACAATGTTATTAGAAATATTTTCAACCGATAGGGGACTTACAAAAAAAAAGTTTTCTTCATGAAAGCAAGGACTGTGCAAAGTATGACCCATCATTTTTTTTCTGAAGTTTAAAAATTGGTACACGCGCCAGCTATTTTTTAAGTGGGCTGAACATTCAATATTACATGAAAATCTGCTGTTAGGCCTGCCGGTTATATCCTACGAGCTACTTTGCAGAGGTTGTGATGGAAAGGACTAATGCAGATTTACCAGTGTGGCCTGTGCATATTCTGACAAACTTAACTTCAAAATTTATTGATTCAAATGGAAATCTCAACGTCATATAGGCTCGTGAATTACGAGATTAAACATGTTTGCTTCTGCTCAGGCGTTTTGATTCCGAATTTACTTCACGAGAAATGAGTTTTAGGTCAAATTTTATCACTTAAAGACAAAAATGTGATAGATTTTATCAACGTTTAATTTTATGGCACAAAGTTTACGTTGCCCATTCAATCTTGCCATTTCAAAAACTGAAACAATTATAAAGCGATGAGTCATCATGGGCTCTCATCCCACAGGAGGAAAAAAAATAACTAAGGAAGTATTTTGCAAACATAACCAGTGAACTTGATGTATCACGTGCATAATTGGGGGTTTGAGCCCTGATGTTTACTAATTGAAGTTAACGAGGGTATAACCACAACACGTACTGAATCAGATTAGGGACGGATTATATTCCGTTTTAGTACGATCACATGGGCCCACTAACCGTATTGTTTTTGTCATTGTTGCGCTTTTCAGTAAGTAACTCAGAAACATACAGATAGGCTACAGATACAGAAACACATAGATATATAACAATACAAAAATATGTATATTTTTTAATTTCAGTGTTATTGACTAAATGTTTAAAGGCAAGTATAGCATTAATCTGGGCTTTGATGGGCTTTTCACTATTTCATATGTTACTCTTGTAGTATCTTAAATGTCACCTAACAGCTTTACATTTTATTTTAGCGAGTTCTAACCAGAGGTCAGGCTGTCTTGCTCATCTATTTGGATAGAAGTTTAGAAATGCCCTGCTGTGATTGGTCAGGGTGGAGCTCATTGTTATGCTGTCAATCCAAATCACATGGCAATCCACTTTTAACAGCTGAGGTTGGCGGATAAGTTTTCAGAGTTCTCTCAAGACCCATGTGAGGTGGAGCAAGCCAGTGAACAGAAAGAGTGGGGATACAGGAGGTCGGCGGCAAATGCCAAAGTTTTGGCATAAATACAACTTTTAACATTTTAGTTTTGATTATTCACGAGCACTACCTCTTTGAATATCATTTAATCTTTTTGTTTTTTTTTTCGTGGTGGGACTGAGTACTATAAAGGCAGTTGAATGTATAGCATGATGGAAACCGAGATAAAAAGCCCGCTTCCGCAGTCCAATACCGGCTCGGGCGGTAACAATGGTAAGAACAACAGTGCCAGTGACCAGGACCGTGTGAAACGGCCAATGAACGCCTTCATGGTGTGGTCCAGGGGCCAGCGAAGGAAGATGGCTCAAGAGAACCCTAAAATGCACAATTCGGAGATCAGCAAACGTCTTGGGGCTGACTGGAAACTGTTAACCGACGCAGAGAAGCGACCCTTCATTGACGAAGCAAAGCGCCTGCGAGCCATGCACATGAAGGAGCATCCGGATTATAAATACCGACCCCGCAGGAAGACCAAGACCTTGCTCAAGAAGGACAAGTACTCCTTGCCTGGAGGACTACTTGCGCCTGGAAACAACGCTGTCAACAACGCTGTCTCCGTCGGACAGAGGATGGACAGCTACGCTCATATGAACGGTTGGACCAACAGCGCCTATTCCCTTATGCAGGATCAGTTGGGATACCCTCAGCATCCCAGCATGAACAGCCCTCAAATTCAGCAGATGCACCGGTACGAGATGGCTGGACTCCAGTACCCCATGATGTCAACCGCTCAGACCTACATGAATGCCGCATCTACTTATAGCATGTCTCCGGCTTACACACAGCAGACCACAAGCGTGATGGGCTTGGGTTCTATGGCATCCGCGTGCAAGACCGAAACAAGTTCGCCCCCTCCGGCCATCACTTCGCATTCTCAAAGAGCGTGTTTGGGGGACCTTAGGGATATGATAAGCATGTATCTTCCTCCCGGTGGAGACGGAGCGGATCACTCCACTCTTCAGACCAGTAGGTTACACAGTGTTCATCAGCACTATCAAAGCGCTGGGACTGGAGTGAACGGAACGCTACCCCTCACCCACATATGAAAGGACTTGAGTGTTAAGTACTTCGGATACTTGAACATTGATCTTTGCAATTTTATCATCATTCGGAGGTTTTACGCATTGCCTTTAAGAAATGCATTTTTCCATCTAAGTTGAGTTGTCCGTTAAAAAAAAAGTTTTTAAAATTGCATATCTTGGACGAGGACTCATTTGCATTTTAAGAGCCTTTTATCACACGCATTTATAAGAGCTACTTATGTAGACGAATTACGACTTCATTTTAATGCCTCACACAAGAAGTGTTGCTCCAAAAATAACTTTCAGCAGACGGAAACAGTACTATCACAAGTCAATGTTTACACTTAAATTGTAGTGTCAAGGTTTGTGCAGGCAATGTCCAATATGTACAGTTGTTTTTTTTTCATGAACTTAATAGGTTGTAATGAGACTGCCTGCGAGTCGCAAGCGCAGGTTTATTTATAGTATGTTGTATTTTACTTTTCTTTGAAGCTTGCGAACTTTTATACGTTTCGACATGTTCTTCCTTGGTTTGAGTTTTCTGTAATATGTTGGCAGTATCAGGTTGACTAATACCACTTGCAGAGATAATTATTTAAACTGTTTCTACAGATTAAAGTTATTCTCTATTCAAAAAGGACGAATAAATTTGTACAAAACGCAATGACCGACTCAGAGTTTCGTGGTTTTTTTTTCTATCCTTGGTCCTATGCAGATATACTGAGACGAAACGTATTCGAATTGTGGACGTAATTTTCACCTGTTGTATTCGTAAATTATGTTTGAGGACTGCAAAGAGTCTTCAGACAGTCCTAGAGAACATCATTTTTAAGAACTTTTTTCCCGCGGTTTGTTGAGACTTCTCTGAGGTGACACAAATTAATTACTCACCGCCACAGCATTAAAAAAAATTTGTAATTTGTAAATTGCGTCGAACCAGTTTTTGTACTAGTGCTGAAGTATCGCAGATTGCTGAAAAAAAATTTAGCCGGTCGGCAAAAATGTCGAAGAAGCCACATCAGTGCGCTCAGTTACCATTTTGCTTAATACATAAAAGAATTATTTTATTTTATTTTGTTTTAATTTATTTCCTTTCCAAAGAAGGGCCATGGGTTTATCGCCAACAATTTAAAAATGGCTTTGAAGTCATAGAATATCTTGTGTCCGTGATAGGAAAAAAAAAAAAAAAGAAAACTTTAATGAAGAGCTTTTCAATGTTGTCTTTCATGTCGGTTTTCTTGAACTTCTAGCGGAAAGACAGGGAACCTTTTAGCCCCGTCCATGATTCCAAAATCTGAGGATACATCGGCCGAGGAAGGCAGTTTGTGCGTTTATCCTTGCCTACTTGAAAGAGCAAGTAGCCTTATTTAAACTCCATGGCCTCCTACTTTCATGATATTTCTAAACGTTGAGTACATGCGACGTGCACTTGGGCCGTCAAATTTGAAAGGCAAGTGGTTCTTAAACTTGTTCCAAGAGTGCCACTACCCATTCTGGTTTTTGGTGTAACCTATAACTTTAACTAGTTAATGTTTCTTAATTGCAGTAGCCTATTAATATTTAAAAGGATTGTTTCTCTTTTCACTCAACGTTGCCAGGAATAGGCTACCTGTGTTCACCATGAAGAATAAGAGTTCAACATTATGCAATGTGGGAAATGACGTTTTATTGGATAGAAGGGGTCCAACTGTAATTTATGAAGTTAAACAGGCTATTCAATTGGTCTCTAGTTGGTGAAATTGTGACCACATGGTCACTAAAACTATACTGTGAAATTAAAAATTCAGAGACAAAGTAACTTGAGTCAAACCCGCTTTATGTATGTACTTTTAGGAAGAAGAAGAAGAAGAAGAAGAAGAAGAAGAAGAAGAACTTTTGAAAGAAATGAAACACCAAAATTCAGAAACCCAATTAGCAGCTTAATGATTCACCACATGAACTGATCAGGAAATAACGTTGTTCCCTCTGATGCAGCTATTTGGAATATAGCATAATTAATACAACACGAACTTGTTTTTTTTTTCCTTCAGAGAACGCACTGACAATTCTGTAACAATTAAAAAAAAAAAAAAAAGTTTAACGGTCTTAATAATCTCTTATCGTGAAAAGCTACCACGAAGAAAATCAGAGAAATTTACACTTAGCCTACAGCATGACAAAATTATTAAATTGCAGTTATGGTTGTGGAAACCACAAAGCAGGGCCGAGTTTGAGAACCACCGGTCTTCATAGCTGATTTGACTGTTTTTATCCTACTGAATGAGAATCACCATCTGTCATCAGCCCCGTACGGGATAGTAGGGCCCTAGTGTTCTTATATGTAGTTTGAGTGGGTCGTTATCATCGATAGATAATGTAGTGGGTCGTAGGGAGGAGGCCCGTGAGGTGGAGGGATGATCTGAGCAGTGGCATACGGTACGAGACACCACTGTTCCATTCTCGTTTCCGTGAGTTTAAAATTTTTGAACTGCGAGTCTAGCCTGTCTTTAAAAATCTACGATCACTGAACCCCAACCCTAACCTTAATCAGACTAACCATAGCCCTAACCTTAACCAAACCCCTAAACTTAAACCTTGGGCTGAGTTTGACACCCGTCTTTAGGAGGTCACGGATCCTGGCACGCCTGGGAACTCCGCGTATGCCCTAAACCAGACCGTCACCATAGTCCTAATCTTCTCCAGCCGGAACCATAGTCCAGCCTTAACGAGATCATAATCATAGCATTGACATATTATATGGCATAACACACGGTTCTTAAGGGTACAGGTAGACTAGGAACCTACTACGCCGTATCAATCAATGACAACGACTTACTCAACCTATAGCCTCCCAGGTAGCAACAGTAACCTATGGGGCTGACGGCAGATAATAACCTCCCAGTCACATTTATCAATCAGTTCACTGTTTCAAAAATGGTGGTTACCATTCCCTGCTTGAAGACCGTGATACAGCCGGTAATGTTGCAGCTTTGCCCATCCCCGAAATTAAAATGCTTTGCTCCAATACCAGAAATCAGGTAAGGTGCAGTCAATCGACTTGGATTTTTGTGGCGATGTTTGATGTATGAGGTGCATGCTTCTTTGGCAAAGGGTGTTGTATTCCCTGCCTTCCGTCTACTTACATTACAATTAAGAACACCTCTTAGCTGTAATCCAACATGACCATGATGATTTTAATTTCAGGAAGGCCTATACGTTGCGTACCACTTCAAGTCTTTATTATAAACAGTTTAGCCATCTCCATTATTATCTTTTAAAATTTATTTTGAGAAAAACATAATTCCGATATTTGTCGCTGCACCAGATTAAAATGCAGAGGGCAGATTCTTGCGAAAGCCCATGTAACAGTAAGTTGTATAAAGGTCTACCTCGGGCACCTCCTTTTTTATTCAGAAGAAGCCAAGCACTTTCTTGAGAGCATATTAAACGGAAGGCCGTGTCAACGTTTTCATAAATTTCAGTGAACAATTAGGCTAATGTGGAAGTTCGCGCAAGCAATATTAAATATTTAAAAAAAATTAAACATCCGACGACATGAAGTTCTGAATAGGCTATATCATACAGTGAATCAACTCAGGCATCTCAATTATTGACGAACAGATGGGAGAAACTGTACAACCATTAG
Organism: Gymnothorax javanicus; assembly: GCA_029692085.1. NCBI lineage: Eukaryota > Metazoa > Chordata > Actinopteri > Anguilliformes > Muraenidae > Gymnothorax > Gymnothorax javanicus. The sequence goes on along the minus strand of CM056199.1, from coordinate 93,334,338 downwards.
GCTTAATTGAGTGATCTAACCCTGGCCTTTGTCGTACTGAATGTGGCGTTTATGATGTGAACAAAAAACAACTGCACACTTTAAGCGACCTCATATAGCCTACGAACTGTACACCAGCAGAATTAGTTTGAAAGGTTGACGTAAACCTTTGAGGAGTATTTTTTGGAATGTTTGTTTTATACTTTATAAATTTATAAGTGAAATTCCAACACTCATCCCGACTCGCCATACAGTGACGCTACCTGACCAAGCGTCGATATACGACGAAAAGGCGTCCTTCTTCGACAAAAAGCCTCCTATTGCGTCGTATATCAACGCTTGGTCAGGTAGCGTCACTGTATGCCACGTCTGGATGACACTGGGCTCGAAATTCCGGGTCAGACTTCTATGAATACAGTTGCATTCAATTACCAGTCGTGCCTGTCAACATTAAAATTAGAATGTTTAGTTAAAACTATTGTAATCACATATTTCTGTCTCACACCTTAAAAGACTTATTTTTGTTTCTCTGAATTGAAAAGAATTATCTGAAACATTTAAGTGCCGTATGGTTGTAGTTGTTTATTCCCTTTGGATCAATGAAGTTCATTCTTGAACAAGATAATTTTACCACTTTTTATTATCACTTCAGAATTTTTTGTTAACTTTTTATTTATTTCAACCAAAGAAAAGTAGTATTTTGCTTATTTGGTTATGAGTGTGTGCGTGTGTGTGTGTGTGTGTGTGTGGGGGGGGGGGGTTAGGTGATTGCACATTCACATATTATCAATTAAATTTTCATTGTAGGCTTCTAACGAACATACCCACTGTTCAATACGTGATTCAACAAATAATATTCTCCATGAACACACAAGTATACATTGTATCTGCATGTTTTAATAATATTAATATTAATTATATTATTCTGGTTAGGTATAGACACCAAATGTGGTCAGTATGATGGTGTGATTGCTGTCACAATTTGACGCAATTCTAATACCCAAATTTTTGCCAAAAAAGCAGCGTCCACCAATTGAAATACCTCCTGAGCTAGTGAGCAGTACTAAGCCAGAAGCTGTTATGCTGCATACTTCAACAAAGCCATGCATGATGCCACGAGCGATGTGCCTGGCGGCTACATCTCAGACAGCTCCCTTTACCTAATACCTTCACAGCGGGACTCCGGGTCAGCCGACAGGCCGGTTGCCACAGGGCACCCTGGGATAGATTGCTCTGGCCACGAGAGGGTCAGAGTGGTGTCAGGCCTGCAAGCCTTCCCACACTCACAATCATTATTTAATGTGCTGATCAAGGCAGCGACCTGGGGTTAGCTCCATGCACCTTTGTGGTAAAAAAGATTAGCCTAGCCTCCTTGCATTCAATGACAGTCACCTTAAGTCATTCAAGAGCCCCAGTGGCAGGCAGCCTCCCAGTTACCTCTTCCAGCTCCTTTTTGAACAGCTGAGCAACTTTTCCTCACTAGCCACACTGTTATGCAGGTGATATGCAGGGACATAACATATTTAGTCCACTTTATAGGATTGCTTGAGAGATGGGAACTCATCAGGAGATGGCAACACATTGTCATTTTTAGCGCACCATTACGATGCAGGCTGGGATTGCTGAACAAAAAGTTTGGCTCATGAAAATTCTTTCCTTTAAAATGTGTTCCCACTGGCACAAACGTTGTTGCAGAAAATCACGGAATAATTTTCAAGGAATTCTATAGCCTTGTGATATAAATCTTGGTGAGAACTTTACTCTCTTGTTCCAGAATTTATCATTTATTATTTTTTTTAAGATAATCTGGCTGCACCGCGTATTTGAATATTTAGACGGAAAGCCTGGCAGCAATCTCTAAGCGCACAGGCCTCTTCTTGCAGACATGTGAGCCCCACTGCCCGCTCAGCAAGCAGGGGCATATCCCTCCAACACCTGTCTCTGTCCGAACTGCCTGCATTTGTTACCCTATTTCCAAATCAAACGCAATTAAGGACTGCAGGAGTTGCTGCTGATTCCCCGAGTTCTTTGTTTGAGTGTGTAGGCATGTGTGTGCACCTGTGTGCTTAATTCTGCAAAACTGTGCACATCCATTAACAATAAATAAATAAATAAATAAATAAATAAATAACAGACGTTTGATTTAAACTTATGACTGTGGCGTCATTGTTAATCTGTGCAAATTACTGAGTGATGACATCATCCCTCGACTGTCCAACCTGTTCAGTCACAACCTGGGACCTGGGGACACACCTCTTTCTGGGAGTTCTTGTTTTTGATCCAACGTGAACATATATTTCCAGGATATGTAGATTGTGATTTCCATAACAATAATAATAATAATAATCATCATCATCATCATCATCATTATCATCAGAGCTTGCTTAAAGTATACTTGTTTGATTGAATAAATAAACATTTCACATACAAACTACAGCAGAGCTCAATTAACCCTTTCGCGAGCAGCGGCTGTGGGCAGGGCAGGCCGCTAGGTATAAGCATTTAATTGTGCTTCATTGTAGGACTGCATATCATTTGAAAGTTTGAGGACTCAGCATTCTAACTGCATAAGCCATTTTATGGTGCCAATACAATAGCAAAAATTATATTTAAAATGGTGTCAAAACAACACTCAGAATGACTATGCAGTCCCATAGCATTGTTAAGATTTGTCAAAATATGTTGAGATTGATGTGCTTACCTTGGTAGTGATACAGAGATAAAAACCTTTGTTTTTTTGTTTTCTAATCTGCAAAACAAGCAAGCTTGGACAAACATCACTAAATCGACTTTGATATAGCAGAAGTAGCTGTGCGTCTTTGTGAATTTTGCTATAATTTCACAGGGTTGCTACTCAATTTAAGTTATATTCTCAGCAATTCTGCTTATTTGGGGGCAATCTACTAAGTGTCACCTTTCGAACAAAACCATTACTATGCCTGTGGTCAAATTGGTTCAAGAGCAGTAAGCACTTTAGATTGGGAGGAAATTTGTTCAAAAAGACTGCACTTTAAGGGGTCAATGATTAATTCATTCAACTTCAGGTTTGGGTTTTAGCAATCGTCTCTGTATTGATTAACTTAAATTGAGAGCATGATGGATAAAAAGACAACCCCATTTTTTTAAATTTGGTACATCATGGAAAATGAAAATAAAATTTAAAAGGACTGATTTGAAAATCCTCTCTCTCTCTTTCTCTCTCTCTCTCCTTTATTGAAAACAGCTAAAAAATACAGTATGTAAAGTTTCAACGTGATTTTAATAGGTTTTTGAAAATATACAATGGGATCAATGAAAGTCCAGAAAAGTTGCTACAGTCAACTGTTAACCACTGTGTCACATGGCCATATCTTTAAATCATACTCCGTAAGCATTAGGGCACTGAAGACACCAGTTGGTAAAGCAAGTGGAATTTTTCCCTATTCCTCTATAATATAGGTTTTTGTATATGCAACTGTACAGGGTCTGTATTGCCATATCACCTCAGATTGTGCCATACATTCTCAAGTGGAGATAGATCAGGACTGTGGGCAGGCCACTCTAGCACCTGCATCCGCTGCTTAAACAGCCTGGCACTTGTAATATCTCCAAAACTTGGTTTGGCGTTGTCTTGCTGGAAAATGCAGGGATATCCCTGGAACAAACGACATCTGGATGGTAGCATATGTCATACCAAACTTTGTTCATATCTGTCTGCATTAATGGGAACCTCAGAAATGTGCGAGCCACCCACGCACTGTGCACTGACACAATCCCATGCCATGACAGGTGCTGGCTTTTGGACCTGACACTGATAGCCACTCAGGTTGTCTTTGTCATCATTGTTCCAGAGAACACAGTGGCTGTTTTGTACCAATCCCCCCTAAATGTTGACTTGTCAGATGACAAATCCACTGGACCACTGTCCATCTCAGATGACTCCGAACCAAGAGCAGTTGGCGGTGCTTTTGGACAATGTTGATATATAGCTTGACAATGTGAACATTTAACTTGCATCTGTGAATGCAGCAGTGAATGGTGTTGACTGGCAAAGGTTTACCAAAGTATTTCTGAGCCCATGTCATAATATCCATAAAAGTTGCAAGACAATTCTTTGGACAGTGACACTGGAGAGATCCGAGATCATGCACATTCGAAAAGTGATTTTTGGCCTTCTTCTGATGCCAAGTTTGAACTGGATTCCTTTCATCTTTTATTTCCCCAAGTTGTCTTTGGTGAGCCTAGTTTTCAAAGTGATGGGTAACAAGTGTATGCACCTGTTAGCAAATTGGTGAGTCTCAAGTCCCATTACAGTTGAGAGACTTGGTCTTTTTTGAGGACTTTTTATTCTTTACACAAAAAGCTCGCCTTTTTAACATCACCTGTTTTACATCACTTTAGTATTGTGACTTTTCAAGGCATTATTAGTCCTAAAAAGTCAGTGAAATCTCCTTTAGTTTTTGAAATAAGTGTATATTTTAAACAAACAATTGAATTCTGAAGTCGAAGCATCAAATAATGTGCTGGTGTGTTTTCAATCGAGTAGGGTAAATGGGCTTCTCAAATCATTCCCTCTTAATTTATATTTTCCATAATGTACCAACTTTTTTGGAGTTGGGGTTGTACATATTATATACATGTCATCTCAGTTTCAGTTATTTAATGCATTTTTCAGATTTGCCAAGACAGTCTTTTGTGTTAAGTCAGGGTGTTATTTTGTTATTTATTTAAGTTCGGTTATTACAGTTCGCTGCCCCTCGCACTGACACAGTTGATATTTTTTGTTTGGGCGGTGGCTCACCATAACATGGAGCGCCATTCCCATAGTGCTCTGCATTCTGTCTCTTCTCTCTGCTGAGCCTGCTGCTTATCGTTCACCGCCCTCACCTAATGCCTTCCCAAGAGCATACTAATGCAGCCCTTGCGAACCCTAACTAATTGCACAGATTGTCACTTAAATGCAAATAAATACATAAATATACATCTTGAAGTCCAAACATTTACATAGATATGGAGAGAGTGATTCGAATGAAAAACCAACCTATTGATGAAAACATTTTTTCCAGTGATGGTCGCAGTCATAAAACATCCTTCATGCTATCAGAATTATCTAGAGGCTAGTTTCGTTATATAATCATGAAGGTTGCTTATATAAATAGAAGCCAGGGGCTTTAAAGTCATTGGTGCCTGATATCCAAAATACATCAGTTCTGCACTAGTATCTTCATCAATTTTACTTTGAATCATAACTGTAAACATTTGCACTGTGGTTACTATAACTTTGCAGGTTGATCACAATTGTGGTTTCTCAAAAATCACAAAACCCCCCCCCCCCCAAAAAAAAAAGAAAGAAAAAGCTCTTCCAAATTTGCAAATTTACCTGAGTACTGCACCAGGAAAACAACTTCATGGGGAACACTAAATGTCATTGCAAGGAAAAAAAAGCCAATTATCTTTTAATTGGCGGTTTCCTGGCACTTTGGGATGAGGGAAAATGATCCTATGGTTTGACAGCTCACATAAAGTCCAGTAGGATTGGGGGGGTGGTGGACTGAGAGAAGAATATTCTTCCGTAAGGTCCATAATTCTTTGCTACACCCCTCTTCACACACAGGGTGACTATCCTGTGAGAAGCTATGACTGGTGTCATGTGACTAAGACAGAGGATCCTGCTCTAGAGTGGAAAGATAGCCCAAGGGTGGGATAATAGCTCTGAACTGCAACAGAAATTGTCTGCCAACTTTTTTCAGATCCCCTGTCTGTTGTTAGGAAAAAGGCAGTGTGCTCCTCATAAGGTAGTTTGTAAACTTTAGCTACAAGTAGAGATCCTAATGCTAGTACATCAATTTCAGTGTAAGTGCTCTCAATACTTAACGATGCATAGTTGAATGTACTTACATTTCAATGCGATGGGTCTATCACACTTTCTGCATAAGAGAGTCCGCTAGAGTCTGCCTTGGGCTGCGTGATGTAAATTTCATCACTCACCCATATCTGCAAGGGTCCAAGCAGACCCCTCTGCTTATATACATATACATACCCCAAAATTTTTGACCGCGTGTGTAAATTCCAGTAAAACCAAAGATCTGTGATCTTTACTTCGCTGATTAACATGGTGAAAAAACAAAAAAAATCTGAGGAAATTAGATTTTTTTGAAATTTGCCATTTTGACATATTGCGAGGTAACTGATGGTCAAAGAATTTACCAGAAGATTCTTCTTTGGCACCACACTGCTCTTTCATGCCGATAAAAAGCAACTTGTATCTTACCTGCAAAAGTATTGACAACATAATGGTTGCCATGGCAACGAATTACCTTTTTTCAAATTTAAGTAAATACGAGCTTATTGCAATGACAACAAACTAAAGTTAATCCAGTTTTAAATTTAAAGAGGCAAAATCTTTACACTCTGATTGCCATGAACTAAAACTGACACCGGATTGTTGTCCAATAACTAGCTGATTTCCAAAATGTCTCATTCACTTATACTTATGCTGCGTACCATTTGTACTCAGAAGTCGGAATTTCTGAGTTCTGAGTCGGAAGTTTCAACTGGAAAGCCCCACGAGGTCGGATTTCCGACTCGGAAAGTCGGAGATTCTTCACTACCCCTGAGTTAACATTCAAAGATGGCTGCCCCAGGTGTAAACAGCAATTAGAAGCTCCTTTAATATTCCGTTTAGTACTTCTGACTCGTGTTTGTCGCACTAAATCAGCCGTATACATTGTACGACGTATATATATGGAAATCCACCGTGTTTGAAGGTTGCAGAAGGACCGCATATTTGTCCAGAAGTTGCTTATATTCGGACAAGGCAAACGCGAGAATAGCTTTCGTAGACGTGACCATCTTGTTTTACTACTCTTCTTCCCGGTTTATGGCCGCTGGCAACTTTTTTCCAACTTTGTAACTGGAGCGCTGATAACTCGGCTGTGACGTCATTCCCAGCTCCGACTTCCGACTTCCGAGGTAAATGGAACGCATCTTTACTCCCCAGCTGGGAGGATCATGTCTTTACGTTCTGCGATGCTTACATGCAGCTGTCCATCAGTACGACCTCAAAATTTCATATCATCAGAGACCACCTGAGAGCCTTCTGTCATCAGCACAACGGTTCTGTGAACAAGCTTTCGAAGCGGTACATGCTGACTTTGCCAGGTTTTTGGGCCGTCACTATAGTAAGGACAAAGGAAACAAACTCTTCTGTCAATGACTAAGACAAACTGTAAAGGAGTACAATGCCTCGCATTTATGACATGATCCTCCCAGCCGGGGAGAACCACATAATATCTTAAAACTGTTATATTATCTGATTACTTTTGATTGGCATAAATATGACTTTTAATGTGCCTTAAATTAAAAATGCCTCCAACCAGAAAGGTTAAAAGCTTGCTGCATTGACTTAATACAGAGGATGGTGTTGTTTGATGACTTTTAGTTTTTGAGAACAGAAAGCATTTCATTTTGGTATTTCTGAAGAATTCAACAGCCCTTGTAACATTTACTTCAACTCAATGGTATAATTTAATGATGACTCAGTGCTACGGAGACATATTTTAAGATACTCATTTCCAGACCAACCTTATTGATAAGATATGAAGCAATGCTGTTGGAATAAAGCCATCAGAGTGGCTATTCCCCCAACTATTGTGTAAACATTAAGTGTATCCTGAGTTATTATCTGAATTACACTCAATAAAATATGTGCAATATTTTTTCAGTGACCTCTTTCATTGAAACCTCTGTACTCTCCCATTTTTTCCCTGCCCTGATTAGTGACAGAGCGGGAAGATGCTGGCGCTACAAAACAATGCAGAATTCTATAACTTTTCAGAATTCCAAACGCCGCTTTCACAATACAGGTAGAAGAATGATGTCCTACATGTGATAGGTAATTGCTGAAATGTGGAAAATACTATCAGGAGAATTAGATTGACATCTTCACCATATCACAAACGGTTGGGGCAATGACCTCTTCCTAAAAGTATTGAGGAAGTTTCGTGGGAAGAGATGTGCTGAAACAGTTCAGTGGGATTTAACGGCACCACATAGGATCCAATGTGGTGAGGCGCATCTCTTCCTTGGCAGAAGTGAAAATTTCTATTGACATTTCACTGATTTACTGTAATGCTTAACTTAAGCCACAAAAGGCTTTTTCTCAAAAGACAAAAGAAGTGGGCCAGGTTTGACAAAACTAGGTCTGGGCATCCTGCGCACAGTGACAGAGATATTATGGGGATATTGTTCTGTGACTGCGAAAAGACAATGCTGGTTGTGGGATTGGTGTACATCAGAGGAAGTTTGAGGGGGGCAGGGGTGGTCCTGGGGCAGATTAGGCCCCCCATCTAGGCCACAGATATTGATTGGAATTTGCCGGAGTTGCATGGAAGGTTTGGAGATTGACAGATGCACACTAGATTGATGCCAATTCATGCTAAATTGCATTACTTGATTATTGCTATATAATGTAAGCAGTGTCTAAATAACTGCGCAAAGTTCCAGTTGAAAGAGAAGTGTTATACATTCTAGCCTGTACTTCATAACTGATCAGCACCTTGGGAATGTCTTCAGTTAGTTCATTGTACAGGGTCTTGTCAGAGTTTTATGGATAAAATTGCCTTTGTTTTGACACGGTGCATTTGTTGTCACTTCCTGTGAGCTGCACCAGAGAAGCTGGGCATACAACGCAGCAGCTTAGCATTGACTTGTTCTGTCATATATTGATTACTTGCCATTGTGAGTTTATCAACCCCCTCCTCCCTCAGCAATGTGTCCTGGAGGGTCACTGCTGTCCTGACGAGGTGCTGGCAGCTTGTCTGTGTGTGTGTGTGTGTGTGTGTGTGTGTGTGTGTGTGGGGGGGGGGTTGGGCTAATGCCACTGCTTTGCTCCAAAATATGGGGTAAGGAATTCGGTCACTCCATGCTACTAATCTTTGTCTCATCATTGTTCCCTTTCTGTGTTAGAAATATCCAGAACAATTTTTCAACACAGCTAAACTCTGACTGATTTCAGGCTTTGAAATAGAGACAAGTTCTCAAATACAGGAGGAATTTCTGTCTTCACGTTACCATACAATTTGGAATATAAGGATTAGATTGCAAATTTTTCACACAATAATTTTTCGCCAGTGCATTTGCAAATGCAGCAATAAGGGTAAAACTATTGGGTGCAATTTATCAGTTCACTGTCACGCCATTTCAAGGAGAACTATTCGGAAATTGAAAATTATAATGTACAGTGCTGTGATGAAGAATTTGTCCCCTTATCCATTTCTTCTATTTTTGCATATCTGTCACACAGAAATGTTTTGAATAATCAAACTAAATTTGATATTATACAAAAATGACCCAAGTAAGCACAAAATGCAGCATTTAAATGATGATTTCATTTTTTGAAGGGAAAAAACTGTCCAACCCTACCTGGCCCAATGTGAAATTTAATTGCCCCCTTTGCTCCTAAATCAACCAATTAAACAAATGTAATTGATAATTGGGTTCAACTTCAGTACACACACCGAGGCATGATTAATGTCAGCCCTGTTGAATCAAAACATCAATTAAATAGCACCTGCCTAGCAATGTGAATTAGCCAAGAAGCTGTACATATGTCTTGACCAAAAAACGGTTCAAACACGAATGAGAAACAAAGTTATTGACATCTACCGTCTGAAAAGGGTTACAAAGCCCAGCAAACCATGGTGAGAGCCATTATCTACAAAGAGAGAAAACTTGGAACAGCGGTGAACCTTCTCAGAAGTGGCCGGCCAACAAAAATTCCTCCAAGAGCGCATCAACGACTCATCCAGGAGATCAAAAAAGAGCCCAGTCTGGTATCTAAATCACTGCAGACCTCACTTATCTCAGATAAGATCAGTGTTCACAATTCCACAATAAGAAAGGGGCCAGGGAAAAAACTGCATCTATGGGAGAGCTGCAAGGCCAAAACCACAGCTAAAACAAAAAAAAAAAACCGCAAAGGCTTATCGCATATTTGCCAAAAAATATCTTGATGACCCTTAAGACTTCTGTAATAATGTTCTGTGGACTGATCAGTGAAAAGTGGAACTTCTTGGGGAAGACATGGGTCTTATTACATTTAGCGTAAAGCAAACACAGCATTCAATAATAAAAATATCATACCAATAGTAAAAGCACAGTGATGGTGTGATGTTTTGGGGCTGCTATGTGGCTTCAGGATCCGGTTGACTTGCCATAATCGATGGAATCATGAATTCTGCTCTCTCAAAGTCTTGTAGGAGAATGTCCAGCCATCAATCTGTGACCTAAAGCCCAAGCGCATTTGGGTTATGTAGCAGGACAATAATTCGAAGCACACAAGCAAGTTGTTAGAATTTTAGTCTGTGTAGTTATGTTCCATGTGTATTTTGTATTTGTATTTATTATTTTCCATGTTTTATTGTAGTTATTTTAGCAGTTCATTTTATTATTTTAGCCATTCCATGCATCTGTCACATTGCCACGTTTTCTATTTCCAGTCTCACACTCACACCTCCCCTTGTTCAATGACCCACCAAATTGACTTCTTCCCATAGTGCATCCTGGAGCCATCTCTTCCCCACATATATTGTGCACGTACCTGGCTAATGCACATGATATATTGAAAAAGAAAATGGGACTCACTGGACCAGGTAACATTTTTCAGTTGCTCCTAGGTCCAGTTGGATCAGGCCCATTGTAGGTGCTTCTGGCAGTAAACCGATGTTAGAACGGGCACTCTGGACTAAACTGCAGCTACAAAGTGTTATACACAGAACTTTGTTGGGACAAATTCCTGATTGAAGTTTCATTAGCTTACCCTGCGACTCGTGCCACAATAGCCCATCTGTTCATTCGGACCAAACTAGATAGCCTTTGTTGCCCATGTGCATTGATGAGTCTAGGCTCCCAACACCCTGTCCCCGGGTTCATGGTTTGTTTATCCTCCGAATACTGTCAGTAGGGACTCACCACTGTTGGCAGGGTGCACCCCAGAAGCCTTGCCAATTTGGAGATGCTATGATTCACTCTCTGGCCATAATGATTTGGCCCTTGTCAAAATTGCTTAGGTCCCATTTTCCCCATATCCAACACATCGACTTTGAGAACTTCGAGTTACCGTCTTACATCTGTCTGCAGACTTCGACATCTGCTGTTGTAACAAGGTAATCAATGTTATTTGCTTAATTTGAGAGTGTTTTAATTTTTTGGCTCATTGGTGCAGCTTTTGAATAACTCTTTACTTACAATAAATGAAATGATCATTTAAAAGCCGCTTCTTTCGTTCACTCGCATTGCCCTTGTCTTATATTAAAACAGTTGGATGCTCTGTAACCTTTAAATATTACTAATAATTTAAAATTGAAAAAAATTGGGAAGGGGCCAAAACATTTTCACGCCACTGTAAATATATTTTAGTTTGAATTCATTTGAATACTCTCCAGTGACTTCTTCCTAGTGCTATTTATTCATTTTTAAAATTTTATTTTCAACTCCCATACTTCGAGCGATCGCCAATACAAAAAAAAAAACCCGGATGTTGCAATCGAGCCCCATTTCCGATGGGATTGCTTGGTAGCCAAGTTACTTCGGGCTCTAAATTCGTTGACCAGGCGCAGGCGCGGCGAATTGGGGGAGCGCCGCGCCAACGGAGTGTATCCAGGCGTATTTTTCAATTTCATGCCCCGCGCAGCCCGGCGCAGGTACTCCTCTGTCCCGCCTCTGTCCCTCCTGTTGGCGCAAGTGGCAAAGAGGGAGGAGAGAAGGCGTGAGTGGGTGTAACACAGCCGAGTCAAATCTTCACCAATCAAATGAGCTCCTCTCCTGACCTTTAAGATGTTGGAATAAAGAAGGCTCTGTCCTATATCTGCATGATGCGTTAATGTTGCATTTTACTTTGCTGCTTCAGGCATGATTTTCTGTACCGCTTACGTCTATATTAAGCATTACAAATATGAGTTAACTGGCTAGCTAGGGCATTCGTGAATTATTACCATTAGCGAACTTGAATGGAATTTCAAAACGAAACTACGTCAGATAATTCAAACTTATGAAGTTGGAATGAAATACGACGGTTGCTCATTTATTTCTTCTGCCTGCATCATTGGGAAGAGAAACAATGGATAGCGTGTTCCTATTATTAAATCCTGTTGCTGCTTAAAATTTTGGGATTAACATGCATGGACAACAATGCAAGATACGTTACACATTTATTTTAAATATGTGATCTTAACTCAGTACGAGATCATAGCAATCAGGCTGTATTCCTTTCCCCCACTAAAAACGATAAAACCTAAGTGACAATATTAAGCCGCTTGCACACTGGACGCAAAACAAATTTTTCGCACGACTGATTACATTCAAAGTCAATGCAAAGACGCGCATATATGCATGTATTCGCGTCTTTGCATTGACTTTGAATGTAATCTGTCGTGCGAAAAATCCGTTTCGCGTCCGGTGTGAAAGCAGCTGAAGGACATATACCCACATAGCCTACACAAGCACTCACGCGCCCATATGCACACATCTCTCTCTCACTCTCTCTCTCTCGTACGTTGCAGACAGGGGTATTTGCGGTCAAAGCCACTGCTGCAAAAAGCAGCTACGGCGCTCAAAGTAATTTAATATCAATACTCACTTACGTTTTATAACAGAAGTTCAAAACTTTGACATAACATAGAAAACACATATTTAGAAAAAGTCATGGACAGATGGACTCATATCTTTTACTGACATGAAATACCATGCATTACTAACATCAGTGCCGCGGTTCTAGTGTTAAGGACAGAGCTGTGCAGCCAGGTGGTCTCTCCTCTCCCGTGCGCGCTGCTGCTCTCCCTGCTGGTACGGCACATGCAGTTCAGCCTCTCTCTGTCTCAAGTCCTGTAATGTCTCCTGCGTGAGGTCAAAGTGACATCCATGGCGTACAGCTATGTTGTGTAGCACGCAACATGCCACAGAGAATGCACTGACACTCTGAGGGCTGTCAGGTCGAGTTTCCATTACGCGTGCCAACCGCCTTTGATCTGACATCAGGACAATCAATATAGATACTATAATTTATGTGCTGATTCAGGTAGTTACATTAAATAGTGGTTGCTGTAATTATTTATTGCATTGAAATGTGCCTGACATTCTGGAAACCTGCCTGTGAGGTTTCGGTGACGTGTGCGCACTGTGCGCCAGTCAGCCAAATTACCACTGCACAGAAAGTAAACCAGGTTGGAGCTGGCGAGCTTTCTGCGCAGTTTCGGCGGAGCCTTTTGCCACAAAATTGTCACTGCGTCTTGATGAATATGTGACACCTCCCCCTACTATGCCGCCACACCCATCGGCGCACGTCCGTCTACCAAATTGCCAAAGTGGCTGCGCACGGTGTTACACTGCATGAAATTACCACTGCGCAGGCTGCACCTGACAAAATTACCACTACGTGGGCTGCGCCACGCTGCGCCACCCTGCGCTGCGCCAAGAAATTAGAGCCTTCGGTCTCTAAAACCTATTGCTAGTAAGTTTATAGCTCTCTAATTCCAAGATTAACACAGGGAACGAAATTCCGCATCACAATCTTACTGCTATCAGATTCTCTTGGACCCTAATGATTAGCTGGGCTGTGTAAATGATTTATGAAGATAATTTATGGAAGAGTGAATAAAGTGAAAATTATTTTGCTATCAGAATCCTCTTATGATGGGCGCCCCTGCTACATCCAGTGACACCGGAGCCAAACTGACAGTTCTAGAGTAGGTTGAAATGTAGGTATTTAATGCGCTGGTTAGTCATAGAAGTAATAGGCAATAGGGGTAAAGCAGTCGTAACTTTCCATTGACTTCTGTGATCACCTGATATCTGTGCTGTAGCATGAAAAATAGTGTTTTCTTTGAATTGTACTTCTTCTGTGACAAGCTAACAGGAAAAAAGGTGGTGGCTAACTGACTGACAGCATCAGTGGAGACTAAAACTTGCCTTTGTGCTCAGGAATTCCGCAAGGTTTCATGGGACAGGAGTCATCCTTGGACTGTAGATAGAAAAATAATGAAATTGCCTTCAAAATTGTGGAGAACCTTTTAAGAACCATTGAGGTACGTGAACTGAAATGTAGTAAAGGTATAGTGGAGGATGCTGGTAAATTTAGAGGTGGTAGTGGAGTGACAATTTCAATAGGACCATACTTTGTTCAGAAAAGAACAGCCACCACTACATCTAATATGTTTACATTTTTGAGCAGGTATTGACCATGTAAACCTGCACTCTATGGTCTCTTTTCAAATGCATTTAGCTGGGTGCTTCAAAGTTGGTTCTTCAAACTCAAACCTAAAACTTGAATATTCTTTCACTCCATGCTCCCCCCTCTCACTCCAAGTCATCCTTGCCCATCCCAAATATCACACCCCATGTGCATTACCATATCGGAGTCCTGCACATCAGCCCTCCAGGGGGGATGCTGAAGCTTTAATGCTGAGCTGTGACACCAATCAGGGGAGATGGCAGGCTTCTTTGTCATGCTAACAGGAATGGGCCCTCGTCTCTTATTTGAATTCCCCTTCTCTCACTCCTTCTCCCCACCTCTCCCACTCAAGTCCAAGTTAATCCGGGTCCAGAAGCCCCCCCCCCAAGCCAAGCCCCGGCCCCAGGGCTTGCAAATCGGGAAGGTTCTCTCCTGGGGGTCATGCTGACTCTCCTCTGTGCGACTCACTGTTTAGCCGCTGACAGTGGCTGTTTCATATTCAAATGCTGCAATCAGGCCTCAGACCCTGGGAAGCATGAGGGGCATTTATGAGCGGAGCTTTCGGTCAGGGGGTCAAGATGGTTTTGGATGATTTTGAAGGTGTAGAGGCGGAAAGCGATTGATGAAAATGGATTTAATTTTTCTGCAATGTTTTGGTTGTGAGTGTGTTTGCATGCTGAGCTGTGCTGAATCAGACTTTTTAACTTATTTTAAAATCTCAGATTTATCAAGAAGCTTAGCATCATTTTAAACAGAATCCCCTATTCTCAGTCAAGTCTCCTTAATTCCCACCATTACCATTCTCTATTGAAGTCACTGACTGTGTTTAATCAATTTCAGTGTTTAATTTGCACTTTAAAACAGATGGGACATGGTATAGAAGTAATATGAAGGGTAATTAACACATCAGCAGCTTACTTCAGCCTGTTTGTCATGTTGAGGAACATTGTGTCATGCCCCAGGGGAAAGAATTCAATCACTTTTGAATCTCACTCTTTTAGATTTGAACACATTTTTAATACATGCTAACCTACATGAGAGGGTGAGTGAGTGTTCAAATGAGGCTTGATTTACCAGAATGATCACATATTCAGGGGACAAGGGCCGCCCACTAGTGTTTGTGCCACAGCGCAGACCTCTGTGTAAATAGAGGGTGTATTAGTCTAATACAGGGGAGTCAAACTGCTCCATGAAAGGGCCGATGGGCTGCAGGTTTTCAATCCATCCAAGCAGAAGCACACCTGATACAACTAATTTACAACTAATCATCTGTTCTCAGCCTGCACAGGTGAGTAGTTGTATCAGGTGAGCTTCTGCTGGGTTGAATTGAAAACTTGCAGCCCCTTGGCCCTTTTATGGACCAGTTTAACACCCCGGTTAAAATACATGAATCCTTTCCATTGTCAATGATTTTCTTTCTTACCTGAAATATAACTACACCTATCCACTTTATCATTGAATGACTGAAAAACAGAAAATTAAAATGAACTTACATAATTGGACAGCCTAAATCAGCAAAAAAAAAAAAAGTGTTCAGTGCGAATCCTATTGAGGGTTTGAATGTCTTCATTTTGAAGCCACTCATCAAGGACTGACGATGCTTGCTTTAATGTTGGATGAGAAATGTTTTTGCTTGCAGTCTCCACCCCTGCCTCTGCCGGCGTGGTTCTGCTCTGTCTGACATTGGAAGATTCAGAAGTGCTGTTCCTCACCTAATTTTTGTTGTTGTTTAGTAGATTATTGCTGCGCCATGGTTGGGAGCACCTCCACAGTAGAACCTTCTGTAATGTTATTACATCTTCATGTCAACCAAATTTTTAATCCAATATGTGAGTTTACTTTACTGAACATGTATTTAGTGTTGTGAAAAGGAATGGCAGCATTACAAAGAAGCAAATACTTTATTGTCCCAACTTTTTCTGAAATATGTTGCAACCATCAAAATTCAATAATTTATTTTGAAAAATCAATAAAATTCATCCAATGAAACATCATATAATGCGATGTTTTATCGTTTTCAATGCCACTCATCAAGGACTGACGATGCTTGCTTTAATGTTGGATGATCTCATCTTGACATGAAGGGGATGTTCTGACTGTTCCTGTGATTGGCTCCATCGTGGCCAGTATGTTATCAAAACTGACTGCCAAATCATCCAGATGCCTTAAGAATGAAAATGATCTGAAAGGTCCCTTTGGGAGGTTAATTTCCGCGTGTTTCTACAATCCCAACTCTCAGTTGGGATTGTCAAAATTCAATAATTTATTTTGAAAAATCAATAAAATTCATCCAATGAAACATCATATAATGCAATGTTTTATCGTTTTCAATGCATTACAGGTCAAAGATAATTCACAAACCACAGCATAATATACCATCTTTACTTTTTCTGATTTGATGTTTTACTTTAAATAAACAGACATCGTAGAATACTGAACTGCCACCTTGCCTTGGATTTCCTCAAAACACTTTAAGATCTTTTGTCCCAAATGTGTTTATACCTAAAATAACAGCCATTCTATGTACTTCATCCTGGAAATAGGTTGAATGTTGTGAAGATTTCTACTGTCCAGCTAATTCTAAGGGTGGATAAAATTCTGCAATGATAACATACGTAGGTCAGTCAAAACATAGAATATGCTGCTATGAAAACAAAGTTTGTTGATGCCCGGTTTGTATGAGTTTCTCAGCAAACCTGAAATGTCTGAATGTTCTTGAGGACAGTGTCCAAGGTCTCATAGTAAAGCTTCACTCACTGAGGTCTATTAGTACAAGTCACTCAAAACCTTTCCCCGACTCACTGGTCACTACGGAATACAAAACTGACCAGCCATCAGGCAGAAAACTTTCCAATTCACATTTCTATTGAAATGGTCCAGTGCGCAATAGAAAAACATGGGATTGTATTTAATGGTGTGGTATGCAATTTGACAAAAAAAATAAAAACATGGTAACATGGTGGTGGTTTGGAATAGCTGAGTCTGTACTAGGAAGACATGGAATAGCATTCAGTGGCACAGCAGTCTATAGGTCACAAAATGATAAAGAATCATGATAAAACTGCACCAGTCTCTTTGATTCAGTCTGTTGAGTGCTTCTGTTTTTATTCACGTTTTACACAACGTCCCAACTTCAGTGGAATTGGGGTTTTTATATGAAGTGTATCATGTGCAGTGCCAAACCAGCTGCTGGCACGATTTCTCTTGAAACCAATACAAGAGAAATATACTATATGAAGTGTACCATGTGTGGTGTCATCCCGGTGGCTGGCTTAATTTCTCATGATGCCAATATAAGAGAAATGTACTATATGAAGTGTGCCATGTGTAGTGAAAACCTTGCGGTTGGCATGATCTCTCTTGATGCTAATACGAGAGAAATATACTATATCAACCATTTAGTGAACTAGTATCTGAAGTGTTAGATAAACTTTAGAGATAGGAAAATGGTGAGCTTAGCTGGGCTGAAAGGCTTGTTCTCGCCACTCATGTCATGTTATGATATGTACTATGCATAGTGACATCCCAGTGGCTGTCAGAATTTCATTTGAAGCCGATTCAAGAGAAATATGCTTTAAAGTGTACCGAGTAGAGACAGCCTGATGACTGGTACAATTGTTTGAAAAAGAAATACGGAACCTTTATCATGAGTTGTGTAGTGGTGGATGAGTTGGCATTACCTATGCAGTGTCACTGGAGGACCTGCCTATGTAAAAGGAAGATATTCTATGCAAAGCATAAGCCGGTAGTGAGTGCAAAGGTGTGAGACAACCGCCATGTTGTCATAAGCTTTAACTTAATACAAGAGAAACCTTTTGTTTCATCAGAATTGCACATTTAAAAAAAATAATAAATACTAAAATATTGCTATGATGCACTTCAGTAAACCCTGGCCTGAATCCCCTCAAAAGCAAGCCAGTGGCAACAGCGGCAAGGAAAAACTCCCTATGTGGATCAAAATAGGAAGAAACCTTGAGAGGAACCAGGTTTCAGAGGGGTAGTCCATCCTCCTCTGACCTCTGACCGAACGAATTTCATTGGCTGTCCGAACACCTTCTTTTTGTGTGGCATTGTACTGTATGTGCTCCAATCTAACCCTAACCACCAAAATTCGTTCAGAGGCGTGGTGAAGGAGAGACCCTCCTTTGCCGTCTTAGGGTTTGCAAATCAGCCACTCCCACTCTCTCAAGAATACGACAACGTTGTGTAAGGTTGGAAGCCTACAACCATACATCCTTCTAGCTTAAGGAAAATCAGCTCATATTATGTTGTAAGCATAAGCAATTAAATTCTGTAGGTGTAAGTATAGATGTGTTTTAGGGCTGGGTGAAAACATATAACATTCCTCAACAGAAACTAAACTTGGAGAGCGAGGTGGAGAGAGCATTCACTTACAACGTTAGCCTGTACAGTGCGTCCAGTGCCGGCAAAAACAAAGACCTACGGAAACCTCACCTTTCAATGCTTGATAACCTCTTGCAGTTTACTTCTCCCGGGTAGCAACAGTTGTTCAGAGTAATTGGTAGAACCGACGACAGTCTTATTTATCCTCAATAGCATTGCTATACATTACAACTCAAAATTATGAGGCATTTTCTTTCGAACACAAATGATGACGTGAAATATCATGTCATCATAATTTCTGCTCGTGTAACTCATGAAGCAGCACAAATTTGCTTAAATTGGTTTGCGAGGCTCATCAAGCATGAGCCCCAAGAGTCTGTTCAATATTCTGAATGTAGCCATGGCTAAAGGGTGTTGTTCGGCACGATGCACAGCTGAGTGACAAGGATGGCGAAAATAAATGTTGCGAAGTCAGCGAAAGCTTTGGATTTTTGCATTCATATTGCCATCCTTACAATGCCAATCAATTATATAAATGTAGGCAATAGGCATTCACTTTTCATTATCATTTCTTATTATAGGTCATGTATTAGTCTTGATTGTTCAGTCAATAAATTGCAGAAAGTTTTATAAAAACTTTAACAATTAAAAAAAAAATTATAAAATATTGGTTTTCCATAAACTGCCTCCTAATTATTGATTTATACTGTTGTATGCTCATACAGTGTAATTATCACGTATTTTTCTTGCAAAATTGAATAATTTGGTTTTGGCCTTTAAAGCCCTAGATTTTGGCCGAGATGTCCCAATTTTAAATGGCCAAGTGGCCTTGCCCCAAAAATAACTAAATTTAAGGCCTGTAATACAATGTTTTTTTTTTTTTTAGAATTGCTGAGCACTCCAGTTGCTAGCATTTGTTTTGGGTTTACTGTCACAAGGTATATGCGATGCGATTTGCAAACTGTTACCTTAACTGGACATTGCTACCAATGGCAGCACCTGCATGAGATAGACGAATAACACTAACAAAGGTGTAGTTGCGGCATGACTATTGGAAACAAGTAGAATTCAAGCAGCATAACAGCAAGTGATTCAAAGATTAATGGCAATTACGATTTGGTCCAGTCATTTGATAGCAATAAGGCAACCGCCATCTGACTAACACTTCATCAATTTTCGGTCACGGTTATTCAAATTACGGAATTATGAAAATTAACATGAACAATTTCCTGCACCATACATACTCCACTTGTATAACATTGTAAGCGCCAAGATACTATCGGACACATAGCCCCATGCAGAACATCAGATGACAAACCCCAGGTAGCCATTGAACGATGTGGCTGCAGCAGCCCATAAAACGTAAGGCCAGTGTTCTGACAAACCGTGCTAAACCGTATAAACAATATTTATACAGCGTACAAATCTTTAGTGAGCAGAAATGTGCATTATACCCTGATGTATAAATCATACTTCTAGAGATGGCAATTTTGAAACTCAAGTTTGATTTGTTTTGGACACTTACACTTCTGACAATACGGATACAAAGGGCTTAGTTTGATAGCGACTAGTGTACATGCAATCGATCCGTGTAGCGACCGAGCCGTCCTGCTTACTACCCAAATGACGTCATTTGACACAATTTTTTTTTTTTTTTTAAACACCACAGTTGAAGCACCACGGGGAAGTGGATAGAACTTGAGATAACATGGCGGCGTTGACGTCACAGCAAGTTCAAGCTTTATCTCCACGATATTTAAAAAGCATGAAGCAAATCAGAGCTATGCAAAACTACATAAAACAATGCATAAAGTACATCCATGGCATATTTAGACGGGAATAACTGGCAAATTATAGTAACTCTGCCGATGAATTGCTATTAATAGGTCTGAGACCAGGCAAATGAAGTTGGGTCCGCAATCCACCAAACCTTAGAGCGTGTTCAAGTGAAACTCGGATTGAACACGTGCAGGCGATCCATATGACGGCATGTTCATGAACCCAGGTAGAATAAGAGTTAACTAATCGAATTAAGTCAGGCAGTTTGAAACTAATTCACTTCACCAAGTAGTATCCGTCCCAGTGGTAGTTTACAAAAGTAAAAATTTGCCTTCTCTACATACTTGTAGCCGACTGAATTCAGTCTAGCAGGAAGGCCAAAAGTTATCATTTGAAGTAATCCATAAGGTATCAGGCATGAATGCGACTCAATTTAAGGGTTCCAATAAAAGCCATGAGCTCGTTCAGTGCTGCGGTGAGATAACATTCACGATGTGCTTTGTTAGGCTTGCAAATTGTATACCCTGACCGTACGAAAGAAACTAGCCAGCATCCTCTATATAAAGAAAATCAAAGTGACACAATCGTTACCCCCTGGATAAGCTGTTGTGAATTAGGGACGGGTCATCCGTGCCAAGATCATATTTATCTTACCGCCCATGGTCGTGCTAACAGCAAATTGATTGATTAATTGATTGATTGATTAGTGCATGACGCTCGAGTCTCATCACAAAACTCCTTCGAGCAGAAACTAGCAGCTCGGGTAACTTCACAAAATGCGACATAACAGCAGCTTACTGCACCGCAAGTACAAGGACTGCCGCGACTCCATGAAATGTTTGCACTGCAGCACACACTTGTTTGCAAGACATAAGGTCCAATTAGCACGTTCCCGATTTAGGACAATACCTCAGTACACTTATTACATTTTTAAATCATCCAAATACTTTTTCAACGCCGGGAAAAGACCAGCTTTCGACCAGTGGCGATTCGCAAAGTGACCAGATCGCAATTGTTGCTGTAAAAGAAATTATTTACCAACAATGAGTGCTGCCTCACAAAGCGAGAACTGGAATAGTCGAGCATTCGTGACTGCATCTGGATTAGCATGTGCCACTCTAAATTTATGGCTTGACGAATGACACCAATTACACCAAAGATTTCTTCAGGAAACACATAAGGCAATGTTTCTAAACAAGCTACATTTTAAGACAAGTAAGCTTTGCGCAGGCTGGCTTCATAACCAGGCACTTCCAGCATAGCTGCATAGCTAGGCAAGCATGACATCAATGAACAAAAGCCGCATGAACTCCGCCGAAGTGCGGTAGCCAAAATAAACATTGTTATAGAAGTTTGCAGTGATAACGAATACCACGAACCTTGTAGCGGGTGGATCTGATCTGATGCAAGCAACTGTTGAGCTAGCGCACCGACATACAGCTACTCGAGAAGGCAGCTTAAGTAAGCCAACATATTACCAGTCAAGCAATCATGTGACAGCAAAGTCAGATGACAGTCAAATGCACTCAGGTGACTCTCCAGCAGGTAGCACCTCCTCTACGTTAAGCAAGCTTGACTCCGTGGCCTATCAGAATTTACGTCAAAGCTCCATTAGAGTCTGCTGTTCATACATTCCTCTCATAGCTGAGGAGCTCATGGGGAATGGCCACACAACAGCTGATGCTGAGGCACGTTAAGAATAGCTTCCCCACGTACAGTACCAGCGTGGATAAAGGTACTGCTAAAGTTAACGAGAAGTTGGCTTTGCGTTATCGTCCACCTTTCTCTGATCGGCCTGGCGGGTGGCATAGGATTACAACAGGTGTTGGTGTAGTCCCGGCAGGCAGGCCTAGAATTATTGCAGGCCTAGAATTTTGGCAAGAATAAACTACCGCGACTGTTTCTGTTATGCAAGCTCGAAATACCGCGACCAAAAAATTGACTACGCAAAACTACACAATACTGATTACCTCTGTATTAAATAAACATTTTGTATGAAATATGGATATGTGGGCGGTTTGCGTGGTTTTATTGTTGAAAACATTCCTGTTGACTGTTTGTAACAGCAGCAATGTATATAGCGCGTTACACAGACGATCCAGTCTTACAAGCGTTTTTATTTGCGATAAAAATTAACAACTTCAGTGACTGTGAAAGTTGTTAAAAGATTCCACGGATGGATAACATATAAAACGCTTTATCGGCTAATATTACGGCAAAAATATTATGGCAAAAATACATGAATTTGTAGACATTAACTTTCCTGGAAATAAATATATCGCCAACTGCGCGAAAGAAAATCTGTAGCAAAAATTACTTCAGGCGTTTACACTATACTACAAATATAATGGACGTTGTGTTGACCGACGAAAAAATTTCAACGCTGAACTAATTTTGACTTCTTTGCGACGGGGATTTACACTAAGATACAGTATGTGTGAAACGGCCGGCCAACATGCCTTCTGACTCACCCTACTTCTCGGTTCAGTGAGCAGGGCAAGTCCACCTGACTTTCGGCTGACACACGGCCAACGGCGCGTTGGCGAAAGTGGAACCTTTATCCATGCAGGTACTGTAGAACACTTCCCTAATATCTGTGGAACTCCTGGGGAATGGTCACACAGCAGCAGATGCCTAGACCTACCCATAGCAGCTTCCATAGGTAGAATATTCCCCTTGTAGCCATGAAGCTCTTGAGGAATGGCCATGGCAGCAGTTGCCAGCCACACACATAGCAGCATCACTAGGCAAAATATTCCCTTTATGGTCCTGAAACTCTTGGGGAATGGCCATGGTAGTGGTTTCCAGTCCCACTCACTGCAACCTCTCTGGGTTGAACATTCTTTTCATAACTGCAAAGCTCTTGGAGAATGGTCATGGCTGTGGATACCAGCCCACACAGCAGTCTTGCTCAATAGAGTATTCCCCTTGTAGCCTGCAAAGCTCCTGGGGAATGGCCATGGCGGCGGTTGCCAGCCTCACACAGTGCAGGTTCGCTATGTGGAATATTCCCCTTGTAGCTGAGAAGTTCTTGGGGAAAGGCTATGGCAGCAGTTGCCTGCCCCACACATGGCAGATTCACTAGAGTATATTCCTCTTGTGGCCGAGGTGCTCATGGGGACTGGTCATGGCAGCCATGGCTCCTATGTGCCAGGCCACACTTTGGAGATCCTCACATTAGTAGAGCTAAGCTCTGAATCTATGCAGTTTGGGGTGGGGGGGGATATTTAATAGTCGCTCCCCAATATCGCATTTAAGTTTATCTGTGGGAAGTGATGAGATTGGAGTCTAGATGCCAAACCCTAACTATGTTCCGTTGTTGTAACAAACACTTCAATGTGAATTGACCGACTGAAATAATTTAAAACAAGTGCAAAAGTAAAACAGGTACCTCATCACGGACGTATCTACTTGCGTGCACCCAAACATCCTGCCCCTGCACTAACTGCGCATGTATGGAGAATGCTGGTAATGCTAAGGAGCTCCTCGTAAGAGAACAGCAGAGAAAGTGCAGCCAAAATGACCAATTCTATTCATACCAACAGCCTGCACTCCAAAACAATGCGAAGACAGAAGGACAAAAGCAGAAAAGACGATTACTTAAAATAATGTGGGTACCTATAGCCCTGCCTGTTGCAAGCCCTCCTTCCCATGCTTGTCTTCTTTGCCCATACATGCTGGGTTCTGGAGCAATTAGCTATATTCAGAGCCAATTCGCATTCTAGAAGTTCTAAAATGTGAGTCATTGCACAACCTGCCATAAATTCTGTGCAAATATACAGCGCATCAATATGTCACCAATGAATTTCAGTAAAATCATCATTTTGTTTGCTTATTAGTGAGGTAGCTACTTACAGCTGATTCATGGGAAAATGGGTGAAATGTGCTGCTAATGCAAAATAAGCATTCAAAATATACCTATGCCATGTAGTATCTGAACCTTGTTGATTTTAGCTTTGGTAGTTGTGTAGTGGTACTGCTGTCAAGCACCACTTGGTAGCCAGTGTAGTATTGCTTGCTAAAAATGACTTATTTTCTATCAACTTTTCTTGCTACTACCCCCATGCTTGCTTTTGTGACAACTATGATAATGGGGATAACTTCAGTTATGTTTATTGCTTATGTTCATTCTTTTGATATTGCTTACACTGACTTTGTTTACATACAGCTAATGTGAGGTCTCTTTTTCGGGAATATGACTGATACATTATGTGATTGGATAAGGTTTGTGATATAAACTTATAATGCTCCGAGAAGCACTCCTCTCCCTGTTGTCTGGTCTTTAATTGGCAATACGCGGTGCATGTTCATGTCTTTAGGGGGAGTGGCTTTAGAGCAATGACTCAAACAAGGAGGTGTTTTTTTTTTTTTTTTTTGGTTATAGGACTCTTCATCCTTGGATTTTTCGTCCCTAGACTTTTCGTCCAAGAATTTTTCGTCCCCGGACTCTTCATCCCCGAGGACTTTTCGTCCCTGGACTTTTTGTCCCCGAGGACTATTACAAGTATCAGGGTTAAGGTTAGGGTAAGGGTTGGAGTTAGGGATAGTATTATAATACAGGAAGCATTATTGGGGATGAACCATTCAGGGAAGAAGAGTCTAAGGACGATAAGTTCATGGGGACGAAAAGTCCCGGGAAGAAGCGTCCAGAGACAAAATTTCGAGGGGATGAAAAGTCCGGGGATGAAAAATTTGGGGACGAAAAGTCCTAGAGCCGTTTTTTTCCTGCTGGCTTCTTTCAAAATATGCTGTGTGATTTTTGGTTTATCCAAAGTTGCCTACCCTACTTTTAAGTGTCACATACTTAATAATATGCAAACTTTTCATATTATGAAAGTAAATGAAATACAAAGTAAAAAAAAATCAGCAACTTTGCCACCATTTTCATTGCCATCTGCTGGTAACCTCCTCTCCCCAACCAACAACTTTCATGACGCATAGTTTTCTAAAATATTTCTAGTATAAAACTGGTCTGCAGCTACAGAAGATTGATGATGGGGATTACTCCCGATGTTGATGTTGCCAGACCAGTTCCTCCCCCCAACCACCCAGCTTTCTCTCTCTCACTCTTTCTCTCTTTATGTGTGTGTGTGTGTGTGTATGTGTGTCGCTGCGTGTGTTTGTTCATGTGCGCCTGTCTGTTTGTGTTTACTTGCTTCCTAGGGCCACTAACATCCTGAGTGGCATCTCTGTTTTAAAACCAGGGAGAGCACTTACCGTCATCACTTTCCTTCTGGACTTCTGCTTTTGCTAAAATGCATTTTATTTCTAAAGGGGAAATGATGTCTCTGTCCCCATTTGTGGCCAAATAGAAAGCACCCCATAGACTCAAGCAGCTGACAAATTCTATGATAATGCTACTTCACTGTAAGCCATTTAGTAAGGCTGAAGCCCACAATTTCCCACTGCCTGTTAAAATGCTGGCTGCAGTCCAATTAGTTTGGTGCATTGCACTTGCAAATTTCTCTTGGGAGGATGTTAGGCAGCACCAAAAGTAGACACTCGAACCATGGTGAATGAGCAATGGAACGGTGCGGCATAATTTGAGTTGGATCACACTCATACTCAGAAATTCATGACAGAAGCCATTTTGGTGCTTGTTGCTGGTGCTTTCGTTCCATCGGCTTAGCAATGAATTTGGATTTCTTATCAGATGATTGCCAAAAAAAATGTAGATAAATGCAGAGGCTTGAAGTCCGTTTCAAATAAGAAATACCACTAAAATGTATTTAGAATAGACATTTGCTCACTCAGCTGCTTGTCAGCTTGTTTACTGCCCATTAGCTATTAGTTTAACTTCTGGTTGTGTGACTAGCGAACATCAACTAGCAAAAAGAGACAGGTAAAAACATTTTCATTTTACCTCCAGTAATGGGAAAGATGAAGCCAGAAATTTTTGAAATTTTAAGTTTGGTGTTGACATAATGCATGCTGGGCAATTCGACTGCACCATGTCTGCAGCTTTGTTGAATGATCCCCAAGAGCCAAATTGAGGGTTGAGGGACTGATAATGCGGTTTATTTCTTCCCATTCCAGGCAGCACTGCTTTAACACAAGTGGAGAACAAGCAATTCACGGCTCTGCCCAACACCCATATTTGCTCCTCAGCTAATAAAAACCTACATCAATGTCATCTTGACATTTTTTGCATCCCACTTTGCTGGATTAACTCCAGCTTATCTGAGCAGCTCCTTTTTCAGAGGTTTTTATCTGTATTAACAGTCTAGCGGTCTATTTTGTTGAACATATTGTGTCCGCGACAGGCACAACTTGGAAGAATTATGCTCTCAGCAGCAATAGGCCCACCGCCCTAACTAGCTGAGTTGGGGTACCTGAATGCCATGCCACGCATGTTGCCCTTCACACTAGCTGTGGTGTGTGGGAGTTGTATATAGCACACCAACTTGAGCTTGGAACCACTGAGACATGGTCGACAACCTCTGCAAGCCTTTGGCTTGCTAAGGTGGTGAATCTATGCCTGCACACTTATGGAGCTCCTTTCTGTGCTGGCTAGTGTATTTGGGACACACAATGCAGTATCAACTGAACATTAGCCACCATTAACCACTGCTTTATGCCCAGAGATGGCTATGTGCTTTACTTGTTACTAAAAGGAACAGCTCACCCAAAAATGACAATTCTGTCATTATCTACTCACCTCCATGCCAGTTGACACAGGGCTGAAGTTTGTTCATCCATAAGACAAATTTTCATGACACCAGCAAAGCTCCAGTGTAGCCTTCTCCAAAACAATTGATGTCAATGGAGACTTGGTCATTAACATTCTTTCAAGTCTAAAAAATAGCCGAAATTGCTCCATACAGCTCATGCAGCATAATCCGAGTCTCTGGATGCCAAACGATCGCATTGTGGTTTAGGAGTGCTGGCCTGGAAAGGAACGGGATGGCTGAAATCTGGCCTGGAAACAAAACATGGTGGAGGTACATACAGAGGAATGGACAGAGGTATGAAAAGGAACATCTATACAGTAAGATGTATCCCCAAATAAAATTTTATTGAGAAATATTGAATGGTTTAGGAATTGTGGCCTGGAAAAGAGTGGGATGGCTGATATTTGGCCTGGAAACAAAATGTGGTGGTGGGGCAGACAGACAGGCGGAGGAAAGGAATTATGAAAAAGCACATCTACACAAAAAGATGTCTCCAAATATTGAATTTCAGAGAGAAATATAGAACAGTTTAAGAGTTCTGGCCCAGAAAAGAAGTGTAATGGACAGACACATAGCTGGATGGACAGACGACCTGAGACGTGGCAGGACAAGACTCATTTCTATCCACTTATTAGAGGGAGAATAATGGAGGTTTTGAAGAGTCCTCCCTGACTTGAATCCAGTTGAAATGCTGCGCCATGACCTTATACAGGCAGTTCATCCACAAAAACTTCCTGAATTAACCCCTTTACTCAGATGTCAAATCAAGCTAATCCTTGCCAATTGTGCATGACCCCTGTTTAATGCTTTATAACTCAGGATTTTAGTGTCACAAAGACTGGAAAAATAATTTCAATGAAGCATGACACGAATCATTTGGAAATAAAACTTATTTCCATGTATTTTTATAATTTTGGGACAATAAAGTGCTGCAAACACAAGGAAACTTCATGCAAATTCAACTCTGTGGTCGTTTTGCACTGAATGGAATTGAAGTTTTCAGGAATTTAACAGCACAGAACTCAAAAGAGTATTATGACACACAAATCATAGAGGATAGCACTTAAAACACACTGAACTGCGGAGAAAAAAAAAGAAAAAAACAGCTTTGAGTGATTTTTGCTTTGGTTTGAATTATAAATAATGCAATCTTGCTACCAACCAACTGTTTTGACACATGGTACAAACTTTTGCATTAAATGCAAATTAATATTATTTTTAAATCTTTTTGTCATATGTAGGGGTGGGAATCGAAAACCGGTTCCGATTTAGAACCGGTTCCGATTGTTGCAATCCATCGGAATCGTATGCCTCTGACATTTATCGATTCCTCTAACGATTCTTTCTATTCTTCTGGACTTTTTTCGGCGTTGCGCGACATGACGTCACACGCATGACGACTCCAATTCTACAGCATGGCGGAAGCATCATGGAGCAGAGGAAGCGGTCCAAGGCGTGGTTGCATTTTACGAAGAAAAATGATGGTTGCGCAGTTTGTGACCAGTGTAAAGCCGTTGTAACTAATAAGGGAGGTAACAGCAATATGGTTGAACATTTAAGCTCTCAACACGGCATTAAATTTCAAGAATGCCATGTGCTTGACTCTCAGCGTTCGATTGCAAGCTCCATGGTCTCCATAGACGAAGGCACTGTTTACTTTGCCCTGATGGGCTGCGTATATGTTGATAACAATAACACAGCCTAGATTTCATACCGCTTGAGAGCCTTAAGTTTTAAAAAAATGTCTCTAAAAGTATAGAAATCAGTCCTACCTTCTATTCAATTCGCGCTGGCATTGTAGCTAGTCTATACTGTTATCTTGCATTTCACTTAACTGTGAAATAAAAACTTCCATCTGGTGGAGGACAAAAAGTACATTTGCGTGGATTGTTCGAATTTCGCTCCTTGTTTTTATTGCGAAATCGATCTTCAGTTTTTTTCATGACTTGTGGTCTTTTTCTTCATGGGTTTTTTCATTAAATAAGGGTCTATTTTTTTTTTTTAATGGTTTTTGCGCATGTGCAGGTTGCATGTAGTAGGTTGAAGATGGCGATTTTGTCAATATTGTGTAAAATTTTATGGACTACCTGGAGAAAACTAGGAAAAGTTTAGATACGTAAGCTGCTAATCGTCAATATTTTTCGGCAAAATGGTAGATCAATGCTGTGCTATCAATGCTAATCAATGGTATCGTGGTAACATGCCTGTGTTACTGACTGACTTGTAGTCAGTCAGTGTTATTATCAACAGTAATTGATCATAATTACATTTTCATATTTTTTCTCATATATTGTTAAAAGAAGAAGGATTGATTGGTAATTTATTGTTCAAGTCTGAATGTTCACCATGTGCAAGTCAAATGGCAGGATGAAATTGGGTTCTGATGGCTAAAAAAACAGCTGCTTTTGGTGCTGAAAATGGTGTAGGACTACAGTTTTTTTTTAAAAAATATGAAGCTAACCAGGTCTAATTACGGCATCAATATCGATAATTTCTTTTCAATTCCCATCCCTAGTCATATTGTACCAATCCATTTGTTCTCCAAACAGGAAACTAACTGAAATCCTCCCATATGACATAATCTTGGCCCCAAAGTGAAAAATAATGCAAACCCACCCTCACAGTCTCTGTTTCAGGTATTCATACAAATGACCTCATTCTCTGTTGTATATTATGCTATACTTCAAACTATATTACCGTAATTCCATTGTAAATGCATGATGTTTATGCAGGAAATTATCTGAATCTAAAAAGCACAACAATATACCATTTACCTCAGTCATGTGCATCTTTTCTAAGCTTTATGATTGGTCGTGAAATAAATGTTAATACTTAATAACAACAGGAAATTTCACCATAAAGTTGTTTCGTAAATTAGGAAATGGCCAAAATATAAAAGTCTTTAGCCTCATTCCTGTGCATATTAATGAGTTGGAAAAAAAACACACAAAGTAGGCTCTCTTTACGCGGTAGATTACACAACCCCTCAAGAATGAAATTATTATTAAATAATGATACACCATTTAAAAGCAAATGTTGTCTCCTATCAGATTTAATGGCTAGAGCTCTTACCACAGCTATGAGAAAGATTTAACAGTACAAGATGTGCAGAGGGAGACAATTTTTGGGCATGGCTTTGTTTTTTCATTTAGGATTTTTTTCTGGGGGGTCGGGGGGTCACGAATGAAGAAAAAAATGTAGAATTTGAAAGGCACCTTTGAATGCGTGAGAAACAGTAACATTTATATTAATATTAGATAGGAGATTTCAATAGTTAAGTGACAAAACTGGAATTCATTGTGTACAGGTTACAGTCAGATGGTGAAACCAGCCAGCCAGTTCATGAAATTACTAAAAATTTCAGTCATTTCATGAAATGGCTAGCGCTAAACTTCAGTCATTTCACAAAATTACATTTTTTTTAAATCATTTCATAAAATGACTGGTTTCACAATTTGACTAAAACATATATTTTGTTATTCCCTAAGCAGTGTTTCACTAGCGTATTCATGTTCATTTGCATGTGTATGACTTTATGTTGTTGCCAGGAGGTTAGACAAATTTTTCATGATCATATTATGCAGGGCAGGCTCAGAACTCAAGGGCATACGAATATCCAGTTCAGAAGCTTTATTCAAAATCGTAGTCAGACAATTCAGATCAAACACGAGCAGTAGGAATGCAGTACAGGAGGCAAATCGAGAATTGTAGTCAGTACACAGCCCAATTGCCAAAAACCAGGAAGGAGGTACACCAAAGCCAAAACGAAGCACGGATCAATAATCAAAAAAGCCAAACAGGAAATCAAACACGGGTAATAAACCATACACGAAGGACTAAACAGATTTCTTAATCCAGCACAAACCAAATCATAACTAGGGAATCACAGGATTCGGGAAATGCTCATATTGTAGACGCAGGGAAACTGGCTGACAAACACGCGACTAGCAGACTGAACAACAAGGTATATACAGTATATGCAGATTAAGTGAATGATTGGAATGGGCTACTGTTGAGGTGTGCTGGGAAGGTGTAGGGAGGTGTGGCTACAAAAGAAAAGCAAACAATGAAAAAGGGGTGGTGCATATGTGGGAATGAAAACAGAAAGCACATGGCAAGTGACCAATGAGTGGAATACGGAACTAACACAAAGATCTGCTAAAATAAACAATAAATGTGTGAAATTATGGATTCAATAAACACAAAACAGAACTAACTAGAGCTGGACTTGCGAGAGCCCATACCTCTGCCAGCATAGCTGGATTTGAACTTTGGCCTATATCTCAGCTGTACTTTGGCCGAGGTATGCCAAAATTTAATGACTTGTTCCTCTTGTGCTATTCTAACATCCTGCAAAGTTTGGTTAAAATCTATGCAGCCATTTTTTGCTATATCCTGCTAACAGACAGAAAAACAAATAAATAAACAAACGGAAGCAAAAACATAACCTCCTGGCGGAGGTAAACAGGTCTAAACACTGACACAATGTACTGTATATTATGAAATATTCCCTGGTAGCTTCTGTAACCACATATGCCAGGCTGGGAACAGATCAGGTTTTATGGACAGGTATAATTCAAACAACTTCTATTCCATCATTTCAGACTTAAGTAATCCCACCTTTTGAATAGCTCTAGGGCACCTCCTCCTCAGGATCATTCAGTATAGAGTTGCTGTATGTGCTCCAGGAGCAATCATAATTACAGCATCATTTAGATGCCTGTGTCTACAGTAACTGACCCTCTGCTGAGAGGGAATAAAACAATTAAGCGAAGAAGAGTGAGCCCAAATTCCTCCAGAGTGAAGTAAAAGACTCATTACCAGTTATCCCAAACATTTGATTGCAGTAGTTGTTGCCAAGGGAAGCACAACCAGTTATTAGGTTAAGAGAGGGAATTATTTTTTTCACATGGGTGATATAGGTAAGTTAAATTAGCTGAATCATCTGACGCATTTAAATATGACAAAAACAAATTATAAGAAATCAGAAAGGGAGCAAATACTTTATCACAGCACAGTAGTCATGAACGACTAAGCTTTTAGCTGAATTCTACTTGTTAACTACCTGTTATCACTGTTCCTTACACGTCATATACAGTATATTTTTTTTCATTTTCTTTATTCAACTGACACCCAGTTAAAAATACCCACTGACTGAATTCTACTTGTAGAAATGCCCCTAACTCTCGGCACTAATAGGACTATAGCCACTGATCTGCTGACAAGCGTTTGGGCCTGTGTTGAGAGCTCTGACTGCTCTGTGCACATGCCACAGCAGCGGGTTGGACAGTGGGCAGTCAGCAGGTTGGAGCTGGGCTTTAATCCAGCTCTGGGTTTTGCGTTGGCCCCGCTGAAGCGCAGTGGCCACAATGGAGGGTTAGGATGGCTGTGGGTGTGCGGGGGCCAGGCTGGGAAGCCAGACACAGACACAGCTGCAGAGGGCCTCTCTGTGCTCCGGGCATTACTGCTACTCTGCTACATTAGCAGAAAGGCCTGTGCCGCTTGGATGACCCCTGCACCGTGGAAGCTGCCAAAGCCAGGGTGGCATCGATCACGGCTATTTTCCCACAGGACAGGAGAGAGCAAGGAGACTGCGCGTTTGTGTGGGTGTGTTGGGTGGGGTGGGGATGGGGGCCCTGCAAATGGGCCTTTAAGAAGGGATCAGGAGGAGAGGGGGAGATTGCATGTGCCTGTGTGTCTCTTTTCTTCCAAACTCCATGACATCTCTCTCCCTCAGTCACCCCCAGAATGCCCTTGTATTGAGTCACACCTGCACTGTTCAGGCAGGTGGGCACACAGAGCCACAATGGTGCTGGGGGGTCATATTGTGCATCCTGGAAACGAAATGGGAGTGGGTGGTCAGCACTATACTCAGGGAAAATTTAGGCCATAGCCCTCCAGCTTTGAGACTCCAGAACACACAGGGTATTCATGTTTTATACCCTAATTCTGATTTGGACTGGCATCACTGGACTGTGATAGTTAAAACCAATGAATGAGTCAATAAACAATTTTATGGGGTGTCTGTCATATTATTGCTCAGTTACTCATACATTCTGGGGTAACTTTTTACTAATTTGCTTTGTGTTAAGATTAATCTGTTGTTTTTTGTTTTTTTAAGGAATTAATGGGCACTCAGCATGGCAGTGAAACCAGCCTTCCTACTCCTTGGTGGAGTATAGTTCCATAATCAGTTGCATGTGACTCTTTACTAACTTGTAAGCCAACCTCAACACACACACACACCCGCACACACCAAAACCTGGATCATTGAGACCTATGATCATTGAAACGCAAAAAAGCATGCAAATCACTCTAAATCGCCTCAATTTTGTCATTAGGTGTGCAGGAGTGGGACTAGGATTGGCTGGGCTGGCTATCCATATTCAACAGAGCTGGATGAGGCTGGGGAGCCTGCTGAGAAAATGGTGTCGTAATCAGGCTCTGCCAGCTAGTCCTGATCAGGCCTGCCGTATCCTGGCCCCTCTCCGTCTCTCCTGCCCCATAAGGAGATCTTAATGGCAATATGTACTGAGCTGAGCCCTTTCTTGTGTGTGTTGAATTGGGATGGGTGGCGAGGGTGTGGGGAGGGTGAAGGATAGAGGTACTTTTTTGTTCCCACATTTGATTATTCAGGTTGGCTGAACTAAATTCTAAACCCATAAAAACTTCATATCCCCTGTGGGGGGTATTTGCATGCATTTTGCCCCCCCCTTAACTTATTCTTAGAAAGTGATTGAGAAGCCGGTAGAACCAGGCTGGATTGAGCTTTACGGTGTTACCATGGTGTGAAATATTTGCGAGCAAGCTGGGACTTTGAAAATAAAATTGCCAACTGATGACCCCGCCCCCCATCTACCCGATCCCCATCTCCTTGCAGCCCCATCTCCTCGCAAAGATACAAACGCTGAGCAGCCGCCGAAGCGATCAATCTCGCCCATCCGGGGCGTGCCTCCCTCCCTCCTCTCTGGAGGACATATGCAGACATTTTAATGTGTTTGTTTCTGCTCGTACGCCTGGGTGAACTTTGCGTCGATGCACCTGCAGCAAGCTCAACATGTGCCAAGTCTGGTTTTACTAGACATTGGGACACCAAAGAGAGCTCAGCCAGAATGTTAACGAAATGTGTCTTCGATTCTTCATCGCAGGTGGACGCAGGAGACAATATGGGTGTTCTCGTTCGTATTTCCATTATCCATATGGAATTAAACATGTTGAACATCAGCCATGCCATTGAGCATTGTGAGTTTGAAATGTTTGCGTGCGCGTATGTGTGTGAGTGTGATTGTGTGGTTCTGTGTAAAGGTGTATGCACAAATAATAGATACGTGTAAATATAGTGAGTGAATATGTGACTGCTACAGTTAAAAGACTTCAAGGGATTGAAGGGGGGGTATCTCTGTTATTGACAGAGTAATGGAAGTAGGGGGGTGATATCAGCACTAAGAGGTTTATCTTCCCTCTTTGCTTGCTTGTTGGTTGCTGTGGGCACCAGGAGAGCCCTGTGTCAGATTCCAGACAATACCACAGTTTCACCGGTACACTCTGCCTGCATGACGCAAATATGCCTTGAAACATGACAGTCTGCAGTTGCCTTCTCCCAATCATGGAAGCCAAAGAGGAGACCTTGTCATGGTATCATCAATTCTGGTGGCCGTAGAAAATTAGTCTGTCACTGACCAATAGACATTAAATGTCAGTTCACAGAGTGTGCAGCTGAACTAAATATGTTTCCATGAAGTTTATCAGAGGAATAACTGTTGCATTGAAAGAAATTCTCAGAGGAGTTGAAAATAATTAGAATATGTCAAACAGATGCCAGATGCATATCTGGCTGCAGTCAAATTCCTTAAATCTACTGTAGACTGAGCTGGTCATCAAAGGGAGAACAGACCATTCACTTGTTCAAAATCTACATTTCATCAAATGTCGTGGATTAAAGTTTCAAACTCAAAGAAAGTTATGTCAGGTCTTAAAATTCCAAGTGGGATGTGTGTCCAGCAGTGTAAATGAAAGCCTTCTGATGAAAGGAACACACATGCACCTAGGCCCAGAAGATGATAAAAAAAAGAAAGAAATAACAGTGGAAAGGAGAAGAGTATCATAAAAAAGCTCATGCGTGTGCAAGTAATTATGTTTAAAATCAGGAAGCATAAACCACCACAAAATTATACTGAATTACTCTCAGTACGTATATAAATACACACGTACCACACAAGCACTATATTGTTATTTTAGCGGGATGATGCGCTGGCAGCTTGGGGAAGGGGGGTTTTGGTATTTAGTCACAGGGGGTGGCTGTCAGCCCCCTGCCCCCAGCCCTGTCCCACCAGTGCACAGGCAGAGTGCAGAGTCAGGAGGCAGAGCACTGAGTGGCCATTGTGTATGCTAACCAAAGCGGAAAGTGTGGGTGACAAAAGGGGGAGGAGTGGACTCAGGGCACACAAAGACAAGGGGCGGGGAGGGTGCTGGGGCAGTGGGAGGAGGGGTACAGGGGTTGGGGTGGGGGGGTGTAGGTTCCGCTCAGGGCTAAATAGACCCACTCACCCCCGAAACTCCATTCACCCAAACTCCAGCTCCCTGACAGATTCCCAACTGATGAGGTACACACTACCGAAACCCACTTGTTACCGGGAGGATTGGAGAGAAGGGAACATAATAACCAGTGGTTAAAAGTCTGCAGTGATTTAGACAGAGTGACCATAATGCTTGTTCATTGTCTCCAAGAATATTCCTCCTTAGATCCGCAACATAAGTGACAAAGGCTGTTCCAAATCACACCTTCCTGTCCAAGAGGATTTTTATAGCCTCTTTGCTAAAAGACAGTTGTCAAACGACTGTACCGCCCACCATTTCCACACATAGACACTACCACGTGAGCATGCACACACACACACAAACACACACATGCATGCGCGCGCGCACGCACACATACACACACACAATTTCCCCCGCTTTGCTTGTCTACAACAGTAAACTGAGTTACCCAGAGGAGCTAACGAGTAGCGCTTGACCACTTTCTGGACCATAACTCTCTTCCACAACGCAGGAGAGCTCACTGTCATTTAGATGTCTGTCTGATCATGGCCGTTGAAGTGCATGACCATGAATGACAGCAGATAATGCCCTGTGGCTATGACTGTGGCCTGAGTCCCAGCACCGATGAGTTTGAAAATGCCTTCCCCTTGCCATGCCTCCTTCACTCCAAAATCGAAAGTAAATTTTGCAGATCAAAGGACGGCCTCTCTCCATATTGAGGCTACTCCCCAGCTGAGCAGAAAGGAGAGCGTTCATTCATATGACCTCACAGGTTCAGGTGTCCTTACATACACTCACTGTGGGCAACAGTTTTATTTCTCTGTGGTCGGTGCTGGTCAGGAAGTAATCCTGTGGGGGGGCTGCTCCTAACTTGCGTGAGGTGAATTAGCTGGGGCACGAGGAGTTGTGTTCCGTAGGACCTCTGCAGAGCAGTTTTCTTCAAGAACCATCCAATAGACTCAATTAAGACTCTGGGCTTGGATAACCTTGGGGTCAAAGGTCAATGGCTATTGTCTTTTTCTGTATAAACTTAACTTGGCAGTCATTCTGTGTACAGATGCTTATGTTTAGACTGTAATATACATATGCCACTCATCAGAAGTAATGTTTGCCATAACTGCAAACCGCGTTACTTGCATAACCTCACTACAGTTTGTGGAGGTGCATTTATTGTAATGTCACAAAAAGTAATGTCACTGATGTCAGTTCTTGTTATCTTCCGCCAGATTTGGTGCCACCGCATTATAAACACAGCTTCATCAGTCTTAAAACTGACACTTTATTAAGTGCATGTAACGGAATTTAATAATTTGAGTGAGCAATCCAAAGACATATCCATTCCTGGCATATACATAGACTGTACTCCGGATGCAAATTGTTGTACAGGCTTGTGCACAGGAAGCATGACATTTGTTCATCTATTTATTTCACTGCTGGGGTAAACATGGTGAAATGAGAAAAAAATATATTGAGTCAAGTACAGGCCTTAAATTTCTGTTCAAAACAGCTTTGACTATAGAGGGTCAGTCTGACTGTAATATTAAAATCATAGTCAGACACCAGAGGGTAAGTGATGGGATAAGAACCTATTCTATGACCAGAACCAAAGGAGAGTTTGTATAAAGGCCAAATGAGTACAAGAGCTAATGAACAGGAGAAAGGGTTGACATAATAATTGTGTGGTAATAGGTGAACATATGCTACAGTCCCCTCCAGAATAACTGCAACCCTTGCTAAAGATGAGTAAAAAGGTTATTTAAAAAATTCACCTGCAAATGAATTAGTCTCACACTGAAAATATATTTTTTAAAAATGAAGCTTCACTATATTCATTCTAAGAACAAGAATTTCTCATCAAGAAATAATTATTTTTCACAAAAGCACACAGCACAATTATTGGCTCCTCTGTTTTTAATACAACTCTAATTCCAAAAAAAGGCATCTAATGGAAAATGCAAATAAAATCAAAAGCGATGATTTTAAAAGTGACTTCACCTTCTGCAAAAGTGAAACACAACAAATACACATTATTAGATGCATTAAAGGGGTCATATTATGTTTTTTGGGGTTTTCCCTTTGCTTGAAATGTGCAATAGGTAACTTATAAAAATAACATTTTTTTTCCAGATTTAATGAAACTTTCACTCTGTACTCACTGGTAATCTGCAAAAAAATTCTGGTACATTTGGCTCCCCTCAGTACTTAAAATGGCATTGCATGCAGTTCAGCCTCCCTCCTCTGCACAAACTCTCCCTTGGTCAAGACTTTTGTCTGCGCCTAGATCCTTGAGGAGCTTTAAGTTTTAGTGTATTTATTTTTGTTTTCTTTGGTAAAAATGTCATGATACCCTTTCAGCTATCAGTAGCTGAAGTTGTGTTAGAGTAAATTTGGATCTTTGTATGGCGGACTTGGGCAGTCAAAATGCAGAAACATGGAAATCTCCGTCTACCAACACTTCCAGTCCCTCCATTGTCAAAAACTGCATAACTGTTATGCCAGCAGAAAAAAAGATGAAAGACATAATAAGAAAAGCGGTCAATCTAATGACTAGTGCCTACATGTAATTGATAGCTTTTTAACCTTGTAGCTTTGCGTAGCATGGCCTGGGAAGGTGGTGAAAATAATACTCCACATAAAGTCAGATCAGCAGCTTGGTAGCTAGCTGCTGGGAAGCGGACTCCATTCTTATGTACTGGGATGTAAACTAGCTTGTCTTGTTGTATTCTATCCACTTCCCTCATCCAGTTTTTGGACCTGGAGTGTAGTTACCACTGGAGCCATCTTGTAAATTCTAATAGTGAAAAAAAAGTTCAATATTATTCATCGCTAGGTTGCTTTTGTAATATGTGTGGCTAGTTACTGGGGTTGGCAGCTAATGCTAACATCTTGTAGGTAACGTTAGTTCACTGACTTGCTTAGCTGACATACAGCCTTGTTTTCTTATCATCTTTCGATTACCAAGCACAATTACAATGACTGTGATATGACTTAGCGTAGTATAGCCCGATTAGGCAGTGAAAATAGTATTCCACATAAAGCAAGATCTGTAGCTCGCTATAGGTACGTAGCTAGTAGTTGAGAAGTGGATTTCACTGTAGTGTTCAGGGATGCAAAAGTAACTTATCTTTTTGCACTACTGCGGAAATTCTTTTCCCCAGCCTCTGCAAAAATAACTGAGTTTGGAGAGGTTGCAGTTTCTTCAAAGAAGACTTTACTGCAGGAAGCAAAGAAAGCCACAAGGATCTCTGGAGATCACCCCACAAACCTGAGATCACTCACCCTTTTAATACACAGCAGTTCCTGTTTGTTAGATGAATATTCCACTTTCCTAATTTGTTTGGTTTACCTTGCAACTTCGTTTGGTCATGCGACCAATATCCTCCAACCCCTTCTTGTTTCCCAGTTAGCCACTAGTTGCCCCCCAAGCAGGGTCAAAACTCTTGCCACAGTTACCCCAAGATTCCACCGGGAGCGTCTTGTCTGCGTTACTGCCGCAAAACGGTTGCCGGAGTTGATTGCGCCCGTTCTAGGCAGTGGTTGTGATTCCACCAGCCACACCCCGCCACGTCTTGGCAGCGTCCTAGAAGCGGCTCTCCGCGCTGCTCCACCGAGAATACGTGCCGAGTCTATTTTTGGCAGAAGGTTTCACAAATGCATTTTGGAATTTATATATGAATAACTGCCAACAAAAATATTTTCCAATGCACGCACAGATATTTACTGTCGTATGTTAATGTAAAAAAATTCCACATACAAAATTTATGTTTCACGAATATTCTTCTAA
The DNA here is from genome assembly GCA_029692085.1 of Gymnothorax javanicus. Taxonomy (NCBI): domain Eukaryota; kingdom Metazoa; phylum Chordata; class Actinopteri; order Anguilliformes; family Muraenidae; genus Gymnothorax; species Gymnothorax javanicus. Next base: position 93,295,037 of record CM056199.1, on the reverse strand, counting down.
GGCATACACAAATTTTTTTGTTTTAAGCATTTGTAATAGAAATCCACAAATTTATGAATGTTTAGACTTCGAAAGTTTCACCAAAAGCACAGTTGGATGTTGTTACATTCATACATAGACTGCCGAACCCATATTTGGATGTTCTTACATGTTGGATGTTATACAGACTGTTGCACCTGCAAACCACATTTCATTTGTGACCTTCACTGCATTTATGTGTTGGTTTTTTGAGACTTCCATAATGTCACTCAATTCACAAATGCATTTTTTGCAATAGGGAATTATATGCAGTCTCACACCTGTTCAGCAAATCAAATGAGCCCGAGTACCTGGAGATGCTGTTCGAGTTAAAGGTTTAAGAAACCCACAAGGCGTCCAGTGCACCTGTCATGCCACGCCCCCAATGGTCCACATCTCCGGAATTCTGAGCTACCGGCCTGCTACCGCAATTCTCACTGATCAGCTCCACCTGTTTGTAATAATACAATTATCATTAAGCCTTGACTCTGCACCATTACGGTGCAAAGTCTCGTAAAGCTCATGTCTTGTTAAGGCTTTTGCCGTTGCGGATTGCTATGTGAAGTACTTTATATCGCTGAATTAGAATTCAGCGCATTGTTTATTGTTATTGTGGAACTGCGTTTCCCATTTGCTTTTGTACTCGCCATTTCTAACCTTTGTGGCAGCACTATAAAGGTGAATAAAAGCCAAGCATTTCTTTGCATTTGAATCCCGCCTTCTGCTTCCTATTTTTCAGTGCACATACTGACGTGCACAGAAAAACCATAACAGCACCATAAATTTTGATTTACCTTGGTACACAATGGACGTCAATCCATCCTTTATTAATTAAATCAATGGGTTTACAATCATATTTCCTTCCCAGTTATAACTGAAATACATATAAGAAAATTAATGGAAGTGAAATATTACTCAACACTTCTCAAGAGCTAAGTTATAGCAAGGTTGTTTTCCCGTCCTTGACAGGGAAAGCCCTGACATAATTTTTAACCACTCATGTTTGTGCTAGATCTGCTAATGTGCTGAGTATTTAAATGTTAGCTAGCTACATATTGCATTGCATGTATATAAAGAGCTAAATAAAATAACGTAATTATGTTGATCTAGCTATCTGGAGCATATCATTTTCTAAAATAGCGAGCTGGTTACATTACTTTTGGATAGCTCAGTCGCTGAATTTCACGTGTCACTGGTTTGTATTTATTCAGTTAGTAGCTAACTGTTTAAAATTTATATTTTAAAATCAAGGGATTTCAATTAAGTCCTTTTTGATTTTCTTTGCATTTTCCATGATGTGCCAACTTTTTTGGAATTGGGGTTGTACTTTGTACAACCTCAGATTGCCAAGAAAACAGCGCTGAGTCTTCTCCTATAATATCTCATAAGGCTGGAGAATAAAATGCAGGGAACTTGAAGCCATACCAGGTTCCTAGGTCTCATGCCACCCTGACACTTGCACAATTTTTGTCCCCGCAATGCCACGCAATGCGTCATGGCAAGGCGTGCCATTGCGGTGGTACGCAGCGGTGCCGTTTGCGCCCTGTTCGCGCACTGTACACGCATAAGATATGTACTGTCTACGCAATGCGCTGCCAAAAATTTGAACAATGCGAGAACAATGCGTGAACAATTCGTGAGAAGTTCCTGCCATGCGCGAATGGTTCGTGACGTGCGCGAACTATGCGTGAGCTGGGCTTGCCATGATCACGTGAACAACTCGTGACAACACCCTAACACGGCACACATTGACACGCACCGTCGGCAGTGCTCGCGCCGAGTTCGCGTAGTGTTCATGCAGGTTCATGCAAGTGGCACGCACATGGCAGGAACATTGCGTGCCGAATTTTTTAACATTTCAAAATTCTCTCTACGACATGGCACGCACCCCCGCACCCTTCACAAACTCCTCACGCTCGTTCCCGAAGACTTTAATCATTGCCACGATGCATTGCGTGGCACTGCTGGAACAAAAATCGTGCAAGTGTCAGGGTGGCATTATCGTGCACTCTCCTCTTGAGCTTACCCCTCAGGTTTTCAATGGGGTTTAAGTCGGGACTGAGATGACCATGACAGAAGCTTAATTTTTTTGTTCAGTTAAACATTTTTTCTCTTGATCTGGGAATATGTTTTGGATAAGTGTCCTGCTAAAAGGTTTACTGACCACCATGTTATATTTTCTCTGAAGAGGCAGCCAGATTTAGATTTAAAACGTCCTGGTATTCCATGAAATCCCTGGTGCCAAATACCCTAATGAGGCTCCCATTAGTTTTGAGAAAAAACAGCCACACAACATCACAACCTCCACCATACTAAACAGTGCAGATCAGGAGCGCGTTTCCCAAATGCGTAGTTGCTAACTAACTTAGCAACTTACCTAGTTCGTCCATTCACAGTCAATGGGCCCAACTATGTAAGTTAGCATCTGTGATTTCGGGAAACGCACCCCAGGTTCTTTTCAGTATAGCCGCCACCCCCCCCCCCCTTTTTTTTCATCAAATGTACCTTGAGCGTTTTCATTTTTCAGCTCATCTTGACCATGGAACACAATTATATATCCCAGTAGTGTTTGGCCAGCTCCAGCCACTTACTTTTGTGGTTAAATGAGTTAAATGACAGGAAAGACTTTTTTACGGCATGCCTTCCAAGTAATCTGTTGGCATGGAGGTGCAATTTGATGGTGGTTTTGAACACTCAGTGACCCCAAGGTGTTACTTTTTTCTGTAATACTCCAACATGTGATTCTTACATTTGATATTTCTGCTTGTTGGTTTGTTTGTTTCATTTGATATGAACCACTTAACATGTCAATTGCTGTCAGTGGATGACTATGGAGCTAGAACGGTCTCAAAATAGATAAATGCACAGAAAAAATTCACAAATGTATTTGGGGATTTATATATATATATATATATATACATATGACTCAAAACACAAATAAATTTTCAATGCACACACAAATATGTTTAAAGCACAAATAAATTTTCAATGCACACACAAATATGTTTCATTCCATATATAAGTAAAAAAAATCCACATATAAAAAATAAGATTCATAAGCATACTTTCGATGCACACACAAATAGAAAACAAATTCACAAATATATGCATGTAAAAGTATTTGCAATCTTCATCATATACATATGTGGAGCTTGTTACATTCATATATGAACTGTTGGATCTGCATTTACAAAGTGCTTTTAATTTGTTAACTTCGCTGCATTTGTGCGTGAGACTTTTGAGACTCCCCTGACGTGACTCCGATCCACAAATGCATTTTTTCTAAGAGGGATCATCTGTAGCCAATCAGATGTCTCACTCCTTTACAGCCAATCACCTGAGTGCCTCCCCACGAGGGGTGTTTTATGACATCAGTAAAACGTGTGTAGGCGGCCAGAGGCTGGAGGTTTTTAGCCATGGATCCCAGAACCATAGAGAAAAAGAGTTGCGACAACATTGACTTCAATGGGCCACTTCAATGGCGGATCATGGTGGCGTCCAATAGTTCCAAATGAAGCTTCCTGGGAAACTGTATCGCTGTAGAGAAGTCGGGTGTCTCGCATCTTCTAAGTGATTATTTAAGGGTAAGACGTAGCACGTCAATGTATTATGATAACCATTTTATAAGCATATTTTAACCGAACTAACAGTGTGATTTAAAACGTTATAGCTTGTCTCTTTCGAGCAGATTTCAAGATATAACGCAGTTAGCGAAGATTTAGCAAAGACGGACAAAGCCGCGTCAATGTGCTTAATGCCTGTGAACGAAACGTTTCACTGAGCTATAATTAAGTTTAATAGCGTGTCTCTGTGATGTGTGAATTGACGTTATATGGTTCACTTAAAGCTTTAAATAATGCTAAATAGTTAATATAAAATTATAGGCCTAATAACTAAAACGTAGATGCTAGCATGCTATGCTGACCATGCGAACCGTCAACGTTAGTTATCTTACCATGAATGTTCGTGGTTATTCAAGTAATTTGAACAACTAATAATGATCGATCATCATCAGTCTCTTTTGGCATGAATGACAGGTTATCACGTTATTCTCTAAAGTTACTGTGAGGTGTAATGTTATAAATGCTGCGTTCAAACCAGTTTGTGAAAACCATACTAGTGAAAATTTTGGCACTTATATAATGTTTTGGTTTGCCATCGATCTTGTTCTTTTTTTAGGTCCATTAATAGGATTCACATGTTTCCTGGAACACCTTGAAGTCCTGGAGATTTTATAGCCTGTTGGACCCATACTTTGTTTCATTGCCCTATTTCTTCCCTTTTGTTGTTTTCCTGCCCTGTGCCTTAATTTGGTCTATTAAAAATATTTTTTCCAATTCTCTGTCCTTAATAATTATTTTCTTCTGGAGAGCTGCCTTTTAATAATTTCGAAAAATTATTTCTCAAAAGATGCATATGGTCTCCTGGAGCGTCAAATATTGTGATCAAAGTGATATCGTAAATTTGTCTCCAATAGTATCATTTGACTGTCCATCAATATAAGATGCATATATTGTGTACATAAACACGATATTGGCCACGCTATGCAAATTATTTCCTCGGACAGCTGAGATGTGTATTTCAGAGCAGAAAAGCATTAATACCGTGTTTATGTACACTGTATATGCATCTTACATTGATGAACATTCAAATGATACCATTGGAAACAAATTTACAATATTTGATCAGAATATTAGATGCTCCAGGAGACCATATGCATCTTTTTGATCTCATGTAATTTCTTCATTTTTGTGAATGTATTTTGTTACTGAGTTACTGAATTAAATGCATATTTTAGTCATGATTGATTCAACTAAGCCTAAAGTATATTGTACTTGTGTTAAAAATGGCCTGTATGTGTTATGTTATCATTGAAAGGTTTTGAAAATTGTCAAAAAGTCGACGTGGATGAACAAGATTTCCCTCCAACAACAGAACTCTTAGTATGGACTGTCTATGCATATTCTCATTAATCCAGGTCATAGGCAGACTAGCCAGTCTAGCCTAGTGAACAGCATGAACTGATAAGCCATTTGTAGAGGGGGCGAAATGTCTTCTAAGACATAACTAAGCTTAGTTGACCTGATTCAATTTCCTTAGGATACTTTGTGTGGACTCCATGCAGTGACTACCATCTGACTGTGATAATGAATTAATGCATTTGTTGTTCTGTATTGGTAGTTATTACTAGTACTAGCAGTAGAAATCCACAATTCTTGATTTCCATTTCAAGACCACAGAGGAAACAATATCCCATCAACTTTATTATATTGGTTATAATGGCCAGGTAAGACAAGAGTTGCTCTTGCTCTTTGTATTTATTTATTTTTATGGTTGCTCTCAAAGGCAAATTTTAAGAAGGAAATAAGGCAAAAGTTGGAGAACCCCTCCATTAGATGGCTTTTTTTAGTTTGCCTATTATGATCACACTGATTTTCATCCTTACAAAGAATATTTTTTGGTTTTCCTAGTACTGAAAGTTGCAGTATCTTCACGATGCTATTGTGTATGGTCAGCAGAGTGATCATTTCTGATATTGTATGCTAATCAAGACAGAGGTTATGAAATGGCTTTAAATTCACTTGGCTACAACAGTCATTGTATATATATATGAACGTGTTTTTTACTCAGGAAGATCCACGAAAACCTTTTCACTCCTCATCTTGTTCTATTCCAAATCGTCTCTTCTGGAAGTCTTCTGGAATGGAGTGTGATGAAAGTGTGATGAGATTACTCGTAAGAAGTCTAGAATTAAATATATTAGAGATGGTAAGCTATAAACAGGAAAAATTAGTACAGCGTAAAGCAGTGATTTGCTAATCAAGAGGCACTCTATTACACAGATTCCGCAACAGCCGCAATGATGACTCTACACTGCCTTTGTGTGCTTACACAGATACTAGCTATCTTTGTTAACAAGCTAATTGTTAGAAGCAAGCTAGCCACCGAGATATGTGAAACACTGGCTGTTAAATGAGAGCAACGGTTTTCCTGTAACGTTACTAGCCAGCCAGCTAGCTTGCTACGAAGGTGATGTTAGTGCAGTGTCCTGCAACAGATCCAGAAACAAGAAGCAAACATCGTTTGCATAATTGGTAAAATGGAGACTTCATCGAGATGCGACTGGACCGCGAATAATTTTATTAGCGCGATAGCTAGCTTGGTTAGCAAGGTACAGAAATGTAAGTCCTGCTGCTGTTGGCAATGGTTGCTGCCACTGATAAATATTTTGCCCAGGTGTGACACAGCCTGTATGTTAAAAGTGATATCACAGGTGCAGATTGCCTAAAAACCTCCAGCCTCTGGCCGCCTACGCGCGTTTTAATGATGTCATAAAACACCCCTCGTGGGGAGGCACTCAGGTGATTGGCTGTAAAGGAGTGAGACATCTGATTGGCTACAGGCGATCCCTCTCAGAAAAAAATGCATTTGTGGATCGGAGTCACGTCAGGGGAGTCTCAAAAGTCTCACACACAAATGCAGTGAAGTTTACAAATTAAAAGCACTTTGTAAATGCAGATCCGACAGTTCATACACGAATGTAACAAGCTCCACATATGTATTTGATGAAGATTGCAAATACTTTTACATGCATATATTTGTGAATTTTTTTTCCATTTGTGTGTGCATCGAAAATATGCTTATGAATCTTATTTTTTATATGTGGATTTTTTTTTACTTATATATGGAATGAAACATATTTGTGTGTGCATTGAAAATGTATATGTGTATGAAACATATTTGTGTGTGCATTGAAAATGTATTTGTGTTTTGAGTCATATATATATATATATATATATAAATCCCCAAATACATTTGTGAATTTTTTCTGTGCATTTATCTATTTTGAGACCGTTTGAGCTCCATAGATGGCAGCAGGATATTTATTTCCCTTAAACTATAGCATTCTGCCCATTGGCAAATTTATTATCCAACTTAGTGTTGACACAAAAGGAAAAGGTATAGGGTATAAAGAAAATCAATTGCAGAACTACCATAGGCTCTGGGAATGTTCACAGTAAATTTTAATTGATTGCCATAAGAACTGTTTGATTTACTGCATTTCTGAATGAGTAAAGTTTGGTGCTACAGGAAAAGTCATAGTGTCACCATAATAGGATTGCTCTTTTATGCACCAAGACGTTCACAGGAAATTTGAGTTGAATCCCTGTCTAACAGGTTAACTCATTGCATGTGGAAATGTTGTTTAACCAAATGGTGATGTTCCAGTAAATGTAATAGAATCATTAAAATCATATGTTACCTCCTCTGTGCATCAGGAATGTTGATTACAGATTTGACTAGATTCCAATATTACAGGATTCCAGCTAAAATTATTTGAGTTATTGCATTTATTAAAAAAAAAAAAAAAAAAAAAAAAAAAAAAAAGAAAGAAAAGTGCTCTTGTCTTAGGAAGGTCAAGGGGTCAGCGACTTCACCTGCATTTGGAAATGTAAAATTTGGCTGAATGGTGGCACTACAAGAAATATTATAGAGCTAGCACAATCAATAACTTTATCTGTGCACCAGGAAGAAACCTGTTTGAGTTGCTGCAATTTAAATTAACAAATGAACAAACAAATAAATAATTGTTTGCCCTGGTGGTATTACTACAGCAAATCTCAAAGGATGACCAACATCAATGACAAACCTGTTTTATGCACCAGAGTGAAAGGAATGGCTTGAGACTCCAAATGCAGTTCAGCAATGGCAGGGCGTTTATTAGATGAGCTCATGGTCATACAGAACAGAAATCAAAGCCAGGCAAAAGGAATGGTTTAGGCAAGGCAGAATCGTAAATCAAGGGACAAGCAGAAAGATCTATAAACCAGGATGTCAGTCCGCACAAAGACAGTAACACAGGGAAATACTAAAGGGATTGGATGGGGAAGGAAAAGGGGAGTTGGAGAGGATAAGGGTAGCACAAAGGAAATCTCTAACAAAGTTGGTACAATGGGAATAAAGGGTAAACGTGGTACTCACAATCACTATCTCAATCACACAACGCAAAAACAACAACGTAAACAAGACTCACGGGAGAAATCACGAAATACAAACTTGCAGAAATCGAGAGAAAAGATGCAGAAAGCGAGACTTGACCAAAGCGAGCTTAGGGCGGAAAAAGCAGTCGACAAGAAGCAGCAGGAAAGTGGGTCTTTTATACACAAACAAATTAAGTGGAGGCCCAGCTAAACTCAGAACAGGTGAGAGGAGGAGGCGGATCTAGAAAAGCAAGGACGGTGATAGGAGAGAGAGAGGAAGTAGGTGGGATCCTAACTTTGAACTAACTAATCACCCGTGCCTAACTGAACTGCTCTAAGTGTGGATAGTCCAATCAGAACAGCAAGAGAGAAGGAAGAGGAATTACCAAACCGAAATGGAAAAGAAAGAGTGAGAATCTTTTAAAGACACCACACAAAGAAACAAGAGGAAAGTAAGACATGAGACTGCAAGCATTCATTCTCTAAACATGAAACATGTAACTCAGAATAAATATATAAATACAATAAATACACTAGAAATATGCTAGAATGGACTAAAACCAACTAAAACCAAGCATACAAACATCACTTCTTAACACAGAGAGCATCCAGTATGGAGGATCAAGGATCAAGTATGACATGATTTACATCAAAACTTTTTGAGTTATTGCATCTGGAAATATAAAGTTTGACCTGCTGGTGGTATAACAGGAAAGGTCGTAGGGTCCCAAAAAAAATACTGGGTCCGTCCTCTATACACGAGGAATGAAAACAAGTTTCATGTGATTCGTATAAAAACTACACTTGTCATGGTGCTAACACAAAAGGATCTGTGCCAGTGGCAGCGGTGGTGGCGGTGTCCTCCAATGTGAATTCAGAATATCCCAAAAATCTTAATTTTGGGGATATAATTATTACCCTAAGAGTATATTAGATATGAATGGCCCAGTCAATCACCCGACTTGAATCCAGTTGAAAATCTATGGAAAGAACTGAAGATCAGAGTTCATAGAAGAGGGCCACGGAACCTTCATGATTTGAAGACAGTTTGTGTGGAAGAATGGGCCAAAGTCACACCTGAGCAATGCATGCGACAAGTTGCTCCATACGGGAGGCGAAAATGTATTTGCCCCCTTCCTGATTCCTTATTTTTTTGCATATTTGTCACACTTAAATGTTTCAGATCATCAAACAAATTTAAATATTAGACAAAGATAACCCAAGTAAATACAAATTGCAGTTTTTAAATTATAGCTGCTACGCAGCAATGGTCGGGGCCGGGCAATTTTAGGCAAAATTAGGCAATTCTGAGCAATAAGCAGAGTGTAGGAAGATGAAAAAAGGTGGCATTCTAATGTGCATTTTACATCAGTTGAGGCTTGAACTCACAATTTCTGGCACAAGAGACTATGCTCTATCTCACTGAGCTAATTGGCAAATGGAAATGTCACATGTAGCTTCACGAATTGACTAAGCCAGTCACCGGTGTGCAAGACAGCAGCTGTTAGCATGTAAATGTAGATTTCAAACGGCTGTCAAAAATTCAGATAAAAATCTGAAAATTCACAAATTGCATCTAGACAGCATGGAGATGTTGGTAATTTGTTTTCAACAATGATTTATTGGCTCCATAAGTGAAAAACTGATGTTTAAAAATGCCATTTTTGCATTGACTCCAATTGTTCGCATAAGAGTGAAATTCAAAATGCTGTAAAAAAAATTCAGTTTTTGAGATAGAATTCTGATATTTTCCAAACATCATCTACCATGACTCCAAATTTTTGTCATTTTTTTAATGAACATTGAAAATATATTTAGCAAGAATTTGCAAGTATATATTTACAATACCGTTTACAGTCAAACATGTTGATGCACTGTAGGCTCAATATTAGATAAATCAAAAATCTGTATGGATTATATGTGTAGGACAATCTGAAGATGCTCTGTAGCGAGTTTGGTGTCAATTGAGCAAAAACTGTGGGAGGAGATAGGTTTAATAAGTTTTACAGTTTAAAAAAAAAACAGTGATAGACTTCATAATTTGCAATAGGTTTAAATGTACAAAAGTTTCTTCAGTATTGGGGCTACATTTTGGTGAAAGATACAAATCTGTAGCACATATGGTTGATTTGTTGTGAATTTTCAAAATTTTGAGGCTTGCTGTAGCGCCACCATCAGGACTATTGGCCTGTTTTTGCAGCTGAGGCAATCTGGCATGGGACTGAACCTTTGTGCAAAGTTTGGTGATTTTTCGTGCATGGGAAGTAGGATTTCCTCGGAAGAAGAAGAAGAAGGAAGAAGAACATGCAGGATAACAATAGGGTCCTGGCTGCTTAGGCTGCCCGGCCCCTAATGATGATTTCACTTATTGAGGGAAAAAGCTATCCAAACTTACCTGGCCCTATGTGATAAAGTAACCCTTTCCAGACTGATAGTTGTCAATGACTTCGTTTCTCATCTGTTCTTAAATTTCTTTAGATCGCGGCATGATGTGTTGCTTTTTGAGATGTTTTAGCCTACTTTACTTTGTCAGACAGGTTCTATGTAAGTGATTTCTTGATTCAACAGGTCTGGCAGTAATCAGGCCTGGGTGTGGCTAGTGAAATTGAACTAAAAAAATGTGGTTAATCACAGTTAATTCATGATTTAACAAGGGGGGGGGCAATTACTTTTTCACATAGGGCCAGGTAGGTTTGGATAGCTTTTTTCCTCAATAAATGAAATCATTTAAAAACTGCATTTTCTATTTACTCGGATTATCTTCGTCTAATACTGTATTTAATATAATATTTCATAATTTGTCTCATGATCTGAAACATTTAAGTGTGATAAATATGTAAAAAATAAGAAATCAGGAAGGGGGCAAATATTTTTCACAGCACTGTATATATATAAAATGCTATGCTGTAATGAAAGCAAAGGTTAGCCACACTAGATATTGTCTTTTTCTCTCAAAAATACATTACTATTCTTGTTTTTACTATACATTGTTATCTGTTTACTTATTTTCATCTATATGATCCAATATTACATGAAATAAATACTTGAATAGTACTTGGTGTCTGATTTATATTCATTTTGTTAAGTGTATAATCATCGCTGCACGCTACTGTATTTGCAAACTAATGATTATCATTGTAAATTAAAGTAAATAGCACTATACTACTAACACAAATTTACACAGCTATGACATTATTTTTCTGAATGGAAAGGGCAAAGTGGCCTCATATTAAATGGAAGTCGACTGACATCTTAATGTGGGTCTAGGGAAGTTGGCATAAGTTGTTCTAAGCCTTAGGTGGAAAGATGAGCCTGTTAGTTTCTGACCCCCCTCTCCCTCCCCCTCCCTCTCCCCCTCAGGTAACAGATCAGTACTGCTGCACTTCTGTCCCCTAGGGGCACCATTACTGGTAGCCAGTGATAATCAGGACACGTTCCCTCCGCCCTCTTCCCTCCACCTGCCCTGCAGCCGGCTCACTGCTTCTCCATTTGTGTAATTAGATAACCTGTGACCAATCCCGCTCCTGCCTTTACTTTTGCCACCATGCAGAGCCACTCTCAATTCAAACTGCAATCAGCTTGCTTGTCCGATGGTGCCTGGGATGATGTGTGTGTGTGTGTCTTGAGCAGAAGAGTTTATAAAGAATTTGTCTGTGTGTGAGCTTTGCTACCAGATGATAGAGTATGTATGTGAGTTAATGGGTGAAGCTGAGTAAGAGGGTGTATGAATAGATAAATGTGAAGTAACCTGTGGGTGCAGTTTTGCCCTCTTCCTATACCACAGCTTTCCCCCTTCCCTCTGTTCATGGCCAGGCTGTGCATTTACACCATTGTCTGAGCACAGAGGAATTTCTATGACATCACCCCTCAGTACTGATTTGCCACTGGGCCCCTTGTCTGGCCTGAGCCGGTCTGGCTCACCATGAGAACTGAGGGCACAGCAAAAATGTGCTGTTTGTGCAGTCTGATCATTTCTCTATGTCGCTGCAATGTGTATCTGTACTTATGCGTACTCCTGTTGTACCCATGAAAATGACTGGCACTGCTGTAATGTTATGTTGGTAAAGAGTTAACTGCTTAGGCAGCAGGGCACTGGAGCACTGATAAGGTGCAGATATTAGTCTGGCATGATGGGCTAGGATTTTGTTTTGGGGTAGGAACAAGGATGCTGTACATTGCAGGAGTCCTTCATGAAACAAGGAATAAACAGTCCCTGGAGAAACTGAGTGAGCAGGTTGAAATGGAGATTTGCGTTTCTATAATGATTGCAGTAGTAGTGGTATATATTGTGGTAACAGCAGTTTTTGAGCATCTGTGATTGCAGTATTTAGTAGCACTAGGTCTTGTAATTGGGGATTCTAATGAGTAATGCTTAATTTTATAATTAATTGGGTAGCCATATGGTGATGTTCTTCCATCATTTTATTGATTATTCTTAATTATTTATTTGCGGGATAGGTGGTAGTGCCCTCAGTTTCTCTAATGATCAATGATTCCTCAGAGGAATGTTGAAAGTGAAGGTGATCTTCCATGTCATCCCTACTTTTTGGAAATGGGGTTGCACATATTCAATCTGAATAGAATGTACATCTTCCCGATGAGTTTGTTCTATATCCAGTATTGTAGATTCACAGGGTCACTATATGCCGGTTTTGTCACCGCCCTCGTGTGAATCCTTAGAGTTTCTCTTAGCAATTCAGCAGCTTGCATGTCTATTAGGTATATGTGTGTTGCAGTGGAGGCTGGTGAACTGGCAACAGGGGAAGCTCAAACCATCCCTTAAAAATAATGATCGGTCATGACCTTTTTATAATCTTAACAAAATTGACTTTACTTGACTTGAGAAATCCTAAGGACCATCAGGTGTCACCAGTTCTTCTTGTTAAAGGGGAATGGAAACGTTTTTATAAGTTATATTATTTGAGTTGGTAATACCTTCCTGGCTTTAAAAATCTGCGTTGACCCTTACAGCAATACATAGATACATCATAAATACGTTTTTAAAATCCCGCTTTAAAGCCATGGACTGCGCCATTGGCCATTTCATCAGGCCCACGACTTACGGTTATGGCAGTGGATGTAATGGGGCTGAGGGATAGCCCCCTTGAAAGCTCAGTACTAGCTTGATGAACATGGACAACACCAGAAGTAATGCCCGCACGCGATAATTTTTTCCGTACCGATAATGCATCGCTACTCTGGAATTCTGGTCCCCCCACTTCACTTTCATCCCATAATCGCGTCAATTTGCATCTTGATTACGCCGACAAAATAAGGCTACAGTTTGCGTACTGTCTTACTCGCTAGCGAGCTGGTTGGCTGTCTAGCTAGCAAACTAAAGTGATATCGAACTGTATAAAATGATAATAACCGGTTACAGCCTTTTTGTGTTTGACAAGTGCTTATGCCCAGCCGGCACACGACCGACCTTCAACGCAGAAATATGGTTGAAATTATGTCATTTGTCGTTTCAATGTCGAAACGCTATTGAAACAACGTTTAACTCTGATGGTTGTTAAAAGGTTAACAAAATGATCTCAAATCAACACTGAAATTTGAACAAGATTTGTTTCAACGTGGTAGGAGTACCACACACAACCTCCAGCAAAATCGAAAAAAATCACAACTTTTTCAGCTTACCTTAATGTTTAGATACCAAGTGAAATATTCGGGTGTGGAAAAACGTTGAGCGCACATCCAGTTAAGAGAATTTACACTTTAATTTCTAGAGCGTCAATACATGCGGCAAGCTTTAAAAGTTGGCAGCCATGACACTGTTGACCTATCCTTAACTCAACGCATAGGGAATGCTATCCCTATCCCTATCCCTAACCCTAACCTTAACCCAACTCATAGGGAACGCTATCCCTATCCCTATACCTAACCTTAACCCAACTAAGGAATGTTATCCCTATCCCTGTGCCTAACCCTAACCTTAACCCAACTCAGCCACAAACAATGGTTTGTTCTGCTCAAATTATTCTACCCAGGGTCAATGGATCAGCTGACTCACCAGCATGAAATACATCAAAATGGATATTCACATGACGTCTCCTCATTGACAACAATAAATAAAAGAAAGAAAAATAAATGAATATATTATTTCTTATATTTGGTTGTCTTTCACCCTTCAGCGATGAATGGAAACCGATGTGCTGCTCTGGCAACAAACTCAGTTGGTGTAGTGGTTAAGACCAGAGTGTATGGTGTATTTGAAATTGCTTTGTCCACAAGTTCCTAGGTTCAAATCCTGCGGCAGAAACTAATGTAATGTCTAACTTAATATGTAAAGCTTTGTTCACAGCCTCATTGATGGAGGAAAAAAGTAAACACATAAAAAAAGAAGGTTATAAGAAGTTGGAGAGATTGTACACAGAGTGAATTTCATGAGGGAAGAGCATGGTGGTGGAAACTGGAATTACTGCAAAAATTTTTTTTTTTTCCTCGCGCCGCACCTACCCCTTCCTTTTAAAAATTTTCCCCAGGGTCGGTCCATATCTAAGCATCCAGACCCTCCCAGATGACCCCCTCAGAAATTTCTCAAAAAATTCATATGGGTACCTCTGGTGGACTTATGAAATAATACCAAGTATTAGACCAATATCCCAAATAGTTTTGAAGTGATGGCCTGTCACAATTTTTTTTTTTTTTTTTTTTAATTTTGACGAAATTGTGCTTCGTCCAACTTTGGGCTTCCACTGCTCCTCTATTATTTAACCTACAGATCAGATTTTTGGTTTCCCTGGCCAACTTTTCCCCTAGAATCAGAATTTCTGGTCAGATTAGGTGTATCTACCTTGGTTGCTCCACAATAGGGCTCCAAAGTTGGCTGAAAAGCCAAAAATCGCAAAAATTGCTGTACTTTTTAAATGCTACAGATCCGAAAGTTTAGGGAATTCAAGCTTGAAATTTTTTTGTGACCATTTCTGATACCTCTATTGGGTAACCCACTTTAATCTTGTTTGTATCTTGGCAGGAATGAGAAGAAAATTTTTTTTTTTTATTTTGCTCGTTTTTCATTTTACGGAAAAAATAGCAATTTTGAAGTCCATGGTTCACCATGTGCGCAATTGACCACATCCTTCAAATCTTTACCATAGATTGCTATAGTTGTCAACTTCATCTGTCAAAAAAATTGGGATTTCAAAACAAGCCGCGACCCCGCTCAACAAAATGCACGCCGTCTCCCCGCCGTTAGGGTGTTTAGCGACTTCTAGCGACTTTTATGACAGCCGATAGCGACTTTCCTTACTGAGGAGTTGGCAACACTGTCCATGACGTTGCTTCAACAGTGAAAAAACGTTACAGTGCCAGCTGGGTGGTGTCCTTTTCGCAGGCTGCAATTTTTTTCTGAACCGTTAACACATCGCGATTTCTAGGACCAAGAAGGAAAAAAGTCCCCCGAAAAGAAAACACTTCCGTAGTTCACATTGCTCGTGATATCCAATGTGAATAAAGCTGAGCACTACAGATTTTCATCATTGAAGAGATAATAATGATTCCAAGTGACAGTTACTGTGAATGCCCTCCTGAAATGAGGAAAGTTGGGATGTTAAATACATTGGCATGCTACCTATAACATTATTGATTTCGATGACACTTCATCTTGATAGCTAGACAGACAAATAGGTCGCTCGCGAGTATTCCATTGCAAGCGAACTGAAGCCTTTTTAGCTCGTTTGCCAGTTGGCTATGTAGCCAAATACGTTGGCGCGCTAGCTATAACATTATACAGTTCGATAACACTTAAGTTTGCTAGCTAGATAGCCAACCAGCTCGCTAGCGAGTCAGACAGTGCGCAGACTGTAGCCTTATTTTGTCGGCCTGATCAAGAGGCAAATTGACGCGATTATGGGACGAAAGTGAAGTGGCGGGGGGGCAGAATTCCAGAGTAGCGACGCATTAACGGTACGGAAAAAAATATCGCTGCCCGCACTGCACACACTAAGAGAAAACAAAACATGCCCAGTGTAAAATGCTATTGTATTTCTTGGGTTTTTATTATCAAATCATCATGCCATGCTATTCCTCTGGCGCAACAAGACAGGTTTTTGAGTCCAGCCCCAAATATTGCAGAATACACCAGGGCTAATGCCTATGTTCTGTGGCTCAAGAGATAAACAGCCCAAGGAATGGAAATTATTGCTTCATGAAAGAGGCATATCATCATAGAAGACTCGAGAAGAAATTGGGATGAAATTTGGTACCGTACTGCTATACGTGGTAATCCGTGAATGACACCCGGTTGCTTGGGCACACGCAGTCGTAGGATACGCATTCGTGATATTAATATTCTAAACCCCCTTCTCAATAATGAAACCCCTCGAAATATATTGGCGCCTCCTTTTAAAATCGTTCCCCATTTAAAACCACCGAGGTGCATCCTGCAACGCGCTATGATGTTACAGTATTACTAGTCTGAAAGCTGACCGGCGAGACCCTCGAGGGGAGAGGGTACAATCGCACTGTGGCACGGTACCGATTGTGTCTTCAGTGACTGGTTCATGAGTACAGCCCATTTTAACAATTTATGCACTTTATTACTTCAAATTGTACAAGAGTTCATAGTAGGTCAACTGGTCGATTGCGTTTCTCGGCTCTGACATCCTTCATCTTAAGCAATGCCACGTCCAGCACCTTAATGTCCAAGCAAACACGTTGGGAGCTGGGATTGTTCGTAATATAGCAGGTTCTCCCTCGGGAACTCGAGGGAACAGTTAATTCGCTGAACAGTTCTGAAATCCCGCTCTCGCTGGAAAAAAAAACGTGTCTTCAATGAAGGTAATTTCGGTGACAAGTACACTGTCTCGAACTGGCACCTTATTTGCCTGTTAATTTGACTGGTACCTTTTTTTGCAAGTTATTTCAACTGTAATTTTACAATCAGTTTGTAACATAGGTTCCGTGTATGTTAACTGTAAACCACAGTTTAATGTGGGCAGAACTCTACTTACAGCTGAAATAACAAGGAGACAATGCGTTAATTTAATTGTGAAATTCAGTCATTTTATAACAGTGTATACGCACACCTGTTTTTGCAGCACAGTCACTACAACTTGCTATATAAAAAAATAGGCAGCTGTCCAATCGGAAAACGTAAACGGACGACACCACGTACTTGTCACCGAAATTACCTTCATTCGCTGAAGAGCTCTTAAATGCTGCTCTTGCTGAAAAAAAAAAAAGCCGTGTCTTCAATTTCTACTTGATTATTGCTATAATTGGAAAACGTGTTAATAAAGGAAAACGATTGAGAACTGGTTAGGACTGATTGTTGTCAATAAAGGGATGGATTTTCCCTCGCATTTTCAGTTCTGGAACCGGCCCTGTGCATGACCCTTTTTTCGTACTGTGTGCCTTTACATCCAATGACGTCATGCAGACCAGCGATTAAAATGGCCGCAGCCAGGAAAGGCCAACTGGCTGTTGCGGTATTTTCAAACAGCTCTAATGGCCATGATATATTATACTAAGAGCTCTTACTTGACAAAATTATGTTTCAACTAGGGCTTGCAGTTTCCTGATGTTTCCATTGCCCTTTAAGTTAAAATGAGTACAAATAGCCTGTAAGAGATTCTTGCGCGGAATTGAAGTCCTTGTGCATGGAGGTTTATCAGTTTCACGTGCGTTATGGTGGATTTCACCACTGGTAATTGGAAACCTATTATGACTCTGGACTTCCCACGCTTTTGTTTACTCAGGGGTTGGAAGCAATGCATGTGTTTCATGATCGTTTAAATGAAATAAGATCGTTGGAAGCAAGGGAATTGCATAAAGACGTTTCAAATGATCCTATTTCATTTAAACAATTTGATTATCATGATGAATGACCTTTAATGATAGTAATTTACAGAGGTTCTCTTCCTACTGCTAATAATAGGAACAAGCACCCAAGCCTTACTCCCTGTCTTCAGGATTGGGACCACAATCCTATTAATCAAATCTCAGTCTGTCTCTCTGCACAGATCATTAGGAAGAACCTCCCAAACCTTCTGCGATCATCAGGATTGTGACCATGTTCCTGCTTAACTCCACCATCCTGCCATCAGACAGTTTGGCTCTGGGGAAGTATGCACTTCATCTGGTGGCTGTCTTGGAAAGCCACTAACCAGGTACAGATATGCCCACGCACCTTAGCCAGTTATATTTGAACTGAACTGTGTCATTCGGTTCTGGGCCCTGTCCCTCTGCCTTACCATGTTACTACCAATTCATCCTACTATTGGATTCTACTATGCCTCTGCATTTGGTTCCTGGTCTGGATCACAACAGTACAATCCAGTCAAAGCAATGGAATCAGCTGAGATTTTCAGCCCAGTTGACATCCTTAGGTACCAAGGTGTGTGGATTAGTTAGCAGGAGCACTAAGTCCATCAGCTTTGCCAGTCCAATGGAGCCCTCTCCAACCGACTAGTGGCTATTAAGGATATTTCACAGGCCTCCGCCACCGCGGCTCAAGCAGCCAGCTCTGTTCTGCCGCAGACCCTCCCATAGGTGATTGCTCATCGGGAGCCGAACCTCACGATGCTGGACTCCTACGATGGCAACCCTACCAAATGCTGCAGTTTCCTGGCCCAGTGTTCAATGACCTTTGAGCATTTGCCTCTCTGGAAGTGCCAGGGACTGGGCTGCCACCTATTGGGAGGCAGGAGATCCTGCAGCGTCAACTTAAGCTGCTTTTGCTGAGGATATGAGGAAGGTGTTTGACAGTTCCTGCTCCTGCCACACTGCTGCCCGAAAGTTGCTCCAGCTGCGCGAAGGCAACCTGTCAGTGTTGAAGTACTCCATCAACTTCAGTACTGCGCCTGTCTCCATACCCTGGGATGCTCAGGTACTTAACAATGCCTATTTGTTTGGCTTTGCAGAGTGGGTCCAGGAAGAATTAATCACCAGTGTCCTTCCCCCATATCTGGACAACCTTATCGACTTGGCGCTCAGTAAAGATGTCTAGCTGCAAGAGGCAGCTGGATCAGTGGGCGAGGTCACAGGTGCGTACCCTGCCTGCATCCCAAGATGCTCAACTCAGAGCTTGTCCCACCTGACTCCATCAGTGTTCATGGCTGTTAACTGGAACCAGCTTCATAAGCTGTCCCCTGAAGAATAGCTGCACCAAATAAAACAGAAATTATGCCTTGACTGCGGACGTTCTTACCACGCAATTGTTGAATGCCCTGTTTGGTAAACAGGAGTTACATCTGAGAGAGAGGTGCTGTCTGGTGCAGGCATGTCATTCATTCATCCATTCCTTCCTGTTCACCTGACCTGGCAGGGTAGCGCTATTTCCACTCGGGGCTTAATCGACTCAGGGACTGATGAGGACTCAATCCATCCTGGTCTTGTTCACTGCCTGAGGGTCCCGATTGAACCAGTGCCAGCACCCCTCCAGTCCCAAGGTTTCACGGGGCTTGCCCATCATGACTTCACAAAGGTAACTCAACCGGTGCCCATGCTGACCTCCAGTAACCACTCTGACGTGTTGATGTTTCTCATTATGGAGTCACCACATGGCCTGGTGATGTTGGGAAGGCCCTGGCTTGACCGTCTCAACCCTCAAGTGGAGTTGAGTTTGTCATGAGCAGCTTGACTTGAAGGGAGTTCCTGCTATTAACCATGACTTCCATCAGGTATCTGCAAAGTCGAAGCTGCGTCACTTCTCCCGTACAGACCATATGTTTGTGCCACTTTTTACTCGAAACTTCACTCCTCAGGGTTTGGCTGTGCTCCTCAACCACAGAGATGTCCAAGGCTATGGAGGAGTACATAAATCAATCCCTGAGTTCCTGAATCAATCGAGCTTCTTCGTCACCAGACGGAGCTGATTTTGTCATTGAAGTCGACGCCTTTGATTTGGGTGCTGGGGCTGTCCTCTGTGAGTGAGCAGAGGACGGCAAACTACGACCTTATGCCTAACTTTACTTCTCTTGTTGGCTGTCTGCTGCTGAGAGGAACTACTTCATCAGAGATCAGGAGCTGCTGGCGGTGAAGCTTGCCCTCGAAGAGTGAAGGTTCTGGCTGGAGGGGTCTAATATCCTCCACCTCTTTTGGACAGACCATTGCAACCTGGAGTACCTCTCTACTGCGAAGAGGTTGAACCGCAGGTAAGCTGTTAGTCTCTCTTCTTCACAAGATTCAACTTGACTTAGCGTCCTGGCTCTGAGAATACCAAGCTTGATTTCTTATCTCATCTGCACCCTGTGGTGCCTGAAGATCCTCCTGACAGTATGCTAATGGGGAGTTGCGTTCTAGCAAGCTCGAAGTGGAGAACGAGGTGAAAAAGGCATTATGGTCCTGTCCTTCTCCACTAGAAACTCAGCTCAAGAGTCTCTTCAACCCCAAGAGAGTGAGAGGCAAAGTCCTCTCCTGGGCCCACGCCTCTCAGCGGGCATGCCATCTCGGCATCTTTTGTGCTCTCGCCCTCATTCATCAGTGCTTTTAGTGTCTGTCTTCCAGAAGCAAGGGAATTGTCCTGCTGACCAGCTCCTGTCTACCAAGGGGGCAGAGGGTCTGGCTCGCTATGAAAGACATCTCTCCTCAGGAGACGTTGAAGAAGCTCACCCCATGGTTCATTGGCCCATTCATCATATCAAGAGTGTTATCTTAATCTTCTCTCTGGCTACTCCTCCCCCATTTCCTTCATAATATTCACCCAGTGTTCCATATCTCAAGAATTAAACTCATGTCTTCGTCTCTTTCTACAGTCCTTCCTCCTGATTCTCACCTACCCCTAAGCTCATCGCTGATGGCCACGCCTACACCGCGTGTCAGATCCTAGCTGTCCAGTAGGCTAGGAGGGGTACGAGCCCAAGCAGCGTTCCTGGGTCCCTGAGAATCATACCTTGGACTTCTCCCTGGTTTATTTCCTGCATGGGTGTCTAAGGCCCACCAGGTGGCGCCCCCGTGGGCAGGGTTACTGTCACCACCCTCGTGTACATCCTTTTCGTGTTTCCTCCCATCCAGCAGCTTGCATGACTTTTAGATATATTTCTCCTTTGATTGGTTTATGTTCCGCGTGCTTTTCCCACCAGCTGTTTAGCATTTGTGTTTCCCCATTCCCTCACATGTGTTTTGGCATATATATTGCTTACTTTGAGAGTGCAAGTTGCTGGGTTGTCACTTGTTACATGCCCTTTAGCAACCAGTCAGTATTTCCTTGTGAAAGTTTATTATCTGTGGAAATTATTCAAAATCCTTATGATATTTAAATGCAGACATTATTTTCCTTGTTCTATTAGCAGGAACAAGCTCCCAAGCCTTACTCTTGAGCTCGTACTCTGAAGTCAGGTCTAAGTGTGGTTTAAGTGAAGTGTATTTATCGATTTTAGTGATACTTAAACCTGGGGTTTAAGATTCACTTTCTGATGTGCGGTTTAACACAGACCTCGGTCTAAATGTGGCGTAACTTCGGACATGTTTTAAACTAGGCGTAGGGTTGTTTTAAGTTTGGTTTAACTCTCTTATGTGACCAACATGGCTCATCTTTTTAGATGTTCTAAGTCAATTGGCAGCTGCTGTGCTAGAGGCACCATTGGTTGACAGGAAAAACCCCTTTAAAACCATCAGATCTTCAGTTGCTTGCACTGCTTCTTCAATTCCCTCATGTCTCCACAGCCATCTCCCTCACCTTGGTCGGATTGATCTCCCAGTGGTTCTTTTTTGTTCTCGAAGATCTCAAAACTTCCCTAAACAAATTCTACAAGGAAGTGTTTTTCTCCTGCTTTCCAATTAGTCTTGCGGCAGGCATCTCCTGTCCAATCTTTTCCATAAAGGGCTAGCTACACTAATGCGCCTGCTTTCAATTATCAAAGTCTTGATTGAATTCCTGATCACTTAATTCGTTGAATCAGCTGCTGTAACCCTGGCCTGCAATAAAGACCTGCACTCACACTGGCCCTTCATGGATAAGATTGGACACCCCTCCCTAACGGCTTTTGGATTTTCATGATTTAGCAGAGATAGTTCAAACACTGGTCACATAGATCACGTGTAGAAATCGAAGCAGAAACTTGGTTAATTTTTACTGCACATGTGCAGTAGAAGCAGACTACTTCTCCAGGGTAATTAGAGATACCAGGTTTAAAGTTAACCACACTTAGAGTACACTTAGACTGAGGTTTAACTAAACCTCACCTTCAGAAACTAAAACTGATTTAAACCCCACTCAGATGGGAGCATCTTTCTAAGTGGGGTTCAGTTAAATTAGAGTCTGAATTTAGACAGGGTGTTAAATTAAACCTTGACTTCAGAATACAGGCCTAAGTCTCCAGGATTGGACCCTATTAATCTCTCTTCAGTTTGTTCCCCTGCCTACTTTATTTGGAACACCTCCAGAGCCTTCTGCAGTAATCAGGATTGGGACTGCGTTCCTGCTAAACTCCCCAGTCCCGCCATCTGATGGTTCTGCTCTGGAGAAGTGTGGACTTAACCAGGCGGCTGTCCTGGATCACCACTGGCTGGGCACAGACACACCCCTTACACCCAAGCCTGTAATATCTGAACTGAGCTCTGTCATTCTGCTCTGGGCTCCATCCCTCCGTCAAGCCCGTATTACTATCAAGAAACCCTAGTCATGGATTGTACTTTGCATTTGGTTCCTGGCTTGGATCACAACAAGAAAGCTATCAAATAAACTGGATGATGGCATTTGGACTGGGATTTATCCACTTTAGATGCCTTTTGCGGACAGAAATTTCCTGTGGCAAATTTACCACCTCCCAGAAGGACATTCAAAATACACAAACCCCAGCCCCTCTGCCAATATCCTTACATACCAAGTATATAAATTCTATTGGCAAAGGATGACAATAGAGGAAGAGGACAGGATAGCAGAGGACATCATGACAATACAAGAGTCAACATCGCTATTTGAACATTAAATTCAGAATTGCTGAGCTTTAAAAATGGCAGTTGCATTGGTTTGGAAAACTGATATCAAACAACCCCTCACAATTCAAAACCATGGCAAGCACAAAAGTCGTTAACATCTTAGGATTAAACCGTATTAAACTGTAAAAATGTGTTGAAATCATGAGATGTGTAATAGCCGTTTAAAAAAGTCACAGAATTTGAATTTCTGCTGCTATACCTGAAAATTTAGCATTTTACTGTAAAGGCAGGAATATATAAAAATATTAAATAAATCAGCAACTTATCTTTGTCATGT